>CM060903.1:1004021937-1005271937 GCA_030737815.1 Allium fistulosum
TGATCCATTGGGAAGAGTGATTTAGGGATGGATACAGAATTTTGGTTCTCTAATGATGATGCAGAATATTAAGTTGTTCCTTTTCCATTCATTAATATTCAGATTCTCAAATTATTCTGCATACAGAATTTTGGTTCAAGAACAGATACTGTCTTTTGTGGGGTGTTTGATGGCCATGGTCCAAATGGCCACTTGGTCGCAAGAAAAGTACGAGATAGTTTGCCTCAAAAGCTCAATTCTCAGTGGGAAGCAAACATGGGAATGAGCAATGAAAATGTAAGCGAACATTGTGCAACTACAGCAAGTCCAAATCTGGATGAAAATTTACCGATATGCTCGAACGATGATTCGGATGATGAGGGAAGCAGCCCGAAGATTTTTACTATTTTGAAAGAATCTTTTTTAAAAGCTTATAAAGTTATGGATAAAGAATTGAGGCTCCATCCAAATATTGATTGTTTCTGCAGTGGTACTACCTCAGTCACTTTGGTTAAGCAGGTAACTTATATGATTTGTATGAATATAATATCTCATTTACAATTTTGATTGGAGAAAAAGGAATAGGAGATACAACATAGTAACTTAGCTGCATTATAGGAAGGATTCTACAATTGTGCCCCTCTGCCCCTGAACTTCAATATAGAACAGAAGTGTATGATTGTACAAAATCACAAATATGTGTTATAACACAACTTATTCTGTGTATTCTTTGTTATAATACAGATAAATATTCCACTTGCAATCTTTTAGGGAAAAATTGCTTGTAAATATATTTATCTCAAATCTCAGCGGAAGCCTATGTCGGATTGAATATAGGCGAGATAAAACAAATAAGTCGAATAATCAAACTTAATTCAGCAATCCACAATCAACGGTAATTAAAATTGAAATAAATAGAAAGTAAATATGACACGGAGATTTATAATGTTCGACTATCGATGTGATAGTGTACATGGACTTTGAAAAAGAGGAACTTTATTAATAATCCAGAGAGGAATACAATAGATTGATATATCTTATTTTAATGGAGGCTTAATGCAAGAATAGAGAATAACTAGAACTTGAGAGGATAATAATCTCTAATGAATGACTATTTATATAGAGATCGATACTTGGGGTTGAAAAAATTGATTTATGTTAAATAAATTGAACCCATATTGATACAGCGACTCATACGGGAACACATATATTTTCCAGTCTTCAGTTCCTCCGATATGCATGCGCCTAATAGCATGTCATTATTAATCAATAGATTCAAAAATTGATTAATCACCTTCAGTTTTCAATTTCGTTTCTATCCAAGTAAATAGTTCCTTACCTTTTCTTTAATGCATTTAAAGAGGCAGTCTATATTCTCTAACATATATTTGAATCACAATTTAAACGTGGTCTATATGAATTTTATGTCGTTACTATGTAATTTCATCCTTATCTTATTGTTACGTAATTGTTGATGCAGGGCCAACATCTCATAATTGGATATGTTGGTGATTCAAGGGCAATACTTGGGACAAGGGATCTGAATGGTTCTCTCGCAGCAGTACAGTTGACGGTTGATCTGAAACCAAATCTTCCTAGTAAGAATTACATACTGGCTGTATTTTTTATTTATCTTTTTTCTATTAAAACCAAATCTTTGTAGTAAACTTTTGAGTAAATTAGTATCAAAACCATATGTCCAATATTCCTTGACGCTTAATAATGATCATGGACATAAATATACACAGCCATAGCAGCTTGAAATTCTTATCTACTTCTTAATGTTATAAACAAATACAAGTTATCTGATGTTCTCTTTACCCGCCATACCTCAAAGCCCAAAAAAAAAAAATCCTGTAGAGAATTGAAGGTTAAATTGCCAGTAACTTTGAATGTTATACAGTGGAAGAAGAAAGAATAAAGAAGTGTAATGGACGAGTATTTGCATTTCGAGATGAGCCAGATGTAGCACGTGTATGGTTGCCGCACAGTGATTCACCGGGCTTAGCTATGGCTCGTGCTTTTGGTGATTTTTGCCTCAAAGATTATGGCTTGATTTCTGTTCCTGAAGTTTCGTATCGCCAGCTTACAGAAAGAGACGAGTTCATTGTACTTGCCACTGATGGGGTATGCGAAGTAATATCACTTTATATATACTGCATTTATTACAACGAACAACACTATTCACCCCATAATATACACTAGTTATTACTCAACTAAAAATTTATAAAATTATGTTTTAAACACTTCTAAAGTTACCCAAACATAGCCAAGTCTACCTTCTCTTCTCCTCCCAACTGATCTTTTCCAAAAAATCTTGATCCTAAAAATTAGGATTACAAAAGTCAAGTCGAAACTTTCATCATCAAATTATATCAACATACGAAAACCTTGAAAGTATAAACTTCGGTCAATTCTTTCAGTAAAAAATTATAATATTGTTATAAACGAAAATAGGGGTTCGAGTTCTTACTTCTTTCTACCGTCAGTTCATGGTCTTCCCCTTCCGATGCTGCACTTGCAACGTCAGAAATTTCAATTTCTTCATTGAAATCTGAACCATTTGAGTTTTGCTGCCCAAGATGTAAAATCAGAGGGAATTTGATGCTTTTTTTATTGGTTAGGTTTGGCAATGAATAGAGGTAATCAGTCAGTGGGTTCGGGTATTTTTCAGATAAAAGTAGTTTTTAGCGTATATTGTGGGGAGATAGTACTGCTCTATCACTACAGCGGAAAAAAAAAATCTGCACCAGTGCTACAATTTCATATTGTACTACTACTGATACATATCATGGAGCATTGTTGTCAAAAATCTTAAAATCCTACGATTTAAATCTCGTTTTAGATCAAATTTCTTCCTTTACGATTCGATTTACATCCCGATTCAAACTCAAAACCGTGGTAGAGAAAATCCATTTAATGCATATTGATATATTCCCTATACTTATTTTGGTCTACAATTCCAATTATAAGTTTTCTAAATGAAACCAAAAAAAAAATTATGCTAGGTTTAGATGTAGAACTTCAAACGTCAAAATCAATTTCAAAATGTGTACAAACCATAAAATATGGATCTTTTAAATCCTCGATCTACGATTTAAATCATGTTTTAATATAAAATTTAAACTTTACGATTTATGATATGGATCTCATTTTAATAACCTTGTCATGGAGCTTCTTGTTTTTTTTTTTAATTAAATTTACCTGTGAAAGTGGAAAACCCCATCTGGGTATTACAAGTTGTTATACAAACCATGGGGATTAACATATTTTAACATTAATTAATAATAGACAAATTGCCATAAGCTGCTTGATCTGTACCAGTAGTACAATTTTGATTTCGTACCCACTTATACAGCTTGCTTTGAGAGCATCTTTAGCAGGTTTTGGATTTGAGTGGGAGGAAGAAGGAAAAAAATGGGAAGAATTCACTAGACAATTTTTAGAAAACTGTTTAGTGTATTTTACATTAAAATATCTTTTGAAAACCTTTTAAGTGCTAATGGTTTCAGAGAATAATTTATCAATAACGGTTTTCTGAAAAATATTTATCAACACGCTTATAAAAAATGGAAGAATTCTCACTCTCTCGTTTTTCCCACGCTAAAATTCCCATTGCTGGAGCGTGGGAAAGAAAATAAAAGAGGGAATCACTCCCATTTTTCCTTCTCTTGTTGGAGATACTCAGGATCTGTACCGTTGATACATATTCATATTGCTCTTGTTACGAAATCTTAATATGATATTAACAAGCTTCATACATAAATTAGGTCTGGGACGTTCTTTCAAACAAAGAAGTTGTTGAAATCGTTGCATCGTCTGCTGCTCAGTCATCAGCAGCTAAAAGCATAGTCGAGTCAGCAGTCTATGCATGGCGCTGCAAATACCCGACGTCCAAAATAGACGACTGCGCTGTAGTGTGCCTCTTTCTGAACAACTCTAGCGATTCATGCACAGCATCCGCGAATGACATTTCCTCTTATGCAATCAGTAGCGAAAGCATGGAGCAGCCTGAAGGCGATACTGGTAAAAACAAGCAACAGCTGAAAGGTGAAGAAGACGACTGGTCGGCATTAGAGGGAGTGTCAAGAACAAACACCATTTTGACCCTTCCAAGGTTTGATACAAATTCTAAGTGAAGAAGAAGAAGAAAGAAGAAAGGTTACTAATTACAAAAGCCTGAAAAGCATTTTACGACGACTGGGAGTTGATCCGGTCTTTTATATATGTTGTATACTTGTTTCATTCGTATATGTTTTCTGTTTACGCTAGTGAGAGCTATTGGGGGGGTTTATTCATTCAGTAGAACTCCAGGTCTTGGAGTTCTTAACTTGTAACTTACACTCTTGAAGCTGATGCAACTTTCATTATATGTAAGTCCATATTTGATTTCATTTTTTATTTTATTTTTAATTATTTATCTTTTGAATCTCCAACTGTTCCTTTGCGAAATTGTTTATAACCAAGTGTATAATGATATTTGTTTATCCCTTAACTGTCAAAGGTCAATGATAAGAAACTGCTGTGCAAAAGGTATCATGGTGGTACATGCTGTAATTGTATATTTCGATTTAATTAGTAGCTTTAGTTGTAATTTCAAGTTCAAAGATGAATTTAGCAAGAACTAGCAGCCAGACCCTCCTATAATTTTTTAAGGTGCCAATCAAAGATTATTTGAATGTTTTCACAATGAGTCCTTGCACCTTGATAACTTCCAAGACTTACTAGCCATGGAAGCCCTTCGTTGGAGAATAAATTGTGACTACCCACTATCCTTAATGCTTAAAATTGAGGCTTGTGTATTTACCTTAAATGTTATAAATAGTGAACTGTGGTAAGAAGTTAATACTTTTTACTTTAGGATAGTCTTACAGGGAATAAACAATAATGTAATATTCTTACATACATTAAATATACGGTTTACAAGTACAACCAATATATAATCACAATATCATGTAGAACTACAAATAAATACAAGTGACAAATATTAGAAACAAAACAATATTTATAGTTAGCACATCAACACAGTAATATATGCATGTCTCTTATATCAACCACAATACAATAATATAAAAATAGGAAATAATGTTTTAACACACATACACATACAAAAATCGTCTGATCCCTATTTCCAGCAATATCAATCCAAAGTATTGAGAAAATATTAACACTCAACATAATGGATAAATGTACCAATCCACAAATAATAATTATACTAACCACACATCAAACAATAATAACAACTTACGCTTGCTAACAAATAGTAAATACTAACAACCACATACACCAACATCGAGTAAGTACTGATAAATAGCAGTTATCTTCAACAAAAAGTAATCGCCTCTCCACATGGTAAATACAAAAAGGTATACCGCTATAAATAGTAAATACACATTCAAATAACATGTTCATATCGTCAACATTGATTCACACAACCAATGAATAATAATAAATGATGATACTTCATTCTCAAGGTAGTAAAAATTGTGCTATTATTATATATTCAAACACCACCAATTTACTTCAGATAATAATAGTTATTATATTATTTATTGACTCTAAAAAATAATAGATCCAATGTTTACTTACTGGTTATTTATTCTAAGTAATAATGCTAATTTACTTTTAATACCTTAAAACATCTTATTACTATTTCTCGAAGTAATAGTAGTTGTCACTTAATTTCTTAAAAACATAATGTTATTATCTTCCTTAAAATAGTAATTTTCCATAAAACTCATTTTAAATTATTTTATTCTTTTTTAACCCAAAATAATGATAATAACCTAAATAAACTATTCTAGAAATATAATATTTCACTTTTTAAACTACTCAAACTATGTTATTATTTATCTCGAAACTAATAATTTGACCCAAAATATTTTTGAAAATATCCCTTTATTATTCTTCTCAATAATTATAGTAATTCATCCTTTTGTTGTTGTTGTTATTCTTTAAATATTTCCTCGTTACTATTTAAAGAACAATATCATTTCTTGATAAAATCCCATAAAAGTAACCATATTATTGTTTACTCAAAATAGTAATAATTTTTATTAAATTTTTCGAACAGTATAATGTTATTACTTCCCATGAAATAGTAATATATTCTTGAATAACCACTTAATTATGGCATCATTACTTAGTTTAAAATATTTACACCATCCAAAATACTTCTAAGAAATAATATTACTATTTATTTCCAATATATATCAATTTATCCAAAATCCCTTATATATATACTTTACTAGTGTATAATTCAAAATAATAATACTTCACTAATAATTCATATTATTATTTACTAAAATCCACTTTGTTTTACAAATAATAATAATAATAACTCTCCCAAATTCACTTTAAAACAAGTTTACAAATACCAAAATTTACCCATTAATGTTAGTATAAATTATTAGTTAGGATTATTTACAATTATTACCCCAAAATTTGTAAATAATCTTATTTAGCCTCTAATTACAATTTTACACTTACCGTCCAGCAATGCAGCAACGATTAAATAGATAAACAATCAAATTTTAACATATATCATACCCAAATATCATAGTATCCAAACAATCATAAAGAGGGTATATTATGCGTGTGTTAGTGTGTCAATGAATACCTATTTAGTAATTAAAATATAAACACTTATGGTCTTTGAATATATCCCATCAAGGATCTTTCACAAACAATCCTAAAATCTAGTAAATCATGTTCCAAAATGTCCCGAATCTATTCACAAACTCAAGCAACAATTTCACACGAAGGGAAGCACTTATGCAAAAATTATAGCAATTAGAAGATCTAGTGTTTAAATTTTAATTAACAAGTGTAACAACTCACCATTTACAACCATCTGATTCTACGTCCCAATCGACGCTCAAATCTCAAATTATTGTGAACGGCGGATCATCAGGGTGAAATATGATATAATCACTATACAGAGTTATCTATTTTTACCTACACTTTCAGAACTCATGACGGAAAAAAATAAAATATAATATGAAGTAACAGATCTATCCGAATCAATTGGACAATAAACGTTAGTGTTATTACATCAGTCTAAAGTAATACTTTCATAATACATAGTTCAAATAAATACAAAATAATAAACTAGTAGATAGCTAGATAAAGCAATATAAACGGTAAGGGTCTGTCGAATCTCCATCATCATATGCTCATATTAAGCATTCTCTAAACCCCAATTAACACATCATAGATATATATAAAAATAGAAATATAGTGGGGGTCAAACACAAGCCTACGGGATGAGAACTGTTGGGATGAGATTTCAACTGGAGACCACTCGAATCGAAACCCTACAAGCACAGCGGAAGACGGGATCGTGGTAAGAAGTGTAAAAACAACCAATCAATAACTCAATTCCAATCTCAATCAATCCAAAAGCAATCACAATCCCAAACAAGCAATTCAGAAATCAAAGCAATAATGAAAAATAAATCACACAGCGATTTATAGTGGTTCCACTAACGTTGTGTTAGTGTACATCCACTTTAAGAGAGAGCTTTTATTAATATTGATGAGAAGAGTACAAAAGATTGATTACAATGATCAAAATTCTAATTAGAAATTGATTTGTGGAGAAGAAAATTGAAGAAAATTAGGTTTTGATGAACCCTAATTTGTGGAGGCTAATCTCTTGCAGTTGCTTGCACGCACACTCTCTCAGATCTGGTACCTGAAGCTAGCTTATATAGGAGAATAGAAACCCTAGATAATGTTCCGAAATTGCCCCTGCAAATATCACAAATCCTCACGCCAAGTCCGTATGTAAAAAACAGGTGATAGACGCCTTAGACGTCTGGCCAAAATGGTCAGACGTCTGACTGAAGTCTCCGGAAAAGTTTGCTTCAGCTCAGACGTCTGACCATTTGGTCAGACGTCTAATAGAAAGCTCTGGAAGCTTTTCTACCTAGATTCAGACGTCTGACCCTTTTGGTCAGACGAGCTGTATCAACACAGCCCCCTTCGCCTTTTCCCTTATAACTTCCACCTTCGAACTTCAATTTGTGAACCGTTTTCTCCGTTGCGAAGCTACTTCCGACCTCTACAATTCTCCATATAGTGTCATCAGAATTTAACACTCCACCTCGACACTATATCCATCTCCAACTCTAATGGTACCATACCATCAACAACAACCGATAGCACCAACCATCACTTCTTCTAACTTCAACCAAACATGAATGCTTTCCCAATGAGCTTCGGCAAAGCCACCGCCCATTGCACTCCACCAACGAGCTCAGGCAAAGCCCCCGCCCGCTAATGAAATGTTGAAAACATCCAAATCCTAAGCTATCTCACCAAAGACTAGCACTTACCAAGAAGATAGAACCTCAATCTCTTACCGATACTCTTTCTCATCTACCACCAAGCTCCTCTCTTAACCGTGCCACCCCGTGGCACCTAGCACTTCTCCAAGCGAATCAAGTTCGAGCAATGCTCGAACTTCCCAACCGGCAATGCCTTAGTGAACATGTCCACCGCGTTATCCTTTGTGTGTACTTTCCAAAGATATACTTGCTTATTCTCATCCATGGCTACTAGAAATGACTCTCTCACCTCAATATGCTTAGTCCGTGAGCTAAACGCCAAATTCTCTGCCAAGTGAATAGCACTCTGGCTATCACATCGAACATCAATACTATCATGCTCGAATCCCAAGTCACACAACAATCGCTTCAAATAGAGTGCCTCCTTTGCCGCCTCCACTACGGCTATCAACTCCGCCTCTGTAGTGGATAAAGCAACTACGGTTTGCAATATAGATCTCCAACTTATGGCTATACCCCCAAGTGTGAAGACATATCCGGAAGTTGATTTTCTACGATCCCTATCACCGGCGTAGTCCGAATCACAATAACCAACTAACTTGCAATCCATCGCCTTACTACCGCAAAAAACACGGCCATGAGATGATGTGCCTCTAATGTATCTCAATATAAGCTTTACAGCTTCCCAATGCAATTTCCCCAGATTAGCCATATATCGACTAATCATCCCGAAGGCATTTGCAATATCGGGCCTTGTACACACCACATCATACATTAGACTTCCAACCGCACTAGCATATGGCACCTTTGCCATATAAACCTTGTCTTCCTCCAAGATAGGTGATCCTTTACTCGAAAGTTTTATATGCAAAGGTAAAGGTGTATTTGACGCCTTTGCATTCTCCATGCTAAACCGGCAAAGCACTTTCTCAATGTACTCCTTTTGAGTTAGTTTCAACTCAAAATGCTTTTGATCCCTTACAATTTCCATGCCCAATATCCTTCTTGCTTCTCCAAGATCCTTCATTTCGAACTCTGATTTCAAACTCAGTTTTAACTTGTTGATTTCATTCTTATCCTTAGAAGCAATGAGCATATCGTCCACATACAAGAGTAAATACACCCAACAATCATTTCTCAATTTCTTGAAATAAACACAAGCATCTTTGATGCTTCTATCAAAACCATTTTCAAGCATAAAATGATCAAACCACTTGTACCATTGTCTAGGTGATTGCTTTAGTCCATATAGTGATTTCTTCAACTTGCAAACCAAATTTGACTTACCATTCACTACAAAACCTTCTAGTTGCTCCATGTAGATGTCTTCATCCAAGTCACCATGCAAGAAGGCGGTTTTCACATCAAGTTGCTCCAACTCCAAGTCGTGAATAGCAACTATAGCAAGTAATATCCGGATAGAAGTATGGCGCACAACTGGTGCGAATATCTCATCATACTCCTTTCCCTTCCTTTGTGCAAACCCCTTAGCCACTAGCCTAGCTTTGTATCTCCCATCGTCCTTTACCTTGTATATCCATTTGCACCCAATAGCACGGTTTCCTTTAGGAAGTGGAACCAAATCCCAAGTTTGATTCTTCAACAATGATTGCATCTCTTCCTCCATGGCACAAATCCATTTCGAGCTATAACTCGACTTCATGACGTCATCAAGGTCCATCGGCTCATCTTGGACTACATGAAGAGCATAGTCCAAATTATCACAAAAGCTAAGATAGTTCCAATCACCATATCTTTCGGGTGGCCTTATAGTACGACGACCAACCCGAGTAGCAATACCATCACCCAAACTCCCTTCAGCTCCACCTTGAACCGAATCTTCTCTAGAATCATGTACATCACTAACACTGCTAAAGGCACCCTGTGGACTATGTGATGTAACATCAATCGCTACCTCCTCGCAAGCATCTCCAATTACTCTACTCTCTCTACTCCTTGGACAAAACGTGGAAATAATTTCCTTCTCCTTTGATTCATTATGAACCAAGTCCGAAATATCCAATGAGCTTCCATTCTCCTTGAACATCACCGACTCATCAAAAGTAACATGACGAGAATTCACCACCTTCTTCGTTTTCGGATTCCAAATCCGATAGCCTTTTACTCCATCCGTATAGCCAAGCAAAATCCCCTTGAAAGCTCTAGGTTCAAGCTTATCATTTCCCGGATCATGCACATAAACCAGACTACCAAAGGCACAAAGATAACTCAAGTCAACGCTCTTTCCCTTCCACACTTCCTCCGGAATTTTGTTACCAATAGCTGAGCACGGAATTCGATTAATAATATGCACTGCGGTTGAGAAAGCTTCAGCCCAAAATCCCTTCGCCAAACCCGATGTCAATCTCAAGCATCGAGCTTTCTCAAGTAGAGTACGATTCATTCTCTCTGCAACACCATTCGACTGCGGATCTCCAGGTGTAGTAAAATGCCTCCGAATACCATGATGCTTGCAAAACTCCAAAAATTCTCCGGAAACATACTCTCCGCCATTGTTAGACCTTAGAACCTTCAAAGACTTTCCACTCTCATTTTCAACAAGAGCCTTCCATGCTTTGAACTTTGCAAATGCCTCTGACTTGGCCTTCATTACATACATCCAAACTTTCCGAGAAAAGTCATCTATAAAGGAAGTATAGTAGCGAGCTCCACCTAAAGAAGCTATAGGTGTCGGTCCCCAAACATCCGTGTGAACAAACTCAAGAACCCTTCTCGAATCATGTTTTCCCTCACCGAATGAAACTTTAGTTTGCTTCCTCATAACACATTCTTCGCAAAACTCTTACTTGTTGAAACTTTCTCCATCGATCATCTCCCTCTTCCGAAGAACGTCCAAACTCCTCTCCGAGACATGACTAACCTCAAATGCCACAACCTAGTCGCATCTAAGCCACGAGAACTATCAACTCCTATACAAGTTTCGCCTTCCATAGTCACTACTTGAAGCAAATAAATACCATGAGTCCTAGTACCCTTCATCACCACAAGCGCCCCCTTCGAAACCCACAAGCTATCACTCTCAATAGTGATCTTACATCCTAAAGAATCCAGCTGCCCCAAAGAGATAAGAGACTTCCTAAATCCCGGAACATAGCGCACATTAGTGAGTGTACGAACCACTCCATCAAACATTCGAATTTGCACGGAACCAATGCCTTATGACTTACAAATAGCACCATTTCCCATAACAATTGAATTTCCTTCTTTGTCGATGTAAGAAGAAAAACAATTCCTATTTGGCGTCATATGATAAGATACCCCCGAATTGAGCACCCAATCGCTACTCGAAACGTCTCATGCTACCGCCGACAAAACATCTACATCTCGCTCACCAACTCCACTCTCCACCGCTACAGATGAAGATGCTACTTCCTTCTTTGCCTTCTCCTTTTCCGAACACTCATTCTTCCAATGACCGGGCTTCTTGCAAATATAGCACTTGCCTTTTCTTTCCTTCGACTTTCCTCTCCAACCGGAGTTCCTTGATTTAGAACGCCCCCGGTTCTCCTTCTTCACATACCTCTCCTTCTCCACAAACAAACCATGACCGCTACTAGCACCACTACTTCCATCACCTAACTCCTTCATTTGATCCCGCAACTTCTCGCTAAGAAGACCTGTCTTGACATCATCAAGAGTCAATGTATCCCGGCTATAGATCAAATTATTTGAGAAACCTGTATAGCGATCTGGCAATGAACACAACAATATCATCGCCTTTTGCTCTTCCTCAATCTTCAAATCTACCACCTTCATCTTCATTAGCAAATCATCAAAAGTATTCAAGTGCACCTTTAGCGAAGTACCTTCCTTCATCTTATAGGTGAAGAACGTTTGCAATAAGATCAAATGATTTGTCAATGACTTCTTCATATACAACTCCTCCAACTTGTCCCAAATACCCTTAGCGGTGGTCTCACCACTAATTTCAGAGATAACATTCTCTCCCATAGCAAGTTGAAGTGTAGTGAATGCCCACTCTTTCATCTCCTCTCTCTCAACATCCGAGATGTCCGCTGGCAATAAATGTGTGTCAAACACTACCCGATGCACTCGATTCCTCCTTAGAACCAGTTTCATCTTCCATTGCCATTTTTCAAAATCATTATCGCCATTCCACTTGTCTATTACCAATTGTGATCCTGAAGCTGCGTACGAACCACGTACATAAGGAGCTACACCACTTGGATTACCCATTGAGGAACTACTTGAGGTATTATCTGATTCTTGCATTTCTACAATCACCTACCAAACACCAATGCTCTGATACCAAATGTTGGGACGGGAGTTCAACTGGAGACCACTCGAATCGAAACCCCACAAGCACAACGGAAGACGGGATCGTGGTAAGAAGTGTAAAAACAGCCAATCAATAACTCAATTCCAATCTCAATCAATCCAAAAGCAATCACAATCCGAAACAAGCAATTCAGAAATCAAAGAAATAATGAAAAATAAATCACACAGCGATTTTTAGTGGTTCCACTAACGTTGTGTTAGTGTACATCCACTTTAAGAGAGAGTTTTTATCAATATTGATGAGAAGAGTACAAGAGGTTGATTTCAATGATCAAAATTCTAATTAGAAATTGATTTGTGGAGAAGAGAATTGAAGAAAATTAGGTTTTGATGAACCCTAATTTATGGAGGCTAATCTCTTGCAGTTGCTTGCACGCACACTCTCTCAGATCTGGTACCTGAAGCTAGCTTATATAGGAGAATAGAAACCCTAGGCAATGTTCCGAAATTGCCCCTGCAGATATCACAAATCCTCACGCCAAGTCCGTACGTAAAAAACAGGCGATAGACGCCTCAGATGTCTGGCCAAAATGGTCAGACGTCCGACTGAAATCTCTGGAAAAGTTTGCTTTAGCTCAGAGGTCTGACCATTTGGTCAGACGTCTAATAGAAAGCTCTGGAAGCTTTTCTGCCCAGATTCAGACGTCTGACCCTTTTGGTCAGACGTCTGAGCTGTATCAACATAGCCCACTTTGCCTTTTCCCTTATAACTTCCACCTCCGAACTCCGATTTGCGAACCGTTTTCTCCGTTGCGAAGCTACTTCCGACCTCTACAATTCTCCATATAGTTTCGCCAGAATTTAACAAGAACATACCCTTAAGTATATGACACCAACATGCTAATAAAACATTTTTATAGACTACTCGTACACATATTGTTTTCATAGTCATTCATCACTATCGGTTTAGTATATTATTCATATCATTTTAGTGGTATTCTTCCCATCACCATAACATATAAAAAACCATCAATTAAAATAGAGATGACAACAAAGGCCGAAAACATCCCACCACCGGCCATGTGAGGTGATGACAACGACAACACCTCCAGATTTATACACTTTACAATTATTTAACATACCCTACTATCTTTATTTTTCAAACTGATACGGTACCCTATTGTCTTTGTTTTGATTACTGTGTGCTATATAAGAAGTATACTATACCTTGACCCTACTACAACCAACTTGCAAAAACTAAGATTTCGGTTTAGTCACTACAATAAATTAGATTAGACGTCTCTACATTTCCCAACCTATAACAACATGTGATAGGACCCATTCACATATAGAAATCAACTCGTACCATATCAAACATCTTCTCATTTTCAACGTACTTGCATCGATACACATTCATAACGATCATCAACTTGAGTATTACTCTATACAAACTCATATACATTGCTTAAACTATACATGGGTACATTAAATAGCCCGTCTAGATTAGTCTTTTCTTCCCATTATACGACACTGTGGACTGGTTTGAATTTATCCACAACCCCTTAAATAACTTATTTAGATTAGTCTTTTATCCCCATTTAAAAATTCAAACTATTCAAGCTTTTATCCATCCCCTTTCATGTGATATCCCGGAAATTTTGAACAATATCAATTTAATAATCTTTATTAAATATTAAATTGATATGATGATAATTGTAAATAAATATGAATTGATTTGATAATTCTCTTTTAAATAAATATTTAATTGATAAATTTATCTTTTGAAAGCTAATAAACTGTTTCTATTTATTTATATATATTTGTATATACTGTTTATGGTTAAGATTTGTTTTAAAATTTAATAAATAGGGAGATGTTTTTAAATTCTAGTCTATTTGGTAATTTGGAAATTTGACTAAATTAAATAATAAATAAATAACCTTTGGCCTAAAATTATACTTAAGATAAAAGTTAAATTGTTTTAAATGATTTTACCTTAGATTTAAATTAAACAAAGAATTGTTTTGTTTTATAGCTTGATAAAAATAGAAATGAAGTAATAATTTCTTTTATAAATTTATTTTAATGTTATAATGGGCTTTATTTATAACATAATGTCTGTACGAGTGGATTTTTATTATAAATAAAATTATTATACATATTATAAAAGGGATTTTGGTTTTTGAATTTTTATAAATCTTTAGGATAATATGTATATTGAAATAATATATAGATAATTAAATATATCTTATAATAGTTAAAGAAATTTTAAATAAATCAAGTATTTAATAATATAAGTTTTAAAATAAAGTAAAGGCAATATTTTAAATTGTGTTTAAGTATAAAATTGTGTTTATACCTAAGTTAAAATTTTATAAATAAAAACACTTATGTTAGAAGATAGAAACAAATATACAAGTTAACAACAACAACCATAACAAGGCTTTAACTAAATCTCAAGCAAAATATTTATACTCTACAACAAAAATACATATGCAGGCAAGAGAATTTTCAAAATATAAACAAAGTAAAATGATTGCTACCTATATAAACAAGTGATTTAAAAACAACTTAACATCTATAAACAAACTAACAACAACAATAACAAGCTAACTAATGACCATAACAATCTTTAAACTACAAACTTAAGTAAAACTTAAACAAAGGCTAAAACAACTTCATATCTATATAGTACAAAGCAAATAAAATACATTTGCAGGTATGGGAATCACCTAGTACAAGACAATAAGATAAGTCAAATAAATGTTATAATCTATAGCAAAACATGTTGCAGGCAGGTAAAAATCATTTCAATGCCATATGAAATGGGGAACATGTCAGTTTAAAGTTAAGAGAAAAAAATATATAAACATATGTAAGATTTTTTGTACATATGAGGAAGTGGATTGTAAAGGAAGCTTGTATACAAATAGTACATAGCATTTAATGATCTTTCCACCTTAGCAAACAAAGCTGTTTAAAAATTTCTTCCAGCCACCAAAATAAACAAATATCTCTGAGACTTTGTACTAAAAACAATTTGTTACTTGTTTATTTTTCAAGTTGCCTCACCTCATTTCGTATGCAAAAGACTTTGCATTTCCAGTTCTATAAGTTTAAACAATACAAACCTTAGTAAAAGAAAAAGAAAAATATACAAACCTGGAAAACAACTAGAAGGCCAAAACACTTCAGTTTCGAATTAAAAATGTAAGCATCTCAACCACCACAAGCAAGATTGCCAGACAATCATGTTCAAGTTCCAGCTATTCAAACTTTCTGGAATCAACAACAAAGATGAATGCAAGTTTCAAGCTTTCTTTTTTTCAAACAAAAGAAGATCAGACTTTCTGTTTTAAATTCCGGTGAGTAAACTTTTAAAACCAACCTTAAATCACTTGTGAAAGTCTGTGTTATGATTGTTTATATGCATGTGTATCTGTGGGTTTTGTGAATATATATGTGTGCATATCAGTAGTTTTTAAACAGCTTTGATTTAAGTTCAACCTCTGTCCTTCACCTGTAACCATGAAATGCTTTTAGTTTTGATTCATATGGCCTATGTTATATGTAAACTTGTAAAATATATTTAAAAATAAGTGGATATGATGGTTGTTTAAGATTCTAGAAATAGGGTATATGATGGATACTTATGTGATCATCACTGTCAAAAGTTACAGAGGAATAAACACAGTTTCAACTTCAATACTTCTGACTCAAAACTTGTTAGGCTTAAATGTTAGATCAAAGTTGTTATTTAAATTTGAACTAAGTTTTAAATTTATAATAGCAATAGTATTAAGAAGAAACATTTCCTGGAACGAATGAAACACAGAGCAACATGAAATTGTCCAAAAATCAAACCTCGGAATTTGTTGACATCATCATATAATTGAAATCGTATATAAAAGATGGGATTTTTAAAATCAAGATCACAGTTTTTAATGTAAGTTTGAATGAGAAAATTTAGTTTGTCTGGAAAATGGGTTAGGGTGATTTTCTGGTGATCTCGAGGTCGAGGGTGTTCGGGGTTGTGCGAGAAGGTGGAGGAGCCTATGGGGGTGACTGGAAAATTGGTCGCGGGTGGCCATGGGCACGGTGGCGGAAATGGCTACGGTTCTATGTTTTAAAACCTAGTTTTGGAAAGGGTTCTTATTTGATTCGTTCGCTCACTGTAGTGGATCGAGTGTGACCGCACTCTGGAGGATGGCAGCGAGGTGGTTGGAGAAGCCGTGGTCGAAATTTCGTGACCTCCGGTGGTCGAGGCGGCGAACACTGGGCAATGGCAGGCTTTGGCGAATTCGAACTGTTGGTTTCTAGGCCTGGGAGGTAGTCTAATTTCGAGTTGGAGTTGGAGATGGGGATCTGGAGATAGGAATGGTGATGGGAGATGGTCGTTGATGTGGGGACGTCGTCGTAGTCGATCGGAGATGATCGAGTTGGTGGTGCACGTGCACAATGATTTTCTGGTGTACGTGAATTCTGGTAGCAGGAAATGGTCGCGAGTTCCTTGAGTCGATTTGAGAAATGATCGAAGCTTTCTTGCTTTGGACTCGAAGTAGGTAGTGGGTGTGTTCTTTGATTTGCTACAGGTCGATGACCTGTTTGTATTCGCGTGGTAGGGTTTTCACGGGGGGAAGCTCGGGGATTTTGAGATTTTTCTCGAAGTAACGGCATGTTTTCACGGGCAAGCTGGGAAGTCTGGGGTTATGTTTTGAGTTCCAGATTAAAAGCCTGTAAGGCTTCTGAGTTGTAATTTGGGAGCAGGATTTTAATGAAGTTAAAACAAAATTTAAATGTAAATTCAAATTAAAGTTTGTTCCATAGTTCAAAAACAAATATAAGTTTATAAAATAAATGTATTAATAACTTTAAAAATGATAAAGTATATTTTTAAGTATGTTCAAATGGAAACTTATATTTATTTGAATCTAGTATTTGAAATGGGAATTCGTTTATTAATAAGAAATATTTTTATTCTTAAATTAAGGAAGATAATTAATTTAGAAATTAATAAAGTGATAGTTAAGAACCATTAATTAAATGAGATTTGAATTTGAATTAATGATTAATAATTAATTAATTTAATAACGGAGAATTAATTAATGAGTTATTAAAGGTAAAGTTTATTTATAATTAAAAGATCTTAATTTAGTTACTTTGGAAAAGTAATTAAAGAAATACCAATGATTAATGAAGGATATTACCTAAGATGATCAATAATTGATAAATATGATTTACTTGAATTTTATTAGATTTATAAATCTAAGATAATTAAGTGAGGGTTATTCAAGTAAAATTTACTTATGAAGAATTTAAGAAAATTTATTTCTCATTTTAATAAATTAAGTTTAAAATGAATTGTTTAAATTAATTAACTTAGTTTAATTTATTTAAATATCCATGTGATAATATGATGAGAATAATTACTTAAGGAAATAATTAATTGTGGATGATTTAATAAAAGAGGTAATTTGGGTATAATTACTTTGTATAATTAATCATGGGATTAATTAGAGAATAATTAATTTATGGAGTAATTAAATTATTGATGAAGTAATTAAGGTAGTTAATTACTGAATGGGGTTAATCTAGGTGATTAACAAAATGGTTTAATTGAAGATAAATTACTCAATGAAATAAATGTAATTAGAGATCATTAATTATTATAATTAATGATGTAATTTAAATGGATTTAGTTTGAAATAATTAATAAAGGAAGGAATTTAATAATATTAATAAAGAGGTAATGTAATAAATTTTAAAGGTTATTTCTTATATTGGGTATAAAATAATTTGTAAAAATTAATTAAAGAATAATTACTTAAATGTAATTAAAGGATAATTAATCAAGGATGATTGATTAAGATGGAAGTAGAGAATGATTAATTAATTGACTTGTAATTAGTCAATGGTTATGTAAATAAGATTAATATTGATGAAGTAATTAATTTAATTTACTTTAAATTAATTAGAGATTTGTAATTAATTTAATCCATTTTAAATTAATTATAAATGGTGTGATTATTAATCCTTGTTTATATATGATGGATGATATTGATTTCCTTGATTGATTGTGATCTCAGATATGAGATGAGTGATATCCTTTGTTATATGGATGTTTGTTTTAAAGGATGATAATATTGATTATCTGTTTGAGTAGATAATATGGATTATCTGTTTATGATGATGATGTGATTATCCATTGTTATATTGTGATTTATCTATCTGTGGTATATAGATAATTGAATTGAACTGTTTTAACTTTAAAACAACTTGGCCTAAAAGACACGGTTTGGATTTCGATGAGACCGGGATCGGGTTTCCGTATACCGGGATTCCAGGTCTGGAGACCCGAAAACCACATCGATCCAAATTAACGATAGGTCGTGAATCTCAAGTGAAGATGAAGATTCAAAGTGCAAGGGTTATTGTCGTTAACTCTGAGGGTGATTCCAAAATGAGTGTAACGAGATAATGCCTTCGGTTTCGTTCGAACCCGGAACGAACTTGTATGGATTGAATGCTTTCAGAACATCGTCAGGTGGACGATGAGCATTCTAAGAGATGTGTTCTCTAAAGGTAATCGTGACCTCAAGCCTCATCAACCGGGAATGGCTAAAACAGGGGAGGTGCAGCAAGGTTAGTGGGTAGCACCCAAGTAGGACGAGATTACCCCTGTCTAGATGTCCCTTATTATTCGGCTTTGTGTGCGGTTGATCATGACAACCGTGGGGTATCTTGTACGGGAATTATCCAGTAAGGGATGTTCCGACCTTGTGTTGCAGGGGATTAGGAGTAATCCTCGGTACGGTGATCTAGGCCACGTACTGTGACGGGCGGTACCCCAGTAGCCCTGCCATTGTATGGAATCCAATCTCCAATAAGCGCCGTACGATTTAGTTGTGCCCAACTATGTTGAAATGTGAGATGTAAGCATTTCAGCTATTTCTGTATTTTACTTGAAAACCCTAGACACTATTATAATATAACTGGATTTCCTATAAAATGATTTGGTTAGCGTAAGGTAAAAACTTTTCCATGTTTATGTGTGGGAAGTCTTACGTGATACCTTTGTTTCAAGGATTTTCAAAGTTAAGCAATTTTAACCGTTTACTCATACCAGACCCATGTCTGACCCGAAGTTTATTTCTGTTTTTCATAAACTCTCGGGTACCCAAATTTTTACGGGTAGCCAAGGGATTCAGGTTAGCTTTGACGAATTCTGGAGGAGCAATGGAGCAGGAGGCTTCAGCGTATAGATATATATATTGGTTCCGTTGTGTCAGTGTGTATGTGTTTTTCCGCTGTGTTATATCTCTGTGATGTGTGAGTTGTATTAACTAGACAAGTGTTTATAACTGTCTAGTATGTGTTGTTTTATCTGTGTGACTCTGATGTATATGATACTATGTATTATTTATGTGATATATTATATTTTATTCGTTCCGCTGTTGAGATTCTGTGGTTGTTTCTTCTTCTTCTCTATCTTTTCTACTTTCTCACCTCTTTCTTTTCTACTTTCTCACCTCTTTCTTTTCTTATCGATGATGCGATTTTCCAGTAGTGGAAAGTCGGGTCGTCACAGTTGGTATCAGAGCGTTAGGTTGAGTGAATACCTAGGCTCTGGAGTGGTGTCTATCCTGAGAGAGCGTACTTGTAATTTTTATCTATATATATATATATTTTTATCTATATTTCTACCTGTTGGTTGGATTACCTGTTCGGGTTTTCCAATTAGTTATAAGGGTAGATAGGGTAGTGGTGTGTGTAACACGACTATGAATGGTTGGAGTTTGTGAGATTGGAAGTGTATCCACCGAGATGGTATTGGGTCTACAGTCTGACTCGAGCGAATTTTTGGTTATGGTGGAAAGGATTTCATCTATCTCTGTAGGAAACCTGTAAAGGTTCGGAGTCCATCTTTGAGTAGAATTTGGATCTGTCGGTTGGGCAAAAGTAAGTGATGATGTCTTGATACCTCAGGGATTAGTAGCTGTGTGATGAGACACAGTGATTATGGATGTTTCCGAAGATATTTCTTCGAAACAAGTTTTAAGAAGTGTATCTGCTTTGGTTATGTGGCTGAGTGCAGCAGAGTGTTTCTGTCTGGTTTGTGGTTCGAGATTCTCGAGGAGCTTCTGGATTTGTAGTCTTTGGGCATTGGTGTTAGTAGTGTAGCTCAGAGTGTTCTGGGTGTTGGCAAGGAAGTTTTCTAGCTTAGCAGTGGAGTTCAGAAGCAGCAGAGTGATTCCGATTCTTCGTTAGATCGGCTAGTTAAGCGTAAGCTGTTCTGTTTGGTAAAGAGAGAACAGTTTTCTTGGAATTAGGCCGAGTTGATCGCAAAAGTGACTTGCGATGGATTGAGTGTTCTCTTGGGTTGTCAGTGATTTTTCTGGATTTCTTCAGGTAGTCAGAGTTTTGTTAGCATCTGGAGATTGAGTTTGGTATCGACCGGATTTCCAGAAGTAATACCGATGGCTCAGTTGTGTAGTAGGATGGTTTTGGAGGAACTTTTGAGTTTTCTCTTTATGGATCTATTGAACCATATTTTCGGAATGGTTGAGAAGCTTACCAGTTGTGGCTACTAACCGACGGTTGCAAAGCCTAGGTCCGTCACAGTTGGTATCAGTGGAAGTTTGTGCTTGTGTTCGTCATCAGCATTTTCATCTGCTCGGATCAGAGTTGTGCAGCGGAAGCAGTTTGGAGAGCATCTGTTTATCTCTTTCGGATAAGAGAAGTGAGATCCGTCTTTTGATTATGGAATAGAATGGAGTTCTGAGTTTTGGTTGATCTTGGAAAGATCATTTTGTTGATTGTTTTGGTTCAGGATGTTTCGAGAGGTATCAGCGAAAGATAAGCTGATCAGTAAGGATATAGGAGACCCAGGGTCGTCCGAAGAATTTTTGTGGATAAGAATCAGAGATTTGATTTTGGATAGAGTGTTTGATCTTCGAAATTGAATTTTCAGTTTGGATAACTGGGACTCGATGTGATTCGCGTATCTCTGAGGGAGTGCGTGTATGAGTTATCTCGGGTGGTAGGGCCAATAGTTCAGGGAGTTTGGATGTTGAGTCAGACTTGTCTATAGTCTGATTTCTTATCTTGTTTTGTAGATCTAGATGTGCCTATCTTAGTAGTATTGATTGTTTGGATTCTATAGAACGAGTAACCCGGTATTTATACACGGGGAAACTCGAGGGAACTCTATCCAGTATTTTGTCTGGATAGTTAGATTTGTTTGATTGGATGATTGATTGCTATGGTTGTTAGTATATATTGATGATATATGCTTGTGTTTTTAAGATTAATCATTAATGAGATTATTAAATTACCTTTGTTTTAAATTTCGGGGACGAAATTCTTTAAGGGGGGAGGAATGTGATATCCCGGAAATTTTGAACAATATCAATTTAATAATCTTTATTAAATATTAAATTGATATGATGATAATTGTAAATAAATATGAATTGATTTGATAATTCTCTTTTAAATAAATATTTAATTGATAAATTTATCTTTTGAAAGCTAATAAACTGTTTCTATTTATTTATATATATTTGTATATACTGTTTATGGTTAAGATTTGTTTTAAAATTTAATAAATAGGGAGATGTTTTTAAATTCTAGTCTATTTGGTAATTTGGAAATTTGACTAAATTAAATAATAAATAAATAACCTTTGGCCTAAAATTATACTTAAGATAAAAGTTAAATTGTTTTAAATGATTTTACCTTAGATTTAAATTAAACAAAGAATTGTTTTGTTTTATAGCTTGATAAAAATAGAAATGAAGTAATAATTTCTTTTATAAATTTATTTTAATGTTATAATGGGCTTTATTTATAACATAATGTCTGTACGAGTGGATTTTTATTATAAATAAAATTGTTATACATATTATAAAAGGGATTTTGGTTTTTGAATTTTTATAAATCTTTAGGATAATATGTATATTGAAATAATATATAGATAATTAAATATATCTTATAATAGTTAAAGAAATTTTAAATAAATCAAGTATTTAATAATATAAGTTTTAAAATAAAGTAAAGGCAATATTTTAAATTGTGTTTAAGTATAAAATTGTGTTTATACCTAAGTTAAAATTTTATAAATAAAAACACTTATGTTAGAAGATAGAAACAAATATACAAGTTAACAACAACAACCATAACAAGGCTTTAACTAAATCTCAAGCAAAATATTTATACTCTACAACAAAAATACATATGCAGGCAAGAGAATTTTCAAAATATAAACAAAGTAAAATGATTGCTACCTATATAAACAAGTGATTTAAAAACAACTTAACATCTATAAACAAACTAACAACAACAATAACAAGCTAACTAATGACCATAACAATCTTTAAACTACAAACTTAAGTAAAACTTAAACAAAGGCTAAAACAACTTCATATCTATATAGTACAAAGCAAATAAAATACATTTGCAGGTATGGGAATCACCTAGTACAAGACAATAAGATAAGTCAAATAAATGTTATAATCTATAGCAAAACATGTTGCAGGCAGGTAAAAATCATTTCAATGCCATATGAAATGGGGAACATGTCAGTTTAAAGTTAAGAGAAAAAAATATATAAACATATGTAAGATTTTTTGTACATATGAGGAAGTGGATTGTAAAGGAAGCTTGTATACAAATAGTACATAGCATTTAATGATCTTTCCACCTTAGCAAACAAAGCTGTTTAAAAATTTCTTCCAGCCACCAAAATAAACAAATATCTCTGAGACTTTGTACTAAAAACAATTTGTTACTTGTTTATTTTTCAAGTTGCCTCACCTCATTTCGTATGCAAAAGACTTTGCATTTCCAGTTCTATAAGTTTAAACAATACAAACCTTAGTAAAAGAAAAAGAAAAATATACAAACCTGGAAAACAACTAGAAGGCCAAAACACTTCAGTTTCGAATTAAAAATGTAAGCATCTCAACCACCACAAGCAAGATTGCCAGACAATCATGTTCAAGTTCCAGCTATTCAAACTTTCTGGAATCAACAACAAAGATGAATGCAAGTTTCAAGCTTTCTTTTTTTCAAACAAAAGAAGATCAGACTTTCTGTTTTAAATTCCGGTGAGTAAACTTTTAAAACCAACCTTAAATCACTTGTGAAAGTCTGTGTTATGATTGTTTATATGCATGTGTATCTGTGGGTTTTGTGAATATATATGTGTGCATATCAGTAGTTTTTAAACAGCTTTGATTTAAGTTCAACCTCTGTCCTTCACCTGTAACCATGAAATGCTTTTAGTTTTGATTCATATGGCCTATGTTATATGTAAACTTGTAAAATATATTTAAAAATAAGTGGATATGATGGTTGTTTAAGATTCTAGAAATAGGGTATATGATGGATACTTATGTGATCATCACTGTCAAAAGTTACAGAGGAATAAACACAGTTTCAACTTCAATACTTCTGACTCAAAACTTGTTAGGCTTAAATGTTAGATCAAAGTTGTTATTTAAATTTGAACTAAGTTTTAAATTTATAATAGCAATAGTATTAAGAAGAAACATTTCCTGGAACGAATGAAACACAGAGCAACATGAAATTGTCCAAAAATCAAACCTCGGAATTTGTTGACATCATCATATAATTGAAATCGTATATAAAAGATGGGATTTTTAAAATCAAGATCACAGTTTTTAATGTAAGTTTGAATGAGAAAATTTAGTTTGTCTGGAAAATGGGTTAGGGTGATTTTCTGGTGATCTCGAGGTCGAGGGTGTTCGGGGTTGTGCGAGAAGGTGGAGGAGCCTATGGGGGTGACTGGAAAATTGGTCGCGGGTGGCCATGGGCACGGTGGCGGAAATGGCTACGGTTCTATGTTTTAAAACCTAGTTTTGGAAAGGGTTCTTATTTGATTCGTTCGCTCACTGTAGTGGATCGAGTGTGACCGCACTCTGGAGGATGGCAGCGAGGTGGTTGGAGAAGCCGTGGTCGAAATTTCGTGACCTCCGGTGGTCGAGGCGGCGAACACTGGGCAATGGCAGGCTTTGGCGAATTCGAACTGTTGGTTTCTAGGCCTGGGAGGTAGTCTAATTTCGAGTTGGAGTTGGAGATGGGGATCTGGAGATAGGAATGGTGATGGGAGATGGTCGTTGATGTGGGGACGTCGTCGTAGTCGATCGGAGATGATCGAGTTGGTGGTGCACGTGCACAATGATTTTCTGGTGTACGTGAATTCTGGTAGCAGGAAATGGTCGCGAGTTCCTCGAGTCGATTTGAGAAATGATCGAAGCTTTCTTGCTTTGGACTCGAAGTAGGTAGTGGGTGTGTTCTTTGATTTGCTACAGGTCGATGACCTGTTTGTATTCGCGTGGTAGGGTTTTCACGGGGGGAAGCTCGGGGATTTTGAGATTTTTCTCGAGTAACGGCATGTTTTCACGGGCAAGCTGGGAAGTCTGGGGTTATGTTTTGAGTTCCAGATTAAAAGCCTGTAAGGCTTCTGAGTTGTAATTTGGGAGCAGGATTTTAATGAAGTTAAAACAAAATTTAAATGTAAATTCAAATTAAAGTTTGTTCCATAGTTCAAAAACAAATATAAGTTTATAAAATAAATGTATTAATAACTTTAAAAATGATAAAGTATATTTTTAAGTATGTTCAAATGGAAACTTATATTTATTTGAATCTAGTATTTGAAATGGGAATTCGTTTATTAATAAGAAATATTTTTATTCTTAAATTAAGGAAGATAATTAATTTAGAAATTAATAAAGTGATAGTTAAGAACCATTAATTAAATGAGATTTGAATTTGAATTAATGATTAATAATTAATTAATTTAATAACGGAGAATTAATTAATGAGTTATTAAAGGTAAAGTTTATTTATAATTAAAAGATCTTAATTTAGTTACTTTGGAAAAGTAATTAAAGAAATACCAATGATTAATGAAGGATATTACCTAAGATGATCAATAATTGATAAATATGATTTACTTGAATTTTATTAGATTTATAAATCTAAGATAATTAAGTGAGGGTTATTCAAGTAAAATTTACTTATGAAGAATTTAAGAAAATTTATTTCTCATTTTAATAAATTAAGTTTAAAATGAATTGTTTAAATTAATTAACTTAGTTTAATTTATTTAAATATCCATGTGATAATATGATGAGAATAATTACTTAAGGAAATAATTAATTGTGGATGATTTAATAAAAGAGGTAATTTGGGTATAATTACTTTGTATAATTAATCATGGGATTAATTAGAGAATAATTAATTTATGGAGTAATTAAATTATTGATGAAGTAATTAAGGTAGTTAATTACTGAATGGGGTTAATCTAGGTGATTAACAAAATGGTTTAATTGAAGATAAATTACTCAATGAAATAAATGTAATTAGAGATCATTAATTATTATAATTAATGATGTAATTTAAATGGATTTAGTTTGAAATAATTAATAAAGGAAGGAATTTAATAATATTAATAAAGAGGTAATGTAATAAATTTTAAAGGTTATTTCTTATATTGGGTATAAAATAATTTGTAAAAATTAATTAAAGAATAATTACTTAAATGTAATTAAAGGATAATTAATCAAGGATGATTGATTAAGATGGAAGTAGAGAATGATTAATTAATTGACTTGTAATTAGTCAATGGTTATGTAAATAAGATTAATATTGATGAAGTAATTAATTTAATTTACTTTAAATTAATTAGAGATTTGTAATTAATTTAATCCATTTTAAATTAATTATAAATGGTGTGATTATTAATCCTTGTTTATATATGATGGATGATATTGATTTCCTTGATTGATTGTGATCTCAGATATGAGATGAGTGATATCCTTTGTTATATGGATGTTTGTTTTAAAGGATGATAATATTGATTATCTGTTTGAGTAGATAATATGGATTATCTGTTTATGATGATGATGTGATTATCCATTGTTATATTGTGATTTATCTATCTGTGGTATATAGATAATTGAATTGAACTGTTTTAACTTTAAAACAACTTGGCCTAAAAGACACGGTTTGGATTTCGATGAGACCGGGATCGGGTTTCCGTATACCGGGATTCCAGGTCTGGAGACCCGAAAACCACATCGATCCAAATTAACGATAGGTCGTGAATCTCAAGTGAAGATGAAGATTCAAAGTGCAAGGGTTATTGTCGTTAACTCTGAGGGTGATTCCAAAATGAGTGTAACGAGATAATGCCTTCGGTTTCGTTCGAACCCGGAACGAACTTGTATGGATTGAATGCTTTCAGAACATCGTCAGGTGGACGATGAGCATTCTAAGAGATGTGTTCTCTAAAGGTAATCGTGACCTCAAGCCTCATCAACCGGGAATGGCTAAAACAGGGGAGGTGCAGCAAGGTTAGTGGGTAGCACCCAAGTAGGACGAGATTACCCCTGTCTAGATGTCCCTTATTATTCGGCTTTGTGTGCGGTTGATCATGACAACCGTGGGGTATCTTGTGCGGGAATTATCCAGTAAGGGATGTTCCGACCTTGTGTTGCAGGGGATTAGGAGTAATCCTCGGTACGGTGATCTAGGCCACGTACTGTGACGGGCGGTACCCCAGTAGCCCTGCCATTGTATGGAATCCAATCTCCAATAAGCGCCGTACGATTTAGTTGTGCCCAACTATGTTGAAATGTGAGATGTAAGCATTTCAGCTATTTCTGTATTTTACTTGAAAACCCTAGACACTATTATAATATAACTGGATTTCCTATAAAATGATTTGGTTAGCGTAAGGTAAAAACTTTTCCATGTTTATGTGTGGGAAGTCTTACGTGATACCTTTGTTTCAAGGATTTTCAAAGTTAAGCAATTTTAACCGTTTACTCATACCAGACCCATGTCTGACCCGAAGTTTATTTCTGTTTTTCATAAACTCTCGGGTACCCAAATTTTTACGGGTAGCCAAGGGATTCAGGTTAGCTTTGACGAATTCTGGAGGAGCAATGGAGCAGGAGGCTTCAGCGTATAGATATATATATTGGTTCCGCTGTGTCAGTGTGTATGTGTTTTTCCGCTGTGTTATATCTCTGTGATGTGTGAGTTGTATTAACTAGACAAGTGTTTATAACTGTCTAGTATGTGTTGTTTTATCTGTGTGACTCTGATGTATATGATACTATGTATTATTTATGTGATATATTATATTTTATTCGTTCCGCTGTTGAGATTCTGTGGTTGTTTCTTCTTCTTCTCTATCTTTTCTACTTTCTCACCTCTTTCTTTTCTTATCGATGATGCGATTTTCCGGTAGCGGAAAGTCGGGTCGTCACATTTCATCTTTCATGTCTACTATATATGTGTGTGTGTATTTCAACTAAAATAAATAAGTACAACTTTTATTTATTAATAATTTTAGACTCTTTTACTTAATTAAATAAATACATAATAATATAAATTTATGAATTAAACTATACGTAAAATAATAGTACAACCACTATACGTATACATCCATAATAATTTATATAGCTTTTATAAACCATATCATCCACAATAATTTATATAGCTTTTATAAACCATATCACTGGTTTAATTTTGGACGAACGATGAGAGTTATGATTGTGACTCCATGTGCGAATTTAGCTCTTGGTAAAATTTAACATTTAAAATATTAAAGCTTGTATAAACTATGTTAAAGTATAGTAGTGGCCTCGAGTTTAGTTGCTTACAAATCACTTAGGTGAAATATAATTTTTAATCATTTTAACTTACATCCTAAACAATAATATATTGTGCATGTTGTGTTTCTTCATCAATACTATATCACTAAATGCCTAGATCTCAGTTAGTGGGTCAATACTATAATAATGTGCATGTCTAATTGTGAAGTTTGACTTTCGAAATCACTTGGTTCAATTCGATAGCATTTATCGATTGACTGTATTGCTTTAGCCAAAGGCCTATGACTTCATGTAAAATTTGGATACAGTGACACTGAACTTCATTATTGTTTGAACTAGAAATGGCACAAACAACCAAATGATTCAGTAGAGAATAAAACGTAAAGAAAAGTAAAATTTAAAAAGCGAGAAAAGAACACACAACATTTTATAGTGGTTCGGCTAATCTTGACATACGTCCACTTAACTTTTTTGGTGGTTTATAGAGTTGTTTACAATTCTGTTCTTACAGATCGGTATAAATCTGTTACGCATAGGTATAAATCCACTATGGAGTGGTATAAATCCATAAAAGTACAAGAGAATTATAGAAGGTTGTAGAGAAGTGAAAAAAATCCTTTAAAACGAGCCATGCCCTCCTCTTTATAGCAGTAAATGGCCTGAAAACTCATCCCATGATCTCCACCTCATTCTCCACGCCAAAGAGTAGTTCTCTAAAAAAAGTGGTGGATACCTCATCAAAATTCATGGATCGGTACCGATCCATGGTCTTGGATTGGTATCGATCCATAAAATGGTCATATGGATTATTTTGAATGCTTTGTCCTGGCTCGATTCGTGGTTAACTTCGTGATTCCAAACTCGATTGCTTCATTATTAGATTGTTTCTGAGTCCAAATGATGGATTTATGGACGAATAGAGTGGCTGACTTCAAGTGCTTGTGGAGATCAATAGAGAATTGCATGAGATCGACGAAATGGAACTTGAAACAAGCTTCAAGCATCTAAACTTCCTAAGTAGGGCAAAAGTGGGTGAAGTTCCATGGATCGGTACCGATCCATGGTGTTGGATCGGTACCGATCCAACACTTTGATGGATTTTTAGACTTTTGACTCCAATGGTGGTTTATGATTGCATCTATCTTTGTTTACTTGAATTGATTTGGAGTTCGACCCGAGAAATTTAAGTGTTTTCTTAGGGCTCGACCTGAAGATTTTCTGAGATTTTTGTGCTCTGAGTTTTCCTTCGATTTCTAAGAGTTAGACCCGAGACTTTTGTGTATCGGACCCGAGACTTCCGTGGATCGGTATTGATCCAATCACTTGGATCAGTTGCGAACCAACTTTGGGTCATGCTTGGGGTTTCTGCATGGATTGCTTTGGGTGTGCATAGAGTTTTTCAAAGGCTATCTTGTTCAAGTTTGACCCAAGGACTTTGTGGATTTGCTTCGAGTCAGCTTTTCAAAAAACTTAAACTTTCAATTTTTCAATTTTTCCATTCATTTTTGTATACTTCTTTTTTATTGCCTTTTTATAATATTCCCAAAGTCCTTAGGTCATTTCTCCATTGTTTGCTCGTACAATTCGATCATTTAAGTCTATCCGAAGACTGCAGCAAATTCGGCCGTAACATTTGCCTTCCAAAGCATGCCCTGCAAATGGAAGGTGTGCTTTTTTCAAGGACAAATATCGAAGTCTACGAGTCATAAGTAGTTGGATTTTCTGGTTATCAGCCGATAAAGTTATTGCAAATCATCCTATTGTCAATCACGGGACATTCTAGACTTGTTACAGCCTAAGACTTTAGACTCTGTTTAAGTGTAGTCTATACATTCATCATCATTCCAATTTCATTCAGAGTTATTGCATCGCATATCAAAATCATCCCATGTTCATGTGGGATTTATTAGTTCTATTCTAATTATAAGGCATTTAAATCCTTCTATTGGGTATGCATCCATTCTAGGGTTGAATCTCTCTGGATCGTTTTATATTTAATTTAACATGCGATCTCTCCGAATCGTTTATCATTTAAGTTAAGGGGACGATCTCTCCAAATCGTTAATCAAATTCATAGTCATTCACGGCCGATAGTTAAATCCGCGATCTCTCTAGATCGTCAACTGAATTCGTGTCCGTTCAGAGTCGATAGTCAAATTCATGGTCTCTACGAACCGCTAAACAAATTCATGGTCATTCAAGGCTGATAATCAAATCCATGGTCTATCTGGACCCTTGCTAAGCCTGATCTTCTCACTCTCCGATGAAGGGACTCAATGACAAGCAAGCCTATCCTCATACATTCCGACGAGGCCACTTACTTCTTGCACTCCGGCCCTTGCTCTTCGGTGGGGACTTAAAGTGATCAATATCAGGATGGACAGGAGTTGAAAACGATTAATATCAGTAATCACATTCAATATGGTTTATCAAAAATCCAAATATTCAAATCAAATCCAAGCAAACAAGTATAAATCCTAAGTGTTCATCTCAGACATCCGACTCAGAGCGTGCCTAGAGACCAATCTAGGTCTCGTACACGTGTAAGTGATCAGAGGTTATTATTATCCTAAGTAGTCATCTCAGGCATCGGACTTAGAGCGTGCCTACCGTTCTGGATCCCATACATGTGTAAGCGGCCTGAGGTTATTATTGTATTAGCTTAATACAAAAAGCAAAAATGCAAGAAAAGAAACGAAAAAAGAAAGTGCAAGAATCGAATTCAACTCCCGTCCATCCTGATCATGTAATGACTATCCTCGACCTCGATCCAAGGCAGTTTCCATTCGCTGCGCATGATGGCTGCTCCTGTTCCACCACCGCAGCTCGGTTTCTCACATACTGCTGCAATCAGTTTTTTCTGACCTATTCGTTGATGAAATCGCACATGTGTCTATAGTTATTTGTGTTATGCCCATCTAGCATATGGAATAGGCAATATTTTCCAAACATCCTTTCACGGTATGTGGGCTCTCTTCTGTCGGCTTTCGATAGGGATGTCCCATGGTATCCAGATAAATACGCTCTGGGGTTTCATTTAAATCCGCATAAGAAGAGAACTTCGGTTCCCTCCTTTATTGCTTTGATCCTTCAAAGCCATCATCCATCTTTCGTTTTCCTTCGCCTTTTCTAAATTGTTCTTTGGACAGTCCTCCCCCATCCACAGCATTAATTTCTTCCTGATCAACCTCAGCATCCTCCCGACACAGGTAGCTCTCAGCTTCATGATAAAATTTTGTGAGGTCCATCAGTGAATCCCGCCCTAGAGCAACCTTAAAAGCTTTCTTACTAGCCACTTTAGAAACTACCGCCATCAAAGCCACTGATGGATTTGGCTTATCTACCATAACATCCACTGTATTAAATCTCATCAAAAAACTCTTGAGGGATTCTCCGGCCCTCTGCTTCACACCCGACAGTGTCACTACGTTCCTGAGTCGTAAGATATGGATCCGAAACTATCTCATAAATCTATCCACTAACTCGGTTTGTGTGCTTATGGAACCATTTTTCGACTAGCTAAACCACTATGCTGCCAAATCCATCAAATATAGTGGGAAGAACCGTCCCATTACTTCTTCAAATGCACCCAACACCTCTATGTGTCGGATGTACCTCATCAGATGAATTATCGGATCTTTCTTTCCATTATATATTTCCAATGTTGGTAGCTTGAAATCAGACGAATTCCTAGCGTACCTAATTTTTGGAGTGAATGGACTCCTGTTCACATCCTTCAGGCTCCGGTTAGGCAATCCACCCCTCATAGCTCATCCCACCATCTCAGCAAGTCTGTCATCGTCATTCAAAGGAATTCTCAAGTTTGCATTCCCAGTCTGCCTCCTATTCCATGAGGGAATTCTGGCACGTACTCCTCTGGTCATGCTTCTGTATTCTGATTCGTGTTCATACGCTGAACATCATTTCTTGGACATGCATTGTTTCTTCCCAAGTCAAAATTGGCCATACCCCCATGTCTTTGTGGATTGGTACCAATCCGTACATGTGGATCGGTACCGATCCATGCAACTTGCTCGGGGTTTACTCCAGCTTGCTCCACTCTACTTCTAGGTGCCTGTGCTCCAGCTTCAGGTCTTTAGTTCTGGTTTGCAGCAATTCCAGTTGTTCCTATTTGTCCCATTCTCCTATAGAAATTCTCCATCATCTCTTCCTAGTGAGCGGTCATCCTTTCCTATAACTCATTCATTATAGTCTCCATCTCATCCTTGGTTATGTAGATGGATATGAGTTAGCTCCTGAGGACGCCTCTTGGCCCCCCCTTTATCGGTTTCCTCCAGTAATGGCCCTCATAATTGATTTTCTTGTCATTTTGAATCTTTCCAAGTCTCAAATCAATGAATTCAAGTGTTTCTCAGTGAAAGCACCAAAATGTTTGATCCAAAAATATCATAAACACCCAAAAGATTAAGTAGAGAATAAAAATTGAAGAAAAGTTAATTAAAAAAGAGCATAGCATTTTATAGTGATTCGGCTAAACTTGGCATACGTCCACTTAACTTTGTTGATGGTTTATAGTGTTGTTTACACTTCTATTCATACAAATCGGTATAAATCCATTACGAATCGGTATAAATCCATAAGAGTATAAGAGAATTATAGAAAATTTGTAGAGAAGTGAAAAAGATCCTTTAAAATAAGTCATGCCCTTCTATTTGTAGCAGTAGATGGCCTAAAAACTCACCTCCGTGATCTCCACCTCCTTCTCCACGCCAAAGACTAGTTCTCCAGAAATGCGGTGGACGTCTCATCAAAATTCGTGGATCGATACTGATCCATGGTCTTGGATCGATACTGATCCATGGTCTTGGATCGATACTGGTCCATAAAATGGTCATATGTTTAGGCCAACTAATGAAGGTGGTCGAAGGAGCTTTACATGATTATTTGTAGTGAACCAACTCCTAATAATAAATTAACTAATTAAATTACAATAAAGATAATAAAATAATTATGAAATGAAAAATTATAAGTTGGGTTTTCTTAGAAAATCTGTCTTCTTTTTTATTTGAAAATAGTAACAAGCCTATACTAAGTGAATCACCTCTATAAAAACATCAACACTCTTATAACAAAAATGAGTCCTCTATCATAAGGAAAACATGTACGGAGGCAACTAGCATACTACCAAAGAGTGCACAAGGTTTACAAGGTAAGAATAAGGCTAAGAGTTGGACAGGCCTGATAGACATGAGCATATAACCAAAAGGAATACAAGGAAGATATTAATTAGCTTTGAGATAAAATATTGAGCAATCGTGTTAGGAGCAACACTATTGATACAACGTTGAAACTTTAAGCGTGAGGGTGCATTCTTTTGTTAAACAAAAATCATTATATTCGAAAGGGGCATGAAAGGAGATTGTGTTCGTGTGTTGCAAAGAGGCATTTGAAAGGGGATTTGAAAGAGGCATGAAAAGATATTATTAATTTTTTTATTATTAATTATATTGTTAACATATTTATATTTTTTTAACATAGATGTATTTTTAGAATGTAATTTAATTCAAAATTTTGATAATTAAAAAACAATAATTGTACAAGTACGTTACACTAGTACAAAAATTTCGAATTGAAAATACAATAATGATACGAGTGTTGTTACAAAATAGAAATTATAACTAATTTTATGCAAATTGTTCCTAATATAGTTCAGCAGCACCTAGTTCATTTTGTATGTTATCTCATACAATTGCCATGGAATTTTTTGCATTTCTTTCGACTAGTTCACGATCATTATTCTCAGATGTTCGAATATTATAACACCCTTCTCGAAATTCTTCCAGAACTAGATCAAATTCATCGTCATATGCCATAAATTCTGGGTCTCCCTTGTTGTATCTTTGTATGAAATTGTGAGTAGGCACTGTAACAGTAACTCCAGGTCAGACATGGGTCTGGTGTGAGTAAACTCCATACAACCAAATTGTCAAACTTATTAAACCCTTTAAAAATAAAGGTATCCTGTAAGAACACCATATATAAACACATATGGGGTTTTACCTTACGAAAATCAAAACATTTCTATAGAAAATCCAGTGACATTTAATAATGTTTAGGTTTTAAAGTAAATATTGAATATAGCCAAAATGGTTACATTAGTTACATTCCAGCATATTAGGTATACAACTAAGTCCGTAAAGGCACTTATTGGAGAATGGACTCCATTAATGATAAGGCTACTAGGTTACCATCTGCCACAATATCTAGATAAAATGTAACAAGGGCCTCACATGGACCCCCTGCAAATCAAGACCGACCTACCCCTTACTAGATAGTACCGAATATATCACCATCCCAGTTGTGATCAACAATCGTACTTTGGTCACTAGCATTCAAAATCTAATAATATCAATCTAGATCGAGTGGTGACTGTACCCTAATGGGTGCAACCCATATAGTCCTGAAGCATATCCCATGTTTTAGGCATTCCCGGTTATGAGACTTGAGGCTACGCTTTACCTTTTCTTTAGCAATCTCACTTGGAATGCTAAGACTATCCTCCAAGCGATAATGCAATGCTAGCATTCATCCATATAAGTTGTTCAGGATATGAATAAGCCGAAGGCACTATTGCTACTACATCCATTTTGAAATCACCCTTAGGATTACTAGTAAGTAGCCCTTGCACTTCAAGGATCTTTGTCTCTGATTCCATCATCTTTCAAATATGTTCCACTTCAGATGTTTTATGTTGATTCGAAGTCGTTTTTGGATAACTCATGCCATCCGATCCCGGTATCTTCTAACCAACATTTGATATTTTAAAAGGGTCAAGATATCAATAGTGGACAAATCTACTATCTGGGTTGTGTATATATTTGCGCATGAAAATAAGACATCCTATACTCATCCCCACTTTCTGATTTCAAACAGTACTATCCCTTGATTAACAATGAAGTTGGACAAGTTAGAAAATTAACCTTGACTCGACATACAATCTTACTTTTTAGGATAGAGACGAGTTTCCATACCTTGGAATTTAGGGTTAAGTATATAATGAAAAATCTTACATATACTTAATTTATCATGACCCATTTATCGAAATTAACTCCCTTGTATTTATCACATTTCTGATATTTTGACTTCTCTATCCCTTGTCTAGAAAATCAAAGTTCTAGAACTCATAGATAGGGGAAAGCCTACTCATCGGCTTTTTGTGCTAAATACAAGACGACTTACTTCCAATAAAACGTGTCAACGATTTGGTATAACTTATTCATATTTGTTTGGCTACTAAATAGCATAGACAAAGAGAATCCCTTGTATTTAAACCATTTTTAGTAAAAGAAAGCTGCTTTCAAACAAATCAATCCTTGGAAATAAAGTATTTAAAATTTTTAAACCTTTATTAAATTAAGTAAAAATAAGTTTAAACTTTTTATTTAATAATAATTAAATCTTAATTAAATCTTAATTAAACCTTAACTTAATTAATAATTAATCCTTTCTTAAATAATAATTAATTAAATAATTAACCTTTACTTAATTAATAAATAATTAGCCTTTACTAAATTAACTAATTATAATTATCTTACTTAATTAATAATTAAGTACTATTTACCGTTACTTTATTAATTAATTTAAATAATCATTAACTCCTTATTTAATTAATAATTTAAAACTTTTAATGCTTATAATATAGTTTGAAATACTTTTCAAAAATATTTAAAAATGAAAAAACTTTTAGTTTACAAAAAGTGTTCGTTTTTACGAACCACATCCATAGCGGCTATTGCTATGGATACTATAACTTTAAACTAGTTTTATATATCAAATACCCTTCAAGCCTTTACTTTTAATTTTGTTTCAAATTACTTTATAAACTTTGAATAATGTTTTGGAAACTAAAAAGTAAAGTTTTAGATAACTTTATAAAACTTTTTCCTAGGAAATAAGTAAAACAAGTTTAAACCAAGGGATCTCAATGTCACAACAAACACCAAATCAAAATGCTAACTTTCATTTAGCTTACACATTCATAACCTAAGCTCAAACATTCACACACATGTCATAACATCATACACAAAGTAAAGATCATCTTTTTAAACCATCACTTAACATTTAGTTCGTTTCCAAGTCCAAAACAATATTACATATAACCACAAATATGTAAAGCACAAAACAATAGCTAGTTTTCATCCAATCAACCAACACAAATTTTTACTAACATATAAAGTTTAAAATTTTAATTAAAAGGGTGGGCTTTACTTACCAAAATCTCATGAAAACAAATCAAACTATCACTAAGCTTTGAACCAACACTAGATCTTGGTTTTGCTCTTATAAAAATTTGAGTTTGGCTTTGGGAAGTGGGTTTTTAGTTCGGACTTGATTGGAGGAGGGCTCAGCATTTGGTTATGGGGAGGGCTTTGGGCTTTTTTTGAAAAGAAGAAGGTGTAGGAAGGGTATATAAGTAAGTTTTTAAGGATTAAAAATGGAAAAAGGAAGGATTTTCAATTTAAAATTCAAAAGTAGCCATGAAATTTTGAAAATGAGAAATTAAATGAAAATGAGAAGGGAAAAAATTGGAAATTGTTTTTATACAAATTGTATTATGTAAATTACCTAAATACCCTTTGTTCCATTACCCTCCACCATTTTTGTACCATATCGCCATCTCCCTACTTCTCTCCATGAACACGTAACACCCACCCCCCAACACATCATCTCACTTCCTTCCCATGTGTTACATTATAATGTGGCATTTCCTTTTCATTTTCTTTTTATTTTATTTTAAAATTTTAAAAAGAAAAGTCAACATTACCATTTTATTTTAAGTAAATATCAAACTTATATTTAACCTTTACCATATCATATATTATATACACAATGTATATCTACTTTTGTGTACACAATGTTTTCGATAATTTTTAAACGATAAAAATTCAAAAATTCAAAAAACAATTTCTGGTCACATTTTTTATTTTCCTTCGAACTAATTATTTTTGTAAATAAAATTGAAAATAATTTCACCATCACTAGTTTTATTTAAATGGTTTATTTGAGTTATAAAAACCATTAGTTAATCATTTTAAAAATATAAAATATTCACAATTAAAGTAATTAAATTACGGGTCGTTGCATTCTCCCTCCTTAAAAGAATTTCGTTCTGATATTAGCATACAAAAAGAGATAACTGAAAAGAACTCCAAAAGGCCATATATTATATAAGGTGAAACACATACAAAAGGTACATTTTATGCCATTATATCACAAACATAGAGTACACAATCCACACAAAAAGCAAACAAATATCCTAACACCAATTTGGGGTAATCTTCCATCATACTATCCTCGGTCTCCCAAGCACAATCTTTGGGATCTTCATTCCACTGGATCTTAACCAATCTTACGACCTTACGATGCAATTACTTCTCATCGTGATCCACAATTCAACTTTATGCCTTATGACCAGGCTTTTAAATCTCCCCGAGATGGCCGAGATGAAAAATCCGAGATATCAGCCAAAATCCGAGATTTGGCAGCCTATTTAGTTATAAGTGTTTTAAATATCGCCCGAGATAGCCGAGATATTTTCCCGAGATATTGGCCAAAATCCGAGATTTAAAACACTGCTTATGACAATCAAGTTTGATTCCACCTCTAAATCCTCTTGAATAGACGGCTCCACAATTTAAGATGGGTCATGTACATACTTCCTCAAATAGGATACATGTAAAACATTATGGCCCTTAACAACCTCTTCGGCAACTCAACTTTATAGGCAAGCGGCCCAATCCTTTCAAGAATTCGAAAAAGTATAACATACGTTGGCACCAACTTCCCAGCTCTCCTAAATCCAACAACTCCCCTTATTGGTGAAACCTTCACAAACACAAATCTCCAACAGCAAATTCCAAATCCCTTCGTCTTTGATTTCATAACTCTTCTATCGATCTTGGGCTTCCTTCATCCTCCTCTTAATCATAGCAACCTTTTCTAAGGCTTCCTGATCATATCATGTCCAAGCACTATCCAATCCTTGGTCTCCATCCAACACGCTGGTGATTTACATTGACGTCCACAAAGAGCTTCATAGGGCCCCATGCCAGTGCTTGCATGATAACTATTGTTGTAGGAGAATTCCACCAAGTGCATATGATCTTTCCATGATCCTTCAGAGTCCAAGATGCATGCTCTCAACAGATCATCCAAGATTAGGTTAACCCTCTCAGTTTGACTATTGTTTTAAGGGCGGTAGGCAGTGCTTAGACTTAACTCTATTCCCAAAGCAACTTGTAAAGTTTTCTAGAACTAGCTTGTAAAGATTGGATCTCGATCACTTACTATGCTCATCGGAATTCCATTCAATCGAACGATCTCTTTCATATAGATCTCTGCCAATGTCGATGTAGTCCTTGTCGGCTTTACCAGAATAAAATGAGCACTCTTAGTTAGCTGATCCATAATGACCCACACATCTTCATTCCCTTTTCTCAATCGAGGAAACCCGTCTATAAAATTCATTAATATCTGCTCCCATTTCCAATTTGGAATCTCTAAGAGTTGTAGTAGCCCAGCAGTTCTTTAGTGGTCGCCCTTAATCTACTGGCAGCTCACAGATCTGCTTACATAGATAGAGATATCCCTCTTCATTCCCTTCCAATAGAATACCCATTTCATATCACGATGCATCTTCGAAACCCCCCGAGTGGACACTCAACTTGGATCGATGACATTCTATTAAAACTTCCTGCCTAAGGCCATCGACATTAGGAACACATACCCTCCTATTCATATGCAATACACCCTGATGGTCTATCTCAAAGCTTGAATAGTTGCCTACCTCTACATCACTGATGATTTCCATTAAGCAGCTCTCTTCCCTTTGTTTACTCGAAATTTTCTCGAGGAGAGTTGGGGTGACTTCCAAAAGTGCACAAATCGCATTCCTACTCAAATCATTTGTCGCCACGTTTGCTTTTCCCGACATATAAAGAATATCCAAGTCATATGCCGCAAAAAATTCCAATCATCGCTGCTGCCTCAAGTTTAAATTTCTTTTTATGAAATGGTACTTTAGGGACTTGTGATCCGTAAAGTGCTCGAACTTCTCACCTAACAAGTAATGCCTCCATATCTTCAGTGCGAACACAACAGCTAACAACTACAAATCGTATGTTGCATAATTCTTCTCATGGGGCTTCGGCTGCAAGCTAACATTAGTAATCACCTTCCCAAGCTGCATCAGAACGACACCCAAACACACTCTACAAGCATCAGTATATATAGTCAAACCTTCCCCTTCATCCGGGATAACCAAAATGGGAGCACTAGTCAACCTTTTCTTCAATTCCTAAAAAGCTTCCTCGCACTTCGGAGTCCAAATAAACTTATCATCCTTCTTCGTTAACTTAGTTAGGTGAGAGGCGATTTTGGAATAGTCCTGGATGAATCTGCTATAAAATATGGCCATGCCAAAGGAACTTCAGACTTCTGTAGGAGTCTATGGTCTTTTAAAATCTTGAACAGCCGCTACCTTTGCTGGGTCGACCGAGATGCCATCCTTCGTCACCACATGGCCAAGAAACCATACTTTTGACTGCCAAAAGTATTTAATTTTTTTTCCCGTTAAAACGTGTTTCCTTAACGTTTCTAACACCACTTCCAAATGGTGTTTGTGCTCTTCCTTGGTCTTACAGTAGATAAGGATATCGTTTATAAAGACCAACATGAACTTATTAAGAACATCCCTAAAAACGCGATTCATAAGATCTATGAAATACGCGGGTATATTGGTTAGCCCAAAAGGCATAACCAATCACTCAAAGAAAAAGTTTGGTCCACTAAATGCATTTTGGGGTATATTATCCTCCGCTACTCTCAACTGGTGAAATTCGATAGCCAGGTCCATCTAGGAGAATACTAGAGCGTCGTGAAATCATTCAAAAAGGTCATCAATGTGGGGGTAAGGATAGTTATTCCAAATGGTCTGCTTATTTAACTCTTGATAGTCCACATGCAGTCTTAAAGAATCATCAGACTTTGCCACAAAAACTACAGCCGATCCCCAACTCGAACGACTTTGTCTAATCATTCCCCTCCTTGACAAATCAACGGTTTGATTTATTAGCTCTTTCCTCTCTCTCAAGGCCATTTTGCGCATAACTTGAATAACAGGTCTTACACAGGTAATTAAGTCAATATGAAACTCTATCTCTTGATTCGGTGGTAGACTATTAACCTGTTGTAATACATCAAGAAAATCCTTAACAATTAATAAAGATCCTAACTCTTGTTGGGACGATTCTAATGCATGTAGGAAACTACTCATACATCTATCTAGATCTTCATAAGATATCTCAACTTCTCTTCCCATACTCCTTTTCAACACTACAGTCCTCATACCACAATTCAATACAACTTCATTCTCTGACAACTAATCCATACCTAGTATAATATCAAACCCCTTAAGATTCAAGACAAATAGGTTATAAGAAAAATGGTGGGTACGGTAAGAAATTTGCATATCCTCACACATCATGCATGGATTATTGCTACCAAGGGGTGACAATATTCAGTTTGAACCGAATGAACCGACCAAACCGATTCTTTTCGGTAGGTTAGATTAGGTTATGAAATTGTATCAGTTTGAATTCGGTTTGTAAAATAATTTTATTTTGTTTATCAGTTTAACCTAATTAACCAAAATTTTATTATATTATCCAAATTCATGGCATTGTATAAAAACCAAACTTTATCTATTGAAAGTATGTTAATTTTTCTTATAAACTTAAAAAAGTACTCAAAATAGTTTCTCTAATCATAAATTTATGCTTTCCTTTAAGTAAATCGATCATTTGAATAATAATCTATGGTAATTTATCTTAACCTTTTTAGTTTAGTTCAATCGGTTACCGACCAAATAAACAAAAATTAATTTGGTTCAGTTCAGTTTGATTCTGAAATTTTTCAGTTTAAGTTCGGTTTGACATATTTTACCTCAAATTAACCGAACCGACCAAACGCTTACCCTTAGTGGTATCTCCTATGAGGGTTTGACACGCAAATAGAGGTGTTTACAATTCTAGAGGAAAGTAGTAGTTTTTCTATCGATTCTAAAGAAATGAAACTATGGGAAGCCTTAGTATCAAACAATACTCTAACAAAAATTCCACTAATCATTAAAGTACCTTCAAGAACTCCCTTTCCTTTCACATCAGCCGAGGTGGATGGTCCAGCCTTTGATTGCGTAAACCTTGATCTGTTGTCCCCTCTTTATTAGCAAGCAATCCTTCATGATGTGCCCTACTTGCTGACAATTGTAACAAGCATCTTTTAAACTATTGGAAAGATGAGTCCTCCTTGCTGCTTCGAGGCTTAGGAGTTCTTACAATACCTAGCCAGATGGCCCTTCTGCTTACACTGATAACACTCAACATTCCTAATCTTATTTGCCTAGTCTCCTTCCGACTTCCTCTTCCCTTGCTTCTTCGAGTTTGGGTTAAACTTTCTCTTGTTTGGATTGTTGTTACTTTTGCTAGGTGTTGTTGCCACCTTTTTCTTCTCTAGAACCTCATATCTCAGTGCCATGTCTACCAAATCCACTAAAGAACCCTTCAGATGGGCAGTCATTTTCTCCTGGAAACCATCCATCATCCCAATCACAAAAACCTTATACTTTTTTGGCGGGGTATCAATCACCTTGACCCAAACTATGAGAGCTCATTGAACTTTTTCTCATACTCAACTATCGAAAAATCTCCTTTCATGAGATCCAAGAAATTCCTATAATCTGAGTCTTCCCAACAGCAGGCATGAACTGATCTTCAAATATTTCTTTAATCTGGCCCAAGAAAAATCATCCTTCGGAAAATTAGCTGTAACGGAGTCCCACCATGCTACCGCTCCATCTTGCAATTACCAAGATGCTAAGAAAACACTTCTGCTCGTCTAAAATATCTAACTCCTTGAAAATCTTTTCACAAGAATGAAGCCAAGCCTAGACTTCGATGGTGGATTCCATTTCCTTAAACGACTTTCCTTCCAGCTTTGTATAATCCTTGCACAGAGCTATAAATTTTACATAGAGCTGCGGCATGCTGCCTCTTCAACTATTCCAACTCTTCCAACATTCGAAGCTCAACAATTGGTGGTCATGGTGCTACTAGCTCCTTCACCTTGTCTTGTCCTATCGCTAATTCTTACTACCTGGATATAGTAAGATAACCCTTTAGAATACTTAGACGTAATAAGCTTAAGGGAAAGGGTACTAATCAATATATTAAAGATGATCTATCTAACTCGATTGACAAAAACACGCTCTCATAAACTAAACTCATTCTAAGGTATTACTAACCCTATCTCTAATGAGTAGACCACAACCAATGCCTAGGTGTTTGCTTAACCTAAGCTCTGATACCACTTGTAATGATCCAACTTTCTTACTCCTAAAGACGATACTTGATACACCCACGGTATTTGTATGCTGATCATCTAATAGTCCGAAAGACAAGCCGTTGGGGTAAAAAGAAAAGAAAAGACAAGAAGAACTAAAATACAGAATGTCAAATCTCAAGGCAATCACAAATAATAGTCAGCATAATATAGTTATAGTATTATCCCAAAATGGACATCAGAGTTACACAAATACCAACTTCAGCCAGGGATAGTTATAATTGTTTGTCCCCATAACGCTATAATAAATATACACATACACAGTAGAAAATAATAAGATAACTAGATATCGACGAAGCCACCTGCCCTTGCTCCTCCAAAATACATTTGTGGAAACCTGGACTACTTGGCTACTCATATAAATTTGAATACCCAAGAGTTTTAGGGAAAGAAAGAAAACTCCAAGTCAAACATGGGTCTGGTGTGAGTAAACTCCAAACAACTGAATTGTTAAACTTATAAAACCCTTTAAAAACAAAGGTATCACATAAGACTGCACCACATATAAACATGGATGGGTTTTACCTTACGATAACCAAAATATTTCTATAGCATTTCCAGTAATATTATAATAAGGTTTGGGGTTTAAGTAAATATTGAATATAGCCGAAATGGTTATATTAATTACATTCCAGCATATTAGGTATACAACTAAGTCCATAAAGGCACTTATTGGAGAATGGATTCCATCAATGATAAGCCCTACTAGGGTATCACCTACCATAGAAAACCTCTAGATAAAATGTATCGAGGATCTCACATGGAACTTCTGCAAATCAGGACCGATCTACCTCGTACTGGATAGTACCGAATATATCACCACCCCGATTGTGATCAACAACCATACCTGGGTCACTAGCATTCGAAATCTAATAATATTGATCAAGATCGGGTGGTGACTATACCCTAATGGGTGCAACCCACATAGCGCTGAAGCATATCCACTATTTTAGTCATTCCCTGTTGTGAGGCTTAAGGTTATGCTTTAATTTTTCTTTAGCAATCTCACTTGGAATGCTAACACCGTCCTCCAGGTGATAATGCAATTCTATCATTCATTTATACAAGTTGTTCAAGATATGAACAAACCGAAGGCACTACTTCTACTATATCCATTTTAGAATCACCCTCAGGATTAGTAGCAAGTAGCCCTTGCACTTCAAAGATCTTCGTCTTCGATTCCATCATCTTTCAAATGTTTTCCACTTTGAACATTTTATGCTTGTTCAAAGTGGTTTTTGGATAACTCATGCTATCTGATCATGATCTCTTCGAACCAACATTCAATAATTTAAAAGGCTCAAGTTATCGATAGTGGACAAATCCACTATCTGGGATGTGTATAGATTTGCATATGAAAATAAGACATCCTATACTCGTCCCCACTTTCCAATTTCAAACAGCGCTATCCATTGATTAACAATGAAGTCAGACAAGTTAAAATGCAAACCTTGACTGCATATACATTCTTACTTCTCGGGATAAAGGCGAGTTTTCATATCTCAGAATATGGTGTTAAGTATGCAATGAAATATCTTACATATATTTAATTTATCTTGACCCGTTTATCGAAACTAACTTCCTTGTATTTATCACATATATCCAACATTTTGACTTCTCTATCCCTCGCCAAGAAAATCAAGTTCTAGATCTCTTTGATAGAGGAAAGACCACTCATCGATTTTTAGTGCTAAAAACAGGACAACTTACTTCTAATAAAATGTGCCAACATTTTTAGTATAACTTATTCATAATTGTTTGGCTACTTAATGGCATAGACAAAGAGAATCCATTGTATTTAAACCATTTTTAGTTAAAAAAGATGCTTTTAAACAAACAGATCCTTGGAATAAAGTAATTAGAAATTTAAAACCTTTATTAAATTAATAAAAATAAAATTAAACTCTTTACTTAATAATAATTAAATCTTAATTAAACCTTAACTTAATTAGTGATTAAACCTTTCTCAAATAATAATTAATTAAATAATTAACCATTACTCAATTAATAAACAATTAGCCTTTAATAAATTGACTAATTAAAATTATCTTACTTAATTAATAATTAAGTACGAATTACCATTACTTGATTAATTAATTTAATATAATCATTAACTCCTTAATTAATTAGCTAATTAATTAATAATTTAAAACTTTTTCAATACTTATAATATAGTTTGAAATACTTTTCAAAAATATTTAAAAATGAAAACACTTTTGGTTTACAAAAAGTATTCGTTTTTACGAACTGCATTCATAGCGACTATCGCTATGGATACTATAACTTTAAACTAGTTATATATATCAAATACCCTTCAAGCCTTTACTTTTTTTAAATTACTTTATAAACTTTGAATAAAGTTTTGGAAACTAAAATGTAAAGTTTTGGAAAACTTTATAAAACTTTTTCCTAGGAAATAAATAATTAAACTAAGTTTAAACCATGGGATCTCAATGTCACAACAAACACCAAATCAAAATGCTTACTTTCCTTTAGCTTACTACATTCATAACCTAAGCTCAAACATTCACACACATGCCACAACTTCATACACAAAGTAAAGATCATCTCTTTAAACCATCACTTAACATTTACTTCATTTCCAAATCCAAAACAACATTACATATAATCATAAATACGTAAAACGCAAAACAATGCTACTTTTCAACCAATCAACCAACACAAATTTTTACCAAAGTTTAAAATTATAATTAAAAAGACGGGCTTTACTCACCAAGATCTCACGAAAACAAATCAAATCATCACCGAGCTTTGAACCGACACTAGATCTTGGTTTTACTGTTATAAAAATTTGATTCTAGCTTTGGAAAGTGGGTTATTGGTTCGGCCTTAAGTGAAAGTGGGCTCGGCCTTGGTTTGTGGGGAGGATTTTAGGCTTGTTTTGAAAAGAAGAAGGTGTAGGAAGGAAAGAAAGGGTGTTTAAATAAGCTTTTAAGAATTAAAATCGGAAAAAGAAAGGATTTTTAATTTAAAATTTCAAAAGTAGCCATGAAAGTGAAAGAGAGTTTGGGAAAAGAAGATGAAGTTTTGAAAATGAGAAGGGAAAAAAATGAATTTTTTTTATACAAAATGGATTATGTAAATTACCTAAATACCCTTTGGTTCATTACCCTTCACCATTTTTGTGCCACACCACCATCTCCCACCTTCTCTCCTTGAACACACAACACCCACCCCCCTCCATCACATCATCCACTTCCTTCCCATGATGTTACATTATAATGTGACATTTCCTTTTTCATTTTCTTTTTTTTATATTTTAAAATTTTAAAAAGAAAAGTCAATGTTACCATTTTATTTTAAGTAAATATCTAACTTATTTTTAACCTTTATCATATCACACGTTATATACATAAGTGTGTTTATATATCTACTTTTTTGTATATAATGTTTCTGATAACTTTTAGATGATGAAAAGTCAAAAATTTGAAAAACGATTTCCAGTCACATTTTGGATTTTCCTTCGAACTGATTATTTTTGTAAACAAATCTTGAAATTAATTTCACCATCATGAGTTATTATTTAAAAGAGGTTTATTTGAGTTATAAAAACCATTAATTATTTTAAAAATATATTAAATATACATATTCAAAGTGATTAAATTATGGATCTTTACATTTGACGTAGATTCTACTATCCATCACCATATGTAGATTTATTCATGGGGGCGTTGTTGATTTAGTTGGGCCATCCATTATCCACCCAGTGTTGCACCACTGGTTATGTAGGACTTATCCAAGCAAGTATGGAGGTATGTTGATCCACAACCTGAGATTCCATATGGAGGATGTGGATGGACCGTAGCTATACCTACTTCAACCGGCCATGATCGATGTGTTTATATACTACGCCTTTCGATCAGTTATTATCCAAAACTAGCCTCATTTCTGTACGAGGATCTATTTCAAAGGTAGGCTAGCCTTAGACTTATGGAGAGGATCGATATACATAGTATAGAGGAGTACGAGCAGAGTCTTTTTGATTTGACGCAGCGTGTCCAGGATTTGACTATTGAGGATGAAGTCAGATAGCAACATCGATCTAGACATGTTTCTTGTGTAGAGTCCCTAGTTGATTTGGGTTGTGCTTTTGATTTTAGGCATGCATGAGCTGATAGGGATGATAATGATAATGAGCTTTTATATCACGACAGTTAAGACAATGATGGTGAGCATGATGTTGAATAGTTTTTGTTTAATTTGTTAATTCGTTTTACTTTCATTTATGTACCTATGTTTGAGCCTTTGAGGACTGATTCATGTGTATCTTGTAGTAGACTGTATTGCAGTCTCTTTTATGTTTTTGTTTAGACTGTTTTAGCTTTTATGATTACACTGCTTACACGATTATCAGTTTTTGCTTGAACATTTTTTCTATTTACATTAGGTAATTCTGTATAAAATTGGCATAAAATAGTTTTATATAATATACTGCCCCACTTGTGACAAAGAAACATGACAAAAAATAATAAAAAGACAATCGACTTTTATAATTATCTACATGTAGAATATTTTTACTTTTGTGATAAAGAAACAAGAGAAAGAAAAAGAGACTATGACAAAATAAAGCAATAACGACTACAGATGTTAGAGGATAAACTAGACTTAACTAGACAAGATACTTTTATAAATATATGTATGCAACATACTATTACACTTATGATGGATATGAAAAATTACAATAAATATCATGATGGATATAACAAACTAAAATAAATATATTAATGGATAAGACAAACTACAATAAATTTCGTGATGGATAAGAAAAACTACAATGGAAATCTTGATGATAGATGATAAATAAGGACATATATTTATATTAAATATCCATCACTTTCTTCCTCTTCATCTTCCTCTGATGATGACAACAATTACATAAATACCCGTAATCTTCAATAATAAATACTGGCATCAGATGCACTAGAGCTTATTACATTACAGGAGTAGAAGGATGCATCCAAACAAGGTGGGAGTGTCGTAGGGAGTAGGATATAACGTACTGTTGTATAATACTTTACAACATGATTATTGAAGAAGAGAAGGGTCAGTATCAACTTCACTTGCGTAACTAACCGAAACTAACGTGTGAATTTCAAACTCCTTGTTTTAAAGAACTAAACATATTTGCATAGTACATGGAGAGAGTTAATTTAGAGATCCTTAGGCCCATGTGGATTTGCATAAAGAACTAACTAAGCACCATCGTTAGTTTATAGGTAATTATAGATGAATATTTAGGATTTGATACTTAAGATTTATTTATATTATTGTACTTCACACTAGTTGTGGAACTTTTTAATTATATGCAAGGTCTTCATTGTAAGACTCTATATATTTTATTTGCTGATGCACCAAATAAGATCATGTGCAAAAGCATTAATGAAAACACATAATAACTGAATCAATCAAAAATACATGTATATATTAGTATTCATCCGCACAAAGACAATAATAACCTAAGATTCATATAGTAAGCACACAAACGAGAATGATAGTTATCTAAGATATAAAGTGGTAAACATATTAATGAGGACGATATTTTCCTAAGATACATAGTGCTAATGACCTATGTACCAATTTGTTAGGCTTCTTACATATGATTAATAAGCAATAGTTCAAATATCCTCGCTGTCATTTGCATTTCGAAGGCATACATCCTACGTTGGTAAAGTTATGGATTAATCCATAGAAAATATCCATATCGATTTCAAGTGTCTCTGCATGCAAAGTATTTATGACAAGCATTTTGATAAGATTCTGATATTAGTATGATGACATCCACTCTACATTCACATTTAATGCTTCTACTTCAAACTTGTGGGCTTGCGATATTGAAAGAGCCACCATTTATTGGAATGTTACCGGAGTTTGTGTTTAACATTTAGATGTTAACACTATTGAGTGAAATTAAAGTGATTGCGATTTTGATGTACCACAGATGAAAACAAAATAATATTTATAAAGAATAACTACTAAACTTGGATTTAAAAATCAATTTGACCACACATTATAGTTATTTTCTATGGGTTTTGTTATCATGTGCCCTTAGGGCACATGTTAATAATCACTTTTTCCACTAAAAGACAAAAAAAGCAAAATGTCTATATTATCCTTACCAAATTAAAAAAGGTGGAATTCAGGGGGGTTATAGGGTAATTTTGCAATTATTAACATGTGCCCTAAGGGCACATGTTAGCATTTCCCATTTTCTATTACCTTGATGAGACAACACTCTGTATTGAATGATCTGACAACACTATGCGAACTAACTAAATTAGATATGACTCTCTATCATGTTCAGAGATTGATGTGATTGTTCACTGAAAATATTCTGACTTTACAATATAATCACATGGGTTGCCACGTTCAGAGATAGATATGATTGTTCATTAAAATGTTTTTGAAATTATGTTGTAGTCATATATGATGGTGCATCAGTTCTTTTGTATTATTTACATAACAATTTTTTATACTAAATTGGACAAATATTTGACATTATAAACAAAATAGAAAGTTAAAGGGTTATAGTTCATTGTGCAAGTTAAAAGTTAACCACGCTTCAAATGTCTATTTCATTTCCAAATTCTTACACTTATATTGACTATTTATATGGACCAACAAATCCTTCATCAAATGATTTAAACTGAGTATTTAAATTTCTACTAGAGTTGGTATTTTGATTACAGTTACCCAGCGAGCTATCTCTGGATTTTACGATTGATATTACGGGCTGATATTCGAGTAATGCTTGCTTATTTGATTATTGAAGCCATGACTCTTTTGCTACGATTGGTGACTAGAACACCCTTGATATATGTGTGTGTGTGTATGTATATCCCTTGATATATATATATATATGTGTGTGTATGTATGTATATGTATATGTATGTATATATATATTGAGAATTTGATTGATAATTCTGATTTCTCTATCGATTAGGCGGAGAATTATCAAAAATATTAGAATATTGGTTAATGTCTCGAAATCTTGAATTCAAGGAATTAAGAAGTAGAAATAGAGAAAAGAATGTTTTATTAAACTGTTAAAAGAAAAATGGAATATATTAGAGATGAAGCAATGGTAATAAATATTATCGTTGCCTTATCCGGCATTAATAATGCTGGATAAATAGACAACAGTGGTATGTTTTACCGTTGTCTATTAAATTAGCCAACATTATTAATGCTGAATAGTTAGCCAGCATTATTAATGTCGGCTAACTGACAAACTCACAAGGTCACCAAAGCGACCTTGAGAGTCACTTACACTCTCTTTTTGTGCTCACTGACTCCCTAGGGGGGTAGGTCACTCAGTGACTAACCCCCTATTGGGAGTGCTCTTAGAAATACAACATCCATGTTTTAATGCTAATCAGTTGCTAAACCTTTGAAGATTATTATCAAGAGGAAGGCTTATATGAAAAAAATTCAACATAAAGATGGAAACTTTAAGTAGGATGCATTTATTCCAAATATGAGTGAAAATTGAAAGGCTTGCCCTTCTTGAATAAAATCCTAAGTGCTTATTAATTTAAAGTTACTGTTTAATAAAACCCCTTTTTACTAATTCTCAATTATTAAACCAAAAGTTGGCTTTGTTTTTTGCATGTCAGTTCCTTATTCTCACTAGAATAAGAAAGCATACTAGTTAATCTTTGATTCATTAGCCTTTATATTGTTAAGATGTGAACCAATACTAGAGCAAGTTATTTTCAAGGAATCCTACCTAAAGTTTAAACGGGTAAGCTTAAAATGCATCCCTTAGGGATCCAATACCAAGATCTCCTCCCTATTTCAGTTAATCAATTATAGCTCATGAAACCCAATTGTGTTTCTCAATCTTCTCTTTTGATCCTAAAAGAAGCTTATATAAATTTTATCAAATTTCATAAAGAACGAATCCCTGGGAGTAAGAGCTAAAAATTGGTGAGATTATATGGCTTTAAAAAGAGAGTTTACCAAGACAAGCCAAATAGATTTGATTATATGAAGTGAACTCCATTTATTGATACAGTCATTGGCTTTGATTATAAAGGAGTGAAAAGATTATTTTCTACTCCGTATATTTTAATACCTAAGTGCAACTCATAATTTATTGATGAATTTCATGGTTTTAGAAATTTAGTTTTCTTTAAATTTGAGGTGCCAATTAGTGAAACAACTCTTTTCACTTTTTACCCGAGGTAGATTCATATTTGCTAAGAAAATCATAAGGTTATAAATGGATAGAGTGAGCCATTAGTGAAAATAAAAATGTCATCATCAATTAAGAGGATGAAATGAGAGGGAATCTACTTAGAATGTGAGATTGGTTTATCAAACCATAGCTAATGTTCCCGTAGATGCTTCTGTTAGGAGACTCTGCATCAAAAGAAAAAAGGGAAAAGGAAAGGGGGTCCCTTTACATTACCCTCTTCCTAATATAAAGAAACCTTGCGGCTTCTCATTATGAGAATTGAATATAAGCACTTTGATAAAAATCTCCATGTAATTTCTACAAAATTTATGAAAACTCATGTTCCCTAAGAACTCTTCTTATAAAGAAGTAAGAGATTCTTTCATGTCTAGCCATGTCGATTTTGATTATAACATTAGAGCAACATGATATTTGGAGATAATAAGATTGTTGGAGTTGGTATCCTAATAATTATGAAAAAAATAATTAAGCCATTTAGACCTGCAACATTGTGCATATCTGTTTCAAAGATGATGAATTGTATCTTCTCAAGAATAGACCACAGAAGATATTTATCCTCTTCACTAATGAGTCGATGTAGCTAAGGAAGTTTTGGTTAATACTATTTGAAGATTAAGTAGTCAAAATGATTGAATGTGTTGAGTGACTGCACACCTAACCTTTTCGTACAAGTCAACCTAAGCACCCATGTCATCTTTGAATTTAATTATAAAAAATTCGTCTCTATTTTTTAAATACACAAAAAGGATGAATTTGGTATTAGTGTCTCCTTGAATTTCCCTTTTGATCCTTACTTTTTGTTTCAAGTAAACTTCTTCTAATTCTTGTTACTTATTAGAGGACTTTTGAGGTTTGGGCAATTCAGTTTTTTAAGTGTGACGAACATTACTACAAATTTTCTCTTTAAGAATGACATTATCATCCATGTCTTTTACTTTATCAAATGCATTATTGAAGTTAATAGAGTTCCATTCCTTCTATTTTTCGTTTATCCTTTTGAGTTTTTGAGCAAATTTAATCATTGAAGACCTTGATGAGTGGGTCTCATGTGGAGATTTAACAATGTTCATGAAATCATTATAATACAGCAATATGTTTTGGAAATAAAAGGTTTAAAGAAGGATTTTTAGATCAAAACTAAATTCAATAGCACCTGGGAATGGTTTGAGTTAGTACATTGAAGGTGGTTTGTATATGAGGTAAAAGGATTGGCAAATCTTACATTATGTATAAAAACCCTATATGATTGAACGAAGACCCTACTAGTTCCCACTTGGGAACTACTCCAAGTACAGCTAAGTCTTGGAAAAGTATTTCTTGAAGTCCCGAGTTGATGACCCTAGAGTTGAAGTGTTGAATATTATGGAAATTAATAAAATTTCTTTTCACACATCTTTGTTTGTACTTTTGTAGTAACGTTAAAGTCATTTTTTATGACATAAGAATCAAAGCCAAGAGCATAAGTTACGATGATTGCATCAATGCTTAATGTTTAAACATATGGCATAGAAACTAGATGCTATCCCACCTTTTGACTGGCCAGTATACGGGCGAACCCGTCAAGTCAAACTTTAAAGTTATCAAGGCCAGATGCTCGGAGATGACTACGAAGTCCAATAACAAAAATATAACCAAGATCACAACACAAATACAAGTCCGCTATAAAAATTCAGAAGCCCGAACTCCACAAGTATGGAGTTGGTACCGACCCATACCTAAGGGTTGGTACCGACCCATAAAAACTCGACCATTAGAGTCCATCTTCTGTTGGCCTACCTTATTTGAAACCAAGAACCTATTTTCAATATTGTTTTGTCGATTCAACGCGATTCTCTATTAATCTCCATGAACTCTTGAATCAACAACTTTGTTCTTCTACAACTCCATCATTTGGACTCCAAAACAAGCCATTATTGATGCAAATAACTATGAAATCACGAAGTTAACCACATGACAAGCCGAAGTGAAGAGCTGAAGGCGACCAATTCGGCTAACTTAGAGTTTGGTACCAACCCCTATAGAGTAGTACCGACCCATAATATTTGATGACGGGCACCCCTATTTTCATGGAGAATTCATCTATAGCAAGGAGAACGGTCTGGAGATCTCTTGTGAGATATTTAAGGCTCTCTACCTCTCTAAATAGAAGGGTAGTGCTTGTTTTTGAGGATCTTTTGGCTCTAACTCCACTTTACTCTATATTCTTACAATTTCGAAAATCTAAGTGTCGGAGTTGTACCGACCTCTGCGAACTTCTACCTCCAAGTCAGAATATAAGCAATAAAATCATTAATTGGACATGGCCGGAGTTTTCCAAACCATTAGAAATCTCTGTGTGTTCATTTCTTACTCGTTTTAATTTGTTTTCTTTACCTTTTATTTTCTTCTACTTTCTATTGAGTGTTTTGCCATTTTTTGGTTCAAACATTTTAGTGCTTTCATTGAGAGAACACTTGAACTCGCTAGTTTAAGATTTTAAAAGGATTCTAAATGGCTAGACAATCAACTAGGAAGGCTATAACTGTAGTAAATCAACTAGGGTGCAACCAAGAGGCATCCTCATGAGCTAACCCCCTACCAATCTACATAGCCAGGGATGAGATAGAAACTATGATGAATGGGTTGTAGGAAAGGATGGTGGCTCACTAAAAAGAGATGATGGAGAACTTCTTTAGGAGGATAGGATAGATGGGAATAACTGGAGTCACTGCAACTTCAAATCAGTGGCCAAAAGCCGAAGCGTAGGTGGTTGGAAGCAGAGTGGAGTGACCTGCGACAATCGTCGAGCCAACTTTACGAGTCGGTATGACCCCCAAGCATGGGTCGGTACTGATCCACAAAGGAAAGGGGCATGGGTCATGTTGGCCTATGCAGGAACAATCCACATCCAGGAATTGATGCGGAGCATTTGAACGTGCATTAGAATGCAGAAACACAACCGAAGGAGTATATACCAAAATTCCCTCAAAGATTGGGGGGCAGGCTGAGAATGCTAACCTTAGAGTTCCTTTGAATGACGATGATAGACTTGGTGAGTTGGTGAGACGAGCTATGAGGGGTGGATTGCCTAACCAGAGCTTGGAAGATGTGAACAGGATACTAGAAATCCACCTGATTTCAAGACACCCACGCTAGAAATGTACGTGGGAAGACGGGTCCAACAGTTCATTTAATGAGATACATCCGGCATATGGAGGTGTTGGTGCATCTGAAGAGGTTATGGGATGGTGTTTCCCTTTATATTTGACAAGTTTGGCGGCGTTATGGTTTAGACAGCTGGAGAACGGTTCCATTAGCACATGGGCCGAGTTGGTGAACAGATTTGTGAAGCAGTTTCGGGTCCATTTCTCGCACCCAATAGTGTAATGATATTAGCAAGTATGAAGCAAAGGGCCAGAGAAAACCTAAGGAGTTCTCCAACAAGGTTCAATGTCGTGGAAACAACAGTTGATAAACCAGACCCTTCGATGGTTTTGATGTGGCAGTTTCAAGTATTGCTGCAAAGAAGGATTTAAGGTGGCTTTGGAATGGGACCCTCCAAGGATCTCATAGAATTTTATTCCGAGGCTGAAAGGTTTCTACAGCAGGAGGACGCTGAAGCCGATGAGGAAGTGGTTAATGTTTTGGATGGTGGAGGATTTCTCGGAGTAGGATCAAGCAAGGAAAAAGGAAAGCAAAAGATGGATAACAGCTTCGATGGATCAAAGCGATAGAGGAGGGAATCGAAATTCTCTTCTTACATGAACTTAAATGAAACCCCGAAGCGGATTTATCTAGATACTAGAGGACAGATCTGCTATCAGAAGCCAGCGAGAAGAGAGCTCACGGAGCATGAGAGGGCATCTAGAAAATACTACTTATGCCATAAGCTGGATGGGCATAACACAAATGACTGCAGGCACCTGTGGGATCTAATCGAGGAATAGGTCAGAGATAATTGATTACAATAATATGTAAGGAATCGAACTGCGGTGGTTAAATAGGAACAGCCATCGACTACTGGAAATAGAAATGGCCCTAAATTATGGTCAAGGATAGTCATCCCTTGATCGAGATGGCGGGGAATCAGGTTTGGTTCTCGCACTCTATCTTTCCCTTTGAATAAACAATGCAATAATACAGTCTAGACACTTATGCGTGTATAGGATCTCGATTTGTCCCAAGGCATGTTCCGAGCTGGATACTAGACTGTAACACCTGGAGAGGCATCTATCATAATGTTTGACTTTTTGTTTCTTAGTATTTTAAATTTATTATTGAATTCCACATTGAATGTGATGACTAATATTGATCACTTTAAAGTCTCTTCTGAAAAGGCGATATCGAAGTGCAAGGTGCAAATCCTCTCCTTGAAGAGCGAGTGGATGGATTTGTACGATATTAATCGTTGTAAAGTCCCATCTGGAAGGACGGGACTGAAGTGCAAGAAGTAAGTCCCCTCATTGGAGCATGAGTGAATGGGCATACTTGTCTTTGAGTCCCCTCGCCGGAGAGTGAGTGGATTAGGCTCAACAAGGGTCCGGAGAAACCATGGACTTTGATTGCATTAAGTTCTGACCAGAAAGTCGGGATCTGAGTGCAGGAAGTAGGTCACTTTGCCAGAGAGTGACTAGATGGGCTTACTTATCATCGAGTCATTGGAGAGCGAGTGGATTGGGCTCGGTAAAGGTTTGGAGAGACCATGGATTTTATTATCAGCCACAAATGGCCATGGAATATTTGATTAACGGTCCGAAGAGACCACGGATTTGATTATCGGCCCTGAACGACCATGGATTTGATTATCAGTTCCAAATGACCATAACCTCAATTAACGATCCAGAGAGATCATGGATTTAACTATCAGCCCTGAATGGCCACGAACTAAATTAACGATTCGGAGAGATCGTCCCCTTAATTTGAACAATAATCGACCCAAAGAGATCACATATTAAATTAAACATAAAACGATCTGGAGAGATCACACGTTGAAAACTGAATCTGAAACGATTTGGAGAGATCAAATCTTAGAACATATACTGATTTGATATACGGATTTGAATGCCTTGAAATTAGAACAAAATAGATAAATCCCAGATGAACATGGGATGATTTTGATATGTATTAACTCTGAATGAAATCAAAATGATGGTGATGTAAATCCCGGATGAACACGGGATGGTTTTGATATGTGATGTGATGACTCCAAATGAAATCGGAATTGTGATGATGTATAGACAACACTTAAGCAGAGTCTAGAGTCTTAGGCTATGAAAGGTCTAGGACGACCCATGGTTGAAAAGAGAATCTAAAGGAACTGGACGATTCACCAAGATTGAAGTAGCCAGCGAGCTCAACTATCGAAGATTGACGTCATATTTGTTCTTGAGCAAAGCACACTATCCATTCACAAGGCATGCTTTGGGGGGCAAGTGTTATCCCACCTTTTGACCAGGCAGTATACAGACAAACCTGACAGGTCCAACTTCAGTGTTACCAAGGCAAGATGCCCGAAGAGATGACCACGAAGCCCAAAAACTAAAGTACAACCAAGATCACAACACAAATACAAGTCCACAACAAAAATTTAGAAGCCCAAACTCCCCAAAGTATAGGGTCAGTACTGACCTATCCCGAGGGGTCAGTGCCGACCCATAAAAACTCCATCATTGGAGTCCATCTTCTTTCCACCTACCTTATTTGATACTAGGAACCTATTTCCAATGTTGTTTTATTGATTCAACGGGATTCTCTATAAATCTCCATGAACTCCTGAATCAACAACTTTTTTCTTCTACAACACCATCATTTGAACTTCGAAACAAACCATTATTGATGCAAAAAACTATAGAATCATAAAGTTAAGCATAAGACGAGTCGAAGCGAAGAGTTGAAGGCGGCCAATTTTGTTAACTTAGGGGTGGGTAACGACCCCTACCCATGGAGTCATACCAACCCATAATATTTGATGAAGTGGCACCCCTATTTTTATGGAGAATTGGTCCATACAAGGAGAACGGTATTGAGATCTTTTGTGCGAGTTTAAGGCTCCCTACCTCTATAAATAGAGGGATAGGGCTCATTTTGTGATCTACCAAGCTAAGATTACACTAACATGATTAAGTGAAATATTATACAAATATTAAAATCTACAAAATTAACAGAGTTAGTGATTATACCTGCAATTACCTCACCATCACTAGAAGTCTGCCTTAGTGTTCAAGTGCTGTGAGAAGCCTCTATTAATCATTTTGTGAAATTTTCTTTTTAAGGATGCATTCATTAAGAGCTTCATCTTCCTCTCCTCTGAAGAGGAAAAGGCTCACCTTTGGGTTGGGTAGCTTGGGCAATAACCTATGGCCTAGTTAGGTCTGGGCCATTGTGTAGCATGTGAAATAGGTAAATTTCCAAAAAAAATCATATCCGGATCTTAGCCTATGAAATCTATTAACTAGCATTAGATTGAATCTACACGTATTAAAATAAAATCATATTTTATTTTAAATATTTTATATTTTTGTAGTTAATCATACTAGTTAAGTTGAATTAACATATATATTGATATATCATATATATATATATATTCATAACATACCATAATAACATAATGACATAAATCACGCTCAAATATATTATGAGTAGTATATAAATCACACATACACAAACACACACACACACACACACACACATATATATATATATATATGAGCGTTCAATAGCACCATAAATAGTGCAACACCCAAAATGCCCTTGATTTCCACCACAAGTTCTGATATATATATATATATATATATATATATATATATATTTGTATTTATATGTAATTTTGTTAGGTGATGGTTTTTATCGTTTAGATGTGAATATGGTCATTTTGTTAATTATGAGAAACAACTAAATAGATCATAAATGCGATAAGAGGGTAATTAATTAGGAGTTACATTTCACATTTGAATATGAGAAAGGTCATATGAAAATATTAGGTGAAAAATTGCAAATGCATGACATGATAACATAATAATATTTGAGCATGTGTACATCTGTACGTATATAAATATAGATAGCGGGATTTATATTTATATATATATATATATATGTCTGTATGTATGTATGTATGTATATGTATATATTATACTTACATATGCATATGATAAATTCAATGCATATCACAAATATAAATGCTTAAGTGTGTGTATATATATTTATTTAAATGTACTATAAATATGCGTATATGGTTTGTATGGACATACTAATAGTACTGTATATATAGTGTAGATACACACACATACGCATACGCGCATGTACATGCACATACGCATACATATATGTATACATATACATATACGTGTGTGTATGTGTATCCGTGTGTGTGTCTCTATGTGTGTAATATATATATATTTCCATGAATTTATAAATTAGCTTTATATTATGAAATAAGGAAGGAAGGAGCAAATAATTCATGAATAAATTGAATGTGAAAACTTTGGTATTTAAGAAAAATGGAAAGACCTTCCACCGTCCTCTCTTACAAACTCATAAGTAATTTTAAAATGTCAAAACATTAAATAAACTAAATGTATGTATGTATTTTGATAAACTAGACAAATTATTTTGGGCTAAAATGATTAATAAACTAAACATATATATTTAGATCTAATTTATATGAATTACAACACAAATTAATTATATAAATAACAATTTTTGATGCATACATACATATATAATTTACATATTTATCTCATGGCTGAAATAATTAATAAATATATATAACAAATTTAAAATCATATAAATTATAGTTTATATAGAATGATTAACAAACACATATATAGCTAAAATAGATAGATCAAAAACCTATCGTGTGTGTACATATATATATATATATATGTATATATATGTATATGTATATATGTATATGTATATATGTATGTGTGTGTGTGTTTGTTTCATTTGAATAATATTTACAAAACAACACTTGTAACAAATTTAAATCACATTTAAATTCAATGACAATTAAGATATATCACATACATCACTTTGGTCATAGATGAGCATATATATATATATATATATGTATATGTATATATATAAATGGGTAATATACCTTAATAAAATTTTCCTTTATAACACCTTGATTTGTGAATCGTCTGCTAGATTGCTTGAATCAACACTCGATGTTGTAATGACCAGATGAACCACTTCAATTTGATTTTATTTGATGTTACTTGTGTGAATTGTAGTTCGATAATAAGGAGTAATAGCCACAAATGTAGCCGCATATAAGAGAATTAAGAGGAAGGAACTAATGTGAAAACTTTTGTATTTGAAGAGATAAAGGATACCTTTCACCTATATCTCTTTAAAATCTCATTTATTTAATTTCATTTATCTCTATATCCAACATTTAGACCATATTCTTGAAAGGGTCAGTGGTACATCCTAGGGGCAATTATGTAGTTTGTTACATATATTTTACTTTGTAGCATATCTTATTCGTAATAAAGGTGTTTGATTTTTGTTATACACTTTGTTATGTTGTGATATAATTAATTAAGTAAGTAATTTAAAGTATATTAATAATAAAATCCTTTAATAAAAGGTTATTTGGTTGTAGTTGCAAATATTTGTAATCATGATTAACTAATAACAAAAAATAACATTTTGTTGTTGGTCGAGATGTTTTAAGAAAGGATATTGATACATCAGTTGAGACCAGAGTGCATCACGCTCTCCAAATGTCGAGCATTGTAGTATTAATGGTTGCTTGAGGCGCCAAGGGATTACATACTCATAGTTATTGGAAAACTATGGAATGACTCATCCAAGAGTTTCATGTTGGTTAATAACAACTAGGTCAAACAAGAAATCCTAGGGTAACGATGTTACACAGTTCCCTTGAGTTGAAAATATTATTGAGCTACAATGTGAATACTCAACTTTGATTATAGTTAATCGTGACATGGAGATCCATCGAGTGGTTGGATCAGGGCAGGTCTAAACCAGTGAAATGGGTATATTTCAAAAAGAATCCTACTTGGATCATAGTGAGCCTATGAAGTCTAATGGGTTATACTAGATCAAATCTAGTTAATTTAAATAAAATCCAATTTTACTTAAATTTTTTGATTTAATTAATTAATGAGTAAATAAAATCAATTTATTTGTGAGTGTATCATTATATACGCATATATGTATAACGTGCATGTGCAACACAATATTGTGTACATGGTTAATGTTTTGATTTGCCTCTATAATGTACACATTTTCCATTCGTATGCACATAGAATGTCTCAATATATTATTTAAAAATACAAAATATAAATTATTTTAAAATGTATTTATATATTAAATTAAACAAACTTTCGAAAAAATTTAGTCAGATGTTGGCTAAGTCAATAAAATTTAAATTCAAATTTGATATCTAAAATATCTAATTTTGACTTGGTAAAATATTTTAAAATTCAAATCTAAATCTATGAAATGATTTAAAATATGTTTTAATAAAATAAATATTTTATATTTTGAATAATATTTTATATTTTGAATAATATTTTACCATTTCTAAAAAAACTTCAATACAAAAATGATTAAAAAGCATAAAATAATTAAACTATATAATTTTCAATAAAATTAAACATTATAATATTTTATTCAACTTTATTTCTTTTTGGCAATACTTTTTGTAAATAAAACACAAAATTATTTATTATATTTTAAATAAATTAAATATTTACATATATATATATATTAATATAAACATTGTGAAAATTATTATATATAAATGTAATAATAATATATAGAATATATATATGTTCAAAATTTATTTTAACGCCAAAACAAATTATAAATATATAAATTTTATTAATACTTTTAAATATAATATGTATGAAATTATAGATAATAAATAACATATATTAAATTATTAAAAATCAATTTTAAAATTTAAAATTAATATAAAGTAATTATCATGGCCAAAATGAAATGTTATCGTCTTTTTTATAAATTTATACAAAGGTTCAAACAACAATTTGATTAATATAAACATATCATTATAATTAATGACAGATAAATGGGAGACTGCCGTCGTGCATACAAAATCGTTGTATGATCTATATATTAGTTGATGAATATGATACATAATACAAATGAGATTTGATACCTTGTGTAATGGCATAGCTAGGATTTGATACAGAAGAGGGAATTTGTTTAAAAGTTGGGGGTTCGAGGGCGGAATTTATTCATAGCACTTATTCGAATAGTTATAAAGGAAGTCATAACAACTTATTGAATAGACATAAATAGTGATTGATATTAAACATAAATCTAAAGTAAGCACATTGGATAGAGATCGATATTAGTCCTTAAGTTTCATCAAATTTTCTTTTTATGTTTATCTCATACTAACAGTAAACTAACATCGGTAAGATAACATCAGTATAATAACCATAATTAGCAATAACATCTGTAAGCTAGTCCATAAACTAACATCAGTAATTAGCAAACTACATTAGTTGTAAATAACTAACATTAATATTTAAATAAACCAAGATTACCCATATCGACAGATGGATTGCAAGCACCAACACAACGAGGACAGAGAAACTCGACTCAAGTGGAGAGATGCAGGCAACAATAAACAAGCACGACAATGAAAACATATATCGATACTGGCAATGATGAATAGAGAAGCAACCGATTTTTAATTCTTGGAGAGATGAATTAACGATGAGGGTAGCGAGCAATGCAATTGCCGATGAATGAAGGAGGAGTAGCAATCGACAGAGGAGGAGCAATCGATGTAATCGACAATGAACGAGAAATGAATTTTTGGGCTGGAGATAAATTATATGTGAAACACAATAAAATATTTATTTAATGCATTTTTAGGAGGGTCTTGTGACCCCCCAAAAAAGTAACGTGCCTTCGCTCCTGACCTTAAGGATTTAGCCTTTCGACACATGTTGATGGATGGTATCTCCTAGATTCACTGACATTGTAATAGTCTGGAGTACCACTACTGTATTTGATGTGTTTTTGGCTTTGGAATTTTTTTTCTTCAGGGGTTAAGTTGCTCGCGACCCAGGAGGGAGTAAAGAGAGAAAACTAGAGAGAAAAGGTGAGGAGGTAAGCTTGTTTAAATGGAGAAAGGGGAGGAGACAAGTTCTCCTCCCTTTACTACTCCATTTACCAACCCCAGATCCAGATTCAGAATACAAAACAAACAAAAAATCCCCCATCTCCCTATGTTATGGTCGACCATAATATGGTATAAATGGGCCATCAAACACTCCAAAACCATTTAGTAATTAATATCATTTAAATCGTATTTAAATGCGTATCGATATCGTATATCAATATGTACATATAACTTTTATATAAGCATCCAATTAATTACTAATGGCATCCAGAAAATTACAAATAGCACCCAATACATCAAATATATAATTAATATTCTATAAATATTAATTACTTTATAACAATTTATAAATCAATTAAATCGTGTGGTGTTTTGAATAATTCACCAATATGGTTGTTTGACTCATAGGTGTAAATTTAATCAACGATTAATATCGAACAATTCAATTATTAACTTTCACACATTATCTTAGTTAATGGTGTAACAATTTGGCCAATCAACACTATATCACTTTAGGATTTATAGAAATTGGTTTTGGTCGAAGTTCCAATATCATCCACGGTCTATTTGGTTAGTCCATGAAAAAGTGTTTGGTGTAATAATAACATTTATTATTAATTGTACTACTTTAGCCATAGATTTTGACAACGGTTGACTATGATACTAGCCTTATACAACTGAGGAGACCAATTCTCTATTGAGTAGTGTTTCACTTCCAATGTTTTAACTCAAACACAACAGTAGTTGTTTAATGTTCATTATTCCATGATTAAACTATAAAGAAAGTGGAGTATCCATATTGAAGTTCAATATTATTCTCAAGTCTAGAGAACCATGTATTATCATCATTTCAAGATTTCCTGTTTGACCTAGTTGTTATTGACCAATTGGAAACTCTCAGTTGATTCATTCCATAGTTATCTAATACCTATCAGTATGTAACCTCTTGGTTCTCCCAACAGCCATGAGTAATACCTACCCAACATTTGGAGAGCGTTACATACTCTAGTCTCAATGGATGTATCGATATCCTTTCTCGAAACATCTTCATACATAATATTTAAAATAATATGTTATTTATAATAGATAATTTTCTAATGTACAACTCCTTATGATTATTATCACATAACATATCATTTGACGATTATCTATTTGATATACTAAAATTAATTACTTAATTAATATGTCACAATCTACTGGTATATGAAAGAAAACAAATACCTTTATAAGAAAAAGCTTGATTGTAGAGTTAAAAATATGTAATAAATCACATAATTGCCCTTAGGCATACCCTTAACTCTACCACGAGAGACTATTGTTGGATCTGAGTTGTAGCATTGGGAGCAAAACACTAATAAATGGAGAATTCATTTTCTCGGTTGTATGAAGTTAGTATCACAGTCAACTATAGTCAACTCAATGTCAAAATCTCTAGCATGAGTGGTACGGTTAATAAAAATATTATTATTGAACCAAAGACTTTGTTTTTGGACAAATCGAGTTCAATGTGAATATTATTGGAACTTTGACCAATACCAAACTCCATATGTTCTAAAGTGATATAGTTTTGACGAAGAGAACGATTGTAAATTATCATTAATAAAAGGCATCGCTAAAGAAAATGTAAAACTGGGTTTTATATAAAAGACTTGTAAGTGATGAATTTGTCCACACTATCATGCCACTGGCTACAGTGAGATGTGTAATTTGAATTATTCTATATTAATCACTAACTGAATTTACACCTTTGAGTCTCACAGCCGCAATTGTGTATTCCTTGAAAAATAACACAATTTAATCAGTTTATAAAATGTTATAAATTAATTATTATTTAAGAAATATTAATTATTAATTTAACTGATGTTTTGGGTTTTGAGTAATTATTTGGACGTATATATACACATGTCATACAAGATGTCGATATATTTAAACGGGTTTTAAATATAGTTAATTGCTTTAACTGGCTTTTGGAAATAATGGTCCTTGTGATATATGATATGGCCAGCTATAATAAGAGAGAGGAAGAGATATAGATGAGGTCTAACTAATGAGAACTAAAGGGAAAAGTTTTAAAAGGGAGAAATGGCAAAAGATTTCATGCTTTAAATAAAAATAAAACATTTCCGCATTAATTCAATTGATTGCCTTATTTTTAATGTGCAATTTTTCTCTTACTCCCTTCTTTCTTAGCCAACCCTCCCTTCTTCAATGGATGGTTTTTTCCTATTTACCAAAAAAAATTAAATCAAATAAAATACAAGATGGCTCATCCAATTCTAGCAATGTTTGGATGTTGATTCCAGGAATATAAGGAGAATTTTCAAAATAAGGTATCACTAATAGGCAGATTTATAAGGTAATATCTTCTTTTACATTTATATGTTTTGAATCATGCTTATCTCTATTTTTACATATGTTATTGCCATCACTGTATAATTAACTGTAATAATTTAATTAGCTAGTTAAATGATCTGTTTTAATTCAAAATGATAGTTTTAAATTAAAACATATATTTGTGTGCTTTTTATTTTGGTCACATATGTTATAATATATGTATAATAATATTATAAACATAAAACTTATTGTTAATGATTTTGAATAATCATTTATTAATTTTTAATCATCCTAAGTCATGAGATAGTTTGGTGCCATGTTTTAGATCAATACCATATTTTAAATTAGCATATATATTTATTAGATCTAAATCCTTTCTGACAAGTCAAATTAAAAAAAATTAATATTTCTAGATGAAATATTATTTATAATAAATATCCATATTTTATAATAATATAATTAAATTTTGAATTTTTGAGTTCAAAATTTACGTGCACACACACACAAACACGCGCGCGCGTGTGCGTGGTGGAATTATAAAATTATTTTGGCTATATATTATATCTAATATTATTGTATGTATTTTATAAAGATAATATTAATCAAATATAAGATATTTTAATTAAGATATTTTAATCTTAGATTTGAATTTGAAAACTCTAATGTGGTCAAATTATATATGGTAATTTTATAAGATTATACTTACTTTTTCTTGAAACATAAACTTAGAAAATATAATGTATACTTATATTTTATATCAAATAAATTTAATATGGTAATCAACATATATATAAATGCTAAGTATAAACACAATAGATATAAGCATCGAAATCTACACTTGTATATATTTGACCATGTTCACATCATTTATGCTATATATTTCACATGCACATCATATCATTTATATATGGATGTAATAGATATGTTCATTCTCACTCACATATAATACCTCATTAACATAGATTAATTAATTAAGATGTAGACATAGGGGAGAGGAGGGCTCGGCTTAGTTAAGAATTAATTAGAAATCAAAAAAGGAAGTTTTAAAGAGAGTGTGGGAAAGGTATCTATTATTTGAATAAAACATTATTCTCTCACTCATTTCTAATTAATATTTTTTTCTCTTTTCTTACTTCATACATGGCTTCCACCCCTTTTCTCTATCATATATTCATATTAAATATGTTTAATTAATTAGATTAATTAAATAAAGCAAAAAATTCAAATAAAATATGATTTTATTAAATAAATAGATTAGATCTGGTATTTGATATTAGACTTCATAGGCCGCTAAGAACCAATTAGGGATTTTTTATATTTACCCACTTTACCTACTGCGAAACGGACCGCGTTCCTTCAGTGTTATAAGAGCCTATATAATGCATGCATTCTAATTAGCTAGCATTTAGGACCATCTAACAATCTTGTCTATCTAATGAGTATGTAGAATAGTAGTGTCTAGACTTAGGATTGAATAATTATGTATTCCTCCTCCCTAGCTACTAGCCTGACCCGATAGTTGGGGCAAGTCCAAAAGGTTCCAAATCGATTTTATGCCTTGGGCTAATTTTCAAATCTAAATTTGAAAATTTAAAATTATATTTTAAATTTCAAGGTTAAGATTAAAATATAAAAGGAATTTTATAAAAGTTACAAAATAGATTTAAATTTCTCAAAATTGTTTCGAGAAACTAAATAATTAATTTCAAAATTTTAATATACTTAATTAATATGATTAGTTAAATTAAATTAAACAATTAATTAAGAGTTAATCAATTAAAAACACATATACATTGATATATGTATGTAATTATAATAGGTATAGTCATTATATGTATATATATGTATATATCCTAAAATTGTCTAAGATAAATAAATTAAAATTTCCTAATTAAAATATTCAGTTAAATAAATGTATTTATTAAATAAATAATTAATTGAAGGTTAACTAGTTTATTATATATATATATATATATGCATGGATATTGATGTGGATACTCAACAAAACTACAAATGTTATAGCTAGTTATTTTGGTTTAAGATGAATAATATAAAATTTAACTAAATTAAGAATTAAAGATTAATTAAATACGATTCAAATAATAAGACTTGAAAGTTAATTAAATGTGATTTAATTAAAGAGAAACAAAATACTTCAATTTGATTTAAATAACATGAATTTTATAATAAGAATTAAAATTAACTAAATATGATTTAAATTCACTATGAGAAAAAACGAATCAGACGACAGATATGCTCCGTTGTCAGAATGGATACCTATCTATCGTCTATTTCTGTGCCATCTCATTACATATCAGACCACAGATATGCCCCGTCGTCTTATAATAACTAACAAAACACATAAAAACAAAGTCCTGTGTTGTATGATGTGTTGTTCTTGTTTTACAAATAGTAGAGATGAATATTATATGTTGTCTAAAAGTTAATAAAATAACAGTTTTATGATGTTATAGTATCATTTCTATAATTTTCTATATACGCCTTATATTATATATTTGAAGAATGAAATAAATGAATCACAATTTTATTTAAACAAATATTTTATTTCAAATTAAATTCACATACAAAACAACTTTCACTATACTTACACTTTCAAATACAATACAACTTTCACTATCACTCTCATATATACAAATTTTCACTACACTCTCACATATAACTTTTTTTACTAGCACTCACACTCAGTCGAGTTTATTTTTTATGTTAATCTTGATTTGCTTGCTCCGGCTTGTGTCCAGCCATCTCCTATACCTGTTAAATAAAAAACGCAGTAAAATGAAAAAGGAAACAACCCTAAATTGCAAAAATAAAATTGAATTTGAATATTGATATTGCCTCAGTTTATCGGTTTGTTTTTTCTTCATGGTTTAGACAGGGACAAATATATATATATATATATATATGCACGGACAACTTATGATATGAACAATGTATCACTATGAATATCACAAGGCCGGGCATCGATTAAATCTCATAGACTATTGCAAAGGTCAAGCCTGAAGGCTCGACACTGTGCAAATGTGCACAAGGTCAAGCCCAAGCTTCATCGAGCTCAACTCAGGTGCATAAGGAAATGCAAATCAAACCAGAAAATCAAACTCAGGTGCACACTTAGGTGCTCCAACCAGAAATATACAAGTGCAGCCAGGAAAATGCACACTCAAGCTTGAGTTACCAGGGATCGGAAAACCGAGTTCAACTTGATTCAGGTAGCAAAACAAAGACAAGAAGCACAACAACAAAAGTCAAAGCCATTTCAAAAAATGCAAGACATGCACAAAGCTGCATGTACATATGCAGATCTCAACACTAACAACACAAAGGTCAAGAATGGATATACAGTAAAAGGCTACAAGGGTAAAGTGCACCGGAACAAGTACATGTGAATATACAGACTCAAGGCACATTTACATGAAAAACAATATGAGTTTTAACCAACAATGCACTAGTACAAGCACAAGCAAACCAAACAAGCTTCAAAGCTCAAGTAATATACATGTATACACATATGTATACACATGTATATATGTACATACTCAAGGTTCAGGTCATTCAGGTATCAATTTCAGGCCATTCAAGGTTTAGAGAAGGCAAGGAAACAAGGGAATTAGGAACCAAAGCAATCAAAGCAAAATGCATTAAAAAAAGTACACTATACATATACAAGTATAAACCAAAACCAAAACCAGAGACAACAAAACTAAAACTCACAAGATCGAGTGTACATGGCAAACCAAACCAAGATACCAAAGTACATAAACAAGTCCAGACAAGGGAAGAGCAAAGTTCAGGTTCAAGTGGTACTTCGGACTCAGGAATGGTCACAGTAAGTTCAACCAAAGCTAGGAGTGTGGTGCAAGAGTGTACAAGGCACAACAAGATTATCTTGACAAGACTACATGTAAGCAGAGTTCAGGTGAAAAATCATAGCATTGATACAAGTAGTACAAGGAAGTGACTACATAATAACAAGGCAACAAGCCAGTGCAAAGCAAATAGCAAGGAACACAGTACACAACTACTATCAGCAACAACAAAATACAATAGTATAACACACATACCAGTATGTATATGTGAGCAACACACATATACACATACAAGGGTTTCAACACACATGCATATTTTGTTCAGTTCAAAACAGAATGCCAAACCATGGAGCATCAAAAGGGAGAAACTTCACACTATCTCACATATATACCTACACATGTATTATGTATATAGATGAAAAGCTTGAAAGATGCTCCAACCAGCAAAACACCAGGCATGGCTCCCAAACGAGCAACATATGAAACACAAAGGTAAAGTATATGAGTTGACCAGAACAAGTACAAGAACAAGTAAGGACATATACACATGAACATCTCAGCAAACTCAAGACCAAAGATACAAGGGTACACAAATAGAACGGTGAACATAAGTGCAGTGACTATGGTTCACAAAAAATTATATATACATGTGAATGTATGTATATACATAGGAAACCAAAACTCAAAGGCACTAGAGTGCACACACACAAAAAAAAACAGTTCAGGCATCAACAAAGCAATAACAATGAAGTGAGCAACACACATATACACGTATATACATATGTATATACATGTATACATGTATATATGCATTATATGTTCAGAGATGAACAACTAGCAGTTCAACTATAACAACAATAGGTAGTGCTATGGACCTGCAATTCAACACAAGACTCAAGCAACTGGACACATATACAACAAATATATACAACAAGACATATATGAAAAATAATCAAAACATTTTAGTTTAGAGATTGCGCTATGAATAAGTCAAGTTTCAGCATATCCCAATACCCAATGATACACATCTTAATAGTTTGAAAAAAGTGCATATTCATCCATTAAAACAAGGTAGTGCCACAAACATTAACATATATATACATACATACGTGTGTAATGTATATACATGTATACATATGTTTAGGATAAACAAGGGATAATGCAAATGCAATAACCAGAAACAACTCAAATCGAAACAACTCAACACTTAAGGACTCAAGTTCATGGTCAACACTTAAGGCAACTGCAATTTTACAAACTAAAACAACTCAAGGCATATGTATACACAGATTCAAACATATTGCAACAATTTTGAACATCAAACAAGAAGAAAATTGAAATTCTTAAACCAAAAATATAGGGAATCAAACCCTATAAATAATACCCAATTCATCATCGGCATATAATCGAAGTTGAAAACAATACAAAATTAAAAGAGACATAAATCATACCAAGCAATTAACCAGTATTCTTGACAAGTGATAGCAACTGCAATCACTACAAATTGACAGTCATGCATCCATATGACATCGCAAGAGCACCAGATTCAGACGAGCCAGCAATAAAATTTGAAAAAAGAAATACACTCACCGATTAATCAAACAAGCATCATGATTTTTCTTCATTCATAGATAAATGATTTAGGGCAAAGGAAGGATTTTGGGGCAAAATTGATATGCGTAATAAAGAGAGAATCGAAGGATAAAGGAGGCGTAATAAGGAGAGAACCCTAGATTTAGACAAGAAGGGAAGGAATGATTTGAGAACGAACGCCATTTTTTCTCTGGAAATGAAAGAAAGAGGGGGAAATAATTGATAGAACGTGGCCAGGAAATAATGTAGGCAAAAGTGAGAGGGAAACAATAATTTTGGTAAGGAGCCAAAATAAAAAATTTCATAATTTTAATCAGACAAAAAATAAAATGTTGTCTGAATGACATGGATGAAATCTCAATAGAACAAAGATTTCATGGGCTATGAAAAACAACATATGGTTTTTCCATGTGTTGTGTGAAACGGTGGTAAATATTGGGATAGCAGCAAATCTACCTTATGTTGTGTGATCGCTGTTGTCTGATTCACTTTGTGGTATAGTGATTCTAACAATTAAAATTAATTGATTGATTATATAAGTTGAACTAAACTATAAAAGTTATAAATGAATTATACATATATACCTATATATATGTACGTATTTTAAGTGGAACTGAAATAAATCCAAGCAGAATTTTGGAATAAGTACATAAGTAGAGCACATATACAGTGATTTCAAATGTGTCTAATAATTGAATCACAAGGATATTTCATAAGAAATACATTATTCCTCAAATCGATATCACTCTAATGCATATATTAAATATTATGAACCTCTAATATATAAAGTTGTCCTCTATCATTTATATATTGATAAATTGCTTGCATACTCACCAGTTCCTAAGAATACTATAGGTAGGGACGTTGTGTGTGGTACTATTAATATATTTTTAGATGAGGTAAAATACATGCATTTGTTGATAAAAATCAAGGTACATGCATTATACTTAGGCCATTGTGAAATGATATGTATATAATCGTTTTCTAATTGTTGAGCGAATTCAAGGTTGAGATTGAGCTTAGGACAAAGACCACGGTTAGGAGTTGTATATGATACAACCAATAAAGAGTTATCTATCACTTGCAAGCATATGATTTGTTGAATAGACTTAAGGTTGAAATCCCAACGCAGGCGAGTCCCAACATTAATTAGAGGAATCGAAAGATACCTATATTTCTCTTTAGGTTTTAAGGAATATAAAAATCTAGTAGGAGCCTTATTACAAAAATGAAATGAATACATTTAACCCCAAGAACATATGTTATACAAATTAAAATTATCTGCTATCATAAGATATTTTAAAACAAAAATGGCGATCGATTATCCAGGTAAACGATTTCACTATTAGGTTTTGTTTCTTCCTTCCACATCTCTGTTGTTCTTCTTCAAATTGCCCTTCATCACTTCATCGTTTATCCTCCCTTCTCTAATCCATGCATCCATTCGTCATCTTAGAACCTAATGGCAAAGAACAAAAAAATCCAAACCCAGATTTGCGACCTCTATCTCTCAGACTAGATCTGGTTGAGTATACGGAGCTCCTGCCGCTTCATCGTCGGTCTGTGCCTTATCCATGGATCCTTGCACCTTGTTAGTGAATGATTTACAGTTTTTTCAAAAAACTATGTGGGTTTTGGTTGTGCTCCTGCTGTTGATAATTTGGTTGTCGATCCTTGTTTTGTGTCTATTGATGCATGAAATTTGATTGCTGCTTCCAATAATGTTTCTCCTCCCTCTCCTAAGCCATCCACTAACCACAACATACATGAAGGTCTTCCATCCAACTTTGCCTGATTAGGTAAAATTATTGCCGCATATTCCTTTAACAGTGCACAAGTTGAGATTCCATCAATCTTTGAAATGCTGATTCCCTCAAGTCAAGACACATTTTGTCCCCAATTGATAAATTTGTTCCCTTGTTTGTTGTTGCGCTAAAGCCTTGGTCCTTCCTTTCCTCCTCTAAACCGCGTAATGCTAGTGTATACTCCCCAAGACACTTCGAATTGCAAACTATGAATGGTGTCAACATACCTCCTCCAGAGGTTGTTAAAGCTGGCACTCTCTTTTGGCACGAACATTTATTCGGATTCTTTCTGGATGACAATCCTCCATTCTCAATTGTGAAATCTCATCTTATGCAATTATGGAAATTGAAATGTAAGATTACAATGCGATATGATAACTCTCTGCTCTACTTTAATTTCACTTGCAAAGAGGATAGGCTTCATATTCTAAAAGCCGAACCAGACATTATTATTGGTAAGTCTTTCATTATTACCAAATGGTCTTCCTCGGTAGATGCCGCTCGTGAACGGGTTCTATCTATACCTCTTTGGATACATTTCTCTAATTTACCATATGTTTTTCAATCAGTGGTTGGTATCGATTGGTTGTCGAACTTGCTTGGTGAATTGGTATCTTTTAATGAATCTACAGTGAGAAAGGACAGACTGGGTTATGCTAGAGTCCTGATTGAGGTCAAGCCTGATAAGTTATTACTGTCTATATTACCAGCTGAGCCTGCGCCTGGTGTAGTTGCAACGACAGATGTAGGATATAAGTGGAAACCTCTGATATGCTCGAACTATTACTCATTTGGTTGCTTAGTCGTTGGATGCAAGCATCTGCTTAATTCTACTCCTATCCTCGAAGTTGAAAAGGTTGAATTGAAGCCACCTTAGAAAATCTTGCTTCCTAAAGTTGTGAAGCATGTTTGGATTCCCAAACGTGTTTCCCCCAGCCCTCAGATGATTTGGCTCCTATTTTTCCAAGCTCTAGCCCTCTCCTTATCTCCAATAATATCGTTTGGAACTCAAATAAAAAACCTAGGTCCATGTGACGCCCCACCTCTATGCTCATAATAACAAAGAGTATTAAAAGAAATACTGTCTATTATTATGAAGAATAAGGCTGGGTAGGAGCGACCATCCGTAATTGGCCTTACACTAATATTGGTTATCTCGGTAAGAGTGGTATATACTTTTTATTTTTCATCTATTATTTATTTACTCCCATCGACATATCCAATTATCAGTATAAAACAAACTACGATAGTTCATAATAGTTTAGGACATTAGATATAACAATAACACAGATAATATAAATGCGGAACACAGATTAACAAAAATCTCATATATATATATATAACTGATGTCAGTTACAATATAGTTGACTCGATACATATGATACAACTACAACTGCCGACTCTAGAAGTTATATATACAAGTACATTATCGACTAATATACATGAATACATATCGTTCTATACAATGACACGACTACTACAGAAGATGTGAAAAGTCTTCATATCCTGAACAGCAACTCATAGAAGAAATTCTACAACCTGAAATAACTCGGGTCTGACCCGAGTATTACATTCAAAAGAAAATAATACCCAGGTCAGTCTAATTCAAACCAGTTTATTAGTGCATATAGGCAGTAAAAATTTAAATAGACGACAGTCACAATAATTCTCGTCTATCCGACTCTTTTAACAAAGAAATCGGATAACGAAAATATAACACTAAACAGTGTTAAACAATAAATCAGCAGATTTAAATCATCAACAGAGATAAATAAACAATTTATCAAATCGACTAAATCAATTTAAAAACAATTGAAATTGTCACTTTAAAATCATCAAAACTCGATTGACTGCCGTACACGCACGCGTGTACGGCCTCGCCAATACAGCATATAAGTGACATCAAGCGACCACAATTATAGGGTCGAACAACAGTTCAGATATGCAGCACTGCCAAGGTCAAGCATGCTACAAGTATGAAAGATCACAGGACAAAGTCCACAAGCTAGAAGTCAGAACTAAGATCGAAGTGGAACAATATGCAACTGTCTCAAAGAATGATACCAGATCCAGAGCAAACTACTAGTGAAACAGTAAATGTGAAATATTCGATTTCAGTGAAGAAATGGACATGAACAATAAATGTCAAGCAATATCAATACGATAGAAACCAAATCAAGACAATGCTGATAAGGCACTGAAATTTCCAGGCAGTGACTGTATGCAAGGGTAAAACTGCACCCAAATACAACTGTCAAGAGTAAAGACTAGACAACATGGCTCAGGTGGGACTGCGCATACAACAGGTGCAGCCACCATGGCGATAGGTACGACAGGGATGAGCAGATGCAAGTGAAACCAATCTACAAACAAAGGAACCAGAGAAATGCAATTGAAGACCAGTAGTGTGCAACAACACTAAAGGAAACAGTAGACAGGATAAGTAAAACAGAGGTGATGCCAGAATGAACACATGAACAAGTACAACTAGTATGCACTGTAAACTGGATAGTGCAACTATCATACACAAGACCAAAGGCCATAGTACAATTCAATTCGAATACAGAGAAATTAGTGAAACAACCATGGACTAACAGCAGTTGTTCGAACCAAGACGATGTCATGGTCGAATAACATATATCAACAAAGAAACATACATCTATATACATGCATGAATGTATGTATACAAATGGTCAAGTGAACATATGACAATCGAACAACCACAAGTGCAGTAGCAGAAATAATGCAACCTTTTAATATATACCAATATGCTATGCCGTGAAGCCAAATCAAACAGAGGAATCAATATGGCAACACAGCGAATACATAGTGCAAGTTACAACTTCAAATGAACCAGGCGAAGCAACTCAAACTCCATAAGACCAAGTCGAAATAAATGTCAAACTATTTTAAATAGTTCACGACAACTATGGCCTAAGTCAAATAGATCGAACAACAAGTAACAGCAGATACAAGTGACTCAGGCAATGTACAGAGACACCAACAACTACCGGGGCACCATAATGAAACAGTGGACAGGGACTAGGCTACAACTCAAACTCCATGTGCAATTTGAATTAGGCCGTGGCAATTGAGGATATACAAGTGTAAGAATTAAACAGGAAGTGGCAGTCATGCCCATGACAACTATTATCACGATCAAAATCAAGTGATATCAAATGCAAGTGAAGTACAGAAGCTCGGACCAGTTTAACCTGCTACAACTACAAACTAGAGAATGACCAGACAGAATATCACAGGTATACAGTGACACAAAGGGGAGCAGTGAAATACAAGTTCAGATATGAAGGAAAATGAACAATGGCAGTATGATTAATGACAGTACGAACTGCCAAACCAAAGTCAGGCTCAAGAAAAATGTAAACCCAGACCCAAGCAAATATAAAGCAGTTCAAATCCAAGGAATTCACAAAACCAAATGCAAAAATCCACGTTAAAGCCAATACTGAACAAGTCAGTGATAAAATCATCCCAGCATAACAGAGCCGTGGAAACCACGAAATCGAACCAAACCAAAAATCAATACCGTGAGTATCAAGTATCAGACTACACGAAATTGCCAATGCCAGTAAAATCATAAATCAACGAAACGAAATCGAACTGCCTAAGCATTGTTTTGAGTTAGATGTGAGGGGACACTCACCTTGCTCGAAGTGCATGATTTGCTAACCAAAGCCTCGAAATCGCCGATTCGCGAAACCTTATCGAAGTCGAACGCCATCGACAGAAGCAGTTGAAGTGGACGAAGAGAAGGGAGCGTCGATCGACCAAATAAGAACGAGAGTCATCATTCGATCGTGCTAAGCAAAGTCGGCCTCTTCGATTCTTAATTAAAGCCCTAATTAATTAATTTCTTGATCGAGCAGCCTTTGCAAAACTCGGAACCCTATTTCTTTGCTGGAGAAGACGAACGAGAGAGCCGCCATTCTCGTTTCTTAGATTAGGTTTAGGGTTACGAAAGTGAATGGAAAGAACGAAAAAGGGAACGGGTTTTCTTTGATAGATATCACAGCATTCTGAAAATGTGGGCCGAGATTATAAGTTAAAGCCCTTCAACATTTACCCAACATTTTATTAGAGAATTTTACAACTTCAAAAGAATTTCAATTCAATCAAAATTCGTGATAGTAATTTGTTATCAATTTCAATCGTCTAGTGACGATAACAAACTTTTACAAAAAGGATTCCGAATCGATTCAAAACTGCATTAGCAATTAAAAAAGATTTAATCGTCATTTATAATCTGACGCGAAAAACCGGGTTGTTACAGTCCACATGGAGACACAGTTTCGTAATTCCCTAATGTTTGACACATACTTTAAGTTCGTTTCTTCTTAGGATGGTGAGCATAGATCTCTATTTTATCATATTTCTAGTGACATGCTTTCTCTTAAAGTTGATGGTAAATATGGTGAGCACAATGGTGTGATATTAAAGGATGAAACTTGAGGTAGGCGATTGATTCTTGATGAGGAACATGTAGTTTTTATCCTAAGATTGCATCACTGTTTAGTGAGTATGTCAACATCATTGGGGACTGACTCATCTGATGATGAGTATGAATCCTCCTATGTGCGGGAGGATTAGTTTGCTTTTTTAGCAGTCAAGGCGTAGTTATCTCACTCCTATACTATTTATTTTCTGTCTGTTTGCTGAGACGTCTGTGTCTTATACTGTAGGTATTAAGGTGTCTTGCCTCACACCTGTTAAAATTTGTAAAGTGGAAGGATCACTATAATCTGGCTTGCCCATGCAAAATAATAACACTCTCTTTTCCTACAAATTATCTACTGTAATAAATTTGTCCAACTAATCTAATTGACAAAATTGTTTATCAATTGAAATATAGTAATGAACTAAATAAGGATTGGCAAAGAAATATAAGGTATAATTACCAATAAATTATTTGGCATGTTGTCACATTAAGAATCATGAAAAAGCCAAATGATATGACTATTATTGTAACAACCCAAAAATTTTGGTCATCTAATTTTAAATGTTTAATTAATTTTAAATATTTTGATTATTGGATTTTAGAATTTAATAACTTATAATTCAAATATAGGGCATGTTTAAGATATTTGAATTGTGAATTAAATGGATTTAATAATTTTATTTAACTCCTTTTAACCAATAAATAATATTGGTGAATTCAATTTGTAAATTTATTTATAAATATAAATAGATCGGATAAATATCGATGATTAAATATAAAAACGATATTTAAATCTATGAAATTAGCTTTTCGGGGAACAGTCTTGGATTTCGATGAAATCGTTTCATTGGATCAGCAATAGTGAATTATATTACGTCGTCAAATTTTGTAACGATTGGACGTATCGTTTGGTTATGTGAGGTAGAAACGCATTGAAATTAATATTGGAAATTTAATATAGTAAATGGGCTAAAAAGCTATCATCTACGTACGATCGAATTAGTTCTCGGGACTAGTTCCATTGCATTCGAAATAGGGGTATAATATATAGAATGCCAGGCGACACGCCTCGTTTGGAGTCCGGAATTTTCGGGTATATTTTGTTGAATGTTTTAAAATTAATATATGTATGTATGTGTATATATATATATCTGTACATACCCACCATATCAGCCCATACCCTTTCATTTCCAAGCTATACCCACTTTTTGACCCATGCCTTGCATGCAACCCATTCTTCTCTCCTCCTTTAAAGCCTTGCCTGTAAACACCGAGACAAAAGATTTTCAAAATTTCAAAATTCAGGATAAAAATATATACACCTCTAAAAATCCAAATTCTTGATTCTTTGAACTCGTATGCTATATTCTTCATATGGGTATGCTTAGGCATTGTTCGATCATGCTTTGGGGCAATGGCCGTATAGGAAGGAGGAACTAGGGTTGGGTTTTATGGACCGTATAGTCGTCGATTTGGAGTTTGGAGCTTTGTTTTGGATTCGGCGAGGCATCGTGCCTCTTGTCATCGTTTTTGGGGGTGTGCGGCTCAAAATTGGAAGTCGTGACTTGGAGCAGGTCGTCGAATTAGGAGGAGCTCGGTCGCGTTTTTCATAGTGAGGCCGAGGATGTTTTCGACGAGTCGGGGTGGTGGAGATCAAGGAGAGAAATGCGTTGGCGTTCTTGGTTTAGCGAATCGATGAGCGTTGCTCCGTATCGTGGTTGATTATGCATGGTCATGTACGTTTTCATGCACAGGGAACTTCAATTAGGCAAGAAGGCGGAGAGGGGTAATTTTGTAAATTATTATAAGCTGTTAGTTTTTTAATTTAAAATTTATCGATAATTTATAAATTTTGTATCTCGCTCATATAAGGTCAGATTCGAATGTCATTTTTTGCGTTGGACTCATATTGTTGAGATCTTTGCGATGGAGTTAGTTTAGTTGGATTTGGAGCAAGTGAAAATTTAGGCTAAAATCGGACGACCATTCGGTTTTAGTCCAAAATCGGGACGTTTCGGCAAAAACGAAAATCAATGTGAGTTTAACTCACATTCAATTTTATTATATCATATGTATGATTTTAAAATCGTTTATTGGTTGTTGGGATGTTTATTAAATTGTTTGATTGATTGTTTGGTTGAATTTCCGTTTGGAAAATGAACGACATATTAATTTGATCGTTGTAAACCCATATGATTATCTATATATTATCCATAACCATTGTTTTGTAGGGAAAATCTGTAGAGAGACCCAAGGTTTCTTGCTCATAAATTATTTGTTTACATCCTAATGCTATTATATTGATGTTTAATTGAAATAAATCCTGATATTCCATTTAATTTGTTAAGTGTCATTATAACAATTTTGCTATATCGTCATTTATTCCATTTCATCCCCAAAACCATTGTTAAGTTTATTAACTGATTTAAAAGTTAATAAACAGGTTTAATAAAGATTTTTTAATTGATTTACCAATTATATAAAAGTGTTTGGAAATAATTAATTATATAAAGATAAATGATTTATTTATTAAAAGAAAATCTGAATACCTGTCAAAATCACATAAAAGTTTTGACAGGATAAGCGAAAGTTTTAGGTGAGTTAAAAAGGAATTGGAACTCGATTATTGGGATGTTAAGTCGGGTAATCTTCTGGGTATCGGTCTGATGTTGGTTTAGGCCTTCAGGGTCGAGCACTTGGAAAAATTATTCTCTTAACGTTTTAACAATCAGGAACTAATTCTAAAAGTGTTTTACCAATATGGAAATCAAGCACAAGTTCAATTTGTTTTTAAAAGAAAAGGTTTGATTCGTTTATGGAAATGAATTATTTTCGTACAGAGATCACTTATATGGAAACGATTTATTTATATAATTAGCACTAAACATCGAAGAAGTAAACTTGTCGCTATTTCAGAAGTTAAGAATAATCGTTGGACATGACTTTGAGGTAACACTACCTTGACTTGTACAGTATTATTGTTAACCAAGAAAATTACAAGTTTGAATTCAATGAGTGGTGATAAGTATACAAGACTTAATTTCCATATACAATCGTTTTATATCCTCGATAGTTGGTATCTCAGCTATTGGTTACTTCAGCTATTTTATTTTCGTCATTCTAAGACGATTTATTACTCCATTGAGCGTTGTTATCCTTTGTCGGAAAATGACTAAACCAAAAGCACGAGTGGATGTCCAGCTATGTGGAGTTGCTCCCATTAGCGTATTTCACATCTCATCTAGATTTTTATGCACCGTCACGTGAAAAACAGTTTGAGTTTAGGTGTGAAATATTCGGATCTCGGTAAGGTCTGGCTGATACATTTTAGAGAAGTGTCACGGAGTATATGAGCTTCTCAGGAGTATACTACTTGAGGTATATTCCAAGGGGGGTGCACCTTCTTAGTCATTTGTTGAAAATTTTCCTTTCCTTATTTGATTTGAAAACCCTGAATCTGTTTTAGCTTTAAATTTCCACGAGTAGAGCCAACTCTTCATCATGACGTTTAAGTATTGATTTAGTCCATTCTATCAAGTTTGGATTGTTACATATTTAGTCCATTCTATCAAGTTGGATTGTTTTCCTTGTTCTATCCATTCTGCCCAGTTTGGATTTCACTCGGTTTATTTCCATTCTTCCAAATCTGGTTTAATATTATTTATGTTCATTCATATTTGGGCTTGTTCCTAATATTTATTTCTGCTCTTGCCTGTATGGATGTTATTCTTATGAGGTGAAAACCCGTTCCACATTAGCGGCGTGGTCTCACAGAACTTTATACGTTCCCCGTTATTTGAGTTATCTCACGCTGTATTTCTAGACCGATCCGGGTGTTATTTATTTATAATGCTTGGGTTAGACAGAGTATTTTCCCAGGTTGTACATGGTGTTATAAAGATCTTGGAGGGGAGCTGAAGATTCACCTATCGTAGTGTATTATTTTCCGATGTATTATATAATATCCCTGTCAGCATTTGTAAGGTCGGGATTTTATAATTGTCCAGCTGATAAAGTTTGTTTTTAACTCTGATATACGCCATATATTTGGAGCGACAGTTTCTACTGTCCTTGTTATATTATATGTTATCGATTCCGCTATGAGATTCTTTCTCTGTTCTACGTTCTTTTCTTTTTATTTACCCTAACAATCTGCCTTTTTGTCGATTGGATGCACGACATTGGAACACGGTGGTAATGTTCGGTGTCGACTTTCGATGGTCAAAAAGGCGGGTCGTTACAATTATAAACATTCATAACTTGGTCATTTAAATGTTTATTTCCCCAAGATTGTGTATTGTCTTCTATGAGTTTTGAACTCTAAAGAAATACAAGATTATGGATTTTTTATCCATATCAGTTCATATATAAAAGTTGTATAGTGAACAGTCACATTCATAATGTACATAATCTCGATGAAATTGGTTCTTTCGAGTTAAGAAAATAAACCATAATGAAAGATCACATGTTCAATAAGAAAGAATATAATAAGAATCATGTTTTATTGAAAATAACGAAAGACCAAGGACTAAAGACTGGCCTAGAAATTCGATCATTGAAATGTCAGTTTTGGTCAATTTACTTAAGTGTTACCTATTCGATTTCCTTAAAATGTCAAGAATGTTCAAATATGATTTTGTACTGAGTTTGGTGCAGCCTTATAGATTTTTTTTGAATGGTTTAACCATTTAGAAAGGAAAGTGAATGTTTGATAATGGATCTAAAATAGGCACAGTTGGAATGAAGAGAGTGAATCATCACTTCTGCTTCATAGAAAGACATTAGAAATGAGAACTATATAAAATACCTGGTAGACACTAAATATGGAATGATAAATGTGATTTAAATTCCAAATGTAATTATATTATAGAATTTTTTTTCCATAAGAGTTATTTCTTTGAGTTAAAGATTTTTTAATCTAAAACTCTCGACTGTAAACTAGTTATAGTGGATGTAACAAATGATCCATAATAAATGGTTGAATGGAGCTTTGCATTTCATGCTCCATTATAGTAATGGTGGAAATAGTGGAATAATACCATATGACACTTGTTAATGGATGCGCCAAGTTATGGGAGATTGCTCTCGAATATGTACCAAATATTATTTATGAAATCATAACTATTTTCAGAGTTGACTAAAAATAGATATAGTTTTATTTTAATATGAATATTCACTATAAAATAAATCGACTATAATAATGGTATTTGTTTCCATAAGAATGTTGATGCGTTAGCTACAGAAAATATAGAGGTATCTCAAAAGATTGAATCATATGATACTCGAGGAATTTATCTCAAAGTCTGAGGGAAAAGCACTCATTCGGTGGGAGTGACAAAAGAGTTAATGATCTTTTGGATTGATACATATAGATGTATGCAGTATAGGGTCTATTGATACCAAAATAGATCCACTTACTTCGTTAAGTTCACTGATGAATTTTCACAAACATGAACATCTGTATTGATACACTAGTAGTATATCATTGATAAGTTCATAGAATTTCAAATTGAAGTAGAAAACATAAAATGCAAAGGAAATAAAACAATTTGATTTGATCAAATATGTGAGTATATTGGAAAGAGTTCCAAAAGCACCCAAAAAATTTAGTCATACAATCACTCCTCCTTATGGTACATAATGATGTATAAATAAGGAGTAACCGGACTTTGTTGGACTAGTACGATTGATGATGAGCGATGTTGAATTAACTTCTTTCTAAGGATATATACTTAAGAATAAATACATATGTTAAATTTAATTTCATCTAAAGCATTCTTTACAAAATCATATAAGATATATATTAACATAAGACCCCTACATGTCCGAGGTCAAATAGTAGACAGGTTGAGTCGAGAGGCTTCATGTAAAATTTGATCGTGAGGGATCTTATGCGAACCACCCCGAAGGAGTTTGGGACTAACTAACGATGGTTGACTAATTTATGTAATGAACACAAGTTTCGTAAACTCAAAATTGAATCGATGTTACGTAAGTATTGGATATGATCCAAAGACTCTAATGTGAAAAAAGATTATATAGATGAAAAGGAATTAACCGAGCCTGAAACAGACACAACACATTGGAATGTCTAGTGCGAATTCTCGCATACTAAGAAGCTATGAGTTTCATATCAATGTCGAAAAAAGGAATTGTTAGCAATAACAATTTCCTTAGTTGCCAATAAGTTGTAAAGAGTATAGGCTCTAACATATGCATGTTGCTTAAATGAAGAATAGATTCCAAGTACATTATCAAAATACGATTTTGATAGTTGTAGTTGAAGGGATATGATCCATTGGTCGTGGGTGTGACTTTGAATAGAAGATCGATGCAGTTGAAATATAGTAGGCAACATTGTTGAGACTAACGTTGTGAACTACAATTATTGAAATTAGTGTAACAGATTCATTAATCAATGTACTTAAATTAATCCTGATTTTACTCCCAAAATTATCACCAATATGATCTTGAATTTTGGTACATCTTGGTCGAAATAGAAAATTTGAATAATGATTTAGAATATAATATTTGCATATGATAACCAAAATGTCATGATGTTAGTGGGACGGTGACTAAGATTGTAAGTGTTGGATAAGGTCTGAAAACTGACACGATGGTATCATTCGACAAGTGTCGGAGTTAAGCTAATATTTTGAGAAATAAATCAAATGGTTTAATTTTCAATCAAAATGCAAAGGAAGCGTGTGAAAATAAGAAATAATACTAAGGGTACTGAGATATTTCTAGATTACAAGTAAGACAACATATTACTGACTGTTAATGGTGTACTCGTGTTAAAATTGATTTTAGTCTGGATGTCGATGCAGGATTTGAAAATTTCATATTTTATGACCAGTGTAAAAGGATGTTAGGATTGTTTCCAAACAATATATGTATACACCATATTAAAATGTTTAACGTGGAGCATGGATTCCTTATACATTGGCAATAGGAATTATAATATATGCTATAATTCGACAATACCTTAATTCGCTTATGTAGTTGATGCACTAAGAAAATATCAAATCCCGTTTAATATCATTAAATTGTAGTTAAGAATATTCTCAAGTATTTACAAAATACTATAGAATTTTTTATGGAAACAACAAACTCTTTATGAAGGAGTGTTCAAACTCAAACTTCATAAGTGATATTGAATATTGTAACGACCCGATATTTTCAACCATTCGCATCCATACATGTCGGAATTGAATTGCTCAAAATATCAAATTGTTATTTTAAATTTGGCAAAACTCAGCATATAAAGTAAATAAATAATCACAGAATCACAGACACAGAGTAATATAACAATAGTGCAGCGGAAACAAAAGAATAGTAGTTCAAGAAGCTACTATATATATAACAAAGTTAAACGAGATACAATAGATGTCTCAAATACAATAGTCAAATACAAGATCAGAATATATCACTGGAATCGACTGAATATCTGAAAGCTGGATAGATAGCTGGATCTCCAAGCGAAGCTCCAACTCCAAAGGTGAGCCTCGAATACTGGTACACTCAGTCTGACCCGAGCGTAAAGAAAACACAAAACACTCGAGTCAGGATTAACATTCTTATAGCAATAAATCCAACTCAAGTGAAATAACGACTGAAATACAAGTAACTCAAAGGATGTTTGGGATAACCAACCTCTAAGGATCCGTTAAACTATCTACTATGTAGTAGTGTACGCTAAGTAGATAATGCCTATCAATAATATAAAGTATCAAAATAGCGTTAAGGCGTTACCATTATCCCCCTTAACACATTTTATATAAGCGTCATAGTCTATACAGCACTGTAAACTCCACCGTAAACTAATGGGCTATCAGGGAGTACTCCATAGGTATAACATGAAACAAATCGTAGTGGTCGCGCATAGGGATACGAGTATGACAAGGCACATGAGGCAATACCCAAGGTAGTGAAACTACCGTTTGCCTGATCCGGACTGGTGAGAACGCATCGCCGTAATGATCGCAACACCGCGAAACAACACTACCAAATCAAGGGTGCACACCAATCAAAAACAAGTAACGAGTAGTTTACGAAGAAGTGTGTCCGCTAGAGGTAGCTAACCTCACTGGCCCGACACGGCTCCTGTTAAGTCATTTCCAATTTGACACAAGTGTCAAGGCTATCCATTATCGTTCTCTTTCTTCAAATCCAGCAACGTCATCATTCCAACCACTTCATTATGGATCACACTCCGCGTATAATAGTTATTAAAGTGGTTTTCGGTTTGGATAGAGAGTATGTCCCTAACCGATCCCGGACTCTTCAATAACTACGTAATTATTACACCGATTGGTCATTTAATAAACTTTCAAAATAGTTTATATTTCAAAATCAAAATATCATTGCCATTTCAAAACCATATCAATACGATATCACTTCCATTTCAAAACCAAATACGATATCATTTCCATTTCAAATATATCCATCTCAAATATATCCATCTCAAATATATCCATTTACAAAATCTTAGTACTTCAAAGTTATAACACTTTCTAAATCAAACACTTTGGAAATCATAATTCTTTGGAAATCAAAGTTTAGAAATCATAGTGCTTTGGAATCATAACACTTTCCTCTTAACCAGTTTAGATATTAAAATTACTATATATAATAAAATAGTTTATAAATAAAATAGTTTATATAAATAGCTATAAGTTTAAAATAGTTTATAATAAAATAATTTATATTAAAAATGATTTATATTAAAATAGCTTATATTAACATAATTTATAAAGTAAAATATCAATAGTTTTAAATATAATTTAATATTACTTTATAAAATAAAATAGTTTCCTCGACTTTCACAAATCGATTCAAATCAATTCGAGTTCCAAATTCAAATTTAATCAAATCTAAATCATCAATTTCAATTCCAATTCAATTAAACATTTCCAAGTTATATCGATTTCAAATACCGATTTGAACCACAAATAAACCATTTCAATTTCAATATATTTCAAAGCTTCAAATATTCCACATTTCAAAATTAAATTCGATAATTATATATATATATATATATATCAATTCACTTTTCTATTATTTAGCTTTGAAATATTTACTTAATTATTTCAATATCATTTGAATACAACTTCAATTTACAAATTTAAATAAACAAAATATCCCATTTAAATTTATATAAATTTGAAATATTCCTTTAAGTCACTTTTAATCAAATTCAAGTTAAAAATATATCTTTAAAATTTCAAATTTAATAGATTTCAAATCAAACTTATTTAAGTATAATTCTTAAATAATTAAAAATTCCAAATCAAATTCAAATTTATCTTTCAACCTGAAATAATCTAAACTCTATATTTGGAAATATAAATTTTACATATATACTTAAACATATTTATATTGATTCAAATCAACTTTATTAAATCAACTTTAATAAATCTTTAAAATCAATATTTATTAAAACCATATATTTCTTTCCAAAACCATAAAAATCATTTTCAAAATATTTATATATATAGACCAACGGTGTCTGTATAAAATGTTCTACCCTATGGTCAAGTGATACGGATATTTATCATTTCAATCCGTAATTTAAATATATACGGGTATATATATATATATCATTTCAACCCGTAATCCCAAATTCAATTCAATTGAAAATCGCTTGGGTTTATCATTTCAACCCATAACGATTTTCTCCTATTCTAAAGTCCGTTCGGGTATGTATCATTTCAACCCATAGTGATTCTATACTAACAGGGAACTTGCAGAGTGATAACAGATATGATAATAATATAACAGGCATATGTCATCAATATAAATAACAGATAATGGTGTCAGATGTCACATGTGAACTGATACAGGTAATAGCATATATATAACAGTGCGAATAACTAACATTAGCCTATTTCAATTGGCAGATAATGGTGTCAGATGTCACAGGTGAACTGATACAGGTAATAGCATATATAACAATGTAAATAACTAACATCAGCATATTTCAACTCTAGAAATCAAAATTTGTTTTCCATCTAGCACGAATTCCAAATCAAAGCTAGATGGATACAGATTCGACGGACAAGCTGACTGATAGAAATCGATGAGAACAAATCAAAATTTGTTTGATAAAATTTAAACGATGTATATTAAAATAAAATTTTCCTTAAACCAAATATCCAATTTTTTTTTTTGAATAAAACATATACCCAAAATTAATATTTAATTCAGACACATAAACAAGATCTCTATATATATAAATTTGAAAACCAACAAATTCATACTCACTAGAATATATATAAACTACCATATATACACTTTATAAAAATATAACAGGTACAACTAATAGATATATTGACTAACCTATAACCCATATAAAATATATAACTTATGTACTTATAACATAAAAATCAATATTATATACAGTACATATATATCCCGAATATACCCATGCATATTTTAAACTAATATATACTTGCACTGCAGACAACAATGTATATAAATACTGTACCATAACAAAATGTTGAGATCCAATATATATATAATATATATAAAATGAACATAACAATTATCCTATTACATAACTCAATAGCTGATGTATGGAAAACTTATATAATCTAACATATAAATTAATATATATATATATACACAACTACCAGATGATGTACGACCAATTTAAATCTATATACGACCAAAAAAATGGTATAGACTTGAATAAATTCTTATATACGAAAGCGATAGATTTTTTTTATAACAAATATATAGTTTACAGACTTTAAACATAGTTTGATATGAATGAACTGTATACCCTTTATACTCACAAACTTTATAAACTGCAGCATACCTATATACAATTGTTGTTTAAAACTATATAGATATATACTTACATATAAAATTAATATAGAAAATCATAGTGTAAGCAAATAAGTGCAGGTGATAATTATAAACCAATATAGTTGAAAAATCAATATCTTTATATATATGACACTGGAAATCATATATATACAAAACAAACATATACTTTAGAAAAATCTAAGTTTTAAACTTACCAACTTTACAGATATATATATTTCAAATATATAAAAATACAAAATAACACTTAAACACACATTCAAACTCAATTAGACTTTATATATAACAGAAACATAACAAAAGCAACAGGCAAAGCTTATAATAAAATATTCCATACTTAAACACGGTTAAATATATATATACAAACAAATCGTGCTAGTCATACTGTTTGCAAATATATATAAAACTAACAAAATATATGCGAACAAATATACATATATACTCAACCCTCCCATAGAATATATATATACAACAATATATGTATAAATGACACTTCGCATATAAGATACAGATTACAGACCAAGTAATAGAATATATATATAAAACACAATCATTAAACAAACATACATAATATACTAACAGTATATATAAACTTTAAAAGATTTTCTTACCCCTTTAAAAAAACGGAAGGAGATGCACAGTTACCGGAAAAGGAAGGGGGCAAGTGAGGGTGAGGGGAAGGAAGCAAACGGGTTGAAGGTTGATGGGTTCTCGGTTCTCTGGCCGGTCGAATTGAGGAGGAGGGTGGATGCTCACGGTTACTCGGTGGAGGAAGCTTGGAGTTTCGGCTTCTAAAAGTGCAAACGCGTGGAGAAGAGGAAGTTGATGGTAAGACATGCATGAGAGATGGTTGGTAAGTGGGGAAACGGTTGTTGTGGCGGGTTTCGGTGGTGATCTAGGGAAGTAGAGGAGGAAGGGAAGCGAGATATGCGGAGCAAGGGTTCAAGGGAAGAGGCTTTGCAGTGACAAGTTGAGGCGGTTGTTGGATCTTGTGGAGGGCGAACTGCTTGGGCAGGCCTAGCATAGAAGGGGGAGGAAGAAAATGAGCTGCAGGGGATTGAAAAGAAATTGAAAAGGGGAGAGAACTTGAACAGGCATTCACGTTCTCTTTATTATAAATTTTGTTTCCACAAACCGAGAGAACAATAAAAGCAACCAAAATAAAAGCATCCGGGGAATTGTAAATGTTTGATACTAATATCAAGGAATATAAAATGGTTAGTGACTGCTTGATTTAACGATACACATATGAATGGAAACCCAAAAGTTTAAAACGTGCACTGGTACGGTTAACGGTTCCACAGATTTCATCGTGCATCGAACATCAAAATTGACAATTGAATATACCGTAGAGATCAGCATGATGAGGCGATCAAAACGATATACAGATATCAGTGGTATGGTTGAATTATAAAAATTCGAATTTTCTACTAGCGGAAAATGCAGCAAAAACGCAGAAAAATAAGATCGACGGAGCTAAAGAAGTCCGAATTTGGAAAAACGAAAAATGACGTCTTAGTCAGAAGATGAATTAGAATTTTTCTATGTAAAAATATTCAGGTTTGGAAAACATTTTATTATCATCAATTTTAACTGATATAAATTGGAATAAAATTATACTAGAAAATAAACTTCCAAATTATCTGATGAAAATTTACCAATTGCTATGTTAAAACAGACGTATTCCAAATATTAAATTTTCAATTCAAAATTTTATTATTTAAAATTTCACAAAATTTCAATAAAATATTTTAATAAAACCACCAAAATTTACGGGTCTTTACAAATATAGTATGTCAATTCTAAATTCATGTTCAACCTTAAGGAGCTTTCAATTGAAAATGTTCTACATGAGAAGTGGAGGAAGATTCAATAGAAAGGATAAGTACGTCGCCTTGAATAGCACTGCAATGAAAGAAATATAACCACGATTGCAGAAATTTATGATTGAGGTAGGGATGATAACAAATAATGAGAATCCCATGACTGTTTTGTGAAAATGATGTCACAATAAAGATAATGAAAGAACCTAACCTCATAAGATTTCTAGACACATGCTCTGAAAGTTCCACATGATAAATGCATTTTATCAATGACGAAGTGATGTTGTCTCACAGAGTAGATAATAATATAATATAGCAAATCCGTTTAGTAAGGGTATATCTCGATCAGTTCAGAACTGGTTAGAGGAATGAGATTAACATTCCAAAATTGACCTCAAATGCAAGTTAGAGATCAAAAGAGTTAGTAGTATGCCCTAGAGATAATTATGTAATTTGTTACATATATCTACAATCTTGTTCGTAATAAAGGTGTTTAGTTTTTGTTATATTATGATATAACTAATCACTATTTCAGATCTTGGAAATATTGATCGAGATCTCAATTCGATCTCCCCTCGAAATGAAATAGCAAATCTCCGTGTAAATCTCATTTCGAATATATCGGTCGAGATATGGCAATATAGGCCGATATATCATTCAAAATGAGATATTGAGATATTGGTTGAGATTTCGTTTTTATTTGGGATAAATATTTAAACCCATACCCAACCAAAAACAACAATAAAAAATTTGAAGCCTGGTTGCTATAAGCTTCTGTTATTTCAATAATTAACCGCTCCTCTTTTAATTGCTAAATTTGACCTCTTTTTGCTAGTGGTAAAATCCTGGTTTTATTTTGGTTTACCATTATGCTCCTTTTGTATGTAAATAGAAGACTTGAAAAGAATCATACTTATTCTTCAATATGTTGTGTACATTTTGCCTATTATATGACTATATCATATATTCATGTATATTCTACAATCTTTGGCATTTTCATGTTCGTCGTTTTTTTACATGCATGTATGTGTTTTATGTTCTACTTCTATGTTGTTGTTTAATGTTTTGGATCTTTTTTATGTTCTATGTCTAACAATAATTTATGTTCATGGATCATGAGTTATAAGCTATAATTTATTTGTATTGTGTTATTCTGTTAATTTAAACATATTAGGATTCATGAATACAAATGCTCTTTTGTAGATTAATAACAATGGAGTGATTCTGCATTTCAAGTTTAAATTATTATTTTTATGGTAGTATTCATAAAAAAAATAAGAATATGAATTTTTAACATATCATATACCATGAGATGGTTCTGAGATAACCTTTAAGACCTAAGATGGAACTCGATGACAAACACCCGAGATAGACTCATCTCGTCTGAGATATCTCCCGATACGAGATCAAGTCTCTAAAATCTTTGAGATGAAGCGTGACCGAAATTCGAGATTTACTTGTAACTAATTAAGTAATTAATTTAAAGTATATTAACAAGAAAATCCTCAAATATAATGTTATGTGGTTGTAGTTGCAAATAGCTGCAATAGTGAGAAATTAATTATAAAAAAAAAACATTTTGTTCCTAGTCAAGATGTTTCGAGAAAGGAATCGATACATCTTAACCATGAATATTTAAAATAAAATATCGATACATTTTGTTTCTGGTCTCAAAGGATCTATCGATATCCTTTCTTAAAATATCTTGACTAGAAATATTTAAAACAAAAGTTTATTTTATATTATGATTCATTACTCACAATTGCAACTATATGCGACTACTTGCGACGACAATCATATAACGTTTTATTTAATGATTTTCTTATTAATATACTTTTTATTAACGACTTATGTAATTATGTCATAATATAACAAAGTATTTATAAGAAAACAAACATTGTTACTACAAACTAGATTAATCACAAAGTTAGATATATATAACAAATCATATAATTGCACCTATGGTATACCACTAATTCTCTCAATCTCCCACTTACGTTTGGGGTCAATTATGAAAACTTAGTCCCATTCCTTCGATCAATTTTCCAAAAATTGACTGAGGTAGTCCCTTAGTGAATGGATTCTTTTATTTTCTATTTTGTCAGCCAACATCTCTCTATTGTTGACAAACAGCTTCTATCATGTTGAACTTTCGGAGCATGTGTCTAGACATCTTGCGAGCCCAAGGTTCTTTTGGGATATATATCACAATATTTTATTATAAACAATTTCATAGGATTCCCATCATTTTGAAGTACCCATACCTTCATTACAAATTTGTGCATATATAAATATTGCTTTTATTACGGAACTATTCAAGGCGATATACTTGTCCTTTTTGGTTGAATCTTCCACAATCTTTCATTTGGAATATTTCCAACTTAAAGCACCTTAATTGGGATTGAACGTGAATTTATGATTGACATACTATAATTGATATCAACTGTTAAGTTTGAGTCCGAATGCTTCTTCATAAGGAGTTCATTGTTTCTACTCTAATATTTTGTAAATACGCGAGAATACCCTTAACTACCACTTAGCGGTCTTAATTTGGATTTGATACTCGCTCAATACACCAATTACTTAAGCAGGTTGCAATATAGTGGACAACATACCATATATGATAATTCATATTGCTAATACATAAGGAATCCATCTCATATGCTCCACATTAAACATTTTAATATGGTGTCTATTCATATCTTTTGGGATAGTCCTGGCATCCTTTTATACTAATTATAGAGGACGTTATTTATAAATCTTATGTCATGAATCAAACAATCAAAATAAAATTAATTTTAACACAAGTACATTGTTAACAATCGGTGTGTGTTATTTAGGTATTGTTTTAGAAATGCTTTAGTATCTTTTAATATTCTATCATACAGACATACGCTTCATCTGCATTTTGAATGGAAATCAAACTATTTGATATTTCTATCAAAATACTTATTCAACTTTTATGCTTACTGTATCCCACTGTTGTATTCGCTCTTGGATCATATACAAAACATACAAACCATGTTATCGCTCTCACTAATTTTGAGACATTTTGGCTAGTATATATATATATATATATGCAATAGCCTCTTTTGACTATTTAGAAGTTTTATTGCAACATCAATGTGCTTTGTGTAGTTAATTCCCCGATATTGCCCCGATATATCCCCGATATATCCCATAGCGGACTTTTAGGGCAACGATATTCCAATAAAGCGGCCCAATATAGCGGATCCGCTATTATCCCCGATATTAGGGCAATAATCCGCTATATCCCCGATTTTGTTACCCCGCTATATCCCCCTTTCCTATAAATGAGCATTTTGCTTGATATCTTGCTTTTAAGTTTTATGGTAACTTCAAAGTTGATGTAACAATGATATAGGCTGTTGGTTATTATAACTAGTTCTAACTTTTCAAGTGTCAACTTTGTTTATCTTCATTTTTTATAACTTGTTTTGCTTGGTGGGAAATAATAAGTAATACTTGTTCCTCTTTTTTAATGTAGATTGTTCATCATTCCTCTTTTTAAAGTCATCCGCTATATCCTGCTATATCCCCGATATATCTCCGCTACAACTTTTTGCACCTCAAACGCTATGGAGCAGTAGGGCGATTTAACTGCACAGAATGTGCTAAAACTCAAAATCAAATTGTGCGATAATTGCATGTAGAATTCTAATGGACTTAAGCATGTTGACTCGAAATTACTTCATTAATTTAAACAGTTGAAATCAATGAAGTCTTTTCCAAACAATATTGCTTTATATAATTCCAACCGCATTGATCTTCTTGAAGACACATTTGAAGTCGATATATCATATCCTTTTGATACAACTATCAAAATCATATGAATCCATTCTGGATTTATAGCATTCACCATATGGTAGAGTCTCTGTTCTTCATGGCTTATTGACAACTGAAAATTTTGTTATTGCTAACAATTCTTTTTCTCGACATTGAGAAGAAACTCATATTTTCTCTTTAATTTGTGAGTAGAAATTCTAATGAATAGTATCCATTTTAAGCTTGGTTAATTCTATTTTATCTTATCAATTACTATGTTCGAGTCATTGGATCATATCCAAGTCCATTGTACTAGCACTACTTTCTAAAAGAAATTCCTTCGTCATGAGGGTGGAGTTCCTTGAAACAACAATTGTTTCTCGAAATGACAGAAAAGGCATTCAAAAACATTTTATAAACTGCCTTTATACATATATAAAATTGATTGAATTTCGAGTTTACAAAACTTACATTCATAAAATAAATTAGACAACCATGCATCTTAAACTATTTAAGATTAGGGTTCCTTATGAATTCATATCTTATATGAATATGATCTAGTAAACTATGCTTTAAACGAAATTAAATTTAACATATGTACTCACTCATCCTTACTGAAAGCCTAACTTCACTCATCTTCAATCGTACGTCGTCCAATAATGTCTGATTACTCCTTACATGATTATGTATCATATGAGGAGTGACTTTGAGATTGCATCTTATTCATTTCTAGATACATTTAGAACTCTATCTAATATACACATACGATCAAATCAATTGTTTTATTTTCTTTGCATGTTATGTTTTCAATATCTAGTTTATATTATGTGAGTTTACTGCTAGAGTTAGGGGTATGCACTATGGGAAATTCTGTAATTAATTCTATATTATTAGCTCTATAATAAAATCTTGTATAAAATAAAAGGTGTTTTTCTTTCTATTACACTCTAATCATACTATGTTTTTTAGAAAAGGTACTTTATATACTACTCAAAGTGATTACAAATGTGGCAAACAAGGAATAAATTGAGGTAGGAGTATTGAACAGCCGATTTAACTAAAAATCCATTGTACATTTCCTGTCTATCGCAATCCAGTTGAAAATAACATATACAAAGACCAACAAAACCAAAAAGGAGAACAAAAACATGAAAATTCAACACATTTCCTCCTCTCTCACTAAGGGCATCTCCATTCGATTATGGGTTGAATATTAAAGGTATTGAATATTCAGCCCGTAATCGGGCTGGGTCCTTCGGTGGTCAGTCGCCTATTAAATAGGCGAGGGGCCCCTTCTTTTTAAACCCCCCTCCCCATTTCCACCCTCCATTTTTCTGCAAATTTATTTTTTTAAATTTATTTTTAAAAGAAAACTGTAGTGAAATGTCGCCACGTCCAACTAAAATTGCCAGAAGAACGGTTCACAGGCATCCAGAGGAACAAGCAGGACCATTACACGTTCCTCCGGCACCTGGAGTATCAGTTGATGATCTACGTATACTACATGATCTTCCAGATGGTTATTGGCACAGAGCCGAAACCGCATTTACCATGGTAAAGGTATAATTTACACATTAATATATTTGATTATTTTTATATGTACATAACATAATCATTTTAAATAACCGTTAGTATATCTAAAATTATTGATTCATAAATTATCTATAGGAACATTACATTCATTATTATGGTAGTTGGGCCAAGTGCATTACCCAGTTTTATGACACTCTTCCCCGTCCTATTATAGAGAGGCTACAGGCTAGCTCTTTTGGTTTGTTTTTGTCGATTAGGCCATTCCAGTCCTTCGATTGACCTCTCATTTAGGCATTAGTTGAGAGGTGGTGGCCCATGATACATACATTCCACTTTCTAGATTTTGAGCTTGGTATTACCCCGGTTGATTTCTACATGTTCACCGGCATTGAGACCGGACGACATGGCCTTAGACCATTTCCATTTGATGATTTATACGAGTCCCCCAATTTGTTTACTGTATTTCTACCACTTATAGATGTTAGCTGCATTACCAACGGTTCTGTTAAGTTGACTTACTTACAGCATTACATCACTACATATATAGATAGAGCTGATATGATGGATGCAGTTACTAGAGCATTTCTGTTGTACTTGCTTGGTTCGACCTTTTTCTCGAACCAAAATGGTACGGTTCGACTGGGTTATCTAGCATCTCTTGTCAGGTTAGACTAGCTTCATACCATTGATTGGGGCACAGCGATTTTGGGCACCCTTTATACCGCTTTATATTCATTTTCGCTTGGTGATGTCAAGAAGATGCATGTTTTTTGGTACATTTTGCCATTATGGTACTACGAGTACACGGCAAACATGCATCCTCGCATCTAGGACATAGCTAGTCAGGCTAATGACCAGTACTTCTCTAGGATGAGACGATGGGAGGCTATTCAGTATGTGCAGCATGCTCTCTTAGGTTACGACATGACTTGATGGAGGCTAGGTCACATCTTAACATGCGTAGTCGGGGTAATATCATACGGACTCCTTGGGCCTCACATTGGACTCACCTTGCAAATGCAGGTCTTATGATGGACGACCATCCCTTGATGGTTGCGTATTCATTTTCCAGACACGGGGTGGCTTTGCATACACCTGCATTTATGCCTATGTTGTATTTGGGAGAGAGGTGTGCTTATCAAATCACAGGTGATCGTCGTATACCATATGATCCTTTATCATGTGAGAACATGTTCTGTAGACATAGGGTGAGTGGAGATCAGTACCTACATGCTCTACGTCAGGCTGGGTGGGTGGATATTAGTACACACTTCATCAATGGAGACTACGATGCTTATTGGACCAGAGTAGCACCTCGTAGATTCATATTACCATATTATTTTCATGGGGTCAACTCTGATCATATAGGACCTCACATTGTGGCCGGTAGAGTTCAGGTACCACGGGTTTCATTTGATTTGACTCCATCACAGTTCTCCCAAACTGTGATGCATTTGGAGCCTGATTGTACTTTTAGAGCATATGATGTCACAAGCACCCTGATTGAGCAGTCCTTAGTCTTTCTAGAGCATCCCGGCTACCCGGGTGTGGCTTTAGTCGGGTTATACCCTTCGTATGAGGTACATTTGGTGCTTATTCACATTTTTTCTTTATATTATACTTAGTTTCTTATCTATGTCAAATTACATCTTTATGCAGTATGCATCTATATTGGACCAGGCTAGAGTTTCAGTCGGTGTGTTTCGTGATATGATGCTTGCACATACTCACACCATGCACGACATGTACATACAACATACACAGATGCTAGAAGCACGGATTGATCAGTTATCTACTAGACTAGCCATATATATGCCTTTCGGACCACCAGGTGGAGGCGATGTTGGTCCTAGTGGGTCTGCCACATGTGGTGATGTGGATGAGGATGATGATGGTGGGGATGATGATGATGATGGGGACGATGATGATGATGGGGATGATGATGATGATGGGGGTAATGATGATGACGACGACGTTGCATCCTTGTAGTTGTACTGCTTTTACATTATGGACAATGGACGTTCTATTATATGTAATAGTACTTATAGCTTATGTACTTATATTATTGTTTGATTATAGTGTGAATTCTATTTGTTTATCTAATTTCACTTTCCTATAATTAGGACGATAATGTTTAAACCATTAATTCATCAAATTAATAGATAAACTAATTACAATTGCAGACATACAAACATAGTACACTGATAAACGAACCTAAAAATACAACACATTAATAATATAACACAAACAGAAAGAAACTACTAGTGACGATTGAACTGCAACTCTTGCAAAGAAAGTCTAAACGTCTTATCTCCTATTCTAATTCGTTTGCATATGTTATGCCTCTTAGACATAGATGGTCATCCAACCATTCCATGTAGTTGCAACCGTTCGGCCAAAATTGACATTACTATATTCGACGACAAATATTTTCTCCATCTGCACATACTACAACTTCAACCCCATATCCGCAGTGACAACAAACTAGGTATGAATCAACTTCTTGATCAATGGTTGGTTGAACTAGTGGAACAGGGTTAACGTTATGTGTATACGAAGGTTGAACAACTTGAACTTGGTCATCAGGTTGTTCATATGCATTTTGAAAAACCTATTGTTCGTATGGTGGTTCAACCACCTCCTGAAGTCTTAGCTGGTCCAGATCTGGAAACTGATTGCGGATGTCTTCGTAGTGTTGGTCTTGATAATTGATAAGCCAGTCCTCATCTGTATGTGGGTTCTCCGTAGGAACGTAGTCTGCATCTGAATCGATAGAAGAAGGCCAAGAAGGCATTGATTTGAAGAAGAAGTTGTTATTGTGAGTAATTCATGTCGATCATCATGAAGTATATCGTAATGCAGCTATTCATAATAGGCTCCAAAAGGATTTAATGGATCATATTTGGAATTGTTATGAAAATCAGTATTCATGATGGAGGATCTTTGTTTAATTATGTATGTTTGCCTATTTATTTGTGTAACGAAGTGTAGCATGCTATGATTATGGTGTTTGTAATAGCTTTTTAGTTTGGTGAAGTAGAGCTATAATATTAAATAAAGAATGCATCGAACAAAACTATAAACCATTGAATATTTCAAACCCAAAAATAGTACATGATTGAAAACAATAACGGAAGATACATTTCTCTTAAACTCTATACATATGTTTCATTCCTGATCTACTCTCAACAATGCATTGTTTGTATTCCATCCAATAGTGCATTGTCAGTGGATCTATTCCTATGACATCCTTTTCCATTACTAAGGTCTGTTGATGTTGACGCTCTATCTCAAACCAACCCTTTTCAATCTCGGCCAATTCTTTTAACGCGGCAAGCTTTTTCGCACCTCCTCTTTGACGTTCAGCATTTTTTCTCGCATGTTTTTCATGCTTTAGGGCTATACGAGAATCGATCTGGGATTGAACAGCAATTTTCCTCTTAGCTGCTCTTTGCCCCATCGGTCTAGCATCTTATCCAATTCGGGTTCTACTTCTTCAGCTTCGTTATCTGGGCATAAATTAGAATTCATATGAGAAGAATCTCCTAGGCTAGAATTATAATTAGTTCTCGTAGCTTTTTTCTTGCCCTTTAACTTCGATTGGACATCTCTTAAGCTCTTTGCGTTGTTCGAGCTCCATTTTTGATGACTAACAACAAGTCATAACAATTTGCAAACTAATAGTAATGAGGTTTCTTTGCATCATTTTCTCTTGGAAATAATTTCAAAAATTGATCATTCACCATTCTCTTCTGAAAAAACCAAAAAAATGAATAAAATATGAATATAATTACAAATTGATATTTTTGAAAACGTTACCAATTCAGCTTCGCCATCCATTCCACTTGGATTTGTTGTTCTTATTTTATGAATTTGAGACTCCTAGAACTGCGTTTGTCGATTAATCTTTCCAAATCGGTCGGTAATTGCAAACATTGACCTAGTCTTTTCAACATGCTTTTTATTGTGAGCAGTCATAACTTTCCCTCAAAACACCTCTCCACTTTGGTCATTTCCCTTGACCGAGTCGTTAGAAAAATGATAGTAGATATAACACCGATCTTTGTCTTCGTCTCTACTCCATAGACCAGAAGAATGGAAGGATAGAGGGGGAGCAGTTTGGGGATGAACACTTTGAACGGGTTGTGAATCAAAATCCCAATTATCCTTATTCATCGCTTCGGTATATGATTGAAATGGATGAGACATACTTTAAATATGATGGAATTGAGAATAAAATTTTAGTAGTAGAAAAGATGTGTGATCTACATTCTCAAAATTAGTCCAATATATCAGATGAAATTAGAAGTATGACTGTTTATAGCCGTTGTAGTTCAAAATATGACTGTTTACGGCCGTTGTAAAAAAATAGCCGGTAGAAGGAAATTTTTTGTTGTTTATAGCCGTTGGGGAGGGGGGTTCGGGGGGAGCTGGAGGATGGGCTTGGGTGCACATTAAATGGGTGCCAGGGCTTGGGCGCCCAATAAATGGGCGCTTAAGCCCAGTTTCGAATTCATAATTGCAATCTGAATATTACACGTAATATTCAGTACACGTAATATTCAGTGCTGAATGGACCACTAGGAGAGAAACGTAATATTAAGGGCGTAATTTCCACCACCGGAGATGCTCTAACATAAGCAAAGCCAAAAAAAATTAACAAACTTGACTGAATCAAACGTAAGCAAGGAATGGCTCTAATGGACACCTACTCTAGAATGATGGCTACTCAGCACGAATGAAGCTACCTCCCTATCACCAAGCTGTTGTAACACCAAAGACCTCCTTAGCATCACAACTCCAAGCTAACGTTCTAGCTTTAGCTTCGAAGTTGATTTCATTGCCAATCGCTGTTCGAGATTTTCCTTGGATGGGGGACAATTCTGAATTCCCAAAAGGTATTCTCCATTTCCTTCACTTTATTAACTCTCAATTCCTGCATATTTAAAAAATTTCTTGCAATCAGAGATCACAAGTTCATCTCTGATGTTGGTTGTAGTTTCTATGCTCTGAAAGAACTCTTGAATTTCATTCTATCTAGACATGCCATACTAGTGTATTCATAGTAATGTCAATAAGTTTATTAAGAGATTTTCCTACACTATTGAATCTGCTGAGTTGCTCAAAATTTTCATCCATGTCCCTACTGATTACATTTGAAAGTTGTAATTTGGTTTTAATTCCTTGCCATAACATGTTGGAATAGTTACATTGGAAAAATATGTGATTATGGGATTTAATTCCTTGTTTGCAAAGAGCACAAGTTGTGTTTATTATTGGGTTCCATCTTGAGATTTTTTTTCTTTTGTGTGTAGTTTGTTTGTTCTTGTTAGGAGCGTATATATAGACATTTTTGGTGAGCATGTCATGTTCCAAATGCTTTTGACCAATCTAATTCTTTATCTTTTTCCCTGACATGGTTCCATGCCAATTTGAAAGAAAAATTACCATAACTTTGTAGTTTCCATACCCAGTAGTCACTGTTCTGATTTTTTTCTAGTGGGATCTTACGAATTTGTTGAGTTATATGTAAGGGAAAATAAGGGTTCTCTTCCCTCCAGCCTCTATCGGATGAGGGAAGAGACTTTCCTATTGTGGTTATTAATGAGTGACATGCAATCCCCTCCCAGCAGCTCTTTTTTCGATTGTCCGTTGGTGGTCGAACCAGAGATTTGTATTATCCCTATTAACAGTTTTCCTCTCCATTGTGTCCTTGGCTTGAGTTCTTTTGTTTATTAATAATTTCCATGTGTATAATGCATCGTTTTCAAGAACAATAGCCAAAAACTCTTGTTATTGCAGTATCCATTTTTAGCCATTCGGTCAACATGATCTCCCCTTGTAGGAATCTCCATAAAAGTTTTAGAGCATTTGCTTTTATGATATCTTGTAGTTTTCTTAGTCCCATACCACCCTCAAGTTTGAGTCGACATACGTCTTCCCATGATATATATTATGGGTTCTATTTTTCCAAACAAAATTTGAGCAAATTAGGTTGATTTTTTGTATGATTGATGCTGGTAACTGGCAGAATTGTGTCTGTAATGTGATAAAGGGTATATCATAGTCTTGATTAGCTTAATTCTGCCTGCTATGTTTAGTACCCTGTATTTTCAGTTGTTGAGTTTCTTGTGGATCTTATCCAATAACACTCCAAAATCTCTTGATTTTAGTTTGTCGTGGGATAAGGGATCCCCGGATATGTGACTGGAACATTTCCACTTTGGGCATTTAATATTTCAATGATTCGGGTTTTGAATTTTGCCCCTTTGCTAAAATATATTATAGATTTCTGTTCATTCATATCTAAACCCACAGACTCTTTAATGATTTTTAATAATTTTGCGATGCTTTCTGCATTATCAATGCTATATTTGGTGAATACAGGTATGTCATCAGCATATAAAAGATGAGTAAGAATTGGTTCGGTAGGAAATATTGGGTTGATGTTGCCGTCATAGTATTCCATGTCAAAAAGAATTAAGAATTATTCTATTGCAATAGCAAAAAGGAAAGAGGGTAGATGTCTCCTTGTCTTATGCCTTTACTACTGATAAAGAAGCCTAGAGGGCTTCCATCCATTAGTATTTAAAATGTGGCAGTGGAAATACATTTAAACACCAAATTGGCAAAACTAACTGAAAATCCCATTTCTATCAACATTTGATATATGAATTCTCTACTAATTTTATCATATGCTTTGTTTAGGTCTATTTTCTTGCACATGTTATTTGTCGATTTTCTATTGAACTCTCTCACTATCTCACATGTTAAAAGAGAGTTTTCATAAATGAGTCGGTCTGGGATGAATGCATTTTGATTTATAGATATTAAGTTGATTAAGTACAGCTTCATCCTATTACAAAGCAAGTTAGCCAAATTTTTGTATATAACATTACATAAGGAAATTGGCCTATAGTCTAACAGAGTTTGCGGGTCTAAATTTTTTGGAATTAAGCATATAAAAATATGGTTGATTTCTTTTATGATCTTACCTAATTGCTGCATGCCCAACATCGCTTGTAATACGTCATTTTTGATTAAATCCTAATGTAGTTTGTAAAATTTGAAATTGAAACCATTCGGACCTGGAGAGCTGTTGTAATCAATTTGGAACACAACTTCTTTATCCTCTTCCATTTTGAAAGGCCTATCCAAGGCTGTCCTTGCACTATCTATAAAAAGAATTTATAAGTGATTTGTAGGGTATTATAACTTATGGAAAAGGAATTAAATAAACTTGTAAAAAAAATAAGGTGCTTCCATATTTAAATTATTGCTTGCATTGATCCAGTTGCCTTATTTGTCCACCGTCATATTTTTGGTAGTCCAAGATTTTGAGTCAGAGAACTTGGAGTGGAAAAATTAGGAAGTTTTGTCCCCTTGAGTCAACCATTTTATTTTTGAGCATTTTAAGGTCTCTATGGCTTGTTTGTGAAGAGTTTCAGAGAGTTGTTCAACTTTATTTTTGTACAAATCTAAGATTTGTAAGTTGTTTGGCTAGTTCGTAAGGTTATTGTAGATAGCATCCAGTTCAGCTCTATGTGCTTGCATAATTTTTCCCTACTATTTAATTCTTTACTCCACCTCCGAAGCCGCTCTTTAGTTTTCTTCAACTTCATCCGCAACTGAAAAGGGGGATTTCCAACATCTACGCTCTCCCCCACTCTGGATTGACTAACTCATGATACTCTGCTGTGAGATGCCATGAGTTATTATATCTAAAGGGAATACCTATTATGAGTCAAAGTCACTAAATTGAAGGTAATAGGTGTGTGGTCGCTCGTCGAGTGATTCACAAAGTTAACAGAAAAGTTTAGGAATCTGTCAAGACAATCATGATTAATGAATAACCTATCAATCTTGCTATGACTGATCATATTAGCACCTCCCTTTCAAGAGTAATTTCCTACGCCTGGTGGTTCAAAAAGTCCAATCACCCCAATACAGCCAACAAAGTCTTCATTTGCTATCAAACTATAGATACCATTATTTATCCTTTCATTAGAGTGTAGAATCCCATTAAATTCACCTGGTAATATCCACAGTAGGTTGGAGGTAGTAGAAAAATGTTTATGTAGGCCCAAAGCTTAGATCTTCTTTCCAGTTATTTGTGCGCATACGCAAAAGTACAATGAAATGATAAGTTGGTTTTTCTTTGCACTAAGGTTGTGATATACCACTCGTTATTACGAATTGTCATCACAGACCAAACCTTGTCATCCCAAAGATTCAAAATTCGGCATATGCCCTGATCATCCTTGCTAAAAATGACATTCTGATTTTTATTAATCCAATTAGCTACTTCACCAATTTTATTTTCTATTAATTTAGTCTCTAGCAATCCTATTAGCGAAGACTATCTATTTTTAATTGTGCTAGCAACATCTAATTATTTAGATGGGGAATTTAGACCTCGAACATTCCAAACAATGTAATTCATTAGGAGAACTCATATAGTTTGTTCCCCAATGATCTCCATCTTGTTTTCCACGTTATAGCCAATTCTCCAAGAAAATAGGTGGACCACTCTGCAACAATCACGGATCGATACCGATTCGATACCGACCCAACCTCTTGGATCGGTACTGATCCATAATTTCTTCATATGGATGATTTTGGTTTTCTTGTCTTGGCTCGATTTGCTGTTAGCTTCGTGATTCCATAGTGGTTTGCAACACTTCAAGCTTATTTTTGAGTTCAAATGATGGATCTATGGAGAAGTAGAGCTTCTGATTCAAGTGCTCATGGAAATCGATAAAGAATTGCATGGGATTAACAAAAAAACACCTGAAATAGGCTTCAAGCATCAAGTAGAGTGGATAGGTGGAAGTTAGACAAATTTAAATAATGGAAGTTAGATCGATATCGATCCAAGATGTTGGATCGGTATCGATCCACCACATAGGTGGATTTTGGCTTCTGGTTTCTTGGGTTAATTTGCCTTTTGTATTACGAATCTGTTTGTACTTGGTCTCTGTACTCTTGGGCTATTTCTCGGGCTTCCTACCGTGATAGTTTCCAAGTATGATACATCCGGTCTGTCCAAATATTGCCTAGTCAAAAAGCCAGATAACACTTACCCCCTAAAGTACAACTTTTTTCAAACATGATGTGCTTTGAATCAAGACAACTCGGGATTGTCATGAAGGAATCTACTCTATGGTTTGAATGGTCGTTATCCTTCTTCTGAATCATTTTGATGAAGAGTTATATCTATAGCCATTCGTCGCGACGCTTTACCAACATTTAGTACTATAAATATGGAATGTATTCTCATGATTTGTTACTCCAAACCTTGTAAATTTTAATTGGTTCCTTTCATGGATTCTCTAGGTTTGAATCTGATTTATTTTGGCATTAGTCGCCGGGTGTTGGACAAGTACATGTATGCATTCTCACGTGCATGCTCATGTAGAAGCTCTCAATCATATGCACACATCCACGTAGGCATGTATGTAGGCTAATTCCATCAGTCATTCAATGTCCAATTTTTTAAAAAAAATGTGACTTGGTACCGATCCAACTCCTTGGATCTGTACCGATCAAGGACTTGGGCGAAAAATCACCCATTTCCATTGCCTTAATAATCGGGTTTGCTGGGTATATAACCCATCTTTCCATTCCACCAACTCACTTGCTTTCTTGCATCGATCCAAGCTTGCTCTGCCATTGAAAATCCTTGGCCTTCGGATCGAACTTCCCTTTGCCTCCAAACACCAGCATCCATCACCTCCGACCTCAACTACTCCAGCACCGCCATCCAAGTCTTGTCTGAAATACTACCTCGCCTCGATTGGAAGTTCACCGATCCAAGCCCTAAATTCCTTGAGTCGATTTTTCTTTGATCATTTCTAGGTAGGTGGCCGAGTTGTAAATGAGCGTGGACGAGGTCACCATTGATGACCGTAGTTTGGGAATGGAGAAGATGGAGGAGGAAGAGGACGAGATTTCGGGTTGGATCGACATAAATCTAACACTTGGTGAATTTCATGAATTCCAAGTTCACAAGTGAACTTTGTCTTTGCGAACTAAAGATTTGAAATGAATTTCTTTCCCTTGTTTTGAAAGCACTTCCAAATCAAGGCCGACAATGCAAAGCTCGTTGAGACGGTCAGCGAAGACGGTCACTTCGGGCGATGCCTAAAGATTAAAACAAACTATTGTATAATACCGAAAATCTAAACTACATGACACTGCAAGACACCGCACTAGGTTTCACATTAGCATGCGGGGTACAACTTATAATTAATCTGATATTGATTATCTATTGAGTATTTATAGAAATGGAGCATAGACATTTCGAGCGTCTTACCGCTCAAGCGGTTGTCCATCTACCTCTAAATACATTGAATTCGATGTTGAGTCAAGTTTAACTACGACTCCTACGCGACATGGACTAGTGCAGCCGGCACATCAATAAGAAAATCCATAAGTCGAACACCAGTTTCGAAAAATCAAATAGAGCCTGCAGAAGGGCTAGAAGTTGAACTTGCTCCTGACACTCTCGAAGATACTATTCTTTTATATGATCTACTCGATTCCATTGCTTCAAAAATAAAAGAAGGATCGCTTCGTAGAATCTGTGATAAGCATGGAATTCCATTTGAGGATGTACTAGTCCCTTCTCGCCATCAAAGAGTTCCACTCCGCTGGAGGGTTACACTGCTTGCAATAGATACAAGCATTTGGTGGGTTGCATCCTTCCATTCAACCAATTTATTTGTCGAGTCCTGAACTTCATGAGATTAGCTCTGATGCCACTACATTCAAATAGCTAGCTTTCCTCCATGACACATATATTGTCTTTGATCAACATTTGCACCAAGTAACCAGTTATGAGGAGATTCAGTATATATATAGCTTCAAGAGTCGAAAAGGAAGCCCTTCTCTAACTTATTTGGAGCCAGTAAAGAGCTGCAGAGTCATCATTGGCACATGGAAAAAACTCAACTATTTCGAGAGCGAATGGTTTTACGTCTGTTATCCACCCGGCTTTGGGCGAAGATGGCTATCTGGATGTATGTTATACTTTATCTATTTGTTGTGAATTCGCCTTGTAAATTTACAAGCTTAACTCATATTCTTTCTGTCATTCAGATGTTCCGGCAAGACCCACTGGTGCGGCTCTTGCAGATGCCGTCAAAATTCTTATGGTGCTTCCAGAGGGGGATAAAGGTATTGGAGTCCTTTACAATGAGAACCTTCTAGATCATAATTTACTAGAACTGGGTCGTAGCATTGGTCTAGTCCAATGGCTTTTTACGACGATAGTGATCTCAATAACCATAAAACAAGCCTATGGGTGGAGATGTTAGTCTTGATGTGCCTCTAGTTCCAAGTCATGGGTCAAAATTGAAAGAAAGCAAGAACGCATCGAAAAAGGTGAAATCAGATGTGAAGGTGATGAAGCTAGCCACAATAATGTTAATGTTGTCCATGAGACTTTGGTTGAGTAGTTCAAGGATGACCAATAGTTTGTCTTGAAAAAGAGGCTAGTTTTGAAGAATACCAAAGTGTAGACTTCAACGTAGCCTCCACTGATCATAACTGGGGAGAAAACTCCTTTCCTTCCTTCAACAGATTCATTTGCTAACTTAGGGCCAATTCCTACCGAGTTTGACTTTTTCAGTATTCGGAACACGAGCCTAGAGGGTCACAACTCTCCCCTTCGCTTTGAAGATGATGCCATTCATATGAGCATGGGAAAGATCACTCCAATGAGCCAAGCTCCAGAACACAGTCCATGGGGGGACATTAGGACACTCGCACACATATGCATTGCATTGCACTTGACTTGTATCCTCTTTAGTCGAAACTAATTTTTCCTTATTTCATCTGCAAGATCCATGGAGAGGAAGAAGTATATATTTCAATCTCTTAAGGAAAACGTATCCCGATCACACAAGCATCGTCCAAGCATGTACCATCAAGGTAGTGGTTGAGATTCTGAATCTGATTATCGATCTAGCCGTGATAGAGGCAGTCGAGACAGAGGTTTTTGTGATAGAGATTATCCATCGTGGGACTCTACTTCTAAACATCGTTTTAGGTTTAGATTACCTTTACCCAAAGGCTCGGACAAACACTTTGACCGCCGTGATGACTTTCAGTTAGGCGATGTTTCTCATGCACTCCCTCCAGCTTCCATTCCTATATAGAATTTGGCACCTTCCCATTCCATTTGATCTTCTAACTACCGACATCCTAAGAGTAGTTCCGAGACTTCCCATCATAAGGCTGGCAAGATGCTGGTCGTCGCAGTAGAGCAACTGCTTGCCGTTGATGTTTGGATGGCTGAACTAAGGGAATAGTTCTAGGATGTTTGCTTTGACGAACTAATTTTCATGCCCAATCTAAAGGACGTCCCATTAGGAATAAAGGAGATGATGGTCGCTCATGTTTCAAGCGCTTATGATTAATATAATGAATCGAAGCGGGTAGCCGCGAAGATCTCTGCAGTCTCATGGGAAAGAAAACTTGAGATCGATAATCTAAACTTTTAGAGGTGCAAGATAAAAGGATCATTGCAAATCTCGACGCCGAAGTTGAAAATTTGAGAAAATCACAAGCCGAAGCCGAAGCTATGAAAAGCATTGAGGGTGCACCATGGCATTAGAAAATGAGAGGACCAAGCATCGCGAGGAGATGGGGACAACACACCATCAAAATTGTGACTTAGTTCTAGAAAGAGATGCCTCTAACAAGACGGTGATCAAGCTGTCAGCTAAGCTCGAGAGTGAAACAAAAGAGAAGAATGGAGCTCTCTAGCAAGCTCAGGACTACTATGAAGAGCTGCTTGCTGCTCGTGATGAAAGGGACATGGCATCGCACGTGCTCAAGATGTGGACACGCTTGTCAAAAAGGAGGTTGAAGCCGTAGAAAAGCAGATGATGGAGAAGTTCAAACCTATGCTCAAGTACAATGCCAACGTACTCAAATTCCACAACTTATAATGGTTCGACCCCCCAGAGTTCTTGCCCTTCTAAGGAATAAGTCATCAAGGAAGAAAGGGAATTCTCAAAAGGTAATCACAGTTCGAACGTGACCACTTCAATGACCATGATTGCCCCAGAGTTCTTGCCCCAGGTCATCTCCTATTAAGATCTCTTTCTCAAGCTGACGATAACGTTGTTATCACTAGTTCCTATAAACCACTGTAGGGTCCCTACATAAGTACACTTAAGCAGGAGCTTGTCCTAGTTAAAGAGGTTAAGCAGGAGAAGATGGAGACCTTTCCTCCTCCTCTATCTAAAGCTCTGCCTAGTCAACCTATCTTTGTTCCTGTTACTCTTCCTTCGCACGGGAGCACCTAAAGCATGCCTGCTGGATCATCGTAGAGCAATCCATCTGAGGATAATGGAAGCAGGGGAAGAGGAGGATAGAGGAAGGATGAAGGCTCGAGTGATCCATCATCTTGCGATGCAAACAAACCGAGGAGGCATAAGCCGAAGAAGTGATTGTCGATTTGTTTTGGTTGTACAATTAGGCACTTTTTAGCTTTTTGTTTTTTTTCGGTCGTTGTTGTGTGGGTTCGAACTACGCTTTTTCTCTTCAGTTTAGATGTAAATAAAACTTGTACTTCTCCTTCGAAGTTCCGTTATGATTGTGAATAACAAAGACTTTTGTTTAATTCAATCTTTGTTGAAATTCATTTAAGTATTTAAGAAATGTGCTTTCCATTCGATGTACTTGAGATCCATTCCTTTTTATACTTATTATCGGACTAAGTCATTAGTCTGTTCTGTGATTTACCGGCCTTTTATCATTTCAGTAAACAAAATGTAATCGTTGATGTGCCAAGCTCTGGCATCGATTGGGGTAAACTATTTAGTATAATGGGTTAGGTATCCTTTTCTAGGATAATGACATCCAATCGTGCCAAGCTCCAAGGGCTGGTTTGACCTAAGTAATAAAGATCGTAGTTTGCACATCCTCATCCAGGACATTTACTTTTAATCATGCCTAACTCTAGGCGTCAATCAAAGTTTATAGGTAAGATCCTACCTTACACCGGGTGTGGATCTTTCATCTTGCCTACTCCGAGCAAGGTGTTGGTGGCTGGATGGTCGTGTCACATCCATTTTGAATTATACTCCTACCCTTACATCAAGGGAAAGAGTTAGCTGATGGACAGTCAAATCACGTTCATTTAAGTTTATACTTCTGTCCCTAATCCAAGGACGAGAGTTGAGCTGGCGGATGGTTGAATCACGTCCGTTTAGTTTTATACTCCTACCTCCACATTAGAGACAAGAGTTAGTCGACAGATGGTCAAATCATGTCCTATTTGGTTTATACTCCTACCCCCACATCAAGGACAAGAGTTAGCTAGCATCCATATCTAAGCGCCAAGAATAGTTGAACTGGAAGGGTCTGATCATGGACCGTAGAAGCTTGGTTAGCACTTAACTCTGGGTACATGCATACCAAAAGTATACACATGCACATTCATTCGAGTCGGTCATATTTTGCAACTCTTAAGTTATGCAAAGATGGAGACATAAATCCTGAAATCCATTTCATTTATTGAAGATGGGAAATGACACATTCTGTCTTATTACATGGCTCTATATATTTATTTCTAAGTAAAATAGAGTTGTAAGTGCTGTTATTCCACCCCCTCGGAAGTGGGATCCCGTCAATCATTACTTGCCTAAAAGTGCCATCTCCAAGCTTTTGCTCTATTGCATACGGACTTTCTCGTGTCGAGACCAAGTTCCCAGGGCCTGAGAAGGTTTGTTTGAAATCTAAGTCGCCAATCTCAAAGGTACGATTCCGGACCTTGGCATTGTAATATTAAGCGCCTCGGTTTTGGTGCCTAGCTGCTCTCGAGTCAGCTTCATCTCACTTCTCATTGATCATGTCAAGAGATTCCAGAAGGAGTTGTTCATTCGTCTGTGGATTATAGTGAATCACTCAATGGGAAGATGCTTCCAATTAAACTGGAATCATAGCCTTTGATCCATAGGCTAAGGTGAATATAGAATGGTCAGCCGCTGACTTGTGGGTCGTATGATAAGCCCAAAGTGCTAATGGAAGTTCATTAATCCACTTGCCCTTGGCCTTTTCCAATAGATTCTATAGAATGGACTTGATACTCTTGTTTACACCTTCAACCAATCCATTTTCCTGGGGTGTGCAACACAACAAATCTCTTCTTTACGCGATGTAGGCAACAAAAATCCGTAAACTTGGTGCTGTCAAATTGGGTTCTGTTTTCGATAACGATTTCATATAGAGCTTCAAAATGACAGATGATATTTCGAACTACGAAGTTGGTCACTTTCTTCATGGTAAACGTGGCTAATGGCTCTAATTCAGCCCATTTGGTGAAGTAATCAACTTCGACTATGGCGCTTCGCACCACCTTTAGATATTGGTAACACGCCGACAGTATCAATTCCCGAAACTACGAACGGTCAAGGACTGACCATTTGAGTCATTTCCATCGGTGGGGCTCTCTGAATCTTAGCAAACCTCTAGCACTTATCACATTTTCTGTTATGATCAGTTGCGTCTTGTTGACAGTCGCCAGAAGTACCCATGGCGGAGAATCTTCTTCGCCTGGGTCTGCCCCCCAGTGTGGTCGCTACAGGCCCCTTCATGAACTTCTCTTAGGATTTGTTTGGCCTCGTCATTGGCGAAACACCGTAACAGGATTGATAATCCTTTCTTGTAAAGTACTCCTTCATGTATGATATATCTTGAAGCTTGGAGAAAGATCTTTCGTCATTCACTCCTTCTGTCTAGAAGAATTTCTCCCTGCAAGTAATCTTTTATCAAAGTCATCCATGACACCATTTTCAGGCTTAGCCTCCAAGATCCAATCAACATCTATCTGGCCGATGCTGGGAACTAACAATACTTCCACAAGAACTAAGCCCATGAGTTGTGCATCTCTGAAACTGGCTAGCTTGTCTAGTGAGTTGGCCTTCACATTTTCTCTCTGGGAATATGTGTTATCGTATAATATTCAATGTCATTAAGCAGCTCGAGGGTCTTCTTTTGATAAGGAGCCAGCCTCGCTCCTTTCGCCTGTGACTTCTTCCTGTCTTGACACGCTACTAGCTGGGAATCGCAAAAGATGTGCAATATTTTAACTCCCAATTCCCTGTCAATTTTGAGTCCTGCAATCAATGCTTTATACTCTACTTCGTTGATTGTTGCATGAAAGTCGAGTCTCAGGGCATAACAGATTGAACATTCCTCGGGAGTGACAAGTACAACTCTAGCATCAGAACAACATTCATTCGATGCATCATCCATGTACATCTACCACCTAGCATTTTGATCACCATTTCTCTTCGAAGTATCCCCCCGCGTAGTAAATTCAGCTATGAAATTGATCAAACCTTAACCCTGGATGGCTCTCCGAGGGTGATAGGTTATATTATATTGGCTTAATTCAATGTTTCATTTCAACCACCTTCCAAAAGTCTCAGGTCATTGCAATACTTGTCGCAAAGGCTGGTCGATAAGAACTTTGATCGGATGGGCTTGAAAGTAGAAGCAGAGCTTCCTTGAAGTGATCAACAAGTAGTATGCAAGATTTTCTAGCTTTGGGTAATTTCTTTCTTCTCCTGTCAACCGCTTACTGATGTAATGACTGATCGTTAGATGCGGGATTGCTTATGCACGAGTTCGGTGCTCAATGCATGCACTGACACATAAACAAGTCCTCGTCATCCACCGACATTGAGAGAATGGAGGGTCTCTACACGTGATCTACCAAAGCCTGGAACACACCTGTACACTCCTAATTCCAAATGAAGTTCCTTTCTCCCTTTGGAATTTTTCCCTTCTTAATTGCATCATAGAAAGTGATGCATTTATCGGTGGCTCTAAAGATGAATCGACTCAGAGCGATGACTTTTCCACTCAACCTCTGGACCTCCTTGATCGTCTTCGAGGCCTCGACATTTCTCAAGGCCTACATCTTTTCCGAGTTAGCTTCCATCCCATGGGAGTTCACAATGAAGCCTAAGAATTTCTCTGACGCAATGCCAAAACAGCATTTCACGGGATTGAGCTTCATTTCTTATTTTCGGAGAATGTCGAATATCTCTGCCAAATCGTCGATGTGGTTTTCCAAACGCTGTAACTTCATGAGCATGTTGTCCACATAGACTTCCATCAAACATCCAATCTGATCTTTGAACATCTAATCTGATCTTTGAACATCCTATTTACCAGCCTTTGGTAAGTTGCTCCGGCATTCTTTAGCCCAAAAGGCATGACCTGATAGTAGTATAGTCCTAGATTGATTATGAAACTAGTGTGTTCCTAGTCTGGTGCGTGCATCGGAATCTGATTGTATCTAGTGTACGCATCCATGAATGAAAGCAATTCATGGCCGGCGATCGAATCCACCAAATGATCAATCCCCAGGAGTGGGAAGCTATCCTTTGAGAATGCCTTATTCAGATCAGAATGGTCAACGCATGCCTCCACTTCCCGTTTGACATTTTCACCAAGACCATATTTGATACCCACTACGGGTATAAGGCATCACGGATGAAGCCATTATCCTTCACCTTATCCACCTCTTCATTGACTACATTGAATCTCTTCATACTCTGGTTATGACACTTCTATTTCATAGGAACACATTTGGGATTTATGTTCAGTGCATGGCTTGCTATCTCCAGTGAGATTCCATACATATTAGAGTGCGAACGTGCGGATACATCCAGGTTCGCCCAAAAAAAACTAACCAACTCCTTCATCATTGTCACACTGAGCTGTGATCCGACCTTTAGGACCCATGTCGAGTCATCCTGACTAACTAGAACATTGATCGTTAACTCGGCAAGAGCTGCTCTTCCTCCTTCTGGTTCATTCTGCCAATCCATATCATTATAGAACTTAATATGTTGCTTAAGCCAGGGCTCAAGCATTGGTTGCTATGCATCCAAAGCCTTGAGCAGAGAGTCCCCTTTACACTTTTTCCTTTCTCTCTTTGCTTCGCCTCCCTTAGTCCGACAACATAACACTCATGATCAAGCCCTTGGTCTCATGCACTAATCACACACCATTCTCCGTAGGAAATTTAAGCGTCAAACACCAGGGAGTTATAGCCGCTCTGAATTCAGCCTGGGTCGGTCAGTCCAAAAATGCATTATAAGCAGAGTAAATATCCAACACAACAAAAGGCATGATCCGCACTTGCCTATAGTCATTCTCTCCAAGCACCAATGGTATCTACATATCCGACTAGTTCCATAGCAATTTTGTTAAATCCTTGGATCCGAGATTTACATGGTTTCAAGTCCTTGCCCTCTAGAAGCATCTGGTCGTAGGCTTTTTTGAATAGAATGTTGATTGAAACCCCACTCAACCAGCACCTTTCGTACAATAGCAGGGCCAATCGTGGCTATTAAAACCAACGGGTCAATTGCTAGTGCTTTAACCACATCAGCATTTCTTTTCCTAGAAAACAATGTCATCTGTCTCGATTCTAAATTGTTTTACCAGGGTTTCATCCTCTATTTCCAAACAATTGTCACTCTTGATATGATTCAAAGCACCAACATACCTATCCATCTCATTCAAACTCTTATCGGTTGGATGTGGTCCACCGATGATTGTATTTATCACCAAACGTTTTCCAAACCACCTAGGCTCCTCACAACAAGGACTGGCTTGCTTCTGTTGGGATGTCATCCCAAGAGGGTTAGAGTTTCTTGTGCCTTCCATCTTGCGGTGCTTTCACAAATTATCACAATTTCGTCTTTTGAATCAACTCGTCAATCATATCCCACAAGTTTCTACATTCATTGGTATTTTGACTGTGCGTCTCATAAAACCTTTAGAACTTGCCAGATCTCTTCTCCTTTTCGGTCGACTCTCTAGAAGCCGGCTTCCTTTAAGGCTCAGTGCCTTGAGTTGCTAGATAGATATTCTCAATTGGTTATTTAATTCAATATAATTATCATACTTAGGAATCCTGGGATGATTCCTATTTTTAGGCATTCGCTTTCTGGTCCCATTGTCATTCTATTTCTAACCACCGCTCTTGTTGCCAATGTTTTACAGCAGTTTTGCTCTGTATCACTTCAACTGAAATCCTAGCCTTACCTCTTCAGGGTCGAATGTGTGCCTCCTCTAAATGCAGGAACTGATTAGCCTTCTTATAGAAAATATTTATCATTAACGGTGGTTTCATTTCCAACCATTTCCTGAAGTTGGTCTCAGGATGAATCCCTCTAATTAATGCCATCAACACTATGCCATTATTGGGATTTGTTACTTCCATTACAACTGTATGGAACCGATTTAAGAAATCCTTTAACGACTCCCCCGCTCCTTGGAAGAGGTTTGATAATGACATAACATCTTTCGAACTTGCAGTGTGTAAATGGAATTACTCCAGAAATTTTCGTGACAACTTAACGAAAGATGATATAGATCTCAATGGGAGCCGAGTGAACCACATCATCATTACTCCCTTTAAAAAAATTGGAAAGCAATGACATCTCACGGCATCAGACACTCTGGCGGAGTCCATATGCCATTCATACTTCATCAAGTGAAGCCTTGGATTTGTCTTTCCACCGTACAGTGGCATTATTGGGATTACAAACCTCTGTGGATACTTCATGCGTAGAATGTCCCCAGTGAACAGATTCCGACTAGGAGAAGTACCCCATTCATTATTGCTTCTAAATTGATTTTCACTTACAAGTCTCTGGACCATATCTTCCAAATACTCCAGGTTTACAGATTCAACTGAACAATGGTATTCGGGGTTTACCCTTAGTGTTTGGCCTGGAAAACGCTCTTGGGTATGCCCTCGATACCTATGCTCTCCAAACTCCAGGAGATTCATTCATCCAACAGTCCCCTTTGTTTGATTCTCGTGCATTGTTTTATTAGTAGCAGCTTGATATTCCAAGTTCTGACCTTCAACAACACGTCTAGAGGCTAAGTCCACATCACTCTCTAAAGGCCGACCCTAGAGCCAGCATGAGCTGGATCAGTACTGATCCGTACTCTTGGATCGGCACCGATCCACGATTCTTTACCATGGGTCGAACACTTTTCCTAATATAAAATCCCAAATATGTTTTGAGTCTTCTTCCTCCTCCTATCCCTCAGTCTCTACTCAGATGAATAGGACCTTTCAATTTCTGATTCGAAAGGTGTTAAATCTCTCCTACTTCTCCTGTAACTGTTCTGAGTCGACTCGTTCAGCAATCTCAAGCTCTGATGCAACTGTTGGATCAACTCAATATGAATCTCCTAGAACCAATCCTCCATCTACTTCACCATACGATCCATCTCCATTCTAGTCACGACTTCAGTTGGATTCTCGATCTCAGCTTGTTCTGGTTGGGCAGCTCCATCCACACGGAGAGTGTATTAGTTCTTAGAATCATTAGTAGCATTAGAAGTTGTAGCACATTCTCTCCTTGATGGGGCCATGGCAAATAAATTCTCTTAGATTATCGAAAATCTAAATAGTAAAACTGTAAGGTTGGAAGATTGGGTCTATCTCTCGGATCTATGAAACCAAATTGTAGATGATGGATCCAAGTAGTCAGAGAATAGGATTTCTCAGTGAAAGCACTAAAATGTTTGAACCAAAAATGGCACAAACACCCAAAGATTGTGTAGAGAGCAAAAAGTGAAGAAATTAAATGAAAAATAAAAAACTTCTGCCTACCCACTTACTTGATGCTAGAAGCTTATTTCGGGTGTTTTTTCGTCAATCCTATGCAATTCTCCATCGAATTCCACGAGCACTTGAATTAGCAACTCTACTTCTCCACAGATCCATTATTTGAACTTAGAAGCAAGTTATAAATGTTGCAAACCACTATGGAATCACGAAGCTAACAGCGAATTGAGCCAAGACAAGAAGATCAAAACCATCCATATGAAGAAATTATGGATCGATATCAATCCGTGATTATTGTGGAGCTCTCCATCTATTTTCTTAGAGAATTGGCCTATGATGTGGAAAACGAGGTGGTGATCATTGGAGCGAGATTTTAGGCTTCCTACGTCTATAAACAGAGGGGCGGAGCTCATTTCTAAGGATCTTTTTGGTTCTTACTTTCTCTAATCTAATTTCTTGTAATCACCCATGAATTTATACCGATCTGTAAGAACAACTACTTATAATCTAGTGATATACGCAATAAAATCACTAAGTGGACGTAGGCCAAGATTAGCCAAACTACAATAAATGCTGTTTGTTCTTTCCTTGCTCATTTTTCATTTATTTTCTTTACTTTTTGTTCTTTGCACAATCTCTGGGTGTTCGTACTATTTTTGGTTCAAACGGTTAATTAAATTAATTAATATTTATGAAATATTGATTATTAATCTTATTAGATTTATTTGAATTAGTATTTAATAAAGTGCATATATAAAAGTTGTATATGTACATATCGATATACAATATCGATAAATATTTAAATTGGATTTAATTAATTAAATACTGATTAGATTTGGAAAACTTTATGGGCCCTTCTAACCCATGTAGTGGTCAACCATAAGGAAGGAAGGGTAAGTTTCTAATGCAAAATATATTTTTGAATTGGCTAAAAGAATGAGTAAATATGGAGATCTGAATATGCACATTTTCCTCAATACTGGTGCTTATTTGAGCCTCACCTCCTCTCTCATATTGAGTTGACTTTTGCCTCCTTTTTCCTCATATATTGGCCGAAACTATCATAGGATATAACGTTACTTTCTAAATTAAATACAAGTCAAATTAAATTATTTCAAGGACTGGTATTCTCTTCTAGTCAGTTGAACTTTATGGAGGAGTTTAGACCAGATCTAATGGAGCTTCATTCAATATTTGTGTTACTTTTCATGGCTACAGATTACTGGTAATTTCCTATTTTATATGTTACTTATAACTACATATGATGATCATCTCATTCATTTTGTTTATATGTATAGTTATCAATATAATGAATTTATACATATCATTGCCGTCTTATATTGCATAGATGTATACACATATGAATTGCTGAAAAAAGAAAAAAATCTTTTATACATTTTATTTTTGGCCATTTAAAAAAATATTTTCAAAATTTAAAATTAATTTTTAAATATTTGTATAATTCAAAATATTAATTTTATAATATATATAACTAATCTTTTTGTCTGTGTGTGTGTATTCGAACTAATAATATATAAATATATATTTATATTTGAAACATATATAATAATATGAGTATATATATATTAAATCTTTTTAAATAACTAATGAATGTTTTAAAAAATTAATGTAAATCCGTATGGATTTACATTAAATAAAAAATTATTTTTAATGTAAATTCGTACGGATTTACATTATAAAAAACTAATACAAACCCATACTGATTTGTAAAATAAAATAAAAAATTATTAAAAATATGTTGGTCGAAAATTAAATAAATAAAAACATTTTTTAAACATCTGTAATTATATTTATTAATTAATAGTCTATGAACCAATATTTTAAACTAAATTGTAATATATTTTAAATGTTCATTTCAATTACACAACACACACACACACACACACATATATATATATATATATATACACACACATCTATGTTTGAAATTTGAATTTATATTTAAAATAGGTTTTTATCTAAATCGAGATTTAGTTCTAAATTTAAACTATCAGAAGATATTTTAGATACTAATTTCAAACCATTTTGAATTGGTCAATTTATCTTAAATAAATAAAATTACTATTATTGTTTCATATATATATGTATGTACGTACGTATGTATGTACGTACGTATGTATGTACGTACGTATGTATGTACGTACGTATGTATAAATATTAAATTAAATCATGGACGACAAATATACACATATAAAGGGATAAATATGTATGTTATGGTGTAAATCCCAGCACTTACATACAAGCGCATTAAACTGTGTACACTTTTTATATGTTGCACGTGCACTATACATGTACATGTGTATTTGATACACATATACATTATATATTATACGAATTAAATCAATACTTTTATATTGACAAATTAAATAAAATAAAGATATTATTTTAAAATACTTTAGATTGAATCTAAATAATTTAGACTTCATAGGCCCAATAAGATCAAAGAATAGAAAAAAAACTTGAAATTTACTCATTTATTCCAGCGTGACTGGCTCGATTCCTTCACTTATCATATAAATTAACTATATATCAAATACACATGTTCCTATCTATGATAATTCTTGGATGAATTAACGAAGTAAGTGGATCCATTTTGGTATCGTTGGACATTTAGCTGCATATACATACATACATACATACATACATACATACATACATACATATATATATATATATATATATATAATTCTCATTAACTCTTTTTTCACACCCACTGAATGTGTGTTTTCCTTTAATCATTCGACATACAATGCACCAATTCCATATGATTTATAATCATATGATTAAAGACTTATTTCTTAAATACGTGCTTAGTCCATAATTCCAAAATAATTATAATTTTTTGATATCGTTGTATTTTATATAGTTAACGCATCACTTTCATTATGAAAACAAATACTATTATTATAGATCTATCTTATAATGAATATTCACAATATTCATATTAAAATAAAACTATATCTGTTTTCAGTCAACTAAAAACCAATTATTATTTCACAAAATAAAATTTGGAATATGTACAAGAAAATCTTTTGTAACTTGACTTGTTCACTAATAAGTGTCATATGGTATGCTCCTACTGTTTCTGTCATTATAGTATCAACGCATAAAATACAAAGCTCTATTTAATTACTTATTAAGGGATTTTATTCCATACACTATGACTAGTTTACAGTCGAGAGATTCAGATTAAATATCTTGAACTTAAAGAAATAACTCACATAGAACATAATTTTCTATGTGAAAATACATTTGGAGTAGAAATCACATTTCTGATTTCATATTAAGTATCCACTAGTATTTGATACAGCTCTCGTTTCCTATGTCTCTTCATGAAGCATCAGTAACCAAGCACTATCTTCATCCTAACTGTGCATAGGTTACATCCACACTCAAACATTCGCTTCCCTTTCTAAGAAGGTTGAACCATTCAAAAGGAAACACTTACTATAAGACTACATCAAACTCTTTACAAAAGTGAATTCAAACATCCTTAACTTTTAAGGATATCATATAATTTGCACTAAATTTAACTTATCAAGCCAACATTTTAGTGATCGAATTTCTAGGTATGTCCAGTAGTTCTTAATCTATATTGCTTCTAACACAATAAAATCATCATTGTATATAATCGTATTGAACACATGATCCTACACAATGGTTTACTTGCTCATTTTGAGTGAAATATTTTCATCGAGATTTTGTATAATACGAATGTGACTATTCACCATACAACCTTTTGTATGTGCTCGAATAAGGATTAAATATCCATATTCTTGCATTCTTTAGAGTTTAAAACACACAGAAGACGAGACAGTCACGGGCAAGAAACACATAAGGACCAAGGTATGAACGAATTTAGCATTCATATGATTTGGCTCATGCATAGGACTTGAAGTGACTATATGCTAAAAGATTTACTAATAAGTATATTTTATATTTCTTTGTCAATTCTAATTCAGTTCAATTGTATAATTTATTTGATAGACAACTTTATCAATTTCATTAGTTGTTCAAATTTATTGAAGTAAATTGTTTTAACTTTATATATCATATGTTCTTACAATATAACAAAGGTTAAATGTAATCATTTCATTTTTTTCAATAAGGATTCCATCATATTTTACATTTATCAAAACCCTAAGATAAATATAGAAACCTTTTAATTTCTCTAGTGAGTGTTAGGACTCAGTTGCCATGGGATTCTAACCTTGAGTTTGCTCAACATATCATAGTGGTAACACCGCATATTTTAGAGTAACATAATACGGGGCATCAATTTAATAAACGATTAATCCATTTACATTATGAGATAATAGTTAAGTAGGGTAAACTTTCATTGATAACAATAGGGAATGATAAAATAAAGGATTAGATGAATTAATAAGAATTGGCTAGAATGATATTTTAGCCTAAAGCTCAAATTACTAACCTCCTAACCCTTCCATTTTTCGTTCATTCTACACTTACTCAAAAACAAATCAACAAAATGTCGGCCATAACTTTTAAGGGAAGAGGATGATAATAAAGCAAAACAAAAGAGCATTCATCTCTAAGGAAAACAAAAGCTTTTAAATCAAGTTTAACCAAGCAAAAAAGGTGAGTAATCCTATTTATAAAATCTTCCAATCCCATATGTAATTAGGATGCATTTGTGACATTACGAATGTTAGTGAACAATTATATGAAAGTTAGATAATATCTATTCATGCATGAGAATTAAAAGATTATGATTTTTGATGTGTTAAGGTAAAACATGAATCAAACCTTCTACAAATCACTTGAATTTTTTTTATAATATGTAGAATAATGTTTTAAATTTCATAGTTTTAAAAAAAATTGGAATTATTATGAATTTTCTAAGTTGAAAAATGCTTGATTTTGGAAAATTAATTACTTAAAATATTAAAAATAATTATTTTGATCTGAAATTTGTATACAAGTTAAAATACGAAGATTTGGATTTTTGGTGAAATTTTTGGGATTTTTCTCATGCATTTTCAAATTTGAACGAATTATTTAGCAAAGGGATGAATTTATTACTAATGGATAATTAACTATAGATTGATAAAAATATTATTAACTTCTGAAAAGAAAAAAGCACAAGACCAGGTTGACAAATGAGGATTCGGCATATAACAAAATTTAGTGTAAAGTGATTACTTTCAATAGCAAGAAAACTGTTTTCACTTTAATTGCCAGACCGCTAGTATAGCATGCAATAGCTTTGTGAACCTTAGCACTTGATAGCCTCAAAAATGCTAGTATGTAATAGCTGTATAAGCTATAACACTCCACAGCCTCAAAAACGTTAATATGTCATAGCATGGAATTCAACTTGTTTAGCTGATCTTTGAAGACACAGATCATGAGATCAACAAAGTATGTCAGAGCATTGGTTAGTCCGAACAACATAACTAACCACTCATACAAACCAGACAGGGTACCAAATGTAGTGATCGGCACACTATCCATTGCTACTCTCAGCTAGCAAAAACCTGTCGCAAGATCCAGCTAAGAAAACACCTTCGCACTATGGAATTGATCGAACAAGTCATCTATACGTAGGAGCGGATACTTGTTCTTCCTCATCGCCTTATTCAGCTCATAGTAATCTACACATGACCTCAGAGAAACACCTACCTTAGTGGCGAATACTAAAGGTGCGCCTCACTCAGATATGCTCCTACGAATGAACCCTCACTTCAATAGGTCATTCACTTGGACCTCCAACTCCTTCTGCTCTTTGAGTGTCATATGCCTCAAAGGAATAACTATCAGTCTGACATCCTTTATCAAATCTATACCGAACTCAATCTCTCTACATGGTGGTAATCCAGTCACCTCCTCAAATATGTCCGGATACTCCCTCGCTTTGGGCATAGATGACAAATCATCATGCGGGATCTCGAGCAAATTTAGAAAACTGACCATCACCTTATTATTGGGCAGGCATCCTATCTCCAACCTACGCCCATCACCTATCCCTATCATCACCAATGGCCTCTCGCAATCCACTACTACTCCGCATTTCTACAGCTAGTCCATCCCCAATATAACCCCGAACCTAACATAATTCAATATAAAGCAATCACAAACAAAAGAGTATCCATGACTCGACAGGACTAAACTACGACAAACCATACACAAACTAGTGGAGCCTCTAACATTGTTCATCACAATCAAAGGTCGGTTAACTATTTCAGGTTTCAGTCTCAATCTATCTACTAGTCACTAGGTACGAAGGAATGTGAAGCTGCGGTATCGAAAAAAACACGTATAGGAACATCATAAATGGAAAGCATACCTTAAATAATGATGCTCTTCCCCTTCTCCCTCGTCGAGGGAGCACTTGACGAAGTGGGGACAACATCCAAAGTGTACGCCTTCACCACCTATTTCTACTTCACAGTCTCTGGACAATTCTTTTAAATATGCCATATCTTGTTGTAGTTGCGGCACTTCCTTCAGCCTTGCAGTCTTTAATAAGGTGACCTTTCTCCCCCACAACAGTAGCAAGTAGGCTCCCACTTGCCCTTCTTCTGCCCACCCTTACCCTATAGTTATTTTCTCTTTTCATTCCATTTCTTCTTGCATCCACTGCCTTATTATGATTTTGGCTCTTCTTTGACCAGTTGATTTGGACTTGGGGTACAAATTTTCTTGGTGAAGAGCTTTCTCGACAAGTCTCTCAAATGGCTCATCGATATAACTAACTAGGTTCTTCTCCAAATAGTCGTCTAAACCCATAAGAATTTTTTTATCGTTTCTCAATGGAGTGTCAATGAAAGACATCCCATATTTCGACAAGGCATTGAACTTAGCAATATATTTGAAAATAGACATATTTCCCTGCTTTAAATCGGCAAATTTCCTAAATAGTACTGAATCCGAGCAGCCGAAATAAACTTCTCCTCTAACTTTGCTTTGAATTGGTCCCAAGTGAATTGATCCTCGGGGGTAACAATAGTAACTACATTCAACCAGTTCATAGCACGCCCTTGATGCTGTCTAGAGGCCATCTCCCTTTTTATGGCATCATCTACTTTCATATCACCAAAGATATGTTCGCATGTGTCCAACCAATCATGCACTTCGATGGGTGACTCTATTCTAAGAAATATTTTGCCTCCCAAAGTGGAGTGATCCTTTTATAACTTGGCAAAGTCAGCCCTCGACGACTACACCTGAGCACCACCACCAACAGCAACATTCGAAGCGACCACTTGAGCATTATGTGGTATGTTCCCCATCATTGTATTGAACATAGCTTGCAAATCAGGGTTAACAGCCTCCAAGCCCACTCCTTCCTCAACTCCAGAAACGGAGTTCCTTATAGTATTCCTTATTTGCTGGCTCATTCTTGATCTGTAATAAGAATGATTAGTCTCATATAAAGAAAACAATGTCAATGTTACTCATGTGTTCATGCGACTTATATACTATATATACTACTACGTAGTTTTGAAGACCAACATATATAACAAGTACATACCCTCTCATGTGTGTGTCTATATATACATATATAGACATACATACGCACTATCAATCCAGTCTAGGGTGATAACTCCTTCCATATCTCTATTGGACTACGGTATCAACTAAGGTTAATCGCGTAACCTAAGCACTCGTAACAAATGTGACGGTCGCCCAATGCCTCAAGCACCAATATAACTAAATAGTTGATGTGGTGCCTGGTCGATGTAGAACGATCATCAAGGGTTTGAAAAAGAAATAAAATATTGCAGAACCTATCGTATATCTCACAGCATATTGAATAAAGTATCATATGCATCATAGGTATAAAACAAGATAAATGGTAATAACTAAGTGATCAGATATTATAGTACGGATCTATATAGTTATATAACATAATATTATACAAAGCGGAAATAAACTCAAGTAACTGCCTTATAATAATAAGCAAACACCGTCAAGGCTCCATAGTGTTGCACATTATAATAAGTATAGTGATTACTATACGATATTAGAAAGCTCCATCCAACTCGTCCTCTACACAGCTACTACGTCTCAACAAATCCGCTTCTAGTCTACTTATTTACCCAAGATAATAAGAAGCAAAACATAAAATCTTGAGTTAGACAATAGTCTGGTGTGAGTGATAAATGAATCTTAAAATACTATACAAGTCAATATAGTAAGGAACAAGGTACAAAAATCATATCTGACATGTCCCAGCATTCAAAGAGTTAGCACATAACATCTATAATATACTACTCTACTATCACCATCAAATGTACTACGTCCTAAGTACAGTATCGAGTATCTCGGTATCTATGTCCTAGATACCTACATCAGGTGACATCCCTAGGGTGATAGACTTTGGGAGAAAACAATCAAAGAAAATGTAGCATCCATCAAACCATCCTCACTAACGCTCAATGTGCTTGGATATAAGATGAACTGTAAAGCACGATTATAAGGCAGAAGCCCACTCGAATCTCTGTTCCATGGTACTCATTCCATGCCACTTCGTAAGGCTAGGAAATAAACCCAAGGTCATGAGGTCCAGAGTAATCTATGGTCATAAGATCTGGACATGATCATAATCTAGGTGGAAGCTACCCACATATCCCTACTACCTGAGCACGCAGGAAACCTCCAAGTGTCTATGATTCCTTTGCACATGCCTTTATAATGGAACATAGTTTAATTACATGCTACCCATCTCTATAGTGAAGCACATTCATAATTTCACCCACGAGCTCTCCGCATTGAATCTCCCCTTTGGATCATCACTTTGGCTCCAGTCATTGAGCCATTATCATCAAAACACAACTCTATTCACTATTGAATTACCATTATTTCAATTTTGAAGCTATCACATCGAAGCACTCCAATATCGCTTTGTTTCTCAACCATCGGTCTTCATCGTGCCACTACATCGCCATCAAACCTCAAACGAACAACAAACACCTTCAGCACGACCTGTAGAGCATACACTTCGACCTCTAGAAGTATCATCACCAAACCAATCAAAAGGACTACTCGGTACCAACCTAAACTATTCGGTACTTAGTGGTGTACTTAGTCGTATTTTGGGTCCTTGTGCTTCCTTGTAGCCTCTCTCCCTCAAAGCTACAACTTCCAAGTGATCAAACCCCAACTACTCTCTAGAAAAGCACTCGGTACCAATCCATTTCTACTTGGTGTCAAGTCCAACAGTAAGCCAAAATTTGGCTTCTGACTCCTGCAACTTCCCTCTTTTTCCAACCCAAAGCTTCATCTGAAGCACTCCTGCATTTTCCCCAAGCAAGCCAGAACACGACCCAAACCATTCTTATCGATCAAAACCACTCATCACTGACCACTATCCCTGCACCCAAATAACTTATGACTTGAATTTTGAGCCCTTTCCATGCTCTAGAACCCTTCATCTCAGTTTCATTCCATTTTGACCATCCTTGCCTTCGATTTGCTTAATTTGGCAATCTCTTTTCTAACTACCTAAAAACACTAGGAAACCATATTAAAGCATAACATATAAACATGAAATATCATTCATATACATCCATACATACGTATAATTCATTAAAACATGAAATGAAGAAAACTTTATCCTATATCTTACTTTACACTACCATGACAATATGATCAAAAGTGGTTGCAAAACCATTTAAAAACCATTTTAAATTATTATAATTTCGGCCATAAACATGTATAAAAGTGTGGTTATAGTTGGAAGATGTTTTATCATAAAAAAGCATGTTAAAAAATTCAAATTTAACTATATAAACATGCATAGGATAGTGAGAAGTCAAGAACCACACACTTAATACCCAAAACTACCACTTTTCTCCTAAGATCCGAAATGGACAGTAAGAAGAATGGATTTAAATCAGAAAAAAATGATAATCTCCAATCCCTCTATGCTAATTACCCTCTAATGATGATTTAGGCTAAGATTAGTAAGAAAAAAGTGATTTTGGAAGGAATTAGGATTAATGGAAGCTTAGAACTATTTTGAGGAAGATGAAAATGACATAGAATGATCCCATCAATCCCCATTAGGTTCTGTTTCCGAAATGGGTTAATGGGCCTAAGAATAGGTTAGTCTAATTACACAATAATGCAGACCAGTAGCAGTCAAAACTTAAAATAACCATAACTTTCAAACGGCATGTCCATTTTACCATTATGATCACACTATGGGATCGAAACCCATCATCTTGAAGAAATGAAAGTGGTTTTAGACCCTAGCTCCGCTTCTATCAAAATATATAGTCTATACAAGATTTTCAAGGTCAAAATGGTTACACAAAAATTTGAAAAAAATCATAGATGTAGAAAATGTCTCTAGGATTCATTTTCCAAAATTTTATAGTCATACGACCTCATATGAATAAAATACAATTAATTTATGATCCTTCGATACATAAAATATGGGTCATTAAATTTCTACTTGGTTTTTTCATTTTTATTTTTTCCTTTTTATTTTTTAACTCTAGATTTTCTAAGTGAGCTATGTGTTGTAGTTCTGGATTTACGATCTTAGGGAATTGAGTTCGAGCAGAGTTACTTAGCATATGATCAGTATATTAAGGTTAGCAGAGGTGTGAGTTTAAAGGTATTGTAAGTGTCGAATATATAATTCTAGTAGTAACTTTAGGGGCAGCGGTAGGTACTAACGAGTTAGTGGCTGATGCTGGGTAAATCTATGTATTATTTACTTTTCGCTTTACATTTCCATATTATCTGTCTATTTATCTACAAAATAGTTAAATACCTTATTCATCCCCCTCTAGGGTGTATTTCATGATCCTAACAAAAATATTTTAAGTTCATAGTAGGTGAATGTTAACAAGATTTCTTGTCAATACCCCAAAGTTATTCCAAGATGAGTGGATAGATTTGTTTGAACGAAGGATGTGAAACCCTTAAGAGTTGCCTTTAAATTTAGTTTCTCTTGTTGTTGATTCTTGGGTCAGACCTTTCGACGTCGTCGAAAGGTTTAGTTTTTGAGTTAGATAACCTTTCGTCTCAGTTGAACTGGTATAAGGTTTCTTACTTAAGTTCTTTTCTTGGCAAGGAAGAAATCTCCTAGGTCAGTCCTTTAAAGGTTAGTCTTAATCTCGTCGAAAGGTTAAGATGATAGCCTTCCTTAGGTTCAAGCAGAGTATGATATACTTTTGGTGGTTATGAAGCAGGTTTCGACCTTGTCGAAAGGTTTGATCACTTATATGGAGTAGTTTTCAACCTTATCGGAAGGTACGAGAATAACCTTTTCTAGATTAAGCGTTACAAGTCTAGGTATCTGAATTTAGGGAACAGATTTTGATCTAGTCGAAAGGTTTAGGCCTCAAAGTTAATCACTTCGGAAGGTTATAGTTCATGTTTAGACCAAGTATATTATCAACCTTGTCGAAAGGTTCGGATCATAGGGTTAAGGGCTTCGAAAGGTTTTAGTGAATATTGAACCAACTAAGTTATCGACCTTGTCGAAGGGTACAAATTGTAGAGTTGTTGGCTTCGAAAAGTTGCAGTAGTTGTCTGTATAGGAGTGTTGTCGACCTTGTCGACAAGAACCTTTCGTTGAGGTCGAACCTGAAAATAGAAGTTAATCCAGCAAAGATTTAAGTAAACAGTAAAGTAATTAACAAAACTTAGGACTTCCCTCTTTATCCAAGAAAGAGCTTTATTTTATTAAATTCCCTAAATCAACACCCAATTAGGGTTACAATGCTTTGATTAAGAAATTACAAGATTCTAATGAGAGAAATCGGATCCCCAAAACATGACCCCATGGGTCTTATTTATAGATGCAGGTGGCCCCCATTTCGACTTCATGCTCTCGATTGGGCCGAAAGGTTTCCCTTTTATATGCAGCTGTGAACCTTTTGACTTTGTCGAAAGGTTTGCCTTTCATCTGCTATTATGGACCTTTCGACATTGTCGAAAGGTCTGCTTTTCTTTATGCCTTCATGAACCTTTCGACTTTGTCGAAGGGTTTGCCTTCTTTATATTGTTGTGAACCCTTCGACCTTGTCGAAAGGTTTCTCTTCACTCGATTGTTGTGAACCCTTCGACCTTGTTGAAAGGTTGCTCTTCACTTGATTGTTGTCGAGAGCTATGCTTACCTTCATTGTTGTTGAAAGGTTGTCCTCCATTCTTTGCTGATTTATGAGTGTTGCTTTCTTCATAAAACCTTTCGACATTGTCAAAAGGTATCTTGGATGTGCTTCGACCGGTTCGAAAGGCTTGCCATGCTTTCAAAAAGGTCATTGTGGAGTTTCTCACACTTGCTTTGACTTCTCCATCTCCTTCGAAAGGTAAGAACTCCTTGGATATTGAGAGATGGAACCTTTTGACTCCTTTGAAAGGTTTGCGACTGTTAAACTCTGATGACTACATCCCTTGGACTCCTTCGAAAGGTTTGAACTGTGCTTCTTTTCCTTTGTCTTTATTGAAAGACCTTTCGACTTAGTCGAAAGGTTGATTTTTGGTATAACAAATCCCCCTACCATTCGAAGGGGTGCCTTTGACTTTCCAAGTCATTTTTATCAAAAGCTATAAAACTTCCTACCTCTTGGCCTTCCCGCATTAATCTGGGACATTTATTTAAATATGATCATCCGGCTGAAAATTTGAGCGACTTTTCTTATATAGTACGCTTCTTCTCTTTCTTTCTCTTTTACCTGCAAAAAAAAATTATCGCTTAAAAGTATAAGAATTCTCCAAAACCTTTTGAATTTTGATTAACAATTACAAGGTAATTTCTCAAATTCAATTCATAAATTTTAGTTTAATCCCCATTCTTATCAGTTTTCAATTAAATTTTCAGTTTTCCAAACCCAAAATCAAAACTCAATTTTAGATTGGTTTTCTAAGAAATTCTCCTTCTAAATCAGTTTCTAACAAAATTCGTCTATGGATTTGGATTTTAAGTTGGTGATGCTTGATAAAGGAAATCCTCTTATCAGATTTAACTTTTAACCCAAAGTCTCCAATTTTTTCCTTTTGTTTTAATCCTGGATTTTTGATTTATTGATAGATTTTATTCTTCTTTTAAAATCAAGTTGATGTGATTTCAATTTATATTTATTTTGTTAATTGGTTAGACTTGCTTGTTTTTCAAGAAAAATTTGAAAATGTATTTATTATCGGGTTTGGGTTCGGTTAAAACTGATATAATAACCTGGAACCCATTCGTGTCAAATTTGATTACACAACATGACCTTTCTACCTCTTCGAAAGAGATTGAGGCGGCAATAATGATTTGCCCCCCTTTGTACCTTTCGATGGGGTTGAAAGGTATTGTGATGCCAATTTTACCACTATTGTCGAAAGGTAAGATAATTAAATGATGTAACCTTTCGACAACGAGCTCTGACAGGTTTGAAGAGTTTCAAACCTTCGACTACTAGCTTTCGAAAAGGTTTGAATTCTTTAACCTTGGAGTGGCTTCTGCCCATCTTTGTCGAAATGTTTAAAATACACATGAGTCAAACTTGGAACCTTTAGACTTCGATGGGTAGAACGTATTTTAACAACATTGGCCAGACCATTCGACAAAATCCACAATATCAATATTTTCAACTTAGGAATTTTTAGTTTCTTGTTTCGACCATGTCGAAAGGACTTGTCACTTGATTTTGTGTTTCACTTGAAGTATATCCAGGTTTCCATATAGCTTTCGATGTTGTCGAAAGGTAATGAACGGGTAAATGTTTCATCTCTACCTTTCGACTTTGTTGTAAGCTTAAGGGATTTATACCATTATTTATTCGCTTTCTAGGTTTTCAATAATTTTGTAGTATGATGGTTAAGTTTGATGTCATTATTCTTTCCTACATTGTCAAAATCTTGATCTATAAACCTTTCGACTTTGTTAAAAGCTTTTACTATAAACCTTTCGACTTTTTCAAAAGGTATTACTATAAACCTTTCGAATTTGTCGAAAGCTTAAACTATCAAGTTTTTTGACTTGAAACTTTTCACATCATTCTTAAAATTTTGTGTATGTTTTCACATTTAGGCTCTCTAAGCAAACCCCCTTTTTTATTCTTAACTACTTGTGTGAACTTATGAATAGACAAGAGATTTAACTAAAATGTTTTCCCCTGGCAAAATTATGAGCTCTCCAAAGATTAAGCCATTGCTAAGAATTCCTTCATCGAAACTCAGAATGAAGTTAATGCCATTCTTAAAGATTTTGGCATCATCGGGATCGAAGATATCCCTCCCAAACTAACTGGTACCATTGACAACCCTCCAGAAAGGTATTTTGCTTACACAACCATCCACATATGGCATGGTGGATTCCTTCTATTCCCCAAGTTCCTGCTTTCTTACTTATCTCACGTTGGAGTTGCTTCGATATAGCTATCTCCAAATGTTTATACCCATCTTCTATCTCTTGAAATGCTGGCGTTGGAATCTGGACTTCCTTCGCTTAATGCTACAGTCCTAAACTCCTTGACCAAGTTGGCAAGGTTAAGTAAACTTAACAAGCAGATTTGTAGAGTCAATGTATATGAGAAGCTGATATCATATGGCATTAATAAGTTTAAGGACTAGGAGAATCAATTCCTCTTCGTCAAGTGCTTTGGCGATGTTCACAGGGCCTTTGCCTCCCCCGTAAGTTTATTTTAATGTTGTCTTTGCTTTTCTTTATGTTTTCTGTTAACTAATCTCTTACATTTTCAGGTGAATCTCCCAAGACACTTAGTGATGCTGACCAGAAAACCATAGATTCTTTAACCGCAGCTATCAAACCACTTAGGAGCAGGCTGAGGCTCTTAACCCCTTCGAATCTAAGGAAACACTCTTTGTTGTTGCCTGGCCAAAGGATTCTAGGCACTCCGCCCGCCATTATGCACACCTTTCGTGGCAAACGTTTTTTTTCCTTAGGCGATGCTAAGCACTTTACTTCAATGTCCCCCATTTGTACTGACACTTCAGATATATTATTAGCATAGAATTTCCTTCTTTGTCTCTGGAAATTTTTTAAATTACTTTGACTGATTTTATATTCGCTTAAATTTGTTTCAGCTTCCTCAAAGGCCATTGTATCTTCAAGTGGTGATGCCCCTCCTCCGTCATCTTCGGAGGTGACATCAGTCTTGGAGGCCTTTGCTAGATCTAAAAGATCTCTCAAAAGAAAATTGGCAGTGCCTTCTAAAGATGCTCCTCCGGCGAAAATGGCAAAAATTACTAATGTGGAGGAGGAAGAAAAGTGCACAACTCCTGAGAAAGTTTCAAAGAACCCCACTGTTAAAGATTCTAAAGATACAGCGGAGCAAACTCCACCTACTCCGGCACCCTTTCCTCATATTACTATCACTAACGCCCCCACTGAATTTGCGTAAATGCAGCTTGCTCTTCTAGAGACCCCTTCTAAGGCGCAAATTCTATCGGAGCCGTCATCTTATGTTCCTTCATCGACCAACTTTAACGAACTGGTCAAGCTTATTCTTCATTCAGAACCTTTCACGTCTTCTTCTCTGCCGTCATTCAGTTCAGAGTTGGTAGAAATTCATTACTTTATGATGGAGCAACAGCTTTTGGTAAGCTCTCACCAAACTAATTCTATTATCATTGAATCATTCTAATTGCTAAATTGTGTTACACTCTTCTTGTTGCAGATTTCCAGGAACTGGATTCCTTTAAATGAACATGTCTCCAAGCTCTCTTTTGGGTCCTCCAAACTATAGGAGGAAAATAATGTACTCAAAAATCAACTATCCTATTTGACTGCCGCTCAAAATGACATTTCCTCTAAGTTGGAGTGGGTCAAGGATTCCCTCACCAGGGCTGAAGTCGATCTAGAAGCGGAGAGGCAAGCTCATCAACTTACTTCCGATCGAAAATTTGGAAAGGAGCTAGCTCTAAAAGACTAGGAAGATGAGAAAGCTCGTTTGGTTTCTAAGAGTACTCTACTGAAACACAAATTCAAGAGAACCAGAGCTTCACTCAAGTTAGCTGTTCAAACCCTCTCCAATGTCAAAAAGCAAGTTTCTGAATTTGCTGAAACCACCTTGGGGCCCCGGATGCTAAAACATTATGAAGATGCCCTCATGCTTGCTTACGTCGACAATCACGAAAAATGTCCCGACCTTAGCTTCCCCTCTCTTGACCCAGTCATAGCCAAAAGAGTAATGGATAAAATTAACCAAATTAGGCAGGGCACCAAACCCGAAGGCAAGTAGGGGTAGTTAATGTATCGAAAGCTCTTTCTTTTGACATCCCCTCCTTCGACATTAAATACGATTCTGAAGACGAGGGTGATAAAGATAATAACCCCGAGGAAAAAGGCGATGACGGTGATGGCCTTGATTGGGACAGTGATTATGATGATGATAATGATGATAACCCCTCCGGAGGTCAAGGCCTTGGTGGTGACAAAGGGGGGCCTTCTGGTGCTTCAGGAATGGATAATGGTGATCAAGTCGAAGCTCCTAAGAAAGGGCAATCCCCTTTAAAAGATATTCCAGCAACATCCCCTAGTCCATCTGCTCCTCCAGATAAGAAAACTGTTCCCACTCATACCGAGGATCCACAAGAGAAAGAACAAGACCCCCAGGCTTCCGTTCCAAATTCACGGGTATGGGCTTCTCTGTTTAAATGTCTTACAATTTGAAGATAATAACTAGTGATAAATCATTTGTCTTAGATAAAGAAGAGTCAAATTTTCCCATATAGATCAAAACTTGATAGCAAACAGGCGGAAATTAACAAGTTATATAGGGAGTTAGATAAATTAATAAAGGAACACAATGCTCAATCTAAGAAATATCATAGTCTGGACAAGAGTACCTCCGTTTTATCATCTTTTAAGTATTAAAGGGCGACTCCTTTACTAAAGAAAGCGCGTCTCTAGTACAACACTCACTTGAAGGAAAATAGAGAGTTAATAACTCTATTCTGGATGATGATGGAAGAGAGAGAGATTTCAATTAATTTTTTGTATAAAGCATATTGTAGACACTCTATCATAGATTTTTCGTACTTAGGCGAATTCAGTGGGGGTCTCCTTAGACGTTTTCATAAAAGATACTTAGATGAATTCGGATCTGACCTGCATTCTGGAGCCTGCTGGAATTTACCACGGGTCAGATCAATTCCTCAAGATCTCCTTACTGAAAAGCTTAAGTATTATAAGGACAAATTTGTTTTTGAATTTTCTTCTAACTCTGTTTTGTATGAACCAGATGTATAATTGTAAATATGTAACAAGTAATCAATTTATGAATACATGTTTTTGTTATGTTTTTTATGCTTAGCTTCTTTTTACTGTACTATTTTAGAATGTCGGTTCTTTAGGTCGTGTCATCCCAAGAGACCACCTAAGCCAATATGTTAACTTGAGGAGATTTTACTCTAAAAATGCACCAATTTTAAAGACTTCGAAGTTAGCAAGATATTGCTTTCTTCGAAATTTACAAAAATTATACTTGGGATACCCTCGTCTCTGCTTTGACTTCCTCGGCGAAGAAAAGGAATCATTCTTAAAAGAAATCAGAACATTCCATTCCAAGTTAATTTGTGGTCGTGATAGTCCACCAGCCGGAAAATGGGATTATAGTAAATGTCTACCGGTTATAACTCCTGAAGGAGTCACTATACCTTTTGACTCAACAGTCATGCTTTCAGCTAATACTTTAGACAAAGTTAGGAATGTGGTCTCTCAACTTTATATGTAATGAAAGTGTTTGTTGTACCTTTTAATTTTGTGGTTATTTGAGTTGTAATCCGTTTCTATAATAATAAAGATACCTTTTATCTTAATTTTAACTTTCTCTCATTTCTTTTTATTTAAATAGGAGCTACAGTCATCTACAACCTCTTTTGCTCAAAACTTAATATCCCACGTTGAAGCAATCAGAAAGAGATTATTATTAGAGAGTGGAGCGATTGTGGTTCAGGATGAAGTATTGTTAGAACGTTTTGGTGGCAACGTTAGAGCCGTAAAATGGCACAAAAGATACCTTATTCAAAAAACCATCGCCAGTAATCATAAGGATCACATTGACTATCTTGAAGCTAAAATTAAGAAAAAGGATGAAGTGATTACTATGCTCAAACGACAAGTGAAGTCGAACCCCACAATCGACTTTGATGAAAAGATGTCAGAACTCATTCATCAAATAAGTGATTTAGAGTTAAATTTGAAAGATAGTTAGGCTCAATATGCCTCTTTAGAATTCATCTTGGGAGACAAGACTCTAAAGATTGAGCTTCCAGCCCTACAAGCAACTCCTTCAGCTACCAAGCCTACTAGGTTAAAACTTCTTGCAGCTCAAAATTTTCCTACTATGCTCAACCCTCCCCAGGCTTAGACGATAATGTAGTGGGGAACTGGTGTCGGAGGGTAAAATTGAAATCGCCAAATATTTTGATGAGCAGCAGAAGATGAAGTATTCTCAAACTATCAATGATTACGCTGCTAAAAATCAGAAGCTAGAGCATGATAATTACTTTCTCAACAAGCGGGTTGCAGAGTTAAAGGGAAAACAAAATCCTTAGGGCTGCAAACAGGGCCTTTAATCGAGCCCTGAAAAACAACATTGATGCTATTGATGATGAGAGTAGTATAAAAAGAAAAGAGAAGAAGCTTAAAGAAGTTCTCCGCCCTGCAATCAATCATATCGTTAATCCTTCGGTGGCGGAGACTCTTGATAAAGCAGCTCAAGATTTGTAATTTATTTATGTATTTGAGCCATGTAAGTCTATCTTGTACATAATTTTTCATTTGTAAATGACTTCATAACTTATGTAAATTATAGAAATTTTGTAAATATCACCTGATTTGTGATCCTTTTCTGTAGTGTAACCTTTGATATGCCTTTGAATTGCTCATTCAGCGACTTTTATGCTTGCTGGACCTTTTGTTACTCCTTGTCATTCTGATTTTCTTGAGAAACATGTAGCAAACAATATCTTTAATTGTTAGCTTGAAATTGACATATTTGTCTATGTATATCATTTTCCTAAATTAGCAAATCATCTTGCCAATTGTATGAAAAGTGATTTATTCAAAATGTTAAGATCTCATCTTTAACCATGATGAGAAATGATTAAGGACTTAGCTCCTTCCACTTGTTTGGAATGCACAAAACTTGTAAGTAGTAGATTCTGCCTTATTATTAGGTCATGAATATTAGAATATAACTTTTACTCGATAAAGAACCTGATTCAGGAGTCTATGTCTCAAATTTTGAAGTAGTAACTCTCTCACCCATTCCTTAACATTAATGGGAATTAAAAAGTTAGAATCTCATAGTTCCCATTTGGAGGCTCTTAATAGCGACCTTTTTGATAATATTCTTTGGCCCAGATTTGAGCGTTTGAGATGAATAGAAATCCGAGGATCTTATACCCAGATTAGGGTTTAAATAAATAGGAGTCTTGATACCCAGATTCAGGTATAAGAAGTTAGTGATTGATAATGACTCGAAACCCAGATTCGGGTATTATATAGTGAAGTTCTGAAATGAATATCCTGAAACCCAGATTCGGGTATTAGATTTTGAAATTCATGTATGAGAATCCCGAAGCCCAGATTCGGGCATTAATAGATGACATCAAGAAAGTCCCGAAACCCAGATTCGGGTAATAATCAATGGAGATTCGTCTCATTCCTTTGCTTTTGTCCTTTCTTACATATAAGAACCCTTCAGGTTTCGCATAGAAATTATTTAATTGGCTGCCTCTTGAGCTTGGAGGTCTTAGTCCATAATTAGATATGCCGCCTTTATCTGAGCTAGGACATCTTAGTCCTTGGTTGATTGTGCCTCTTCTCAAGCCTGGACATCTTAGTCCATTATTGTTTGAGCCTCTTCTTGGGCTTGGACGTCTTAGTCCATTATTGAATGAGCCTCACTTGGGCTTGCACGTCTTAGTCCATTGTTTGATGGGCCTCTTCTTGGGTCTAGACATTTTAGTCCATTGTCCGGTGCTCTTGGTTAGCTCATCTTAGAGGCTAGAACCAAGGACTTACCCGACCTCCCTCCAGGAGGCGCCCTGCCTTGGCCCTTTTGCGGTGCGGACAGGGGCTTGTTTGGTGCTCTACCCTGACCATCTTAGGCCCGGATAGAGGCTTACTCCGTCCTCCCACCAAGAGATGCCTTAACCTGGCCATAACATGGCATGTATAAGGGCTTGTTCGGTGCTCTACCCTGGCCATCTTAGGCATGAATAGAGACTTACTCCATCCTCCCTCCAGGAGGCGCTCTGCCCTGGCCATCTCGGCATGGACAGAGGCTTTTCTACCATCTTAAGTAGGCTACCATCTTAGGTAGTATCCAAATTTGTGGAGCATTTCACTCCCAACCATGTAGTCTTTCTCTTTTCAGAATGTTGATCTTAGTTAATCATTCTCAAGTTCTTTTTACAAATTCACCGATCTTTCCTTATCTAAAGAAATTGATGATCATCCCCTCCAAGGCTTTGCAATGGGTGGTTTCATGAACATTCATCATATGGTAGTGGCAAAAAAATCCTCCCAATTTCCTTTAATGTTTTGGCCTTTTCTTTTGTGATGGCCAATAGCTAAGTTCATTCTTCGTAAGTAAGTAAACATTTTCCATTGATGTTGTTAAGTTGCACTCTTTTGGAAGTCTAGACTTGAAACTTGACTCTTGAGGATGGCACTTTGACTTTTTATTTTTCGGCCTTATCATTTCATGCTCTTCAAGCATTTTTCTTTTTGCTAACCTTTGAACCTCTTGGGTTAGAAGTGCTCTTGTTACAGTTGGTAACCATTTGTGTGCAAATGTGTTGTAATCATTCATTATCTTTTTCTCAAAGATTGTGCCCTTGGAATAATGTTGAATTGTTCTTCTCATTTGATTAAAGATATTATCACTTCCATTTGTGCTCTTTCCAAGTGCAAAGATTGGGGTAGGTCCTACATGAAAGGGGTTTAGACTCCATTTCTAAGGATCGTAAGATTCTACTTTCTTTTTGTTTATAATCCTTAAGGCATCGAGCCTTAGCCTTTGCTCTTCATCTTGATTGGAGCTTTTGACGTCTACTTGGGAGAATCTTGTCAAGCGTGGTTCAGAAGATCCTTGTTCGGGTCTTTTAAATCTTCTAGCCATGATCAAACCAAGTGGATAACTTGATGTAGGATTGATCCAAGGGGAGTTAGAGAATTGTAGTGTTAGTTGATTAATCAAGTCAGAGTTTCAAGCCCTCCTTCTAGTGCTAAAAATGTTAACAAGATTTCTTGTCAACACCCTAAAATTATTCCAAGATGAGTGGATAGATTTTTTTGAACAAAGGATGTGAAACCCTTAAGAGTTGCCTTTAAATTTAGTTTCTCTTGTTGTTGATTCTTGGGTCAGACCTTTCAACATCATCGAAAGGTTTAGTTTTTTGAATTAGATAAACTTTCGTCTCAATTGAACTGGTATAAAGTTTCTTACTTAAGCTTTTTTCTTGGCAAGGATGAAATCTCCTAGGTCAGTCCTTTAAAGGTTAGTCTTAATCTCGTCGAAAGGTTAAGGTGATAGCCTTCCTTAGGTTCAAGCAGAGTATGATATACTTTTGGTGGTTATGAAGCAGGTTTCGACCTTGTCGAAAGGTTTGATCACTTATATGGAGTAGTTTTCAACCTTATCGGAAGTATGAGAATAACCTTTTCTAGATTAAGCCTTACAAGTCCAAGTATCTGAATTTAGGGAATAGATTTTAATCTAGTTGAAAGGTTTAGGCCTCAAAGTTAATCACTTCGGAAGGTTGCAGTTCATATTTAGACCAAGTATATTATCAACCTTGTCGAAAGGTTCAGATCATAGGGTTAAGGGCTTCAGAAGGTTTTTTAGTGAATATTGAACCAACTAAGTTGTCGACCTTGTCGAAGGGTATAGATTGTAGAGTTGTTGGCTTCGAAAGGTTGCACTAGTTGTCTATATAGGAGTGTTGTCGACCTTGTCGACAAGAACCTTTCGATGAGGTTGAACCTGAGAATAAAAGTTAATCCAGCAAAGATTTAAGTAAATGGTAAAGTAATTAACAAAGCTTAGGACTTCCCTCTTTATCCAAGAAAAAGCTTTATTTTATTAAATTTCCCAAATCAACACCCAATTAGGGTTACAATGCTTTGATTAAGAAATTACAAGATTCTAACGAGAGAAATCGGATCCCCAAAACATGACACCTTGGGTCTTATTTATAGATGCAGGCGGCCCCCCCTTTCGACTCCATGCTCTCGACTGGGTCGGAGGGTTTTTCTTTTATATGCAGCTATGAACCTTTCGACTTTGTCGAAAGGTTTGCCTTTCATCTGCTATTATGGACCTTTCGACATTAGCGAAAGGTCTGCTTTTCTTTATGCCTTCATGAACCTTTCAACTTTGTCGAAGGGTTTGCCTTCTTTATACTGTTGTGAACCCTTCGACCTTATCGGAAGTTTGCTCTTCACTCGATTGTTGTGAACCCTTCAACCATGTTGGAAAGTTACTCTTCACTTGATTGTTGTCTAGAGCTATGCTTCCCTTTAATGTTGTTGAAAGGTTGTCCTCCATTCTTTGTTGATTTATGAGTGTTGCTTTCTTCATAAAACCTTTCGACATTGTCGAAAGGTATCCTGGATGTGCTTCGACCGGTTCGAAAAGCTTGATATGCTTTCAAAAAGGTCATTATGGAGTTGTTCACACTTGCTTTGACTTCTCCGTCTCCTTCAAAAGCTAAGAACTCCTTGGATAATGAGAGATGGAACCTTTCGACTCCTTCGAAAGGTTTGGGACTGTTAAACTCTAATGACTGCATCCCTTCGACTCCTTCGAAAGGTTTGAACTGTGCTTCTTTTCCTTTGTCTTTATTGAAAGACCTTTCAACTTAGTCAAAAGGTTGATTTTTGGTGTAACAACAACTATGTGTTTGTGAAGGTTTCTCCATGTGGAGAGATATGTGCTTTGAGAAGGTGGAGAAATTGACACTAGACAATTAGACCATTTCCAGTGATTGGGAGGATTGATAAACTCGCTTACTGAATAGAATTACCCAGTATTTTAGCGAGTGTGCATAATGATTTTAACATTTCACATTTTAGAAAATATATGCAAGACCCAAGTTCGATAGTGGAACCGAGAGCGGTTGAGGATTTATCCATAGAGCCAGATGTGACTTATGTTAGAGGACTGAAGGGGATAATAAGTCGACAAATTTATCAAACTTGTTTGCATCTAGTTGAGTGGCGATGTTCATGATTGTGCATGTAAAGTAGAGGATAAAATTAGGAATATCTATTTTGATTTGTTTTGACATGTATAATTAGAGTGTGTTGCTAAGGGTATCTGGTTTCTCTCTTTCTAATACCATAGAAAAATTAATAAATGCAATAAAATTTGTGTGTTTCATAATACCAAAGTCATTTCATCTGGCAATCAACCATCGCGTAAAGTTGTTTTGCATGGCAAACAACCATCGACCAACGCCGTTTTACATGGCCATCAACTATCGAACTACTATTGTTCAGTGCTTGATCGCCGTGGAAAATGGTATTGGTCGGTGGTTGTTCGCCATGCAAAAAAGATTCCAAAAGGATGCATTAGGTAGCTCCCTAAAATGTCCGATATTTGGAAGAGTATAATGTAAAATTTTATGGTATTTTTTAGTAATGGTATTAGGCAGAGAAAAATGAGGTGCTTAGCAACACATTAATTAGACATGCATGTTTTGTTGTATAAATTAGTGATGACACTAGTATGATGTTATGATATGATATTTGTATGTGTTAGTAGCGACACTACATAATGATTGATGATTGATAATTCACATTAATGGGGAACTAATGTAATTGTTCCACTTGTGTGTACACTGAATTAATAATAGTTGTCATTATCCTACCTTGTTTGAATTTCAAGACGAAATTCATATAAAGATGGGAGACTATAACCTCTTATATTTTGGAGTGCCATAATATATGGAACGATTAAGTAATTAATTAATTAATTATATTACATTATGAGATAAAAAATTAAGTAAGACAAACTTTCATTAATAAGAATGAGGAATGGAATAAAGATTAAGGGTTAGGGGAATTATAAGAATAAGCTAGAATGGGAATTTAGCCCACAACCCAAATTACTAACCCCTAACCCTTCCATTTTTCATTCATTCTCCACTTACTCAAAAACAAAGGAAAAGGAAGGTTTGCAATAACTTCTAAGGAAAAAGAGAGGAAAATCAAGCAAAAAGAAAGAGCATTCATCTCTAAGGAAAACAAAAGCTTTTAAATCAAGTTTAGTCAAGGAAAAATGGTTAGTAATCCTTTCTTTAGAACCTTCTGTACCCATATGGGATTAGGATTGTACGCATTTGTGATATTTTGAATGTTAATGAACAAAAAGTTAGATAATATTTGTTCTTGCTTAGGAATTAAAAGATCGTGATTTTTGATGTTAAGGTAAAACGTAAATCAAACTTCTCTAATCACTTAAAAATTTTGTATGGTATGTAGAATAATAATATGGGGAAGAATTTTTAATTTTATAATTTTTGAAAATTATTTGGAATTATTATGAATTTTCTAAGTTGAGAAAATGCCTAATTTCGAGAAATTAATTATTTAAAATAACTATTTTGGCCTAAAATTTTAATATGAGGCAAAATATGATGATTTGGGTTTATGGTGAATTTTATATATTTTTCCCATGTATTTTTGAATTTGTATCAATTATTTAGCAAAGGGAAGAGTTAATTACAAAGGCATAGTTAATTAATAGATTAGTAAAAAATATCAACTTTTGAAAAGAAAGCTATATAAGATCGGGTGATCAATAATAATTTGAAATGTAACTAAGTATGGTGTAAAGTGGTTACTTTCAGTGGCAAGAATTTCACTTTAATTACCAGTCTGCCATTATAGCATGTGATAGCTTTATGAACATTAGCACTCGATAACCTCAAAAATGTTAGTATGCTATAACTATATAAACTGTAACAACCCGAGGTTTTTGCATCAATTTAATATCGTCATTAAACGAGTAATCTGCTAGCTAATCGCTTATTGGAGTTTTAATCAGGTTGAAATTCTTTTCAAAAGTGTTGAGGGTTTGTGGACCTAGAAAAAATATATTAAAGCCCACCTTTTCTATTGTTTTAATGCGGTGATACAATCCAATAACCGTTCCACTCTTTCTCCCATTATTCTATTTTCGAAACTCAAAACCTAAAATAAACGAAGAAATAAAAATGGCGGCTTCTTTGTTGTTCCTCTTCCTCCATTTATGTTCCTATCGCAAGCTAAATCAAACGAGAGAGAGAGAGAGTGGCCACTTGTTAGAGTTTCGATTTCGACCTCGCTTGATTTGAGTTTTCATCTGCTTCGACACGTAACTGTCGGTCTTCGATTCGTGCTGGGGAAAATGAGGTGAGTGATTTTATTCACTCACATCTTCTAATTCGCACTTATTTGATGCCCTTGAATTTTGTTCGTATCCACTTATTTGAATTCATCAACTACTTTGTTCTGGCTGTTTGATTTTACTTTGATGCTGTTGATGATTTCATGTTTTCTAGTCACCTCGGCACGGTGGTATCTACTGACCATCATGGTTTGATTTTCATTGACTTCGGTCTTGATTTTATATTCGAACAGTACCATCTGTTCAAGGATGATGGATTTGGGCACTTTGTTGAGTTCGTTTATATTTGTTTGATATTGATAAATTGCTTTGGTATATCATTGATTCCCTGGTTCACTTGCGATATTAATAAATTGCTTTGATATATCATTGATTCCCTGGTTTACTGGTTTGACTTCAGCAGTGTATATTTCGTTTGAAATGTTGATGACTTCTCTGATGTTTTCCAATTCACTCTGTTTACACTTGATTGACATATGACTTTGGTTTGAAACTGTTACAATTGAATTGATGTTGATTTCTTTTGTTGACTTTTTCTTGGTTGGCACTACTACGCTCGGCCATTCGATCTTCGTATGGATGTTCGAGATGGTTATGGACCTGTTCCAATTTTGTTTACTTGGACATTGTTCGAATTCGTATATTTTCGTGAATTTGGGTTTCACAGTTTGGTTTAGCGAATTCCTGGTGACTTCGACAGATTTTGATTCAAACTGCAGTGTTTTTGGACTTGACTTGCAAACTTGATTTTGCGAAAATAATTTGATGAATTCATTTCGACTGTGACAGTTTACCGTGTTTAAAAATTATTGTATTTAGCCTGAGTCACATGTATTGGTTATTGTATATATGTATTCAAGTGTGCATGCATTTGCCACTGTTTGTTCACTTTAATTCGGCTGTATCTTTGGTATTAGTTGCATTGGGTTGTAGCACACTTTGTTACTCTGGATTATTCGAGCCTGCTCTATTAGTTGCTCCTACGTCCTGTGTGCATTGTTGTTCTACCTGACTTGAAACTACTTTGGTCAAGTTGCATACATGTGAGTTGTTTTGTGAACATTGTGATCTTGAAATGTCTGCATGTCATTGTGCCTTCGATGGTACTTGAGTCTTGTTTCTAGTTGGGTTCATTGCCGAGTTGTTTCACTGATGCATCATGCATAGCCATTCACTTGAATTCTCTGTTGGTTCATGACTTGACATTGACAGTAGATTGATTTTGTTTATGTTAGTTGTTGTTTTAATAACAGATGGTAATTTGTCTAACATCAATTATATGCATAACATGTTATATTCTGAGTCATGTCAGCTTGAGTATGTTGCAGTCTTTATATAGGGGGTTTCATGATGACTCTGGTCTGCTGGCTTTGTTGTCTTCATACAATTGCAGTTTTTAGTGTTGGTTGTTGCACAGTCTATATGAACATGGTTCATGTTTATGCTGTGCCTTGAGCATTGCTCTGTATTTTAAAATTTGCCCGACCACTTTGGTTGTCATCTTGGTATGGTTCCTTCATGTTGTTGTTTTGTGTACTTCACTGTTGCATAACATGTTATATTTTACGTCATGTCTCACCTTTGGGTTGTGTTTCACTTGCTTTATTGTAGTGGCGAGGCAGTACACGCGTGCGTGTACTGCAGCCCTAGTAAAAAGTGACAGATTTAATTGATATTTCGATTGTTAAATTATTTCGTGGGTTCAATTAAATATTTTGAAGTTGTATTTTGAAATGGTTCATTTTGATTTGAGTTGGATCCGTTGACTTTTGGATTCATTGATCTTCTAAGTATTTCACTGACTGTATTAGCGAGGCAGTACACGTTAGCGTGTACTACAGCCAATCAGCTTTGTTGTTTTTAAATTAACATTTCAATTGTATAAATTGATTTGGATTGCTGATTTGTTGTTTAACACTGTTTAGTGTAATATCTGCCGTTATCCGATTCTTTTATCGAGGAGTCGGATATACGAGATTTCTGTGACTATCATCTATTTGATGTTTGATTATTATTGCTTCTATGCACTAATAACTGAGTTTGAATTAGACTGACCCGTGTATTATTTTCTTTTGAATTTAATACTCGGGTCAGACCCGAGTTATTTCAGGTGTAGATTTCCTGCTTTGAGTTGCTGTTCGGGCTATGAAGACTTTTTATATCTTCTGAAGTAGTTTTCGTCGTTTTGTAGAAGTCGTGTCAATGTATAGGATGATATGTATTCATGTATATTAGCTGATAATGTACTTGTATATATAACTTCCAGAGTCGACAGTTGTAGTTGTATCATATGTATTGTGTCAACTATATTGTAACTGACATCAGTTATATATATATATGAGACTTTTGTTTTTCTGTGTTATTATTATATCTAATGTCCTAAACTATTATGAACCATCATAGTTTATTTTATACTGATAATTGGATATGTCGATGGGAGTAAATAAATAAGATGAAAAATGAAAAGTATATACCACTCCTATCGAGGTAACCAATATTAGCGTAAGGCCAACTACGGATGGCCGCTCCTATCCAGCCTTATTCTTCATGATAACAGACAGTATTGCTTTTAGTACTCTTTGTTATTGTGAGCATAGAGGTGGGGCGTCACAGTTGGTATCAGAGCTTGGGGTTTATGGACATAATATAAACATAACTTGGATGGAACATATGTTACAACTATTGGTCGATGTTTTATTTGTTCTTTGAGTCAAAAACTAAAGTTTTGAAATTTGGATGAAATTTTTAAATATCTTTATTTAAAAAAAAATAGTGAAATTGTGTTCTGATGATTTGATTGATTTGTGTTCTGTTTATCAGAGTGCGCAGCGGAAACAGTGAAACTGTCTTCGCTGAGTACAACTGATAATCTTTTTGATTTAAAAATCAAAATATGAAATTGAAATAAATTTCATTCGTTGTTTACATAGCTGTATTTATTTTATTTATTTGAGTATTTCGAATCCGAATTGAGGATTCGAAACGATTGCAGTTATGTGATTTTTGTTGAGATTTTTGCTGGGTTTCTTTTATACTAATCATTGATGATTAGAATTTTGCTGTTTTAAATTATCTTCATTGAAGATAATAGAGTAGTTTCTTTGTGTATATTGTAGTGTGCGTGCAAATACGAATTGCACGTTACTGCATTAATTTTACGTTGAACCGATGCTTGGTTATGAAACGTATTTTTTTGCCGTTATTTTATAACGGGATTTTTACACCAGTGCTATATTTTTGAAGCACGGTGTTTTGTTGACAATTTTAATGAATGAAAATTCACTGATGTTACATTTTGATGTAAATTATTTTGATGAGATTTTGACGTTTGAAAATTACTGTCGCTTTGACTTCGGTAACAGTCAAATTTTTAAAAGTGGATTTTCAAGCGGTTATACCGCAATGCTGATTTGTGACCCGTTTTTACGGTATTTTGAGAAGTACAATTTCTTTATCGAAATTGTTACTGATTTGCTGCTTTAATCACGTGATTGGAAAATCGTTTTAAAATGAAAATTGCTTTATAAAAATTTTAACAGTTTGCGTTTTCAAAAGAATGAGGAAGCGACTTAAACGTTTCAGCAAAATCGAGGACTATGACCCCTTTCTTTTACTGATTCGCTTAACTCTGGACTTGTTCAGTTGAGAATGTGAATTGTTATTTTTATAAAATAAATAAAATTATTTTCAGAGATTTTACAGTTTGCGCTTTCAAAAGAATGAGGAAGCGATTTAAACGTTTCAGCAAAATCGAGGATTATGACCCCTTTCTTTTACTGATTCGCTTAACTCCGGACTTGTCCGTTTGAGAATGTAAAGTGTATTTTTACAAAATAAACAATTTTGCACTTTCAAGGAAACGATGAAGAGAATCAAACGATTTAGTAAAACACGTGGTATGGGACATGTGCGTTTGCTATTTCGGTTAATTCCGGACTCGTTAATTGAAATATCTGATGTTTTGATGATTTTGATGATTTTGCACTTTCAAGGAAATGATGAAGAGAATCAAACGATTTAGTAAAACACGTGGTATGGGACATGTGCGTTTGCTATTTCGGTTAATTCCGGACTCGTTAATTGAAATATTTGATGATTTTGTGTACTTTCGAGCCACTATGAGGACCTTCGGGTCATTTGTTGGACCTTCGGGTCAAATACCAGTACTAGACCTTCGGGTCATTTGTTGGACCTTCGGGTCATTTGTTGGGCGCCAAAATTATGTTGAGTACTTGGTAGGCTTCGGCCATTTGTTGATGCACGTGCGGCGAATTAAAAACTCGCCATCTGATGGGATCGATCCAACCTTTTATGTTGATTTTCTAGTCTTCTTAATTGATTTCTAGATATTTGTTGTTTCCAATTATCTGCAGGTAATTGGATATTTGTTGATATGAGTTCTGATTATCGTTTTTGATAATCGGATATTTGTTGTTTCTAATTATCGCTTGTGATAATTAGATATTTGTTGATTTGAGATTTGATTATCATTTTTGATAATTAAATATTTGCTGATTTGAGATTTAATTATCGCTTTTGACAATTAAATATTTGTTGATTTGAGATTTGATTATCGCTTTTGATAATTAAATATTTGCTGATTTGAGATTTAATTATCGCTTTTGATAATTAAATATTTGCTGATTTGAGATTTAATTATCGCTTTTGATAATTAAATATTTGTTGATTTGAGATTTAATTATCGCTTTTGATAATTAAATATTTGCTGATTTGAGATTTAATTATCGCTTTTGATAATTAAATATTTGTTGATTTGAGATTTAATTATCGCTTTTGATAATTAAATATTTGCTGATTTGAGATTTGATTATCGCTTTTGATAATTAAATATTTGTTGATTTGAGATTTGATTATCGCTTTTGATAATTAAATATTTACTGATTTGAGATTTAATTATCGCTTTTGATAATTAAATATTTGCTGATTTGAGATTTAATTATCGCTTTTGATAATTAAATATTTGTTGATTTGAGATTTGATTATCGCTTTTGATAATTAAATATTTGCTGATTTGAGATTTAATTATCGCTTTTGATAATTAAATATTTGCTGATTTGAGATTTCATTATCGCTTTTGATAATTAAATATTTGCTGATTTGAGATTTGATTATCGCTTTTGATAATTAAATATTTGCTGATTTGAGATTTGATTATCGCTTTTGATAATTAAATATTTGCTGATTTGAGATTTGATTATCGCTTTTGATAATTAAATATTTGCTGATTTGAGATTTAATTATCGCTTTTGATAATTAAATATTTGCTGATTTGAGATTTCATTATCGCTTTTGATAATTAAATATTTGTTGATTTGAGATTTGATTATCGCTTTTGATAATTAGATATTTCTGATTTGAGATTTAATTATCGCTTTTGATAATTAAATATTTGCTGATTTGAGATTTGATTATCGCTTTTGATAATTAAATATTTGTTGATTTGAGATTTAATTGTCGCTTTTGCTAATTGAATATTTGTTGAATTGAAATTTGATTATCGTTGTTGATAATCGAATATTTTTGAATTGAAATTTGATTATCGTTGTTGATAATCAAATATTTGTGAATTGAAATGTGATTATCGTTTTTGATAATTGAATATTTGTTGTCGTTTTTGATAAGTAGATAATTGATAATTTGATAATTGTTGATTTGTTTTCTGACTATCGTTAGATAATTGGATGTTTGCTGATTTTATTGATACGAGATTTTCTAGTCTCTAATTGGATCTAGATTATGCTGATTTTTATTGGATCGTTGTTTTCTTTCTCTCTCTTTTGATAGTTAGAGTTTGCTGATATGGAGTTTGTGTTTTCTAGTTAATTGTTGAATAACTAGATATTGGTAGTTTTGCGAATTGTGATTTGTGTTTCATAATTATCTTTGTTGATAATTAGATTTTGTTGTTTTCTAATGATCGTATTGATAATTAGATATTGCTGTTTTGTGATTTCTGTATTATAATTATCTATTGGTAATTGAATATTGCTGATGTTTGCATTTATTTCGTTTGCTGTCTTCTGATTATCTTTTGATAATTAGACTTTGTTGAGATATTGTGAATTTCTTTTATGGAATTAAAAGATTACTTTGGCATTTGAATTCTCGACTTTTATTTTTCTATCTTAACTAGTTTATGTTAGAAGAATAATAGTGGTTGACGACCTTAATTATGAAAATTGCGGGGACACAATTTCTATAAGGAGGGGAGTCTGTAACAACCCGAGGTTTTTGCATCAATTTAATATCGTCACTAAACGAGTAATCTGCTAGCTAATCGCTTATTGGAGTTTTAATCAGGTTGAAATTCTTTTCAAACGTGTTGAGGGTTTGTGGACTTAGAAAAAATATATTAAAGCCTACGTTTTCTATTGTTTTAATGCGGTGATACAATCCAATAACCGTTCCACTCTTTCTCCCATTATTCTATTTTCGAAACTCAAAACCTAAAATAAACGAAGAAACGAAAATGGCGGCTTCTTTGTTGTTCCTCTTCCTCCATTTATGTTCCTATCGCAAGCTAAATCAAACGAGAGAGAGAGTGGCCACTTGTTAGAGTTTCGATTTCGACCTCGCTTGATTTGAGTTCGCATCTGCTTCGACACGTAACTGTCGGTCTTCGATTCGTGCTGGGGAAAATGAGGTGAGTGATTTTATTCACTCACATCTTCTAATTCACACTTATTTGATGCCCTTGAATTTTGTTCGTATCCACTTATTTGAATTCATCAACTACTTTGTTCTGGCTGTTTGATTTTACTTTGATGCTGTTGATGATTTCATGTTTTCTAGTCACCTCGGCACGGTGGTATCTAGTGACCATCATGGTTTGATTTTCATTGACTTCGGTCTTGATTTTATATTCGAACAGTACCATCTGTTCAAGGATGATGGATTTGGGCACTTTGTTGAGTTCGTTTATATTTGTTTGATATTGATAAATTGCTTTGGTATATCATTGATTCCCTTATTCACTTGCGATATTAATAAATTGCTTTGATATATCATTGATTCCCTGGTTTACTGGTTCGACTTCAGCAGTGTATATTTCGTTTGAAATGTTGATGACTTCTCTGATGTTTTCCAATTCACTCTGTTTACACTTGATTGACATATGACTTTGGTTTGAAACTGTTACAATTGAATTGATGTTGATTTCTTTTGTTGACTTTTTCTTGGTTGGCACTACTACGCTCGGCCATTCGATCTTCGTATGGATGTTCGAGATGGTTATGGACCTGTTCCAATTTTGTTTACTTGGACATTGTTCGAATTCGTATATTTTCGTGAATTTGGGTTTCACAGTTCGGTTTAGCGAATTCCTGGTGACTTCGACAGATTTTGATTCAAACTGCAGTGTTTTTGGACTTGACTTGCAAACTTGATTTTGCGAAAATAATTTGATGAATTCATTTCGACTGTGACAGTTTGTCGTGTTTAAAAATTATTGTATTTAGCCTGAGTCACATGTATTGGTTATTGTATATATGTATTCAAGTGTGCATGCATTTGCCAATGTTTGTTCACTTTAATTCGGCTGTATCTTTGGTATTAGTTGCATTGGGTTGTAGCACACTTTGTTACTCTGGATTATTCGAGCCTGCTCTATTAGTTGCTCCTACGTCCTGTGTGCATTGTTGTTCTACCTGACTTGAAACTACTTTGGTCTAGTTGCATACATGTGAGTTGTTTTGTGAACATTGTGATCTTGAAATGTCTGTATGTCATTGTGCCTTCGATGGTACTTGAGTCTTGTTTCTAGTTGGGTTCATTGCCGAGTTGTTTCACTGATGCATCATGCATAGCCATTCACTTGAATTCTCTGTTGGTTCATGACTTGACATTGACAGTAGATTGATTTTGTTTATGTTAGTTGCCGTTTTAATAACAGATGGTAATTTGTCTAACATCAATTATATGCATAACATGTTATATTCTGAGTCATGTCAGCTTGAGTATGTTGCAGTCTTTATATAGGGGGTTTCATGATGACTCTGGTCTGTTGGCTTTGTTGTCTTCATACAATTGCAGTTTTTAGTGTTGGTTGTTGCACAGTCTATATGAACATGGTTCATGTTTATGCTGTGCCTTGAGCATTGCTCTGTATTTTAAAATTTGCCCGACCACTTTGGTTGTCATCTTGGTCTGGTTCCTTCATGTTGTTGTTTTGTGTACTTCACTGTTGCATAACATGTTATATTTTACGTCATGTCTCACCTTTGGGTTGTGTTTCACTTGCTTTATTGTAGTGGCGAGGCAGTACACGCGTGCGTGTACTGCAGCCCTAGTAAAAAGTGATAGATTTAATTGATATTTCGATTGTTAAATTATTTCATGGGTTCAATTAAATATTTTGAAGTTGTATTTTGAAATGGTTCATTTTGATTTGAGTTGGATCCATTGACTTTTGGATTCATTGATCTTCTGAGTATTTCACTGACTGTATTGGCGAGGCAGTACACGTTAGCGTGTACTACAGCCAATCAGCTTTGTTGTTTTTAAATTGACATTTCAATTGTTTAAATTGATTTGGATTGCTGATTTGTTGTTTAACATTGTTTAGTGTTATATCTGCCGTTATCCGATTCTTTTATCGAGGAGTCGGATATACGAGATTTCTGTGACTGTCGTCTATTTGATGTTTGATTATTATTGCTTCTATGCACTAATAACTGAGTTTGAATTAGACTGACCCGTGTATTATTTTCTTTTGAATTTAATACTCGGGTCAGACCCGAGTTATTTCAGGTGTAGATTTCCTGCTTTGAGTTGCTGTTCGGGCTATGAAGACTTTTTATATCTTCTGAAGTTGTTTTCGTCGTTTTTTAGAAGTCGTGTCATTGTATAGGATGATATGTATTCATGTATATTAGCTGATAATGTACTTGTATATATAACTTCCAGAGTCGACAGTTGTAGTTGTATCATATGTATTGTGTCAACTATATTGTAACTGACATCAGTTATATATATATATGAGACTTTTGTTTTATCTGTGTTATTATTATATCTAATGTCCTAAACTATTATGAACCATCGTAGTTTGTTTTATACTGATAATTGGATATGTCGATGGGAGTAAATAAATAAGATGAAAAATGAAAAGTATATACCACTCCTATCGAGGTAACCAATATTAGCGTAAGGCCAACTACGGATGGCCGCTCCTATCCAGCCTTATTCTTCGTGATAACAAACAGTATTGCTTTTAATACTCTTTGTTATTGTGAGCATAGAGGTGGGGCGTCACATATGCCATAGCACTTGATAGCCTTAAACACATTAGTTGCTATAGTTCAAACAGTTAACATGCAATAGCTTAAATGGTTAACATGCAAAGGTTTAACATTCGATAGCTTAAATTATTTACATGCGATAGGTCAAATAGTTAACATGTGTTAGCTTGAATTGTTGATATGCGGTAACTCGAATAGTTGACATGCGATGGTCCAAACATTTAACATATTATAGCTTAAATAGTTACCATGTGATAGTTTAAATTGTTAACATGTGGTAGCTTCGTAAGGTCAGTATGTGATAGCTCCTTGACACTCGATAGCTTATGGCATGCGATAGGTGTAGGTATGCGATAGCTCCTTAACGCTCGATAGATGTTGGAATGCGATAGGTATTGGCATGTGATAACCATTAAATGTTTAACATGCGATTGTCTTAGAATATTAACATGAGATAGCTAATAATGCTAAGAAATTCCAAGTAAATGAATGAACTTTTTATAGCACTTTTGAAGCCATCTTCCAAAGTTATGGTTGAGAATTTCATAGACATGAAATGGTCATAGAGAATAGTAAGTTAAAATCAAATAACTTATTTGAAGAGGAAAATTGAGACTAAGCTTAAGATGATAAGTAAGATCTCCAACCTAGTCTTGGATGAGGAACTTCATAACAAGGCGGTTGTAGGAGACAATGACATCCAGTTCAACAAGCATCGGTCATTCTATCAATAGTTTATAAGCAGATGGTTAATCAATTATCACAAAGTTTACCTAGATCTTTTATTGAGGGACTCTTGGTCGAAAGTTGTTACAAGCGAGGCCGTACCCATAGGAACAATGCCTACACCTCCAAAGTCATAAATGGGCAGGGCACAAGGGGTGAGGTCGGAGGAAATGAGCCTAAGAGCTTCAAAGGCGTTCTTGAACACAATGTTGAATGAGATACTCCTATCCACGAAGGCTGATGCACATAGGATTTGGACAAGGCAAGAATAATGACCATGAGGTCGTAAAGGGGCTAGGAGACCGCTTCTCTGTCTTCGGTAGTGAAGCTGATTGGTCCTTTTTATCCTAGTCGAAGCGCCTTGGACATCTGAAATCCCAATGAATAAATTTGCATAGAAATACCCACTTCTCTATGATATTATGATTGCACCTCCTAGCTGCTACCAGCCACACGCAGGCAGCCACATATGGTCAGGACCTCGATGACAGCTTGGACATTGACATTATTGGATTAAGGGGCTAATTTTTCCATTCTTTATGGTATGCTCTTTGCTCGACCTAACGTCAAACAAACTTCAAGAACATTCCTTTCCGGATGAGTCTTTCAATTTCATCCTTGAGCACACGATAGAGTACTGTAGAGTGGTCGTTGATTTGATGGAACTCGTAGTACTTTTCATTAAAGCAAGATTTCTCCCACTTCCCATGTCCAGCGATGGCGGGCCTTTGAAACTGCACTTAGTTTCCGATGGCGAGGAAGATTGTGGCGATGTCCATATTCAAATGACAGTAATTATTATATCTAAATTTGTATTGAGGACCGGCCTCTGGATGCGTTTTGGTGTCGGCTTGACAACCATTGTTTCGACTATCGTTGTTGTTGGGAGGACAAGGTTGGATAGGACGCCTTGCCTTGTTGTTACTGTTTGAAAGATCTGTATCTTCCATCCTCAACATGTCGTTCTCCTCTTGATAGAAGTTGGTTAGGGATGAAGTCGACTGCTTTTGGAGCTCTCTCCACATCCTAGACTTGTATTTGACTCTTGAACATAGGGCCACAACCAAGCTATTCACGTTGCACCCCTAACCCAGGTGGATTCTCTATTGAAGCAACCAACATACAACAACAAGATTTTAGAAAGGCCTTGTCTGATATTGCTTAGATCACTAGCCAACATGACATGGGTACGAAACGTGAAAAAACAAGTCTTGAACTTTGCGCATAATTGGGCCTAGAAGCTGATATTACTTGACCGTAGATGCAAGAACTAGCGGGAGGTCGGTCCTGAGAGGGTGGAGGGGAAGATCAAACACTTAGCGGAGCCGAAAAGCTAGCCAGCACGGGTGATGCAGTTGAACGTCGTGATGTGGTCAGATAGGTCTGTACCCCAAACTTCTCAATAGGAGGAAAAGCATACCATCGATGGATGTAAGAATCCAGGACTTCATTAGAGAATAGATGCCCATTCTCGTCATTCAAGAATGTCTTGCCTCTAGCATTGCAGGCAGGCATTATGTTAAGCTATTGGAGGAGGATATGCATTTCTTCCCTAAGGCCAGCATTGATTATTGTGGGATGTTCTGGCTGACCATGGGATGAGGGCTCAGCATGTGCCTTGGTAGAGTAGGAGATCGATGAGGAGATGGAGAACAATGATGACAAGCAGGAGATCTCCCCCCATGCACAGAGGGTGATCTTGAATGCACAACCCGCCCTTCTCTTTGTCTGTTTCTGGCCCAACCCTATAGGACTTGGAGTGCTTCAACAGGTTCATGTGTACCCTACTGAGGGTAGGGGACCACCATTAAGATGGTTAAAAGTAGAAGTTCGTAAGTGATCAAAGGCCGATGGTCGATTCGTTGAAGGGGAATGATATCGACTTGGCCCCACAGGTGAGGCCATATTTGGGTCGAGATCAATCCGAATAGGTACGCGTACAAAGTACCTTTTAGGGTGGACATGAATGTACATAAGCAGAGTTTTAGGTACCACCCTCTACTAGGCTTTGGTGATGTTCAAGAATTCATAACTGTCGGAAGGTATAGGCTTACAAGCAAGTAGGTCGACTAAGTCGACTGTCGAAGGAGCTAGTGGAACAAAGTTTACGGTGGATTAAGCGTCTATCTACGCCCTCAAGCCATGCAGTTCGTAGGTCAGCTGATCCACATTTGACGGTTGTAGCATAACAGTACGCCATATTTCTTCATTGATGCCTAGATTGGGCTAAGCAGCACTGGCGAGAGTGTTACCATTGGTTTGGTGCTCGTTGGAGTTGTTACCTTCGAATGGTGCGAGATTGTCCATGGTAACAAGTTAGGTCGAGTCTTTATGAAGCAAGAAAGCATGGAAATGTGAGAGCTTTATGTGAAAGACCCTTCTTCTAGTGCCAAAATGTTGATTAGAGATTTAGCCAACCTCGAAATTAGACTAATGCACAAAGATTACATACTAAAACTAGGATTGAAATGAAAAATGAGGAGTTAAATACATAGCTTGTGTGTAAATATTACAAGAAATTATAAATTAGGCTTATATTACTAAATAAGGAAGGAAGGAGCAAATAATTCATGAATAGAATGAATATGGAAACTTTGTTATTAAAAATAATGAAAAGACGTTCAAACTTCCTCTTTTACAAACTCATAATCAATTCTACATTAACATTCAAACCATTTAATAAACTAAATATATGTATATATTTCAATGAACTAGTTAAATTATTTTAGCGTAAAATGATAAATAAACTAAACATATATTTTAGGTCTAACTTATATTAATTATAAAACAAAGTAATTATATATATACATAACAATTTTAGATATATATATATATATAATTTACATATTTATCTCATAGACGAAATAATTAACTATTATATAAAAAATTAATATCATATAAATTATAAACTTTATAGAACAATTAATAAACACATTTATAGACAAAGTAGATAGATTAAAATTTTATTATATATATATATATCTGTGTGTGTGTGTGTGTTTTCCTTTGTAACACCTTGATTTGTGAATCATCTCTTAGATTGCTTGAATCGCCATTCGATGTTGCAACCGTCGAATGAACCACTTCGATTTGATTTTATTTTATGTTTTGTGAGAATTTTAATTCAGCCATAGGGAGTAATAGTCATGGATGTGGCTGACCATAAGAGAAGTAAGAGGAAGGAGGAGTTAAAAATAATTAACATGAAAGATTTTGTATTTAAAGAGATAAAGGATACATTTCATCTTTCTCTCTTTAAAACCTTCTTTGTTTAATTCCATTTATCTCTAAATCTAACATTTAAAACACATTCTTCCTTTGCCATCCATGCTTGTCCATCTTTATGGAACAAAATTTCCCAGAGCTTGTTGAGTAATTAAATATATTTAAAGGTGCACGTTTATATATATACACACATACATATATATATATTGACATCATATAGCAATATGAGCATATACAAATTTTATATACACATCCAAATAATTACTAATACAACCCAGAACATTTTTAGGAGACTACCGTCATTTACTAATGACATTCCAAACATCAAATACATTACTTATTAATATTTCTTAAATATTAATCAATTTTATTAAATTATTACATATTGTAAACTAATTTAATCATGTGGTATTTTAGAAAATTCGCAAAATATGGTTGTGCGATTCAGAGGTGTGAATTCAATCAGTGACCGATATTGAAAATTTTAAATATTAACATCTGTACATCACCTTAGTTAGTGGTGTGATAGTCTGGCCGAATTTGTCGCTTATAGATCTTTTCATAAAAATCATATTTTATATCACCTTAAATAGTATCAATAGTGACATAATTTACACACATTCTCTTCCTTAATATTATATCTCTTTAGGTGTATGAAATTTAGTATTGGTCAAAACTTCAGTACTGTCCATATTTAGCTTGATCAGTCCATAAACAAAGTCTTTGGTTCAATAATTACATTTATTATTAACCATTCTACCATGGTTAGAGATTTTAACTTTGAATTGACTATAGTTGACTGTGATACTAACCTCATACAAATGAGAAGATGAATTTTCTATTGAATAGTACTTCACTCCCAATGGTTCAACTCAGACCCAATTATAGTTGTTCGATGGAAGTTATGCCATGATTTAAATATACTCAAAGAGGATTATTCACATTAGAGTTCCACGGTATTCTCAAGTCGAGAGAACGGTGTAACATCGTCACACTGTGATTTTCTATTTGACTAGTTGTTCTTAACCAATAGAAAACTCTCTGATGATTCATTCCATAGTTATCTAATAACTATGATTGCATAACCCCTTGGTGCCCAGTAGTCATGAGTAATACACTGTCCAATATTTGAAAAGCGTTACGTACTCTGATCTCAATAGGTGTATCAATATCATTTCTCAAAACATCTTGACCAGGAATAAATAGCCAATAAATCACTATAAGTATGGTAAATGTGTGGATTAATCATGCTCTATCTGCTACTCTACTGATAGAAATTTTGAGTCCCATCCATCTATTTTATCTATATTTTTATATCAAATTGGTATGTTGTAAGTAACTTAGGTAGTTAGGTGACAGTGGTACCCCTAAATATGTTCAATGCCCAATTGGTACTTGGTAATAGTTTTTTGCATTATTGATTGTAAACTAGATTTTGGCTTCTATAATTTTTGGATATAATTTTTCAATTTGAAGTAGGATCACTGTCTCATAACATAGAAGAAAAGTAAGATGTTGCTTAATAAGATTGACTTTATTATTAGTCTAGCATTTATTATATGTTTGTTGTTGTCTTCTAGTATAAGCTCTAGTTTTCTTACTTTTATTTAATTAATGCATATATATATATATATTATTTATATACATATGTATGTACTATTCTTACATTTTTGTATATTTTTCTCTACATGTACAGGTTTAGGCCGAAGATGTTGCGGGATTGCTATTTGCAGGGTTGTTATTTACAGGGTTGTTGTTTGCTGGATTATTGTTAGGAGAGATTTCATATTTTGGAACCGAATCGACCGCACTAGCTATGAGGCGTTCATTCACTAGCAGAGCTGCTTGTTGATCTTATTTGTGCATTTGGATGCATCATGGCTTATATTGGGTACTTCTAACACTTCACTATCGGGCGGTAGCCTTGCTGGAGTTCGATACTGAAGTGTAATGGGCAGTGGCATTACCAAAGCTCATTCGAGAAGTTACATTGAGTAGTTGATTTGTTATCTTAGACATTTTCGTTTTTATATGTTATGATTTGTTACCTGCCAGACTTGGCAGCTCCTTTATTTTTGGTGATATATATATGTACATGTGTGCTCTCCTCTACTTTAGAGGATCACACATTTCTCTCAAAAATATTTCCCATTAGAATTTAGAATTGTGGTAAGACTTCTTTAGGCATAACATGATCGATCTCTATAGGAGTAACCTAAAGATCGCTAACCGATCTATGTTGTGTGCCCCTAACAGCATCTATGTATGTTGATTCTTCTTAATGTTATCAGAAATGTCCGATGGCACTACTTCATCTTCTTTATTTTCGCTTTGTTCTAGCTCCGCCACTATCCTTTTGATCTTATTAATATAATATTATTTAAAATCATATATATCTTTGCCATTAATAAAGAGAATTCATTGAATAGATTTACTTGTTGTCTTTTTGAAATTCCAAATATACCCTTTACATCTCATAGAAAAATAGTGTTCAAATATAGGGATGTAACATGTTATTTTCTTAGTACAACTGTTTATCACCATGGAGAACTACATTATACATTCATAAGCTGAAATATCCCAGTATTCCATATTGTCTGTTACTTACGTGGGAGTTCATCGATTGAAGTCTCGCCTAATTTCGAGTTAGTATGAAGAAGTAACTGCAATTTGAACAAAAAATAGCGGCTTCTGCCTAGACGGAGTTCAAATATGAGGATGTAGCCTGTTATTTTCTAAGTACAACTATTAGTCACCATGAAGAACTACAGTATGCGTTCAAGAGATGAAGTATCCAAGTATTTCATATTATTCATAATTTAGGTGGGAGTTCATCGGTCGAAGACTCGCTTGATTCCGAGTCAGTATGAAGAAGTTATCGCAGTATGAAAAAAATAGCAGCTTCTGCCTAGGCTGTAACGACTCGTAAATTTTAACTGTTTTAATAACGTATTTAGTTGAAATTTTGTGAAATTTTAAACGATAAAATTTTGAAATTTAATTTTAATATTTAAAACGCGTCTAGCTAAACATAGCAACTGGTAAATTTTCATCCAAAAATTTGAAAGTTATTTTCGTGTGAAATTTTATTTTAATTTAATCAGTCAGTAATTGATGAAAATAAAATGTTTTCGAAACCTAAATATTTTTACATAGAGAAATTCTAAATCATCTTCTAAGCAAGTCGTCATTTTCATTTTTCCAAATTCGGACTTCTTTAGCTCCGTCGATCTTATTTTTCTGCGTTTTTGCTGCATTTTCCGTTAGTAGAAAATTCGAATTTTTATAATTCAATCATACCACTGATATCTACATACCGTTTTGATCGCTTCGTCGTGCTGATCTCTACGGTATATTCGTATGCATGTTTCAACGTCCGATGAACGGCGAAATCTGTAGAACGACTTCCGTATCGGTACCCAATTCTAACTTTTGGTTCTTGTGCCTTTTGGTTAGCGTGACATTCAATATTTCACTGTTATGCAGCATTAACTTTTAATATTCCAAGGTATTTATTATTGACTATTTCTATTCCGATGGTACTCATTCTTTTGCTCAAAATTCAATGCTTCTCTGTTCATATTGAAAGTTATTTTAGAATATGATTTCAGTAACTTACATCTTGAGCCCTGTTCTTTTTCTCCTCTCATTTCAACTCACGCAACACCTTCTTAACATCTTCCCTCACCCTTACACACAACTACCCGCCTCACCTACGCCTCAGCCGAGCTCCGCCGTAGGCCTCCACCCTCCGACCAAAGCAGCCGCCACCACCTTTTCATCCATTCCCATACGCACACAACACACCTCCCTCCTCTTCTCTGGTGTGCCGACCACTTCCACCTTCACAGTTGCAGCCACCGCACACCCGAAGCTCAGACCTTTCTCCCGCTCGCAACCCGACCACCTCTGCCTGCAAGCACCACTGTGACCGCCTGTTCACAGCGTGCGCAGTCGACCCGTATCCTCCGCGTCTCAAGCCTTCACTTCCTCTCTTGCCGCACCTCGTCGCCATTCCGTTCTTCTCGGTCTCGCTTTCCCCTGTGGCCTCCGCTTGCTGAACGCACGCGAGCCCTGACCGCCATCATTTCCTTCCATATGCGCCTCAGCGTCGCATAGCAGCCCTTCCGCAGTCTCATCACCCCTTCCAGTTGCTCTTCCACTCGTGAGCACCATCCACTTCTCTAGATTCCCTGTAGTAAGTGTTTTGCATCATTTATATAATTATTTATATAATATAGTTAGTATAGTTTGAAGTCCTTATGTTAGTGACAGAATATGTATATGCGTATACCTGTTGTATTTGGATTAGTGTTGTATTTGGATTAGTGTATAAGTTTGCATCTAAGCTTGGTTGTTACATGAAGTATATGTATAAAGTTTTATAAGTTGTTTGCTATAAAATTTATATGTTACATTATATTACTGGTATACTCGTATCTATGGCCTATATGCCTTTGTAATTATAAGACTCTGTGCTTTTGGATATAGATTTTATTAGTTTGGTTATAATATATAGATTTTTCTTTGTGTAATCTGTTAGTTCATTTGCAAAGTTATAACAATATATACCTCTACCGTGTTAGTATGTATAACAAATTTCGAATAGATATAAGTATGGGCTTCCTTTATTTATATATATTTAGAGTGTTGTTTTGCTGTATAGACAACTGAATCTCCATGCTGGCCTATTTAAAAGGTTATATGAGTATATACATATATATCTGTAGTATTTATTTGTGTTCAGATGTTAAAGAGGGTTTTGTAATAATTACAATTTATATTAACGAATATATATATTAGTTTACGTATATTGTGGTGGGGTCAAGAGTATTATATATAAATATTGTTTTAAATATAACTTATAGTGTTTATGTACCTATATATATCATGTCCTAAATTCTGGGTCGTTGGTTGATTTCATGAGTATATAATATGTTAAACTGTTAAGTAAATGCATTGATTCAAAATTTATCATTTTAGATGTATGTTCGACTTTAATATTTGAGTTTCAATTTAGAACAATGGATTTTGAAATGTATTCATATTTGACTTAATATACGTCGAAAGTAAAATATGACTTTATATATATAGTGTACATCGGTACAATTATACCAATTTACCGTCATCAATCGAGTTCTAATTCGATTTCGTAAATTCTTTGTCATCAGCTTTGATCGTCAATTCGTACCAATCTAGCTTTGATTTGAAATTCATGCTTGGATCCATAACTCAATTCATTGTCTCTTCTCTAGCCTCGAAAGGTGAGTAATCACTCACGATTAATGTTCTTTTATTTATTAAATTTGATTTCAATTGAAACGACAATTGAGATATGCTGCTGTTAGTTATTTACACTATTATATATGTTATTACCTGTATCAGTTTACCTGTGACATCTGACACCCTTATCTGTTATTTATACAATGATAATCCGGTTTGGTTGATAAATGATTGATTGTTTGATGTTGACATTGGACATTAAATTGTTAATGTAATAAATGATAAATGATAAATAATTTGAAATTGAAATTGACGTAGGAGTTAACAATTTGAAATCGACATATGTGTTGAATTTGATTAGTTAAATATGACCCCTGTAAATGTAATTAAATTGATGCGTAGAAATAATGATAACTACACCTTGAACCATTGAATGTATGATTTTATAAACTGATGTAGTATAAAGTGGATGATTGATATCAAGTGAAGAACCGTATTAAATATTAATGTAATAATCTTTAATCTACATGAAATGATAGTGTAGATTCTAGAAATGATTATATTAATTTGCACAAACAACAATGTGAATTAATACGATTATTTCGGGATTATTTGAATTAATAATTGGATTGTTGTTATTAATTGTTGTTATTGCTTGTTTATTTACTTTGGCACCATCCCAGTTATCACACTGCAAGTTCCCTTTGCTATGCTTTGATTTTTGAATTGAATTGGAATCGGGTTGAAATGATAAATACCCAAATTGAACTTTGACCTAGGATAGAGAATTAAATAAAAACCGATTGGTCAACACTTTGATTTAAAAATAAAATGAAGATTTTATTTGAATAAATAAAATGGTTTTGAAACGAAGTTGGAATTTGAATTTTAATGAAAGGAAATGTTAATATTTAATAATCTGAACCAAAATATTAACATAGTAGATGATGAATGAACGTTGTTTTAAAATTAATTATTTAATAATTAAATTTGGAATTATTAATAATTAAGTTTTGAAATTAGTTAATAATTAAGTTTTGAAATTAGTTAATAATTAAGTTTTGAAATTATTTAATAATTAAATAAGATTGAATTATTTAATAATTAAATAAAATTGGATTCTTTGTTAAGTGAAATTGAACTTCTTGAATAAGTGAAATTAAGTTTCTTTATTAATTGAGTTATGAAATTGTAACTAAGTAAATTAATAAGTGAAATTGAATTTCTCTAATAAGAAATAAAATGTGTTTTATTGAAATTAATGTAAGATTTGAAATGTAAAGAATTTGATTTGGTGAATTTAATTTAATGAAATTTGTAAGTTTTGATATAATGGAGTCGAACTTAAATAATTGATTTAATAAATTGGAAATTAAATAGAAATTGTTTTGAATGATAATTAACGTAATGAATATTGAATAAATTCGATCAATGAATTTAAATTGATTTGAATGTTAAATTAAATTGATTTAAATGATTTCGGAATGAAACTTATATACGAACTTGAATCAATATTTGAATTGTTTTAAATAGAAATTGAAATCGAGTTATAAGATTTTGAAATTTTGAATTTGGAAGTTTTGAAACGTACATTTTGGAAATTGGTTAGAAAGACAAATGAAATGTTGATTTAAAATTTTAATTGAAATTGAATTTGATTTGCTTTTGAAATATATCAACGACCAATTGGTGAAATAATTTCGAAGGTTATTAAAGAGACCGGAATCGGTTAGGGACATACTCATTGTCTAAACCGAAAACCACTTTAATAACTATACGCGAAGTGTGATCCAGAATGAAGTGGTTGGAATAATGTACGTGATGACTGAAGAAAGAGAACGATAATGGATAGCCTTGACACTTGTGTCAAATTGGAAATGACTAAAACAGGAGCCGTGCCGGGCCAAATGGGGGTTAGCTACCTCGAGCGAACACACTTCTTCGAAAACTACTCATTACTTGTTGTCGATTGGTGCACCCTTGATTTTGGCAGTGTTGTTTCGCGGTGTTGCGATCGCTGTGGCGATGCGTTTTCACCAGTCCGGATCAGGCGAACGGTAGTTTCACTACCTTGGGTATTGCCTCATGTGCCTTGTCATACTTGGATCCCTATATATGCGACCACTACGATTTGTTTTGTGTTATACCTATGGAGTACTCCCTGATATCCCACTAGTTTACGGTGGAGTTTACAGTGCTGTATAGTCTATAACGCTTATATAAAATGTGTTAAGGGGAATAATGGTAAAGCCTTAACACTATTATGATATTTTATATTACTGATAGGCATTATCTACTTATCGTACACTACTACATAGTACATAGTTTAGCGGATCCTTAAAGGATGGTTATTCCAAACATCCTTTCAGTTACTTGTATTTCAATTGCTATTTCACTTGAGTTGGATTTATTGATATAAGAATGTTAATCCTGACTCGAGTGTTTTGTGTTTTGCTTTACGCTTGGGTCAGACTGAGTGTACCAGTATTCGAGACTCACCTTTGGAGTTGGAGCTTCGCTTGGAGATCCAGCTATCTATCCAGCCTTCAGATATCCAGTTGATTCCAGTGATTGTATTCTGATTCTTGTATTTGACTATTGTATTCGAGACATCTGTTGTACTTGATTTAACTCTGATATGTATATAGTAGCTTCATGAACTACTATCTTTTGTTTCCACTGAAATTATTACTCTGTGATCTGTGATTATTTATTTACTGTATATGCTCAGTTTTGCCAAATATAAATAACAATTCGGTATTTTGAATCATTCAAGTTCGACATGTGCGGATGCGAATGGTCCAAAATAGCGGGTCGTTACATAGGCGGAGATCAAATATGGGGATGTAGCCTGTTATTTTCTAAATACAAATGTTAGTCACCATGGAGAACTACAGTGTGCATTTAGAAGATGAAGTATCCGAGTGTTCCATATTGTCTTGATTTAGGTGTGAGTTCATCGGTCGAAGCCTCGCTTGATTTCGAGTTATTATGAAGAAGTTATTGTAGTCTGAACAAAAAAAATAGCGTCTTTTGCCTGGGCGGAGTTTAAATAGAGGATGTAGCCTGATATATTCTAAGTACAACTTTTAGTCTCCATGGAGAACTATAGTGGGCATTCACAAGATAAAGTATCCGAGTGTTTCATACTGTCCATAATTTAGGTGTGAGTTCATCGGTCGAAGTCTCATCTGATTCGGAGTTATTATAAAGAAGTTGTTGCAATCTGAACAAAAAAATAGGGGCTTCTGCCTAGGCAGAGTTCAAATATGGGATGCAGCATGTTATTTTCTAAGTACAACTGTTAGTCACTATGGAGAACTACCGTGTGCATTCACAAGATGAAGTATTCGAGTGTTCCATATTGTCTGTAATTTAGATGTGAGTTGATCGGTCGAAGTCTCACCTGATTTCGAGTTATTATGAAGAAGTTATTGTAGTCTGAACAAAAAAAAGTAGTTTCTGCCTAGGCGGAGTTTAAACATGGGGATGTAGCCTGTTATTTTCTAAGTACAATCGTTAATCACCACAAAAGCTGAAGTATGTGAGTGTTCTATTATCCGTAATTTAGGTAGGAGTTCATCGGTCAAAGTCTCACTTGATTCCGAGTTGGTATGAAGAAGTTACTACAGTCTGAACAAAAAAATAGCGGCTTCTGCTTAGGCGGAGTTCAAATATGGGGATGTAGCCTGTTTTATTCCTAAATATAACTACTAGTCACCGTGGAGAACTACAGTGTGCGTTCACAAAGTGAAATATCCGAGTATTTCATATTGTCCATAATTTAGGTGGAAGATGAAGTCTCGCCTAATTCCGAGTTATTATGAAGAAGTTATTGCAGTTTGAACAAAAAAAAAATAGTGGCTTCTGCTTGTACGGAGTTCGAATATGAGGATGTAGCATGTTATGTTCTAAGTACAACTATTAGTCACGATGGAGAACTACAGTGTGCGTTCAAGAGATGAAGTATCTAGGTGTCCCATATTGTCCTTAATTTAGGTGGGAGCTCATCGATCGAAGTCTAGCATGATTTCGGGTTAGTATGAAGAAGTTATTACAATATGAATAAAAAAATAGCGGCTTCTGCCTAGGCAAAGTTCAAATATAGGAACGTAGCCTGTTATTTTCTAAGTATAACTGTTAATCTCCATGGAGAACTACGATATATGTTCATAAGCTAAAGTATCTGAGTGTTCCATGATGTCCGTAATTTATGTGAGAGTTCATCAGTCGAAGTCTGGCCTGATTTCGAGTTAGTATGAAGAAGTTATTGCCGTATGAACAAAAAAAGCAGCTTCTGCCTAGGCGGAGTTCAAATATGGGGTGTAGCCTATTAATTTTCAAGTACAACCGTTAATCACCATGGAGAACTATGGTAAATATTCGTAAGCTGAAGTATCAGAGTGTTCCATATTGTCCATAATTTAGATGGGAATTCATCGGTCGAAGTCTCGCTTGATTCCGAGTTGGTATGAAGAAGTTACTGCATTTTGAAAAAAATAGTAGCTTCTGCCTAGGTGGAGTTCAAATATGGGGATGTAGCTTGTAATTTTCTAAGTACAATTGTTAGTCGCCATGGAGAACTGCAGTGTGCATTCACAAGATGAAGTATCTGAGTGTTCCATATTGGTCGTAATTTAGTTGAAATTTCATCGTTCGAAGTCTCACCTGATTTTGAGTTATTATGAAAAAGTTATTGCAGTTTGAACAAAAAAAAGAGTTTATGCCTACGCGGACTCCAAATATGGGGTTGTAGCCTGTTATTTTCCAACTGTTAGTCACCATAGAGAACTACAGTGTGCGTTCATAAGATAAAGTATCCGAGTGTTCCATATTGTTCGTAATTTAGGTGGGAGTTCATCGGTCGAAGTCTCGCGTGATTCCGGGTTATTATGAAGAAGTTATTGCAGTCTGACAAAAAAACAGCGGTTTCTGCCTAGGCGGAGTTCAAATATGGGGATGTAGCATGTTATTTTCTAAGTACAATTGTTAGTTACCAAGGAGAACTACAGCATGTGTTCACAAGATGAAGTATCTGAGTGTTCCATATTGTCCGTAATTTAGATGGAAGTTCATCGGTCGAAGTATCGCCTGATTCCGAGTTAGTATGAAGAAGTTACTACAGTCTGAACAAAAAAATAGTGGCTTCTACCTAGACGGAGTTCAAATATGGGGATGTAGCCTTTTTTTTAAGTACAGCTGTTAATCACCATGGAGAACTACAGTGTGCATTCACAAGATGAAATATCTGTGTGTTCCATATTGTTCGTAAATTAGGTGGGAGTCCATCGGTCGAAATCTCGCCTGATTCCGAGTTAGTATGAAGAAGTTATTGCGGTATGAACAAAAAAATAGCGGCTTCTACCTAGGTAGAATTCAAATATGGGGATGTAGCATGTTATTTTCTAAGTACAATTGTTAGTTACCAAGGAGAACTACAGCATGTGTTCACAAGATGAAGTATCCGAGTGTTCCATATTGTCCGTAATTTAGATGAAAGTTCGTCGGTCGAAGTATCACCTGATTCCGAGTTAGTATGAAGAAGTTACTACAGTCTGAACAAAAAAAATAGTGGCTTCTACCTAGACGGAGTTCAAATATGGGGATGTAGCCTATTATTTTTTAAGTACAACTGTTAATCACCATGGAGAACTACAGTGTGCGTTCACAAGATGAAGTGTCTGTGTGTTCCATATTGTTCGTAAATTAGGTGGGAGTGCATCGGTCGAAATCTCGCCTGATTCCGAGTTATTATGAAGAAGTTATTGCGGTATGAACAAAAAAATAGCGGTTTCTACCTAGGTAGAATTCAAATATGAGAATGTAGCCTGATATTTTCTAAGTACAACTGTTAATCACCGTGGAAAACTACGGTATACGTTCACAATATGAAGTATCCGAGTGTTTTATATTGTTCCTAATTTAGATGGAAGTTCATCGGTCGAAGTCTCGTCTGATTCTAGGTTAGTATGAAGAAGTTATTGCTGTCGGGAAAAAAAATAGCGTCTTCTACCTAGGCAAAGTTCAAATTAGGGCTGTTAATTTTGTACGAGTGTCCGATGTCCGTTCATGTCCGTGGCCGAAATACGTCCGTTCGAGTTCGTTCGATTTTCAATTAGGACACGAGTTAGGACAACAAAATTTGTACGAGCAAAAATCTCGTCCGGTCCGTGTTCGTTCGAATTCGTCCGAATTTCTTATAATTCGGTATATCCTCTATGTTTCTCAAAACATATATGACAACTATTTGGTCGGTTAATTGAGTAAGGATTCATAAAATGCTTATACTTCAATACATATTGATAAAATAATATAGCTGATGGAAATTCTATTAAACAACATAAAATTTGATGTAAATAGCAATGTCCGTCCATGTCCGTTCTAGTCCGTGTCCGAAAAATGTATGTACGTGTTCGTCCGATTTCATTTAGGACACGAGCTAGGACAACAAAAATTGTACGAACATAAATCTCGTCTGGTCCGTGTCCGGTCCGATTTTATTTAGGACAAAAACTGAACACACCTCCGTCCGGTCCGGTCCGACCGATTTACACCCTTAGTTCAAATATGAGGTTATAACCCATTATTTTCTAAGTACAACTGTTAATCACCATGGAGAACTATGGTATACGTTCATAAGCTAAAGTATCCGAATATTTCATATTGTCTGTAATTTAGGTAAAGAAACAATTAATCGCTGATATATTTTGGTACGTTCTTGCTCACAACTCACATTAGCAAAAAAAGCATAAACATGTAAAAGTACAAGTATTATTTCTATTTTCAATAGTATAAAAAACTAAAACTAAATAAAGGAATGATAAAACTAAGAATGTTTTCAAGTTATTGGTTATATGAATATTCTTCAGTTGTCTCAGTCTTCTCGATCATTGCCTCAGGTTCAGTTTATGCTGGTAATGTTACAGTCAAATTTAATTCCACGGGTGCAACTAAAAATGCATGCACGTTACGATTAAATGCGGATCCACCTGGACGTGCATATATACTCTTATATATAAAAGGAGCGTCCAATGACCCTTCTATTTTGGAGCTAAATAGAAATATCATTGAACGCTCCTATATATACACACACTAAGAAATAGTTCGGTTTTACGGTCCCGCTCTCTCTTATCAAATGCAGTACATTTGACCTCAAAACTACCAAGTATATCTCAACTCAACATTGTATGATATTACACATTAAGTCATCCGTCGCTCTCCTCGGTATTCTAGCTCTTGATTTTCTCACAATCAATCAATGATCGTAGTGCATATACTTAGAATTAAATTATTAATGACGAGCTCCCAAATAAGACACACAAAGTACTCTTATACATCCGCTGGAACTGCTCAACATCACAAATACACACCAAGTACTATGGTACTTGCACAAACACTAACATACATGCACAACACGAACCATAGGTATTTCATCGTTGTTATATATTACCGATGAAATGCTTAAATAATGGTTTATAGATAAAACATTGCATTATTTGAATATTACAACAACAATAACATCGGGACATTTTTACAGTGGATATAACAAATTTTCCGAAACACAATTATAAACAATTTTAAATGCTTGAAAATAAAACAGAAATACTGCAGTACTTAGAGACTTGAACCAGAGCCACTATAGTCTATATGGTACTGACAGCATTCAGTCACTGTGTGCATATGAACATATTATTTCCGACCATACAATACAAACTATACAAGCCTTAAAAATTCAGCCCCTGCATCAGTCATTCATAGCCTACACGGACATCATAACTGTGAATCGTCAACCACGTTGATGATCAGTATATACCATTTGGTAGTGCCTTCACTCTTTGTTACTTTGAACAATCTTTCATGATTCTTGCATGCTCTGTATCATTGTATCTCATTATACACCGTATCTTTGTAGAACCTTGCTCAGCGATGGCATTACATTGTATGCTTGATAGGATCGCCTCAACTCAATTATTGAACCAACCTTAATCAAGAAAAACAGATCAATGGTTTCGAATATTACTCAAAATTTATCATTTTCAGAATAAAATTAGGATGAAACAGGGAGAAAATGAAGTTTTGTGTTAAGATGTAGAAACTTAATCATTATACCATTTTTTTTTAAATATGAATTCTTACAATGGAAAGAAAAATCAATACTTTCACACATTGTTGTCAAAAATCTTAAAATATTACGGCTTAAGCCCGATTCAGATCGGATCTCTCCCATTACGGTTCGATTTATATTTCAATTCAAATTCAGTTACAACTGCAATTACAAAAACATTCAACTCGGATTAACACTTGTTTGGATTCGCAATTCCAATTAATATTTTCAAATTAAAAAAAATTGAAATAAGCAAGAAAATTAAGTTTTAAGTTTAGTTGTATAAGTTGAACATGAAAATCAATTTCAAAATGTGTACAAACCTTACAATATGTATCATTTGAATCTACAATTTATGATTTGAATCCCGATTTGAGTTAAAGTTTGGACTTTATAATTTATGATTTAAATCTCATTTTGAAAACCTTGCTTTCACATCCATAAATGTAATCCGTAACCTAGGTAGAACAAAATTTCTAGCATTGAAGTACGTAATACATATACACGTTTAAATATGAACTTTAGGAATCGAAGATTCACGATTAAAATCCAATTAAAAATTAAGCTTGACAATTTGAATCTCGTTTTGAAAACCTTGTAGCCTTGTAAAGTTGCCCTTGGAGAAACTCCAAGTTAAACTCAGTTAATTACCCAATTATAGCTATTTATTTTTATAAAGTTAACATCCATTTAAAAAGACCAGTGTTTATATTTTGGATAGGATTTGCTTAAGAAACTACACGCAAAATGAAATTTGAGGAATTTTAACTTGAGATATGCTTAGGAAATTGTGTGCATTGTATTTCCATGCAAGTGCAAGCGTGTACACATACACATATCAATCCTAAGTTATATTTTTTCGAAATAAATAAATAAAACAATTGAATATATCATCAAATCACGACCTTATAAAGACTGCGAATAGAAACCAAATTTGGAAGAAATCAAGGATGTAAAGATATTTTGGCTTATCGCTGAATAGATTATAGATATCAAAGAACTAAGCATTGCTTATTTCTTGCATGTCTGGTCTGAAAGTACTGAAGGAGACCGGCTCTCCTTTCAGCATCATGTTGGAACTTGTAAATTACAGCAGAACTAACTAGGCTAATAGCACATGAATACAATAAATGCTTACCGCTTATCATTCAAACCAGTTTCGGTCAAAAGACAATTATATGTTTACTTCTCATTTTGCATTAACCCATATTTAGTTATAAATAACTTCTTCATTAAGTAAAGAAAGATAGCTATTTTATACTTTTGAACAAGCACGTGTGATAATTTTCACAATGAAAAGTAATATAAGCTGTCTAAACGAGCTTGTGATGATGAAAAGTATTTTAAGAATTTTCATTTGAACTTACAATGATAAGGACTGATGTGAATCCCAGTGCAAACCCATCATTAATACTCCGTAAATAGTGATCAAGTAATGTTGAAGAGGTTGCTAATATACTTAACAACAGTCCTCCTGTAATTAAGTACAAGAATTTAACATTGTTAAGAATTATACAATAGTAATACAAGAATAATATATGTAAAATGTGTAGAAGTTTAAATTAATGCAATGCATCCTTTGGTAAAATGAATTATTATAGGATAAAATACCCCAAAAACGTGTAGAAGCTTGAATCTTCGTTAAGTATTCTATAGTTAGTTTCCCAGGCTTAATTTTTGGAATCCTAGCACCCATTTTTGTCATATAATCAGCAATCTCTTTTGGCAAATTGGCCTGCAGCACCAGATTATAGTTTATACAGAAACTCGCATACCATTAAGTAGACAAAAAGCACAGAAAATATAATGTAAATAATCAAATGGCATTATTATTACAACTCCTCATAGTTCGCAAGGAAAAGTGGGTTCACTAGCCTGGCCATGAAGGAAAATGATAATGACAAATGAATGACCAAAAGCATAAAGTAGGATAAGCACTTTCAATAGTGTTGTCAGAGAATTAAAGAAATCTGTGTTGACTTCTTTCAGTTATGCATGACTATGACATGGAGACACGTATAAGCTAAAGGATAGATCATCATTAAGAGGAAAATGAGCCTCTGAATTTTGTGGTTTGCTATAAATTTTCTGGAATATTCTGTCCCAGTTAATATAGAGTGAAATGACAGTTTTCCCACCTTTTTAACAGTTCAGGTGACGTAAATCAGTTTAACTGTGTATAACATATGCAGCACGGTAAGTAAGCCAATAATGAATAATGTTAAGGGGAAGATTAATATTGGTGGATGTTCTTTTGCTATTATGAACATATATTTTACTTACAATGTCAAATATGTTGAAGAGAAAAACAAAGAAAGCATAAATCGCATAGAAAACCCATGGCTTCGCACCAAGAGAAGACCGAGGATTCAATATCTCCTTTATATTTTCCCAAAACGGGGATGAGAATATACTGCAATGAAAGAATACATATTAACAGTTGGATTAAAGTTAATATAGAAAAAATAAAGACACTGTGCCATTTCTAAAAACAACACAGAGATGGGCAGGGGATACAGTAAACAGAATGTATGCATTACCTTGCCATAATACTAGGAAAAGCCAATAGGTAAGTGGTTGTGAGAACAGGCTGCATTCCTGTGGGATTTATGCTGAAAGGAACGTAAGGTTCAACTTCCGTAATATGTGATCCCTCATTTCTGTGTAAAAAATAAGTATCTTCACAATCAGTATGTAGTCAGAACATAAAAAGGGTTAACGGATGAAATAATACAAGCAATACAAAAAATGGATTCTATATTATTTTTCAATGTATGTAGCTGCAACAAAACAATTGCGAATATAATCCAGCATTTGATAATTGGCAAGGAAATTTGTCTTTATATATTGGTGCAGGCGGATGCCCAACTAGTTCTTGCTTAGTGGTTCTTGACAGACAAAAATTACATCAAAAAAATATATCACAAACAGTGTGTATGGACATACAAAGTTTAGGTGCTAGAAGAGCATCAAATGCCTATTAAACAGGTTAATATCAAAACATAAAGGTAGAAGTAGTGGCAGACTGAGCAAGGAATTGTTGAGACCTTGAAGAAGATGCCAGTTTAAAAGCATAGTATTTTAACTTGATCTTCCTACAACCTTCAGTGACTAGAACAGCCCACATAGTTACCACCGTAAATATACCAAGCACTGCAAGTACATAAGGCCACTGACTTGCCGCATTGCCTGGATTTCAAAATATAACATATCATAAGAATGACATCCATCGAAAGACATTCCCAGCACACAGAAAAGGTGGTAACAACGGGGGAAGGGATGCTAGATTTTAGTTAGTAGGATAGATTTAAGCAAACATCCAGCATGTATCATACCCACTCTCTGCTTTACCTACATGTATAAATCTTGTCTGTGCATGTCACTGCAATTGTATGCACTTGGTTAATGTGCATATATACATGAACGCAAATGTGCACTAGAGAGTGATATGAGAACAAACAGCATAGACGGTGGCTATATCGTGCCACATCATCTTTGTAAACATTTACAAAGTTAACTTTTGTAAGTTTAGCATTTTTGCCAGTATCTATTACTTTGGTAATACTAGATTATTTCACAGAATGCCATAAAAAACATAATGGATTATAACCTGGGTAGAGAGTTGTCAGAAGAACTATACCTGAAAATTGTGACAACATCTTGTGTAATGTGTCTGTATAACCAGTCAGTATTCCCACACAGATTATTAATGATGAACCTTGGCCTGTATATATCAGATAAAAGAATTATTTTTAAAGGAATGTCATAACTTGGTTTAACTATGTGAATATATTTTCTAAAGCTATTTTATATTTGTACCAAATCCAGACTCTGATATGGTGTCACAGATCCAAGTCATGGACATTGCACCCAAAACCAAGAAGAAGCTTGTCACCATGATGTGCTTGACTCTGATAAATGAAACAGCTCATGAATGAAGACACTTTAAGGAATATAAAAAGAAGGTACTGGTTGAACTATATCAAATAATGCATTGTCATATTCTTTGAGGCCTGTATGACCGTGATATGATTCTGCTGAGACCAAAACCCAAACTTTTGGGAAATTTAGCTGCAAGGGTGCCTTGATGAGAGCAACATTCGTTAAGGTTTTCATTTTCCTTAATTTAACTAAGGATTGGGTAGAGCTATCCAGACTCAACTCATTACCATTACCCACACGATGAGGAAAATATCATGTGTAGTAATGATACTGAACCAGCCAATTTGAGGAAATAAAAACATAAAAAGTTGCTTAGTCCATGTTGTGGACTTGTTAAGTGGGATACGATATTAATGTCATTTGAGTGTGAAGTGGTTCGGACACGTAATAATTATGGTTTATCTGAATCAAAGAAATTTGATAGGGCAATAAGTTCATCCATTTCTTAATTAAGCCCATTATCACTAGACATTAACATCGGTATTTGTGCAACATCACTTCGGTAAAAGAGTTCGCATTGAGTACTTATATGGTTAATTTCTTCAACCTGGGATGAAGAGCAGAGTCAACAAACATATAGTTTAAAGATTTCAACTTGAGAGCTTAATGGAACAGCAGTTCCAAGAAACAAAGCATGCTTAGTGATGATAAAATATAGGTTATTCTAACCAAAATTTCAAAAGAGAACATAATTGTTGAGATGGAGAAACTTGTATATAGGTTTATGAAAATAAAGGAGTGACAAACACGATTAATCATATCAATGTTCCTCTTTCGTCGGCCAAACCAAAACGTTTAACCCTTCCTCTCATCTCCATCTCATGTTAAGCTTTTGATATTTATTTATTTATTATGAAACTGACAATATATTTTTTATATGTGGTCTAACTATTTGTTTTGACTTTTTAGTACATAGCCTTTGAATTTATAACTTATAATATATTCCAAACTGAAAAGGTGCATTTTTTAGTACTTCATTTTCTTGTGTTTTCAAAGTGTTGCTTGTCTATGGTATCACTGATAGTACAAAGAACAGTATGTTTGAATCAAATTTCGAGTGTTATTCGGTTTTTTAACATTTGGGTAATTATAAAAAACAGGGTAACATTATAAATGCTAATAAATATTAAAACATTTGTAAAATTTGAAAACAAACGTTAAAATAAAATATACTATCAAAGCACGTTTTTATCCCATTCCCAACTTCAGACTTTTCAACAGAACACATTTCCCCATTACCGACCATCTAAGAGCATCTACGGTATGTTTGAAAGGGAAGATATATGTAGGTCATAAATGAGTTAACTTATACAACAACAACAAATGCTTGAAAAAAGGTGGTTTGAGTTTTTATGCACCCTACATATGTGTGTAACAGTCCATATGCACAAGGAAAGAAAGGGAAAATAAATGCAAGAACAGTGCAGTCAACTTGACAGATTGTGCATGCAAATAGATCAATCATTCTTGTCCAGAGTTACAAAAAGTTTGCCATGATCGGTGCAAGTAAATCCATATTTGCTTACATTACATAGAATAACAGAAATATTAACATGGCCAGAAGACAGGATGGCCCCATCCCAACCCACTACCACCATCCCAAATATTAACATGGCCAGAAGACAGGATGGCCCCATCCGAATCCACTACCACCCCCCACCCCCAAACACACACACACACACAGAGAGAGAGAGAGAGAGAGAGAGAGAGAGAACAGCAGAAATAGCAGTAGCAGCAGATGATGATGAAATAATAGAGCATTACCTGTTGCTAGCAGCATATATAGAATACTGAAGTGAATAAGAGGCAACAATTATAGCTTCAAGTATTGCAAAGCCTAGGGATATCCACCATCTGTACCAGTCAAATCGTCAAAAATAGAAATTAATCATACTATTCTTTTTACCAAAACAGTGAACTTTTAACAAGAACCAGTCTCACTGCTGGAGATGTATAAACTAAACACACATATAGCTTTTGATCTTTTCATGGCCATCTAAACCTTCCTTCCTCAATTTAATTAGTGATGGAACAATGTGACAAAGCACCTGTCATAATGAATGGAAGCGTAAATAATTAATGTGACATCTTGGAACAATGTGACAAAGCACCTGTCATAATGAATGGAAGTGTAAATAGTTAATGTGGCATCTTCAGTGGAGGAATATTTGTAGAGAAACAATTAACTAGAAGGTGGATTCGTAGAAGCAGAAGTCAACACTCATGCTTTTATTCACTCACATTACACTATTTTGCATTTGACACATTCTAAAAATGTGCACGAAATGATAAATTCACATCACTCATGGGGCCATAAGCTAAAATATCAATTTGGTAAAGTTATGTGAGCATTTACAAGAACCACAGGTATTTCATGAAAATATTTGAAGGCTTTCGCAAGCATTTGCAAGTAAAAGATAGCAAATGTCCATAACAAAGAGCAACCAAATAAAATTAATGAATGCAAATTGTTTTAAGCTCAACAGCATCTTATCTTCAATCGCCTAATAGGCTCAATCATTTATAAGAAAGTTTTATGCTTATATATAAATGAAGATATTGCCCACGGTCTGAATGTGTGTAATAAATAACAAAATAAACGTTTTTCAAAGCTAAATATTGTGTAGCAAAACCGAATATTTTTAATATTTTTGCCAAAAATTAATCGATTTCACATATAATAATATTAAACTTGCCTGCATAAGAATTGACGCTGCTATTTGGGGGCTGATTCCAAGTTGAAAAAGTGACAACTTAAGTTCAGATGTAAAATCACCAAGCTCATCTGCATGTAAATATTAAATAAATCTTCTGAATAGGTAGTCACAACCATACAAAACTGAAAGCACTGTAAAAGAACACATATACAGGAGTGGAAATTAGGTTGAAGGGCTTCTATTTGCAGGATAATAAGTTTTAGAACAACACTTCTGAATAATTAGTTTTAAGGACAATTTACAGCATAATGATAAATTCATTTATCTTTTTAAGTTATACAGGAAAATGATAAATCATTTTATCATTATTTCTGTATAACTGAAAATGATAAATTCTTTTATCTTTTTCCTGTAAAATGTCTTAAAATTAATTTTTTAGAAGTGGTGTCCTTAAAACTTATTACCATGCACAAATAAGCCCTTAAAGTGAAAATCCCCTATACAGGATTAGTGGTCGTACAGCAACGTTAAGATTGGATAAGAAACATACCAACTGATCCTGCAGCAAAATTAAGATAATTGTCAGGAATAAGTCTCCTATCAAACCCAGGTAACGGGATGAAATAGCCAACGCGGCTGGCAAGTATTAGCACGGCTGTCACAAACAACCTTCTTCGAATTTCACTCTTGAAAAATCCCTCAGCTGCATTATTAACTACTGAACCTAATTTAGCAAAATTTAAGAACCTATTTTCGAATCTCTTGGATCCATTTTTTATGGTGGCATCAACGTCAAGATTACCGCTCTTCAAACTTAGAAAATCCCTTACATCAGGCATACTAGTAACATTGGTCTCCTCAAGCTCGGAGATGTCATCAAGCTTTCTAGAAGATTGTTCAATGCAATTGATGCAAAATTTGTGAGTAGAGAGTGAGGTTTGAGGTGGTCTGCTGCATAACATAGGGTGTTGTCCAGAAGAGTGAGAGGAAAAATGAACCGGTGAAATATTTGCAATCGCCCCATCATTGTTTAAGCAATGAACTGATAATAGACTAGAATGTTTAGTTGCTTTTCTTCCTCTACCTGTCAACACAAAGAATTACAGGATACTGGTCAAGTGATGATTACGTAATATGAAAAATTAATGTATAAATACTTTTCGTTCTTTATAGTGACCTAGGTCATTTAGAAGTCATGCAATTTTACGACACGTACAAAGTTTTAGCTTTAACTGAGGCATATAGCTTCAAGACTGCGTATTAGATTTTTGAAAGAAGATGGTCAAACAAGAATTTAAAAAATACGGAGATTATGACATAACCAAGCCAGTGATATTATTTTGCTTACAGCCTTGCACCATGAATGACGTTGACATCCTTTAGCATAGTCAGGTTCTTGGTATACTCAAAACTAACTGCCATTGACTGTTTGTATGCTAATATATTGTTACTTCAATATGTTTTTAATACTTGGCTAGTAATAAGAGTTATACATGTTTTGTAGATATTTTGGATAAACAGAAGGGAAGTTATGTAAGCAATTTTGTATTGATGGTAAGACATAGGACAACGCATTTAAGAGACTTTAACTTGTTGGTTGGTCCCGCTGTAAATCCAAATATTCTTTTGCTGTCAAAATAAAAGAGGTAATCTAACTCCATGCGTTAATGGGAGTTAAAATTATTATACCTGCTGAAGTGGGCTTGATAGACCTTCTGTTGTTGATGCCGATGTTGACACCAGGAACATAAATTGGTGATATATTTGCATTTAAATTCGGAGTAAATGACATTTGATTTTATTTACAACCTGGATACTGAGAAAGGAAGAACGAACGAAAACAAAACGGTGGTGGCAAGACAAAAGTAGTTAACTGAGGAAGGAGTGGCAGCAAAAAAATAGATTTGCTTAATTGGTAGTTGACTGAAGATGGGATGGAAGCAAGACCTATCCTGCTGAATTTATCTGTATACAGATGATCATGTCTCAATCACGTGTGAAAAGAAAACTTTATTGGTACTACATAATTAAGTAATGTAATAACAAAACAAAATGATGAATCATAATGACAAGAAAATAAACATACAAATAAAGCAAGTCATGTAAAGTTGCCAAATGGGTAACAGGATGCAATCTAATATATGATAGCGAAGCAAAAGCGTTTTCAATTCTCTCGTTGATAATTTCATTCAAGTCATTCACATTTTTCAAAATTCTATTTGACTTTAATTATCCCTCATTAATATCTTCACTTTAAGCTTTCCATATCTTCAAAACTCTCAACCATCATCAGCATCAGCATCAATATTTTCACTTTAATCTTTCTCGTCTATTACATAATACATAGAAGCGTTTTCTCTTCTATCTCAAGTTCTCTCATTAACATTTTCAATTAGATCGTTCACATTTCTGATATTCTGTTTAACTTGTTTAATTTCCTCATCAGGGTGAATCTACGCTACAACGAGTGGAATCGGTTGTTCACCCTCAAATTTTCAATTTTCAACTAACAGATTATTTTCAAAATGACCCTTCACATTTCTAAATGTAGGGTTTAGCACTTGCTTGGATAAAGAATGACCTTTTGAACTTGAGTCGCCAAGATAGTGCCACTAATAACACACATCTTGGACAATTATAACATTTTTAGACTACTTTGTCATCTCTGCAACATGATGTTTAACTAAAGTTGACGTATCACATATTTGAGCATTGTGATTGCTTAAGTCTAATATTAATGTCCTGCATTCAATTTTTTGAAAATTTGTAGGAATATTTTTGGAATGTGGATGACATGATATCGATATTTGTATCAAAAAAAAACTTTTATATCTGATATTTTTCAACATTTTTTGGAATTTGAGATATTTTTTGTGTTTTGGAGTATAAATGTTGATCGTTTTTCTGAAGAGTATTCAGCAAGAACAACGCTTCGTTTGATGTCAGCAAATTCATTTTTGGTTTACTATTTTGTTAGCAATGTAGTGTAAATTTTGTGCAGATGTTCAATGTCTGTTGAAGTCCAAAGATACATGATGTTCGTTTGTGTCTATTGGATTTTCATTTAGGAGATAAACTAGAACAAGAAAAGACTTAGAACTTGTAGGGCCGAACGTTTACATCGTTCTAATTGTTTGAAGAGTGTCTAAACGTAAATCTCATGGGTCCAAGCATGCACGAATGTCCTATAGGCTAGAGCTTGAATGCACCATTGTCCGGTCCAGTTACCGACATACACCATGTCTTTTTTGTTGACCCCTAATCTTGATACCTGGATTCACCCATGCTCCTCTTTGCTATTTTCACATAAGTTTTCCACATCTTAAAAATTGTCAATCATTTTATTTAATATCATCGTCAATATTTTCACTTAAATCTTCACATTTTCATGATTAAATCCATTTAGATAATTAAATACTAACTTCTCGGTTTTATCTGCTCACGGTTTATTTCAACAAATTTATCGTAGAGTAAAAATTCAAAATTTATCCAAAAAAAAAATTATCCCAACAAAGATTAAGTTTTAAATTAATAAATATAATCAATTAATATTTATTCACATAAAAGATACAATATTCCACGAAAAGTCAAATTATACGACGTTTATTCTTAAAAAAATGAATTCAAACATTAACAGATCTATTTGTCTTAATAAAAATAACACGAAGACGTATAATTCACGTGACAAAATTTAAATCACCAAGAAAATATTTAGATGTTTAACATAATTTTAAAACATAATCACCTGCATTGTACAAACTAGTTAATAAGTAAAATATCATCAACGAGTGGACAACCAGTATATTTTAACGAGTGGACAACCAGTAAAATATCTACAAAAATCTATGAACCTCTGAAATGAGCAGGAAGTAAAGCGGTGTGACAACTTAATAGTTAACTACAGAACAAAGTCATTTTAACTTTCAATAGATTAACAAGATCCGTACACTTACCTCCCGAATCTTCACCAAATCCAATCATAAGAACGTATATTTTATCTTTTTCAACAGAAGTATGTAGTACCAAGAGCACACTTAGCTGTTAGAATTATGGATGCAAATTTATTCAAATTCAAATATCTAAAGCAGCAGCTCAAGGCTGCCCAAAAATGGGTTGCTCGACCCATACTTGTTTCTGGCTGCCCTTTAATATAAAATTATGGCTAATTCTATTTGAACTCGAAAAGTTGCTGAGTAGCACCCCACAAAACTGAAAAAACCATTATACTCGTGTTTTTACTGAGTATACTCGTATTATCAATAACCCTTTCCCTTTATTCCCTTCAGCTTAGTAAAAAGTCATTCTAGTGAAAAGTCAACCACGTAGACCAAACACATGAATCTATAACATATCACGCAGTTACAGAGCGTGCTACCCAGGCTAATCATGCACCTCCCCTTTGTCGTTGATCTATAAATCACATACTACAATTGCGAGATTTTTCAATCAATCACTCAATCAACCATCAGCAAATTGGACACTTTTATATTCTTAAAGAAAAAATCAAAACAATATAAAATTCAAGTTTTACCTCTTTTCATTCCATTAGATTTGCATTACCATCATCATGATCCATCAACTCAAACAAAAGATTTAGGATTTTACTTAAACTTAGATTTCAAGGGTATATGGCTACGAGCAATTGAATAAAGAAAAGAAGGAACTTATTAGAGGTAAATTACATAAGGGCAATTTTGTCCTTATTTTTTTAAAATTTAGGGTGGGGCTACTCAATATTGTGTCTAAATAGAATTATCCTAAAATTATTAACTTTTTTTATTATGAAACTAAGCATAATGTCAAATAGAAAACTAGACTACAAAATTGAATATGCTTCAATATTAAAATTCAAGAACATAGAAACATATATTAACTTCTCTTAAAGAATAAAGATCTTAATTTTTAACAATTAGCTCAAAGAAAAGTACTTTCAGTTGCATTATAGGGCATAATGTCTAGTAAGATGTATAACAAACCATGTGACAATTAATTGTTTTATCAGTAAAATCACCATTACTGATTATTCTAGCATGACAACAACAATACAACGATAACAACCATACAAAAAAAACCTCTAGCAACAACATAATGATAAAATATATTTAAAAGAGTAAACTTGAACTAAAAATATACTTTTTAAAGAAAAACGCCTGCAGCAGCAAGAACTGAGAGATGCAGAGCGGCGGCGTATATTTAATAAAGCGGTGCAGCAGCAGCGAAGCGACAAAGAGTGAAAGGAGGCAGCTATTTTTCTTCAAACCCCTAATTCCGGATTTTGGGGAAACAGCGGGAACGGGGATTATTTGATTGAGGTGAATTGCTGGAATTACCTAAACAACCGACGCGGATCTGAAAACGAACAGAAGGAAATCAGGGTGCTGCGCTATCTAACGGCTGGCATTGTTTTGTACAAAATGACATATTGATTTTCGGGAGAATGCTAGAATGACCGGTTGAAAAGTTCGAATCTGATGAACGGAAGGAAATTGGGTCTGTACAATCGGATACAATTTTGTTCACACTTTTTTGGAAGTGTGAACAAAACACTTTCCTATAATTGGAGGAATTTGATGGATCACATATGAGACCCCCTTGAATTCCTCCAATAAAGGACCGGTGTTTTGTTCACACCTAAAAAAAATGTGTACAAAATCACTCTCTGCACAATCTTAGGGCTGGCATTATTTCGCACAAAGGTGTGTTCTTTTTTCGACTGTCATATGCAAACTCGAATGGTAGTAGTTTAAAACTTCATTTTCTGACTTTGGTTCATTTTGTGTATCATTAAAATCTGGAATATGGTATCTTAAACGGCGATAAGGAGGTAAATATCCTTCCATTAGTGAATACCCTGAATCCACTAAATAATTATTGTCCTCTTGACGGATGCGGAAAATTCAAACTTGGAATATTTACAACTTCACGAAAGATTCTAGCATCATGGGCAGTTCCTTTCCACCCTGCCCTTACGAACGTAAATGTTAAGTCAAAGGTGCATGCAGTCATTATATTCTGTGTAGGAACACCTTCACGTCCTACAAATCGTTGCATATCCGCTTGAGGAACATGAGCCATTACATGTGTACCATCAATAGCTCAAATACAATTTCTAAAGAATGGGTAATATCGTGGTGATGAACTGATTTGTTCTGGAATTCTATTAAATTGATGATCTATCGGCCTAATAATATCCATAGGCAATAACAAAACGAAATCCAGAACTTTATGAAAATAACGGCTAACTGTGTTAAGTGATCGTTGAAATCTTTCAGCAACCTGCCGTACAGGAATAGCCAAAGCGGTTGTATATAGAAAGATGGCTATCATTTCTCTAACTGTAACGTGCGCCGCCTGCTGCAAACCATAACCTTCCAACCGCTCACACAGCGACATAAAACAAAGCCTCTTCATTCGTAAATTTCGTTGACACCGTTCTGCATGGCCTGTAAGCATATCATTAACTCAATAAATACCGGTAACTTCAGAATCATGTATCCGACTCGTTTGAGGTCCACGTGTGGCATAATATAGTCTAAGGAACTGGATGTTTTGCAAATCTTCAAAATCGGAATCATCACTTTCTTCATTTGGATCCGCCATTAGGGATGAAGAAAGTAGGAGAGAAGAGAGTAGAATGAGATGATGAAGAAGAGGAAGAAAGTAGGAAATAGATAGAAGAGGCAGTTCGGGTGAACCGTTGTGGGGAGTCGTTCTCGTCCACATCGCGTCGGACGCAAACGGCTCCCCAACAACGGTTCACCCGAACTGAGAAAACTGGTGGGTTCCACGTTCACCGCGCCCGACGCGTCGGGCGCATTCGACGCAGACGCCAACTTCACCTGGCCATTTCAGCAAAAGAACGGTACCAAGATGACATTGATTTTCAACTGAGAATGCTAGAATGACCGAAAATAGGACCTGAAAAATGAACAGGAGGAAATCAGGAAGCATGTAAAATCTGATGGCGGACATTATTTCGCACAAAACAACATATTGGTTTTCTATCAAAGTAGCTTGAAAACGGACGATAGAAAAGTGCGGATCTGAAAATGAACTGGAGAAAACCAAGGGTCTGCACAATATGAGGGTTAGCATTATTTCGCAAAAAATGACACTGATTTTTGGTCAACGATTGAAGAGAATGCTAGAATGACCAATAACAGGCATTGGAAAAGTGTGAATCTGAAAATGAACAGAAGGAAATCAAGGGGCCTACACAATCTGAGGACTGGCATTATTTCGCACAAAATGACATTCTAGACTGCACTTGAAAAAGTGTAATTTTACACAAAATTTTCTAATAACATTTTCGTTTGCAAAGTAGTTGATAGAGTTGGAGGTATGTCCCATGGACAATTATATAATTTGTTAAATATATCTAACTTGATAATCAATCTTGTTCGAAATAAAATGTGTTTTCTTTCGATTATATATCTGATATAATGTATTATATTAGTTAATTTGAAATATATTTAATAGAAAGTCCATAAATGGTGTATTTAGTGATAGTAGTTACATGTATTGTAATTATAAGTGATTTATCACAATAAAATAAACATATTGTTTTAAATATTTCTAGTCAAAATGTATCGAGACTAGATATCGATACATCCGTTGAGACTATAGTACGTAACGCGCTCCAAATGTTAGGTAGTGTATTACCTTGGCCGTTGTGGGCACCAAGTGGTTACGTGCTGATAGTTATTGGATAACTAAGGAATGACTCACTCGATAATTATATGTTGGTTAATATAATTAAGGTCAAACTGAGAATATCAATGTGACAATATTACACAATTCCCTCGACTTGAGAATACTGTCGAGCTTCAATGTGGAAACTCCGCTTTGATTATAGTTAAATCGTGGCACAATGTCCATCGAACAATTATAGTTGGGTCGAGTGGAAGCATTGAAAGTGAAACACTATTCAAGAGAGAATTCGTCTCCTCGGTTATATGTGGTTAGTATCACGGTCAACTAAAGTCGATCAAAGTCAAAGTCTTTGGCTAGAGCAGTTCGATTAATAGTAATTGTTATTATTGAACCAAAGACTTTGTGTTTGGACTATAAAGTTGATTATAGATGATATTAAAATTTTGACCATTACCAAATTTCATAACTCCTAAAGTGATATTGTTTTGACGAAGAGAATTTGTGTAAATAATTATCACTACCGGGTAATGCTTAAATAAAATAAAATTAGATTTTACTGAATCTATGTAAGCGCTAAATTTGGTCATAATGTCATACCACCAGCTAAGTGACATGTGAACATTAAAATTCGAATTGTTCGATATTAATCGTTGATTGAATTTACACCTAAGAGTCACACAATCAAAACGTTGACTGCTCTTATTACCAACTGATTTAATCAATTATAATTATTATAGATTAATTAATATTTATGAAATATTAATTATAAAATTTTATTTAATTTATATTGATCAATATTGAATAGTGTGTATATAATAATTATAAACACATGTATCGATATATGATATCGGTGTGCATTGGAATTAAATTTAAATGCATATTTTATTGATCAGGCTTGAAGTGATTTTGAGGCCCACAAGGGTGCCTATCATGGCCACTATAGGAGGCTAAAAGTGGGCCTGAATTTTGATTTAGAAGGAGGTGAATTGGTAAGAAAGAAAGTAGGATCTGGATCCTTCTTTTACTCCTCAAGTCTTTACGATATATTCACCTATAACCCCATCTTTTACTCGTCGGATCTTTTAGTCCTCAAATTCAAGTTCCCATATTTACGATTAAATCAAAATTCAAAGACCGGTGATTGCTGCACTCAGCTTAGTAGCTCTACCCGAAGGTTTGGATATCTGGTCAACGTGTGATCGGATTGAACATTACAAAGTGTAACTTATAGGCCATAAAAAAGTAATAATCTAATTTATATTCATATATATATATATATAATCCATATATGTTAGTGTCGTCAACATTAGATATAAATGTTTGTTTGTATGTGTGTTGATTTTATATATATATATATATATATATATATATATATATATATCATTCGACAATAAAAAAGATTCAATTTTGTTTATTCTATTTTTCAAAAATAATGATCTAATAATTTTTAAACAAGTTTTATTTTAAAATACACACACATACATACATACATATATATATATATATATAATTTTTAATATAAATATAAATTTTATCGATATACATGATATGATCTCGAATTTAAAAAAAATTAGGTCATGTATGTGTGTGTGTGTGTATAAATTATTTAAACACAAAACCTAAGTTTTACAACATTACATATCTATGATATATATATATATATAATATGCAAATATTTATTTAATAAATTTTTTACATGTTTTAAATTGCTTTCGGAAAAAAATTATATATATATATATTTAAATGATTTCCGTGCGAAAATTAATTAAAAAAACCAAAATTTTAAACCGCAAAATTAAAATATAAAAAACTCAATATCATTTTGTTGAATGTGTGTGCGTGTATTTAACCATACATTTACATCAAAATATATTTCATATACACACACACACATTATATATGATTTATTAATATTAATTTTATATGCTATTATATGTTAATACACACATATACACACACTCTCGTCTTCAGGCGATATGTGGTGAATCTTAGTGGGGAGACTGCCTAGGCCAAGGTCCTGCCTGCCATTGATAGAGCCTCCCTTAGGAAGATGAGAATTCCTTTTCCACCAGCCGCCGCAGTCAAGCCAGTAGAAGTGCAACAGCCGCAGCAGGAGGCGGAGCAGGGACAGGGCACCGTGGGATATCAACGTCCCGAGCTAATCGCCATTCAGTAGGTCCAGACTGAGCTACAGGGGATCCGCGTCGATCAGCGAGAGATGAGGACCGAGCTGCAACACCAAAGTCATGAGATTGGGTGCTCAGCCGCTATGCTTTGCCCATTTCGAGGCTCGACAACGGATCGAGTTCCCACTGAAGATCGGGACCGTCTCATAGTATGTAGGTAGTGTCTTAGATTCTGTAGTATGTTCTTGTATCTTTTCCTTCTAGCATTTATTCTTCCCGTTCTAGGTTGTTGGGTTGTAACTGTTAGTTGTTTCTTTCTAAGGTGCGCACGAAATTATGAGATGTATTTTTATTTATTTACTATGTTATTGTTTCCAAATATGTGAACCGCTCTTATATGTATGTTTAGAAGAAACAATATAAATTGAAAATCTCATAAGGACACTTAACCAATAGTAAAATGCAATGTGAGACTGGAAATTTTGAATAGATAGAAATTTTAGCAAGAAAATGACATGTTAAATTGTTTTGAAAACATGGGTCATTGTTCTTGTTCCTTAAAAGCAAAAAATATTGAATAACTATGTATGATGACATTTTAAAATAAAATATCAAGTTTTATGAGTTAAGGTTAATTGTAGAATGTTAGGATTGGGCTTATGTGTTTAGCACATAACTGACTTCCAAGTAGTTGAAATGTGACTTGAATTATCAAAAATTTTAAGAAGGAAAATATTTTAAAAAGTTTCTCTTGATTTAAAAAGTTTCGCTTGAAAAAACAAGTTTTGATTTTTAAATTTTTTTTTGCGCTCAAATAATTTTTAGAATTTTTGCCCAAATTTGATTTCAAGAAAAAATATGGGTCCGAGTATTTTGGAAATTTAATTTTCAAGCAATGTACGAATATGAAAAGAGAAAAAAGTGTTTATGAAGTTTTTGATTTTAAAGGCCACATGATAAGTGTAGGAAAGAAAAATATATTAGAAATGTGAATTTAGCGGTGCATTAAGATCGACGATACGATAAAACACAAGCGATAATAAGGGAAAAACTGTTTTAGCCTTGGAATTTCTATTTACACACCTTGTCGACAACGCACGCGAGTCCGTTTTTGGACTCAATTCTGTTTTAGAGCTTGGGAACAGCTTCTTTATGCGTTTTGTATGTGGAAAATTTGGAGTAAATCCGGGACAACGAGGAAATTTCCACTGTATAACGAAAAACGGGTAGTTTATAGAGTAGTAAGAATGTATAATTCTTCACCTAAATCCCTTTTTCCAACATAGGAGTAACGTTTAGAAAGCGATATTTTGATGCTTTAGATTTTTGGTTGGTAGGAATTTGATGCAAATTGGTTGTACCATATTTCTATTCGTAGGAGTATGAGGATTTTTGGTGAAAAGATTTTTCAAAATCTGCATGCATATAGAACTGCCAGTATATTGTAATGACCCTGAAATCGGCCTTCGAAAATCAGCACCCGTACTACAATTGTACTCAAAATGCCGCAGATTCAAACGCCGAATCTGGTTCACCGGAGCTTATAACACCATTAAGTATAACAACACAGCGGAAGAAAGAAATAGATGATATCATATACAACTCCAATGAATACAATATCCAGAATGATATACAACAATGATATCAATATGATACAACAATAACAGAGATAAATAATGATACAGCAGAAATAACAGAAGTGATAACTCCAAATCATCTTCAAAAGAGAATGAATCCAACGACTCCAATGTCAAGCTCGAACCACAAAGAGAAGCAAGTGCAGTCCTGAACTCCAAGAACTGAACCAGCTTCAGATAATCTACTAAACCTGAATATCTGAGAAACCCAACTCTAAACTGCCCGTGTGGAAAATGATGGGCACCCAGAGTTTAGGAAGGGAACAATAAACTCCGGATCAGTCATGGGACTGGTGTGAGCAACAAAACAGTTTATCTTTAAACAAACACAAAAAGGCTTTTAAACATTTAAACCCACAATGCTTTTGGAAAATGAAACTACCATAGGACCTCCCACCACACACACAATGCAATCGCAAACTTGGAGGAGATTTCTTCTTATGATAGTCAAACATGTTTACAACGCAAAAGAAACTCTTTTGATATTATTACTAGTGCATAGTGTGAAGATCCTTTCGAAAATACAATATTAATCTTAGCCAGCATACAACCATTATTGTATGCCTACTATAGCTACCATTTAAACAATGGTGACCACCATAAGTAAATGGCAGGTTCTACAACTAAAACCGTATAGGGTTCGTATTGTTTCTTTGGATTTCCAACAAATGATCAGGCTAAGGAACTTCCTTACACCGAAATAGAAACGCCTCTGGAAAGACGCCCCGAGAACCTAACCGGATCTCTGCAAACACAAGGCCGACGATACCACATGTTGTACAGTTGTGACTAGGTAACTAACACACTGACGCTACCTCACGCTGTAAAGCTGTAACTAGGTAACTAACACACAAGCTATGTCATTCCCCGGTCGTCACCGACCTTTATCCGAGGATCCTCAACCACAAAGCCACAACCACAAAGTATAATAAATGTGCAGCATCAACATAGGTAAAATATCTGGGCTCCATACCATGATATCACCTTTTATCCAGAAGGAAATGACATACCCTAGGGGCGCTACCCCTAAAAACCTTTGTCGCAACATTCATGTTTCGACCATTACCGGATTATGAGGCTCAACGAAGTCTCGTCCGCAAAGCTACGCTTTTTCACAAAGCCACGCTTTTTCACAAAGCAACGCTTTGACCAACAAATAATCAACAACACTTCGTATGCCACATTACCAAATTGGGAATGTATCACTAGTAACCATCAACTACATAACCTCTGAGCTCGTACGTCTCAGAGAAGGGTGTTAAGCTAAGAGAATAAATTCTCCGCCACCAACAGAAATGTATTTGATAGAAACCAGCTTTACATCTCAAAGTGTAACGTCAGACACACATCCATACAAGTCTGTTCCGGGTTCGAACAGAACCGAAGGCACTTCCAAAGAAGCCCTTGCAAATCCGGGTATTCACAATCTCGATCGGACTTCCCATCACTTAGGGAATCTCTATACCGGAGCCATGATGCAGAGAAAATCGATAGGTCATCCTATCGCTCTCGCAAATACCCGGTCTTCACCACCGGTCTTCAAATGCTATCCATATCGTCGTATCACTATTCGGAATGGGTTATATGACACAAAGGTCTTCTCCCGGCTAAACCGAATAACGAGCGAAATTAAAAATCATATGGATACTGGGGTCTCAGTTAAATCATAGCTTGAAGCCCAAAACTTTTCATTCGAATGGTTAAAACAAATTACCATTTCCAATCTTTTAAACAAAAAGATTTATTTCAACAACCTTCAACGGTTTAAACAATTTCCATACTTTAATCTTTTAAACAAAAGATTTAATTCACAAAGTTCACCCCATTCACAAAGATCCATTCATGGATTTCAAAACAATTTCCATTTTAATTGAATTAACTCGTTAAATCCTTAAATCAAGATTTAACTTATAGCTTTCAAAATTCGTTTCCAAAGATTCATTCATAGCCTTTCAAAACAATTCCATTTCAAGTTGGATTAACTCGTCCGGTCTTTGAATCAAAGACTCATTTCATAGTTTTCAAAACATTTCAATTCCATTTCAAACTTGAAACCTTTCAACACAAATTGGAAGTTCATTACTTATGTGAAAGCTTTTACTATTTGAAAACAAATAGTTTCGTTTTAGAAAAATCCAGTTATATTTACACGAGTTAAAACCCTTGAATTAAATTCAAATTCCCAAATCAATACCTTTAAAATGGTTTAACCCATACATAACTTGTACAGCATCTTTAATCCCTAGTTTCAAATCATAGGATTCAATTTTAAACTTGAATTCAAATTTAAATCAAATTATTTAAATTTTCAAAACTCGATTAAGTTATTCAAAATAACTTACATTTTTAAAACACCCTTTCAAAGGCTTTTCATATTAAACCCCAATTTCCAATTTTAAAATCAATTGAAAATAAAATTTCAATTTCAAAAACATTAAATTTAAATCATCTGTGATTTAACCGATTTCCACGTGAAATCCATATTTGCGTGTGTAAGAGTGTGGTCCAGGGGTTTCACACACAATAGTGCAACAACATTCAATCATCACAGATCAAATACAGAAATATAATTGATAAGCGGTATTAATTATAACGCTTATCGTTCATTCACAGATCACAGATAATCAATTACATCACAGGGAATTAATCACATTCATCCCAAAGAAACAGATCACAACATAAATCAGGATATATCACAAAGCATCATATATCAGGGATATCAAATAATCAAGTCATCCAATAGAATCCAAATATCCATAAGTAAGGTCAATTTATTTATCTGATTAAATTAAATCAGATTTATTACCTATAAACAAACACTAATCCTGGTTAATTAATTATTAATTGCAAACCATTTCTATCAATTAACCTTAAAGTAATAATTAAATCCTTTGATTGATTATCCTTAATTAATTACAATAATTAATTAATTAATAATCATCCCTTAATCACTTTCATATATAAATTAACCTTTACTTAACTAATTATTCTCAAATTAATTACCTTAATTAATTTATCACATTAATTAATTACCTTTAATTAATTACAATAAGTGATTAATCTTAATCACTTATTCATCTTTAACCATTAAATTAATTACTTTTAATTAAGTAATTATTATTATTATTATTTTAAAGTAATTAATTAATTACCTTTAATTACTTATCATAAATCAGTCAACCTTTAATTAAAGTAATCAACCTTTAATTAAATTAAAACTTGTTTATATTTTAAATTTCAAAACTGTTATATTTGAACCTGGGACCACTTCGGGTCTCAACCCGAGCCAAACATCAAATTTCCTGAGCCAAAATCAAAAAAACTTATTTTTAAACTTGAACTTATTTTAATTTTTGAAAACAGTTTTAGACTAACCCGGAACAACCCCGAGCCAACATCGATTTTCCCCCGAGCCAATTAGATAAAATCTCGAGTTTGAACCCGAGACAAAGCTTCGTCTTCCCAAAACCAAAAAAAACTGATACCATTGATACATGGTGCACATGTACGATCGACCAGATCGTCGCCGACCAACCCTGCTACCCTCAGCACATCATCGTCGTTTATCTCCATCTGATCAACTACCCAGAACCACGAACACAACTGCAAATAAAAATCGAGCTATTGAATCAAATGGAACCAATAAATCGATCGGCAAAACCCCCCATCAACGTCGATCCCGACCTTGATGAACTCCGCCGTTCTCTCCGGCGAATCGCCACTGATCCCCCACCTCGCGACCACCTCCGATCTTCCCTATTCGTCGAACAAGCTCCGATAACATCATCGAATAACTGGGTTTTAAAACCCTACTCCGACGTCTCCTGGCCACCACGGCCATTGATAAATTGCCTCACCAATTTCCCTGGGTTCGTCGACACCCCGGCCATCTCCAGTCCTAACCCCGACCCAAACTTTAATGCCGACCAACGTAAATCGACAAAAATACAAAAATCGATCATCCCAAAATATCTCAACAATTATTACACTAAAAATCATGATTTTAGTGTCTAAATTCATCATTTTCCTATACGTATTGGATCCTATAATCAAAGGTTGAAAATATCATGTTCGATTTTTAACCCCTATTTGATTTTCTCTGTAATTTATAAATTTTTGAGATAAAACTTAATATAAATTCTTGTAATCATTTTTAAAATTTACAAAACATGTTACAGTTCTTTTCCTTTTTAAACATCATGGTCTAAAATCAATTCATTTGGGAGAAATGAATTTTTTGATGAGGAAGTAGTCTCTATGAATACAACAGAGAACTAAATATCAGACATATACTTAGACATTCATATGCATATATATCTACAGGTAAGTTTAACAACTAAGCAACATTTCATAGCATATTCAAATATTAACCACACATGAGAGAAAAGAACAGGTTTAAGGGGTTTTGCTCACCTATTTTCCAGAAGAACAAAGTTTCTTCTTTTGAAACAGTCTTGAATTTTTCTGGCTGAAGATCTTCTTAAATCTGTGATTGTATTTATGTATTGTTGTTTTAAACTGAATTTGTTTGTTTATGTTTGAACCTTACTTCAGAAGTTACTTAGTTGTGATGATTTGCTTTGACTTCCAGATTTGAACTTGAATCTGAGACTTGTTCTTGTTTTTCCAAGTTGATGAGTTTGAATTATTGTTTTAAGTTTTGAATGATTTTCACTTCAGTTTTATTTAGTTTGAAATGAATGAAACTGAGTTGAAAAATGAGAAGTTGATGTATAAAAGAAAGCAAGTTACAGGGTAATATTATTACTGGTACAAGTTGATATATTATTTTGTACAAAGCTTAGCAGAGATTTTTCTTGCTTGTAGGCTGAAGTGAACATTTTGGGTGCTAGCATTAATTAACATGTACAAATTCATTTTTTTATTTGGAGGCTGAGCATTAATTGACTTGTACAAAGTATATATATTTATCTATACGCATATCTTCTTTTGCAGCCTCATGCTTTTTTTTTACTCGGCTGAAGTGATAATATGGTGTACTAGAGATAGTGGTATTAATTTAACATGTACAACTTATCTTCATTTCGGCTGAGATGATGTAAATGTGTGCTAACATTTATTGCTTTGCTATGTTCCAGGTTGTAGCTTGCTTTTATATATTTGAGATTCTATATTTACTATCTTCTTGTTTACCTGTTTCATACCTATATATATTTGTTTATTCATTTTGCAAGCCATTCATTTATATCCTTGTTTTCTTTTACACGTGTTCATTTGTTTGTACAAAGATATTTAGATTTTTCTTCTTGTTGCCTAAGCCTACAGACTTATCTTTTTGCTTGTTTTTACTGTCTTCTTTCATCTGCATACTTGAATACATTTTATTTGTTTTGGTCTTGTTACTTTGAAATATAAATGAATTTATGTTGTTATATTTTATCTATGTGTTTGCTTTATATTGTTACCTTATACACATCTATTTCTATTTATTTCTAACTTAAACTTTTATTATTAATCTATTTTTATTTCTAACATAACCCATTAATTTGATAAATTAAATCATTTATTTATTTTCTTGTGTCAATGTATATACTTTTACATTTATTTTCAAACCATTTATATTTACAATTTAAATTCAAGTCAAATATGTATACATATATTTATAATTTCAAATTGACTCATATATACCCATATATATATATATTCGCATATACATATACACATATTTTAAATTTAAATGATTTATACAGAATATATTTGAATCCGGGGAAACTCGCATCACTTAAATCAATTTATTATACAATTTTTATTCAAAAATTAAATTAATTATCAATTTAAATTTATATAAAATCCGGGGTCGTTACATATATATAGGTTGTTTGCACCATAATTTCAAAATTGTTTTCGAAAAGAAAAGCATTCATATAGGAGGGCCCGATTTAGAATCATTCTGTATACATGTTTTCTATGTTGTGATACACTATGCACTTGTGCACATTGATTGCAAAATTGGTTGTACACTAATTGGTTGTGTAGTCTAGGATAACTGTGAGCTAGAACCATGACTTAGTCATGGTATAATTTCGGGGACAAAATTCATTTAAAGAAGGAAGAATGTAACACCCCATAAATTTGGTGTTAGTATTTAATTAGTTAGTTAGTTGATTAGGCTTCAAAAGTGGAATTTGTGCAAATGATAGAATTTGACACAAAACATGCACCGTTGCGTTCGTGGCGAAATTCTGAGCAACTTTCATATTTGGAATTTTGCGATCGAAGTCCAAACGAAGAAGTTACGGACGATAACGAATTCGGAATGGAAATAATTAAAATAGAAAAATTAACGTTTATATATTAGTTACCGGGACCCATAGGTAAATAAGTCATTGCGACCCGTCGATATGTAGCGGCCGACGAGTGCCATGAAGCGGTCGACCGGTTGGGACCGTGGCGGCTAGGGTTCGCCTTGGCCAAACGGCCCGAATTTAATATATTTTAATCTAACTGCTGTGGTTGATTCGAGTGCCTATAAATTCATGCCTAACCCTCTCTTATATTCTCATTTTTTTTCTGAAAGTAATAGTGAAGCTCTGTCATTTTCTCTTCTCCCCTATTTTCTAAATTATAAATATAATATTTATATTTGTGTATATATATATATATATGCAAATTGGAGAAGAATAGAAATCAAATAAGAGAAGAAGAGAAGCAAATCAACACTACGTGATAACGAGGTTATATATATATATGTATATGTATTTATATATTTGTATTTCCCTTCAACTCCAAAAGGTGAGTGGAAAATTTATATATTGTTTATGATTTTGAATCTATTCTGTTTGCATATGTTTGATTTTTATACCTAAATGAATAAACATATGTGAGTGGTAGGCTAAATTTTGAAGATAATAAACATCACCTACATATTCTTAGGAGATCTGATTAGAACTATTGTTACACCCTGATCTGGAAATCAGTCCTAAAAGTTATAGATTTGAATATTGATTAGATATGAAATTTATTCCAGATTTGAAATTGGGTTGTAGATTATTAGTATGATTTTGGTTATTACTCTAATTTTATTGGATTGGGAATTTTCCGTAGTTTTATTTGTGGGAAGAACGTCCGTTTGATTTTTATAAATTTGTTTGTGTTTCCAAATTACATAGAAAATGCAACGTTTGATTTAACAAGGAATATATGCAAATGAAAAGGAATTGATGTGTAAAGTATAGATTTATTCTTCGTAGTTTACACAGTCTATTCCAATAAAAAGAAAATAATCATTCATTGTAATTTCAAACGAGGTAAGTCTTTTCTTTTATTCATGATCTTTTGTTTTAAACTAAATTTGTGGAAATCACAACGAAGAATCTTCCTAAGAAATGTAATTTCAGAAAATTAAATATAGAAAAGATATTCTAGTTGAAGATTTGTGACTATAATATATTCGGTAGAAGTAGATATTTATATGTATTTATACGTGCTAATGAATATGACGATTTATGTGTAACACTCGCATAGGATATTAGTTATATGTACGTAGTAATAACGTTGATTTGCAGATAGAAATTATAAAGGAAAGTGGGGAAAGGTTGTAACTCCAATTAATGGGTAATAAATATGAAATGAATTTTGGAGTTACAAATAATTGATAGGGTAAATGGATTCATTGGATTGATAAATTTGGAAGATTATATAAATAACTATGAAATAGTTATAAATGGTTACTGGTTGGAAATTAGTAAAAGGTCAGTAAAGTAACACAACGGAAGTCTGCCCTTCACTTAGAGGCTACCAGGAGTTGTGTACACTTATTACTGATATGGTACATCACCAATCGTAGGACCCATAGAAAACGGTTATGGGAATAATAAGATCTGCTTACAGATTTGAGGTATTAAGTGGTTTTCTGAGGGTTCATTTCTTTCCTAATTAAAAAGTACTAAATGGTTTGAATTATCGATTAAGAGCAGTAGTGGATATTTCGGGAAGGGTCCGCTTCGGGTTTAAGGTATTAAGTAACTGATCTTGGATACGCCTCTCTCCTATAAAGAAGTATTAAGTGTCCTAGTAAGAATCCAAGCACTGTCAGCTAGATAGTACTAGTGAGGAGTCTGCCTTGGGGTTAGGTATTAAATGACAGAGGCCTACCTAGAATATAGGTATTAAATGGGCAAGGGTCTGCCTAGTTCTTATTTATAAGGTATTAAGTGGTTTGTGTATTATCTCTCACATGGCTAACACTTTAATGATGATAGATGCGTTAGTAGTATGGCTATTATGTATTATAAAGCCATAAATAGCTATCAAAGGTCTCTGTGGCTAGGACCAATAGACCAACGATGACGATGCTAAGAGCTCGCTTCATATTTGAAAGTATTAAGTGGTTGATAGACTTACATCAGTATTTTATACCTTTGGAAGGGTGGGTAGGTGAATCAAGGTTAATTTGGTTAACCTTAAATAATATACATAACAATTAAATGGAAACCAATCGGTATAGATTTATGTTATTGACACTGTATAGATTTTCCAGTCACTAGAACGTTGTTCTGACCCCTTCTCATTACAACCCACAGGATAGATTTAGAGGATCAGATCACTAGAGCTGGATTTGATTGATTGTTGAAGAAGTCTTCTTTTCTCTCATGCTCGATGCTGATGTGGCAATCAGATATCCAAGGAATACCATTAATTCCAAGGTAGTAGCCACAGTTGGTATTTATATTCTATTATTATTTCCACTGTGAGTTTAGATTTTTATCAATCCCTGATAATGCTCATGCTTATTTGTAGGTGCCAGATCCAACAATCTGTGTTTTGATGGACTTGGATATCGATTCTTGTCGAAATTTAAGCTCATTAAAGTGCAGGTTGTTACAATCGTAAACTCTGCACTTTGCAACAAAGCCGCTATCTGTACTTCCAAATTTTAGTCAGAATCCTAGCACTATACAAGTCCTTAATGGCGACAAAATTATGTATGTGCATTGAAGACATGATTTGCCTTTGATTTTATATAATGTTTTAATTGCCCGTTTGTAATAGGCCGAATCATTTTCCCATGGATCTAATCAGCAAATAAGAGGTTGTTGACAGAGTTATTGTTACTAGAGGTGTTGCAATTACTGTTGCCAATCATTTCATTTACAGTGGGGGACTCGTTAGAGGTGGAGGTTGAGGTGATTATCAAAGGGGAATGTGGTAGTTGTTGTTACGAAATAGAACCCAAGCCACTTAATACCTTCAATCTCCAAAGTAAGTTTTCCTATAATCAATAACCCATAATCATCGTTATTAACGTCTACCAATGTGAAAATATAACCCAAGCCACTCAATATCTTTTAAGGAAAATAGGCAGACTCTGACCATTTAAGACCTCAATCGAGGTAGGTTCCCATCATTTAATAACTATTCCCAAAGCGGTCTCCACATAGGTCTCTATCTAGTTGACATTGCATGAAAATCTCTTTGGAACTTAATACTTTCTATTGAAGCGGACCTTTTTGAGATATCCTCTACTGTGCCTAAACCCAATCCCGACCATTTAATACTTCATATAAGGGAAAGATGTGGGCCCTCAAACAACCACTTAGTGTCTTCAATTCTCCGAAGCAGGTCCTTCGTATTATGACCCATAACCCATAGAGACATCTCATATTAGTCTTACTATTCGTAGGAACCCGTAGCTAGATTAGTTGGGCAGATTTATCCTATAGAATTGGGACTAACCTCACATCATCCATGATTACTTATTATAGGTAATGTCTCACATTAGCCACAAAGTCAAATTGTTGGTAGCTGGATTAGCTGGGCATACTTCTGTGTGCTTTTGACTGACCTCGCATCCCTATAAGTTAGTCATATTTCATAACACTCTCTAAGTGTATAATCATATATCTCACTGTATTTATTAATTAGGCCTTATAAAAAATCCTTCTTATTTCACCTAACTAATTACTTTCCTAAGGGGGGTTTAAATGACAATTATTAGCCTAATTAACTACGCAATTAATACGTTATAATTGTACATTATTTATGCTAGTCTATATACATATAAGTATGTATTTATTAGATGTGCAGATATTATGCCCTAAACTAATGTTCAAATGTCAAATCTTCCAAAATTATACAAGTCTCATTTCCATAATAGCATTAATAGCATTTTTACCATAAATCCAATATTCCAAAACCAAATAATAGACTTGCACTTAGAATCCAATTCCAACTTATTTTACATTAAAACAATAATAATGGAAACTTACAATTAAATAAGTTTTTCGTTTTATTTAACTCCATTTTACATAAAATTAAATAAGAGAATTTTTATTCAATTTGTAGAAATAGGCGGTGTAAACTACAAGTAAGAATTTGTATCTTACACACCATTTCTAAATCAAATCCTTAATCAAATCCAAAGAAAAGGAATAAGAAGTGGAATTGAAGGTAAACATATATATTGCAAAATCCACAAAAACTCTATTATTTTAACACAAAAAAATTAAGATTCCAACTTAAGAATTGACATTTCGCTTTGGGGGAATTTCGGAGATTTTTAAATGATGTTTTCATAATCCAAAACTCCCTAAGACATATATCAAATCCAAACTACACTATTCAATTACTAAAATAGAAAAACTAAGATTTTCACGTAGTGGTCCTTAGCTTTGCCTTCTCTTGGATTTGACACTCCTTCAATGAATCATTTTAGATCTCTTCTTTTTGATATATATAAGAGATTTGTATATACGTTAGATTAAAAAAACAAGGGTTTGGAGGAGAAGAGATTGAGAAAATAAACAATTAATAAAGATAAACGTATATGATTTCTTACTTGGAACCCTAATGGAGTTTTCTGAATCTACGAAGAGATGAACTGACAAAGCTTTGCTAATTTTTCTAAATTATTATGTAAATAAAAGTGAGGGGGCTAGACTTTTATTTGGAACACACCAGAACCGTCAGATGAAGGTCTATTTAAAATAATAAAATCTTGTACGTTAAAATAGCAAAAACCTTAGCCGCCATCAGCAGGTAGCGGTTGATCACCGCCTTCCCACAGGTCTACCGGTAGCGGTCGACTGGTCGTGGGTAAGGGGTCGGCCTCTCCCCTATTCTAGAAATATTTTGATCGCCGTTGATTTGTTTTTATTTAATTCCCTAATTATAATTTAACGTTAATGTTAATCTTAACATTTACTTAATCCCCAATTATACTTATCGTTAACTTTTAAATTTCAAATTTCAAATTTGTGAATTAATTATTTATTTGAATTTGAATTCTATCTAAATTATTTTAAACATGAAAACTTCAAACACATGTAACTTCTTCGTTTCAGCTTCGTTTTCAGCATATTATACGTGAAAATGGATTAGAATTTCTCCACGAACGCAATAACATAACTTCGGTGGTCAAATTCCAACTTTTGAAAAATTTTCATTTTTACCCCTATCTTTTATCTAATTTATTTATTTATGGTTGATTTTACTATGTGTTACACAATCTCAAACAAGCAATAAAAGCAATAATGAAAGTAAATCATATACAAGATTTATAGTGGTTCCACTAACGTTGTGTTAATGCACATCCACTTTAGAGAGAGCCTTTTTATTACCAACAATTAAAGAGTACAAGAGATTGATTACAACGTCACTCAAAATTCTATTGAATTCGATCTGTGGAGATTAAGAAATTGAAGAAATTTGATGGAGAATTGCTAAGGGTGTTAATTTTGTACGAGTGTCCGCTGTTCGGCTTGGTTCAAAGTCGAAAAACGTCCGTCCGTGTTCATCCCTTTCTCATTTTGGACACAATTTAGGATAAGAAAATTTGTATGATATTTTGTCCATACGAATTGTTCGATGAATTTTCTATTGTCTGTATATCGTCCGTCCGTTGTCCGGCTGGTACGAAGAGTGTTCAAGCCAAAGCCTCATCTGGTCCGTGTCCGTTCAAAACTCTTATAAGACATGTCACAAACACATCTATGTCCGGTCTGCTCGATTAACAACTCTAGGAATTGCCTTTGCTATTTGATTGAACACCCCCTTTATTCTAAGATTTGAAAATAGTCTTTTATATGGTGAAAAATCGAATGGAAAATCCACATTTTCCCCTTGAAGCAACTACCATTGTTACACAATTGCATGGGCAAAGCTGTCCCTAAAATAGTGGTCAAATGTCTAACTTCCAGACTCAGTTGTTTGAGTTCACTTAACTAGACGTCTGACCCCCAATTTCAAACGTCTAAAATCATCCAAAATGCACTACCAAGTCTTAGGATGGTTAATAAGGTCATTCATACGTCTGAGGGGGTCTCTTAGACGTTTGACATCCATATCAAACATCTTAGAACCTTCCTTGGACGTCAGAATTGACAAACCTAAAACTTTTGCTTCAAACTGCAACATCTCCCTCTTTCAAGCTTAGATTTAGGAACCATCTTCGCCAATATCAAGCTACTTCCATCCTCTTCGACTCTAAATATAGTGTTACCAAAATTCAACAGTTGCGTTGGGCGTTAGGTGATAGTGAGGATGATTGTGAAATCTAGAGAAGTATGAGGTTTGTTTAGGAGACAAACATAACGTCCTTCTTCCTAAGATCTTGGACATGACCCAACTAAAAGTGAAAAATTGTCATTGTCACATATTACAAACTTGGTTTGTCCTTTGACATAAAAGTAGAACAATTTTTTCCTTAAAAAAATATATAAAAACTATTTTCCTAAATATCACTTAAGTTTTCAATACTTTTCTAAAGGTATATATGAATAAACTCGGTATATTTAAAATAAAAACTTACTTATAGCTCTGGGACACTTAATTGGATTAAAAAGCCACAAACTTAAACTAGAAAATTTTAGTCATATTATATTTGACCATCTAATTATAATCTTACTCACAGGTGATATAATTGTTCCAACAACCAAAAACTTAAATCAAGTTTTGTCCGAAAATGATTAAAGACGTCGACCGCGCGCAACACTGCTATGTCAGCCATAGTACGTCCGACCTTCTCTTGATGAAGCTCCTCAACCAAAGTAAGTTGATAAGAACTATAAATAGCAGGCATATGAGAACGAGAGCGTGTTGTAGCCAAAGATGAAGAATGCGCCAGTGGTACAAAATTGGCAACCTGGTCTTCAAGTTTGTTTATACATTGAATAACACTTTTCCGCACTCGCTCCAAGCCATCAAAAAATTCTGCTTTGAATTTCTTAGTATTTTTCGAAAAGGCTCCAAATAACTTATATGCGGTTGAATGCCCCTGCGTTTCCACTTCGCTATTGGAGCTTTCCAATCTTTTTACATAGGTAGCCTTTAATTCATTAAGCTTAGATTGATAGTATTTTAGCACTTTATTTTTTCATTTGGAGATGACCTCGCCGTCTAAACTAAAAAGAGGTGTAAGAACTACACCGGGTCTAGATAGCCTTGGTAGAGTGAGATTATTTAATGGATTTTCTTTTTGGTTAAACTACACCGCCCCCTACAATGATAACTCATCACACTACAAAAATAATACAATTTACCAAAACCAAAAAGGCATCAGCATGGCATCGATGAACTAAATATTGACGACAGGCTGACACCTTAGCAAGCATCGGCAAAAGTTATGTCTGGAAAAATCAACCAACGGTTAGAAGACGACAGACGTGGTGCTATTACCAATGCCTTACAGACGACACTTGCCGACATCATACCGACATCTTATGTTGATGCCTTCTCGACGCCCTACCAATGCCTAACTAAAATGAAAAAACCGGATTTTCCGATGCCTTTCTGACACCGTGTCTATATTTAATTTGCAGTATTTCGGCTGCCTTGCGCACCTCAATCTCGCATTCATATATATATATATATTGCAGATTCATATATCATATATCAACACAAATATCATCACCGTCACATTACAAATCAAATCAAATATCTAAACCAAACAATACCATCACCGTCATCATACAAATCAAACAATACGATAACCATCATAATACAAATCAAATATACAAACAATCCTTAAGCAAAAAACAAACAACATCAATAATACCAACATCCAAACCAAATCTCCTAACAAACAATTATACATCTCATTTGAACCAAATATACATCTCTAAAGAAATCAAATATACATAACCAAGTACCTACTCGTTTGAACCCTACTTAGCATCACTAGCTCCATCTCTAGCTTACCGACATGTGACTTCAAACGTCGATCTTCTTCTACTATATAACCAAATTTGTTTGTTAATAATAAGTAATTTTTTATTCTGCTACTGTATTTATTGAGTGATTTAACTTTTACTTAATTTATTAAGTGATCTAACATATATATTCATTTAACTTAATATGTGATTTAAAAAAATCTATAATTTAACTCGATTAAACTCTTGTATAATTTATTGAATTTTTTTTATAAGTTAACTCAATTATATGTACATTTGTTTAATTTATTGAGTGATTTATCTTATATATTCGTTTAACTTATTATGTGATGTAAAAAAATCTATAAGTTAACTCGAATTATATGTTGTATAATTTATTGAAACAAAATTTATAATTTAACTCAATTATATGTGTATTGTTTAATTTATTGAGTGATTTAACTTATATATTTGTCGTATTTATTGTGCAATTTTAAAAAATCTATAATTTAACTTGAATAAACTCATGTATAATTTATTGAAATAAAATTTAAAATTTAACTCAATTATGTATACACTTCTTTAATTTATTTTGTGATTTAACTTATATATTTATTTTGTGATTTATAAAAAATCTATAATTTAACTCGAATAAACTCTTGTATAATTTATTGTAATAAAATTTATAATTTAACTCAATTATATGTACATTTGTTTAAATTATTTAGTGATTTAACTTGTATATTCGTTTAACTTATTGTGTGATTTAAAAAAATATAATTTAACTCGAATAAAGTCTTGTATAATTTTGTGTTATTTATTCATTAGAATTTTATGCATGTATATATCCGTAAAATTTATGTAAATACATGTATACATACCGCAAACTTGATGGAAGCATCATCTACCCATCTTTTACTAGTGGACCCATCCTCAAGCTTTCAAGCTCACACCTCAAGCTTTCATTCCTAAGAAACTCAAACACCTGCACTGATTGCATGGCATGATAGTGTGGTAATATTAATAGAAGGAAGCACTGGATGACTTGTGTGGTAGTGTTGTTATAACTGGTTGGGGTGGTGCTGGTGGAGGTATTATTACCACACTAGTGGCGATAACCACCATCGTTGATAGTCAATGACTCCAGTGTTAACAACATCCCTTCAGCACTATCCCAACCAACTACTACCAGTTATAACAGCACTGCTACACATGCCTCATCGCCTCACCGCCTCATCTATTAATACTACCATGTTGCTATGCCATGCAATCGAGGAGGAGACCGAGGAAGTTTAGATGGTTCTTCACTATACAATACAATGATAGTTTTTTCTGATGATGGGCATTTGCTCCTTTTTTTGTAGATTCTATCAATGTTTTGACCATATCCATTGAAAGATGCTACAAAAAAGGAGTGATGCCCATCATCAAAAAAACTATCATTATATTAGATGGTGAAAAACAAAGACGGTCTAACGCCATAGTGGTGGTAACTGGACATGTGTAGTAATGCTGTTATAATTGGTGATGATGCATGAGGAAGTGCTAGTGGCGACATTGCTACCACTGGTGGCGACAACCATGATAACCGATGGTCAATGACTTCGATGTTAACACCATCCCCGTAGAACTTCCCCAAGCTACCATCACTAGTTATAACAACAATACTACGCATGTCCAGAAACCACCGCTATGGCTTTAGACCGTCTTTATTTTTCACCATCTAATACAATGATAGTTTTTTTCGATGAGCCGTCACTCCTTTTTCGTAGATTCTATCAATCTTTCGATGAATATGATCAAAATACTAGTACATTACAAGAAAACAACCATATTACAACTAGTTATTTACAACTGCGCCAGATAACAGTTGTAATAAAGATTTTCTAACAACTGGTATTTAATGACGGTTGTAACAAAGGGTTTTAACAACTGATGTTTCCTAACAGTTGTAATAAACATATTTTTAACAACTGAGTTTTCCTACCAGTTATAATAAACGTATTTTTAATAACTGAGTTTTCCTACTAGTTGTAATAAATGTACTTTTAACAACTGTTTGTTTTAGCCAATTACAATAGAGATTTATAACAACTAATTAATTTTGACCGTTGTAAATATTTATTTATAACCACTTTCTTACTCATAAGCTATAAATAATTAATGTTTGACACTTAATATTTAATTAATTTACAATTTTAATAATTAATATTTAATAATTCATTATAATTTAATATTTAATATTTAATAATTAATTTACTATTTAATAGTATATTCAATAATTAATTATTAATATTTAATGATTAATAATTACTATTAATAATATACATAATAAGTAGTATTTAATAATCAATATTCAATTATAAATTAAGAAGCAACAAGCAACAATTGATAATTAATAATTAATAAATAAGAAGTAGTTTTTAATCATTAATAATAACTTTTAAATAATTAATGATTAATAATGATTAAGATTACTATTTAGTAACTAATAACTAACAATTAATTAATATTTAATAATTAAGAAGTAATATTTATTATTTAGTATTCGATATTTAAGAATTAGAATTAATAATAATATTTAATATATAAAAAATATTTTGTATTTTAAGTAAATTTTCAGTATTTTTAATAATTATTAATTAATAATTAATATTAAATAATTAATTATTGATAATTATATAATAATTAAGAATAATAATTAATAATTAAATTTAATAATTATGAAGTGATATTTAGTATTTAATAATTAATTTTAAATAATTATTAATTAATAATGACTATTTAAAAATTAAAAATTAATCATAATCAATATTTAATAAAAGTATTTGGTAATTCATAAATAATAAGCAATGTTAATAATTAAGAAGTAACATTTAGTATTTAATACTTTATAAGTATAATTAATAATTATATTTAATATTTAATATTTTACAAAAATTAAAATTTTGAAATTTGCTAAAATAAATTTAAAAATACATATGATACAACGTATACTTTCTTATGCATTAAAAAATTATTTTTGTAACATTCTATTTTACATGTAAACAATTTTATTTTGTCTTCAAACTCAATTTTGGCTCAAGATAAAAAATTTGGCTCCAAAGCAAAATTTTATCCAACCCTAAAATAATTTTCCAAATTGTTCTTATCTAACCCTCAACAACGCTAAATCACTTCGCTTAACTCAAAAATCGCCTCACTTCCCTAAATCAGTTAGCTTAGCTCAAAATTCTCCTCATTTCCCTAAATTTATTCGCTTGAACTACACGGACCTTATGGTTATCGAATCGCGAGCTAAGTTGTGAGTTGTGTTAGCTTGGAGATGGGTGTGTGTAGCATCCTCCATTTTGAGGCCCGAGAATAAACGCTATAGATGCTGCAGTCATCCATAGTATTAGTTTTCGGTGACAAAATGCGGTTTTGTTAGTCATATCAATAATCAGAAGCATATGAATATTAGAAATTTTTAACACAATTTAATAGCAAACTTTTACATTTCAAATATTTCATATTCATTACATAATCCCATTTGCAATCCCACATTCAGAGAAAATATAATTATTACAAAATACTCCAAGAGCGACTTATGAAGATGTCTCCTTGGTTGATTAGAGTCTAACACTTGGCAATTATATAATTTTCCATTACATCCAAACATATATGATCAAACAACACAACAAATTAGATAAGAACTCTTAAATAGCTAAATTGTCTCATGCACGTCTCCGGAAGCTTATTCGTCTTACTAGAAACCTGAAATCCTTTACTCCCGACCTACTCAAATGAGTACCGGAGAGTTTAAGGGAAAAAACAAAAACTTCGGATCAGACAACGGTTTGGTGTGAATAATAACCTACCATCTCGAACCAAAAATAGAAATCTAGTGAGACCACGCCGTTGGCTGGAACAGGTTTCCCCCTCACTAGTATCTTAACCAAAATACATTAACCATATACCGTGCTTCTGCATCCATAATGGTTAGAACATAGAAACTAATAATTTGCAATCATGCAACATACATTGGACCACCCATCCTAATTTTTTAGACCATCCGTCTTAATTTCTATCTGACTATCTGCCTTAATTACAATTGACTATCCGTCTTAAATTTATGTGGACTACCCATCTCACGTGTAATTATTTGGTTTACCCATCCCCTACCATATGGACTACCCATCCCACATGGTTTCATTGTCAAAGTTATATGAACTATCCATCTCACATATAAACATTTTTATGGATTATCTATCTCCTTCCATATGGACTACCCATCACATATGGTTTCATTTATTTAAATTGACGTGGACTATCAATCACACATCCCATAGTTTTCCTAGGATGACTATGAACCCTTCAACAACCATCTAGGGACTATCCATCTCCGACATAATGTGGATTATCCATCACACATCCCATAGTTTTCCTAGGATGACTATGAACCCATTACTTATCAATTTAACTCATGTTCAACCCCCATGTTCAACCTATGTCTATTGGTGTCCCCAATTAGGTTGTATCCCCTTAAACTTATAAAATCTCAAAATAATAAACATTGGTGTCCCCAATGATTAACGTCAAAATTATAAATAGACTACGTTGGTATCCCCAATGGACAATGTCGAAATGAAAACATATGGCTATCTGCCATCAATACAGAAGATATGCGGCATTCATGCCACACTTTATAATGTTGAACCTCTATCCAAGGTTAGAAAAAAAAATTTTGGATTTTTATAAATCATATGGCTAACCGCCAAAATCATAATGTGATCGACCTTCTTAAACATTGGCTATCTCGCCCTTTTAAAACATAATTTTAATTTGTATAAAACTTAGCCTCACCAGCATTAAAACGAAGAGATGCGACGTCCATGTCGCATAAAACCATAACGAACCTTTATCCAAGGTTTGTAGACAAAAACTTAAATTTCTTTCAAGTATAAACTTTATGTCGAAAACAAGATTACCGTCTTCCTTGTGATATAGGCTATCCGCCTTATAAATCTCAACTTTAAAATCAGTATGCCATCTCAGCCTACTAGGCTTTATTAGCGGTATAGAAGAAATGCGGCACTAATACCGCCTGGCAAGGTCACTAAATACAAAGGATTATAGAATTCCGACGCTGATGAACGACGACATTATTACTTTAAGTCAAAATAGTTACTTACAACATTGTTAAAGTAATAGAGAAAGCATGGTACTTCGACTATTATAACGCAAAACATATAATGTCGACATTGATGACTCATGCCATCGACGCTTCCCACGACCCTGAAATGCCCTATCCCCATATCGACAATGCCGCATGTGTGAATTAATGCATCGCATACTTACGGTGTAAGTATACCAGGCAGTGTTCATGATGATGCCGCCTATCATAGGTGTAAGATGATACTGCCTGTGACGATGCCGCACGCATAGGCCAACACATCCCATACTTACCCATGCCTTGTTCCATGTCGATGCTGCCTTTAATTACTGACGCCGAACAACATGGGAATGCCAAATATTAGTGTCATGGTTGTAATTATAATGAAAATTATTTTATTCCCTTTTAAAGCAACTTCTTTTTACCTACTACAAATGTTTATCAAAATATGATTGGTTGGGAACAAAACTTTTCATTTTCATTTTAGAATTTGCTGGAATCATGTTTACCTTCCTAAAATCATATACCCATTTAATTAATTAATATCCTTAATTAATTATCGATTTAAATGCTTTTCTAGCATAAGAAATTCATAATAATTCATAAATATTTAGGAAAAATTCCCACAAATCACAGAAATTCTGAATTAACATATTCTTTCATCCATCAAAATTTCGAGACCGAAATAATTATTTAATCATTTTTATAATTAAACCTGAATTAAAAGCTATTTCCTCCTTGGGAAATTCATAAAATATTCATCTTAGCTTGGCAAATTATGAAATCAAAAACTCATCTCCAAAATATCATTTTACTCAACATATCAGAAAATCAAAGCAATTGGAGATTAAAAACTTAGGTTTTTCCTGAAAAACCCGTTCAAATAATTTCATAAAAAATCCATAACTCATTATTCTATCTAAACAATGATATATAACCATAACTTGGCAAAAACTTTCAAAACAATTTGGATACTACCCATAGCCAAATTCAAGAACAAGAAATATAGATGGTCTACTTGTTATTCACCTTAGATTTGATGTTGGAGTTGAGATTTTATAAAGCCTTTAATTCCCTTGGTTTCCCCTTAGATTTGCCTTAGTTTTTCTCTTCTAATTTTCCTAGTAATGGCTGGCCTCTTCCCTTAGGTTTTAGATTGTTTTAGTGTTGTAAAATGAGAATGAATGAGAGGGTGGGGGTTTTAGAGGAAAAAGGTAGATCTATTCCTAATATACCCTTCTCATTTTTTCCTCCTTGGATTAAGTTTAAACAATCTTGCTTAATTGATTAATGATGGCTCGACCTTATAAATTTTCAAATCTCATCTCCATGTCCCACTACATTATTCTATTTAATCCATCCAATTAAATTTCCTGAATAGTATTAAACTAAAATTAGAGGTGTTACAATGTGTCGATGTCGACGACTTGAAGTTAATCATGCTCGAGTTGCTTATTTGTGGAGGCCGAGTTGTTATCCATGCTCGAGTTGCCACTAAATCTGATATGAAACTGAGGTGTGGAGTCTTCTACGACTTATCTGAGTGGAAAGAGGTGGATCCTTCTACGACTTTGCTGGAGTTTTTGAGGAAAAGACCAAGTATACTGGGCCTAAGCTTGTTTGTGCTGAAGGTGATTCTTCTATTATAGTTCTGGTTTTAGAATCCATTTTTGTAATGGACATTGGTTAAATTTTTTGTTTATGTAGGTTTTGAATTTAAAATTCAGTTGTTAAATGGGGTTTGTCCAGGCAATTGCTAGTAAAACTTTGAAACATCCTTTAATTTAATTATTTTTACTATGTCAGAATGTTTGATGAATATAGTATCGACGATTGTTCGATTAGTTTAAATCTATTCTAATGAAACAAACCTTATTGAGATATAGTAGATTGATAATATATCTGATTGACTATTTAATTGAAATTTTATATGCCGTGAATATGACGAATAATGAAATCTCAAAGAATTAAGCTTATGCGTATAAACTATGAGGGAATGTGCACTAAACCCCCAACACATATTTCATTGAATTTCACAACTTCTATTGGATCTCCTTATGGTTTTGAGATAGATAAGTTGTATGTGGCTATTTTCTATATATCTTAGTTTGATTGTTGAGATGCTTTTCTAGAACATCTTAGGATATCGAGTTCAGAGTCCCTAAAATATTTTGTTCCCACTCACAAATTCAATGTTAACAAAGTTGCATTTCATTTTACGGGTAAAAACTTTAGCTCTTTGCTTGTTATGAAAAGAAAATGTAAATTTATTTATCTTCGTCAATATTTGGTTATTTTGCTTGTAAATAAGGCATTATGGTCAAACAGATCATCGTATCATTGCATTTTATTTGCTTAAGTTTGTTTGCTTTTAGAGACCATATTGTACTTCATATGTATTTCAACATTTAGCATGCTATTCTTTTCTTTTGCCTTTTCAGTTGTGAAAAAAATTATATCAAGACTTGCAGTAAGATAGTAATAAATAATTTTTAATAATGCAAATTATTATAATTCCAAAATATGAAATATATACACTTGCATCTATGACACTAGTTCATAACACTATCTTTCAATATTATTCACATAGGTGGATGTGGAGCTTGTGTGGTGTTGTTATCAACATACGATCTGCAGACCAATAAAGCCAAAGATTTCACAATTAGTTCATGCTTAACTCTTACATGTAGTATAAACGTATGCTCAATTACTACAACTAAAGGGCTTGGTACTACTAAAGAAGGATTCCATTTAATCTAGCAAAGGTTTTCTGGATTTCATGCTTCACAATGTGGTTTTTGCACTCCTGGCGTGTGCATGTATGTTTTCTCGGCCATCAATAATGCAGATAAATTAGAAAGACCTGAACCATCTAAAGGATTTTCAAAGCTTACTGTATCCAAAGCAGAAAGGGTAATATTTGGAAATTTATGTAGATGCACAGGGTATCAATCCATTCTTGATGTTTGTAGGAGTTTCACATCAGATGTATGAAACTTTCTTAGAAAAAACAATGCTCTTGTAACGACCGAGGATTTTTGACCCCCGAAAATCGACACCAATACGTTCACTGTATAAATGCCGAGCAATCGAGTGCCGGAAATACTAGATCGTTAGGGGTTAAGAATTAAAGAGATATAAGAAGAAATAGAAATAACTACAGCACAGAATCTCACAATCGAAGCGGAACAAAATATAATATATATAATAAAAGATTTTTATACAAAGAAAACTGTAACTGTTTATATACATACAATTTATCAGAGTACAACCATCAACATAGAAATCTGGATAGTTATATTAACTTGCCTTCATAAGTGCTGAATGTACAGCCTACAATACACAGTGGAATATAATCAAGTACGTGTAATACGTCTCTGTCATCCAGCTCGTCTCCTAAGCTCCATAGCACCCTAACCTGAATTTGTAATACTCAGTCTGACCCGAGCATCACAATAAAGTAACAGCCGAGTTAGTCTGGGAAACCAGCGTGAGTAAACACAGTTAATTTGAATTACTTAAGTTATCAAAATCCTTCGAAAACAAAGGTATCTCGTAAGACCGCGTCACACATAAACACGATGGGTTTTCCCTTACGATAACCAAAACATTTTTATAGAAAATCTAGTGATATTATAATAGTGTCTAAGAATAAATACTTATTAAAATAGCCGAAATTGTTACATTAATTAAAATCCAGTACTGCTCTACAATCAAAACTGTAAAGGTTCGTAGTAGATATTGGATCAAAGTGGGTTTCGAATAATACTGATATCTGATCACAGTCTCTTCGAACTCAAACGATAAATTTTTAAAAAGACCAAGTCGTTTAAATATCATTTCACAATCAGGGTGTTAATATTTACATATGGAATTTCATTCCATATGTCCACTTATCATGACCAGTCCATCAAAATTAATTCGCTCGTAATCATTCCATTTTCCAAAATCGGAATAGCGATCAGTTCCAGTCGATTTACTTCCAATAAAACATGTCAACGTTTTATTCTAACTACTTTAATTCGTTTGGCAACTTAATGGCACAGTCAGTAGATAATTGAAATCAATATTCAAGAAAAAATATCAGTCCACATGGACCATTTACTCAGTCAATAATTAATATTAAATCAGTTTACAAATTCAGAACTGAATGAGTTTTCCATAAAATGAGCCGAGTTGTATTTAAATCCAGATTATTTGTTAATCAAAGAATTTAATTAAAATAATTTATTTTTAGTTAACTTAAATTTTAAACAGATCATTTAATAATTAACCGATTTATTTATGTAAAATTGACTACTTAAGAATTCACCTATTCGTTTACTTTAAATTTTATCATTAATTTTCACATTGTAGAAATCTCGACAATAATAGTTCAGATGGAACTACTTGGCGATAAGGTCTCGGTACAAAAATCGGCTCGTCATTTGGATTTTAAACGAGTGAGAAAATAGGTTTTTAGTTTATCGCTTTAAAAACTTTAAAATTCTTTTTTTTTTAAATGCCTCTATATTTTTTTTTAACCCAGCCCACCACTTTGACCCGCGAAAACAAAACCCAGGCCTAAACCTCCCCCTTTATTTCTTTTCTTCCTTCTTCCTCCTGCTTTCGTTTTCTCCTCTTTCTTTTTCACTAACCCATCATGCACATCACCGTGCACGTGCACACGCCGCCGATGACCATACCCTCGCTACCGACCATCTCCCATGTCACCCACGACCAACTCACCTCGCCCAAACCCCTGGAACACGCAGCCAAACCCCCTTTCGAAAATTCAAACTCAGACCCGAAAATCCTAAACGAAGCCATCTCTCCTCAACCACCTCGCCTCGCCACTATACACGACCACCCACCACCAAACCATGCCACATGGTTCACCACATCCTCCTCCTTCTTTTCCCCTCGTAGCGCACGTCTCCCTTCGCCTCTCGCCACCGCCATCGACTCAAACCCGAACCCACACAAAAACCTACCTAAAACCCTATATCGACCTCGACTCGGAGCCACACCTCACCAGAAAATGCCGCACCATTTTTCCTCGATCCTCCATCACCCAAGCAATCTCCACAACCAACAACGAACCATCAAATCGCCTTGGTCACTTGAATTCGACCAAAACCCCAATTCTGGTCATCTGCCTCTATCTCATCCCATACGCAACTAAAAATCCCCAAACTACTTTCAAAAATCATGAATTTCCACCCCCATCACAATCATATACTTCATTGGTTTAATTAGGATGATTGATTTTCCTCCATTGCTGATATACTTGCGGTTACATGGGTTTTTCTAGGCCCCTACTCAATAGATTTAAATGAAACAAATTTTAAAATAACCTATATTCAAAAACACACATCTTTTTTTTGAAATCAAGGAAAGAAACTAAGTAGAAGACAAGTAATTGATTTTTGAAATTAATGCCTTAACTGATTTTTATCAACAGCAGGTACAGGGAGAAGTAAAAATGAGCACGGTGCATTTCAGGCTTATCTGACCCTGTCATATATACATGTACCCACATATATTCACAGCACACACATGTATACTTGGCACAATAAGGTTTTAGCAGAGATCACAGTTATATATATGCTAAGATATGTTAACCAGTGGCAAGAAGTGAAAGTATTACTCACTGTTTTTAAAAGATGATGAACATTGTAATTTATTTCCTGCTTCCAGCTTTTAGCAACCTGATTCCTTTTTGATTTAATGGCAGCTCTTTGTTATTTTTTTATATGTGTAAACAACAACTAGCATAGCTCTCTATATATAGAAGAATGGAAGGAGACAATGAGGCAAAATTGTGGCTGAAAATTTGCATGTACATGCCCTTCACCTTTTATTATTTTATTTTTTCATTTTCTTTTGATTTTGCTAATTTGATTTCATATGGATTGATTTGATTTCTGTGTGTGATTTGATTTCATGGTATGCTTGATTTTATGTTTTTGTGGCTTGAATTGATGTTTCAGTGTGCATGACTTGAGGTTGCCATCATGAAGCATATACATACATTTATATGTATATATAGATATGCATACATTCACATATACATATTTATCCTATCATATTTACACACACACACACACACACATATATATATATACACACACACACATATATATTTGATCATAGTTTGAAATTTCGATCATAAAGTTTGTACTTATATATATATTTATTTACTTATGCACTATTCTTATATAAACATATATATATATATATATACACTTATATATCTTTTTGTCATCATAAATAATTTTACATTTTTACCTATTACCTTTAGATATATACATATTCATTTTATCATATTTACATATACATATAGAGATATATATACATATATATTTACATATTCATATATACATTTAGATATACACATGGTTACATATATATATATGTGTGTGTGTGTGTGTGTATTCATAAATTTGAAATTTGCCATTATAAAGTTTATACATGTACATGTGTGTGTGTGTGTGTGTATACATATACATATATATACCTATATACATTCTTATATATTATTTTTCATCATAAGTTTGAAATGGTGGAGTTTATACACACACACAGATATATATATATATATATATATATATAATTTATCATATTTAGATATTTGCATTTTTAAATTTAATATAGTTTTCAAAATTTATAGATTCAGATATTTAAATATCATAAAATTTATCTATTCGACTTATAAAAATTTATATTCCAATAATTAAAATTAGTTAATTATCCCAATATCAGATGGCTAAAAATCCGGGTCGTTACAGCTCTATTTGTTTGGTAAAAAGAAATTTCAAGCTATTGAGTTGGCAGAAGAATGTAGTTGCAGAAGGGATGATAACAAGCACAGATCCTAATGCTTGGTACACTTTGTAAAACTTGAACCAGATGCATGTAAGGTATGGGTTAACATAGTGGTGGACCCTGAAGCTTTTTATTAGGCCGAATTTAGAGACGTGCATTATTAAAGAGGCTGTTGTAACAACCATTGCTTGGCACAAAGACTTCATTTCCTTAGACTAGTAAGTACGTGCATTTTGGCTTTATGGGTTATGTGATGTACTATGTTTGAAATTGTTGCTTGGGTATGTATTTATGAATTATATGTTGTACTGCGTTAGAACTTTGTAACTATAACTTTATCTAGCCTTTTGGAATGTATGTTAGAAATTTGTGAATGTAATTTTATTTAGCCTTTTGGATTGTGTGTTTTTGGTTGTTTTATGATAATATTTATTTCAATCATTAAATTATTAAATACTATTATAGATGTATTATAATATATAAGTTGCAACTAATTGTTTTTTTTTCATTTTTGCATTTAGTTTATCAAATGACAGCCGTTTTAAATACTTTTAGTTGAATCATGTTACAACGGTTTTAGACAGTTGTACTACAATTTACTACAACTGTCTTTAATAGTTGTAATATCATACTTTTCAACTAAATGTTATAGATTTATAAATGACATTTACAGTTGTAAAATAACCTATTGCAGCTGCTTTTAACTGTCGTAAAATATTCTTACTGAAACGGTCACTTGCAACTGTCATAAACAGTTGTAAAATATAATCACCCTATTACAACTTCGCATATTAAGGCTGGTGGCTGCCAGTTGCGAAATAGGTATTTAGTTGTAGTGGTAGAATCTACAAAAAAAGAGCGACGTCCATCATAAAAAAACTATCATTGTATTATATGGTGAAGAGTCTTCTAAACCTTCAAGTGCAATGGAAAAGTACTACATGTAAACAAAATTTATATTATCTTTCATACGATAGTATTATTAATTCAAATTAAACTTTTAGTATGAAAACAAAGTGTGTGCATCAATAGTACTACTCCTCAAAATATTTTTTTCAAATTTTATTTGGCTCAAAATAATTTATCAAAACACAATTACAATTTTTAAAACATAAAATTATTTTTAAGTTATAATCTATGTCTTCTTAAAATATAACATATTCAGTTTTCTATTATTATTCCTTAAATTTAAATTTTAAACCTCTTTTAATCAATAAAATTATTGTTTTATCTTCCTATATGAAATTTAAAATAATATCCATAATTTATACGATATTTAATTATTTCTTCATAAATCAAATTATAAATTTAACATAAAATTATTTCAGATATGTTCCTAAATAATGTTTCCAATTTCATCTATCATATATTTATGATTCAATTTTAAATAAATCATCTCGATGGAGGACGGTGCTTGTGGCAGCTTAAAGGCTTAGGCATGTGATGGTGGCTGGTTGACTGTGGCTTGGAATCTAATGCAGTGACTTGGAGGAAGCTATGAGTTTGGGTTGTAGTGACTTTGACTTGCGACGACGAGGTGGCGCATGTGCTTAGAAGGTGGGGGCCTGGGCTTGCGGCGATGAGGTGGTGGTTGGGTTTTGGCTAGCGATGGCGATGAGGTGGAGGGGCTTTGGCTTGCAGCTACGTGGAAGAAGGAAGAGGTAGCAGAAGAAGAGGCGATGTGGGTTCATTTGTTTTTTATTGGAAAAGTGAGGTAAAGTGACGTCAACTGGGGTAAGCGACAATGGTGGCAACGCCATGCCGACACCGCACCGATGCCTTGAACATTAGCACCAGTATGGCATCGATAATTATGCATGGGTAAGGAGATACCAATGACGTACTGACACCACGCCGACGCCACCGTTTTTTGCATCGGCACGACGTCGGTAATGTCAGGTAGCTAAATACCAAGTTTTCTAGTAGTTTCAATTATTTTCTTCAACAACTTAATCTCATGTACATAATAGGCATCATATATATCCTTCGTTTATTTTAAAAGTTTGTCAAAATTGACTACTCGAGTTTGAACAGTTCCTAATTCCCTCTCCATCTTCTGTATTCCATTCTTTACAGTTGCTAAATCACTGTGCTAAGTGGCTATGCAATCGTATTGACATGATAAAGCTTCTTTGGGCTCTTGGAGCTCGTGTGAGAGGTTTCTAATATCAATGAGCATCCTTTCTCTTTTAAGCTCAACCTTGATAGGGTCATCATTAGCAAGTTCCAACACATCATTTATAGCCTTATTCAATTCAGTAGCATTTGCAAATATTTGATGATCAGTCATCGACCTATGAAGAGTTATGGAGTGTTCGGAGGCTTTCCAGATTCATGAAATAACAAATTACCCAATCACATGTCATGTGGATAAATAGAGAGGGTCTAAAAGAATAAACGACCAAATAAAGATTAAGAAATGCAAAGTAAAAACTAAGAACGCGTTACACAAACAAAAACAAAAGTTAATTTTATTAAGATATAACATTCTTGTACAAAATATAGTATGTACATTATTTTTGTATACGACTAAGCTTATTCTTAAACCACTGCAAATGAGGATGGAAAGTAATTCATCCCCTAAAGTAGGACAACATCGGCTCAGTACAAAGTCACTTAGTGCCTATTTCTCATTAACCACCAGTGTTATCTTCGCCAAATGACCCTGGGTTTCTACTTTTAACCATGCAAACATTCAAATAATTCCTTCTCTCACTTGCGAATCATGTCTGTGTTTACTGTAAGCCTCTCGGTGGTATAAGCTTCTAGGCGATTAATAGTTTTCATTAAGTATTCAAAAAAATGCTTTCCTTATGCTACAATGAGGATGGGTTCTTGTTAAGAAGTATGTTTTTTGCCTAAAATTAAAACATACGTATGTGTGTAGGAATTTATTACATACAAACAACAAGGAATGTAAGGGACGAAACACAACAACTTTAAGAACAAAAGCAACTGTTGGAACTAAGCCAGCCTGGGTGAATTTCAATTTTTTTTATTTTGGATCTGTATTGGTCCTATGAAGTCTAATTCATTTTAGAACATTTCTAAATTTCTTTCAAATAAAATCACTATTTTATTTCAATTTGTAATATAGTTTTATTTTAACATTACGTTTTTATTATATTACAATAATTATATGTGTATCATAAACATATATGTGTGCGCGCGCATGTGTAACATATCAATCCATGTAAGGTTTGACATGTCCGTATATAAGTGCTGAGATTTAACAATGCAATGGACATGTTAGCTCCTCTAGTATTCTATGCCGCTATCTAAATGAATATATCCATGTGCACCAAATAATATATATATATATATAATTATGCATATGTAAAATTTAATCATATATGTATATATATAAGGAAATAATAATATTAATAGTTTAAATAAAATATTTAAAGTATTTTTGTACAAATATTTATTAATACTAAATTACAAAATCATTTAATAATTAATATGAAATAATTTTAACTTTTTTTTCTGCTGCAAAACCGAAGTTACAATAGGAAAAATAAACTTTTTAATTAATTATAATTATTTATAAATATACAAGTACTTGTTTATATACATAAATATATATAATATATATAAGTATATAAATAATAAATTTTATAAAATTAGTGCAAGCTTACTAGACGCTCATGACATCAGACAATAAATTAATTTCGTTATAAAATATTTTTAAATAAACAATTATAAAATAAATTTAAAATCCGATTTAAATATGAGTAAATATATAAATAAAATATTTTATAAAATTAGTGCATTCATATTGGAAGCTCACGGCATTAGAAAAAATTTAATTTTTTTATAATTTAAAATTGATTTTAAATAAACAATTATAAAATAAATTAAAAATTGATTTAAATAATTATCAAAATGATTAAAAAATCATTTTCGAAATCTAAAAATTATGTAATGCTTTTATATAAAATTTTATACTTATTTTCATATTATATTTTGTGTGTATGTATATATATATATTATTTATTTATATAACCAATTTCTAGTTAAATAAATAGTTATATTAATATTTAAATATATATTAAATAAAAATATATATTAAAATAAAATTTCCATGCTACCGAATTATTATTGTGTAATTTTTTTTATAAATTTTAAAATGTTTATTATATGATTTTAATTTTTAGGATATAATTAATTGTTTAATTAAATTATATATAATACTATTTAATTAAAAAAAATTATTGTTTAACCGTGAGCTTTAATACCTATAAGCATACACTTGTTTTAATATATAATCATATATATATATATATGCACCAATATATATTTAACCATCCAATATGTGACAAACATCGATATACTAGATTCGTCACCTATCAATCTAAACATTATATGATATAAATTTGTATATTTAAATCAGAGACATACCTTCACCACGGTCTATTGAATACATGTTGAAACGAAGATACGAGCTTTTTTGAATCCTATTCCATTCCTAAAGGTGCTAGCTTCAAATTGTTGACCACCGTCTATCGAGTAACTTTTAATTTATTTAATTTGAGCTTGAAAATTTAAAGGAGAGGAGGGTTTATTTTCGACTAGCAATGAGAAGGGTGGAGGCTAAAAAATTATAATTTAGAACGAGGGTTATGATATATTATAAAGGAGAGGACAGAGAGATAAACTAGGATAAAGATCCCTTCTTTTCTCTTACTCATTCGTTACCCTTTAAAATATCAAAGCTCACCTATATTGCCATCTTATGGAAGCCCTTCTCTAATCTCATGATATTCGAAATCTCCATGGTCCATATGAGCTTCAAACCCACTTCAAGTCTGAGCAATATTTATCGTATTTAAATCCAATTTAAACGCATATCGATTAATATATCTATAACTATTATAAATATATTTATTAATATTATTCAACACATTAAAAAAAAATTAGAATTAATATTTCATAAGTAATAATTAATTTAATTAATTTATAATAATTGAAAATTAATTAAATTAGGTGGTCAAAGGAGTATACATCATTTTGGTTGTGTGACTCTTTAGGTGTAAATTTGGTCAGCAATTAATATCGAACAATTCGAATATTAACGTTCACACGTCACTTATTAGCAACTAGTGTGACATTTTCGCTAAATTATAATATGTGTTTAATTTTAAATTTAACTTTTAAAATTTAATACTATTATTTTAATTTTCAAAACAATTTGAAAATCTATAGTATAACATTTATAATAATTTTCTTATTTTAATTTAGCTTTTCAATTTAAAACTTCTATTTTAATTTCAATTTGTTTAAATTAGCCCAAAGCCCAATTCAAATTGGACATTTTCTATTAGGGACAACCTTTGGGCTCACATAACTATTTGGCTTAGGCTGGTAGCCAGGTAGGACATGATACTTGATTACCCACAATGCATCATAGGCACTACCTTTCTTTGGCATCCTACTAACTGGGTTGTAAGCTTAATTAGTTAGCCCTAATATGACTAATTTAAACTGCATAGGCTATTGGGCTCTGATACCGTTGTTAGAACTGGACCAGCCTGCGGCGGAGAAATTAGGAAAATTAAAAAAAAATCATTATTGGATCTTTAATGGGCCTATTAGTCTAATTCATTAGAACTTTTATAAATTTCTTGTTAAATAAAATTAATATTTTATTTAATTTATAAATAAAGTTTTATTTCATATAATTTTTAGTATATTAAATATATGCATATCATATACATATATGTATTTGTGTGCACGTGCAACAGGGTGATGTGTATATGGTTTGACACACCTGTATGTAGATGCTGGGATTTACACCGCAACAGACATGTTAATCTGTCCAGTATACAAATGGATTGTCTAAATAAATGTATATATATGCACAAAATTATATATATATATATGAAAATATAATTATGTAATTATTATAAAATACCAGTTGTAAATTATTTACATAAAACGTTTAATAAAATACACACACACATATACATGAATAAATATAATTAAATTATCAAATTATTTTTAAACAATAATTTGTAAAATTATATAAAATATTTATAATATAAAATTCAAATTAAAATTTATATATTTTTAATATATATATTTTAATTAAATTAAATATGTATTACACACACACACACACATATATATATATGAAAATATAATTATGTAATTATTATAAAATACTAGTTGTAAATTATTTACATAAAATGTTTATTAAAACACACACACACACACACATATATACATATGAATAAATATAATTAAATTATTTTTAAACAATAATTTGTAAAATTATTTAAAATATTTATAATATAAATTCAAATTAAAATTTATATATTTTTAATACAGGAAAATAGGCACATGAACAAACTTAGAAAAAAATTTAGGCTGAAGGACAACAAGTTTGTTTTTTAGGCCGAAGGACAATGCTAGTTATAACTAGCATTTTGTATAGTGTAAAACTACATATAATTCTAGATATAACTAGCATTTTGTATAGTGTAAAAGTTGAATACAATGCTAATTATAACTAGCATTTGTCCTTCAGCCTAAAACTGAAACTTGGTATCCTTCAGCCTAATTTTTTTCCAAAGTTTGTCGTTTTCCCTAATTCCCTCTTTTTAATATATATTTTTTAATTAAATTAAATACGTATTACATATAAACATATAACTATAAATAAAATTTATACTCAAAAATAATTTTTCCTGCTGCTTTCGGCCTGAAAAAACATTTTTTTATTTTGGTTTAATTTTTAAATAATTTATTAGTTAAAAACTTATAATTAATTAACAAACCGTACAAAAATAAAATGAAAATTATTTAAAATTTATTTTTGAAACCGTAATGTATATTTTATATTCTATTAAAATATTTCCAAAATTTTATATTATTTATATAAATATATATATACATACATTTTAGTTATATAATCAATTTTGCAGGCAAAACGAAATATTATTATTTTGCACAGGCAAGCTGGTTTCATAGTGGCATACCACATTACAATTGACATGCAGGTTTGAGGAAAGATGCCTCAACAACTATTGTAACGACTAAACTAGCAAAAAGCACAGGAGATAGGAAACATGCTTATACTACTAAGTTGCACTAAGCAATCACTAACAAGCCACTCAACTCAAATTGCAATACAGACTTTATAAAGCATACTAACAATTACCTAACGAAGAAAACACCATTCATATATAACCCATTTCATAAGATCCATAACATAAATGGCCTTGGCCCAATTTCCAAAGGAAGCAACCGAAACAACATCCTAAATGTGACACATAAAAGAGATAATCCACATATCAACATAATCCAAGGGATATATCTGCCAAGAACAGGCAGGAGAGTTCCAAATACAGCAAAGACCACATACAGCGATAGGGAGAATGGATCTAGAAAGAATCCATAAACACCAAATTTTAGAGCGCGAGACCACAAAATCGAGAATGGCATCAAGATACAACGCAATAGGCAAACACGTTAAGACGCCTGGCATGACAACCAGCCACATACAACTAACCTTCGTTGCAGAGCAATCGCCAAGGAGAGACGATGAGGCCTTGCGCTTATATAATCAATTTTGAATTAAATAATGGTGTGTGTGTGTGTGTGTATTAAATATCCAAAAAATTATCATTTTTATTTGATTATTGCCAAAAACCATATTAACAAAATCAATTTTTGTTAAATTTTAAAATATATATATATTACAATGTTAAACTTTTAGAATTAGATTTGATATTTAAATCCATATAATATATTATTATTTAAAATTTCAGAAATAAAAAATTGTTTTCTTAATTTCAGGCCGAGAAGTTGTATAAACAAATATGCATAATTTTTTTAAATATACACACTTATATATATATAACCATCAACATATGAAAATCCATCGATATACCAATTCATGATATTTTTCACAAAACAATGTATAGAACAATAATCATATAAACATTATAATATAATACTAAATTAGAAGAATACCTTTCACCAAAGCCTAAATCTCGCACATCGAAATAAAGAAGTGAACTCCTTGAATCGAATTCCAATCCCGAAGGTTCTAGCTACTGAATTGCCTTACCACCGAAGATTGTTTGATTTTAATTTGTATTTAGATTGCTTAAGTATTTTAGGAAAGGGAAGGGGGTATTCGGCCATCAAAAGAAGAGATGGAGGCTGCAAAAAGATCTCATCTAAAGCAAGGGTTAACATGTTTACATAAGGGAGATGCTAGAGAGCAAAAGTAGGATCAAGATCCTTAAATTTCTCTTTCCCATTTCCTTCTTTCAAAAATTCAAAATCATTCCCTCCTAGCTATCTTATGGTCGGCCTCTATGTCCCTTTCATAATCGAAATTAGCATTCCCTATATGGGCCATAAATCCATTTCAAGCCCGAATAACATTTATTGCATTTAAATCCAATTGAATGCATATCAATATCGAATATCGATTAGTGTTTATATAACTATTATATGCACACTATTTAATATTGTTTAATACAATCAAACAAAATTTTATAATTAATAGTTCATAAACATGATAATTTATAATAATTACAAATTAATTAAATGGGGTGGGAAAAAGAGTATTTAACGTTTTGGCTATGTGACTCTTAGATATAAATTTGGCCAGCGATTAATATCGAACAATTCGAATATTAACGTTCTCACTTCACCTAGCAGGAGATGTGACATTACGGTCAAATTTATCGCTTAATTGACATCAGTAAAATCCAATTTTATATTATTAAGCGTTACCAGGTTGTGATAATTATTTTCACCAATTCTCTTCATTAAAACTACACCACCGTGGACGTATGGTATTTGTTAGTGGTCAAAATTCTAATATCGTCCATATTCAACTCTGTAGTCCAAACATAAAATTCTTGGTTCAATAATAACAACTATTATTAATTGTACTGCTCTTCCCAGAGACTTTGACTTTAAGTTGACTTCAGTTGACCGTGATACTAACCCCATATAACTGAGAAGACGATTTCTCTCTTGAATAGTGTTTCACTTCCAATGCTTCCACTCAACCCAACCATAATTGTTCGATGGACGTCATGCCATGATTTGACTATAATCAAAGTAGAGTTTCTACATTGAAGATCAATGGTATGCTCAAGTTAAGAGAACTTTGTAATTTTATCATATCGATATTTTCTGTTTGACCTTGGTTATATTAATCAATAGAAAACTATCAAGTGAGTCATTCCATAGTTATCCAATAACTATCAGTACGCAACCCCTTAGTGCCCCCAATAGTCATAAGTAATACACTACCCGACATTTGGAGAGCATTACGTACTCTAGTCTGAACGGATGTATCGATATCCAGTCTCGATACATCTTGACTAGGGATATTTAAAACGGTATATTTAATTTCATCATGATAAATTACTCATGGTTATAAAATTTTGTAACTATTATCACCAAACATATCATTTATGAGATTTCTATTAAATATACTTTTAATTAAATTAATTATTTAATATAATACATTATATCAAGTATGTAATAAACATAAACACCTTTTATTACTAAAAGATTGGTTATTGAGTTAGATATATGTAACAATTACATAATTACTCCTAGGGCATACCCTTAACTCAATCACGACCAACCAAAACTCTCACCAAAAACTGCATAGCATATAAGTTCATGCACAAAAATTAGCGCAGCATCATGCCCACAGTGAAAGTACAACAAAAGACAAAATGGTCCAATGAGACAATCTGCATCATTATCAACAAAAGATCGTTATGACTCAAAATATACACTAGCAAGATCACAAGCCTCCCCTTACGAGTCGCGCCAACACTCATAAGCGAAACTGCAGCACTACGGTTGAGGGAATCTACATTGTCATCCTCGTGCTATCCCTAAGAAGAACTGCGCCACTACCTTCAATAATAAACAATGCCGCCATAGTCAAAATAGTGGCCATGTGCAACATCTTATAACCATGCCTTTGTAAGATACTTCAGCAGCAAATCTCACACACAACAAACGAGAACAAGTCAAAATTCATAAAGTCAAACTAATTTAGTATGAAAGGGGCATGCACCACCATATAATTAAGGGGAACTGTGCCAACACTATACTATGGAAAATGTGCTTACCAAATCAAGTGTGACCATAGTCCATGCTTACTGCATGGCTACATACGAATTGCACTGACAAAATTAAAGCAAGCAATGTCATCATTTCTCTAACTATGCATGAAATATAGCAAAGACAAAGATCCACAAAGCTGGTTATCTCAATTCACGCACGAGAGTTTCATGTTGGTTGATTATAACTAAGGCTAAACAGGAGATCTCGAGGTGAGGATGTTACACAGTCCCCCCGACTTGAGAATACCGTGGAACTTCAATATGGATACTCTACATTGATTATAGTTAAATCATGGCATGACAATCCATCGAGTGACTATAATTTGGTCTAAGCTGATGCATTGGAAGTGAAACAATATTCAATAGACAATTCGTCTCCTCGGTTATAAGAGGTTAGTATCACGGTCAACTATAGTCAACTCAAATTCAAAATCTTTGGCCAGAGCAGTATAATTAATGTTAATCGTTATTGTTGAACAAAGGACTTTGTGTTTAGACTAACCGGTTGAATGTGGGCGATATTGGAATTTTGATGAAAACCAACTTCCATAAGTCCTAAAGTGATACAGTATTGACGAAGAGAATTGGTGTAAATAGTTATTACTACCGAGTACCACTTATAATATTAAAACTAGATTTTACCAAAAAGACGTGTAAATGATAAATTTAGCCAAAATATCACACCACTAGATTAGGTGACATATGAATGTTAATATTCAAATGGTTCGATATTAATCAGTGACTGAATTTACATCTTGGAGTCGCATAACCGTAATGATGAATTCTTCGAAAAACCACACGATTTAATCAATTTATAAAATATTATAATTAAATTAAATTAATTAATAATTAAGAAATACTAATTATCATTTAACTTATTTTATGTTTAGGAGTTGTTTGCAATTATTTGAGTGTATTTATAAAAGTTATATTTACACACATCGGCATACGATATTGGTGTAATTTTAAACGAGTTTAAATGAATGATAATTGCAGATTCATGGAAATTTTGTGCCATTTGATGGCATAATTTTTGACCAAACATATAAAGAGAGAGAGAGAGAGGAGGGGAGAGAAAATTAAGGAAATTGATTAGGGATTTAATTAAAAGAATGGAAAATGTTTCACTCTTTCAATAAAAATAAATCCACTAATTCATTTCCGGTAGACACTAATTTTCCCACTCACTTTTCTATTCTCCCCTTCTTACCTTCCATAGCCGAAAAAAGGATTTCTAAAATTTTATCAACTCCAAATCAAATGCAAACATCAAGTAAAAATGAAACATAAGTGGTTCATCCATCTTTTGCAAGGATTTGGGGTGGATCTTGAAGATCTAGGGGTTATTATTTATTCAAGGTGTGAATATTTGGCTACTTCTTATGGTAATTATCTAACCACAATTAGTTTAAAAGATTATTTAATTTTTATTGTTGAAAAAAGAAAATAACTTTATCTTTTATAAATCTATGAATGCAAAATACACATATGTTTAGAATTATGGATTTAACTTTGGATATGGATTTGATAAATATGTAATAGGTTTAAACATAGTTTTCAAGTTTTATAATTCGATTATCCGGTTTTTTAGTTACGTTCATTTAGAAACATAAAATTCATTATTCTGTTATTCAACTTAACATATGTATATTGACTTCAAAATTTAGTTGCAAAAAAAAGTTAATTTGCTAAAGCTTCATTTATATAATATGTATGTGTGTGTATTTACATGTATGTGAATTTTGAACTAGTTAAAAAATCATTTAGTCTTGTTTGAGTGAAAGTGTATTTTGAATTAATTAAAAGTTATTTAAATCTTATTATTACATATATGTATAAAAATATGTTCATATTTTCCAATATTAACAAAAGGTCTGTTAGCACCAAAATTGGTCACTAACACCCAAATCCAGATGAAAGCACCAAACTACAGTCACAGATCACAGATAGAATGTATGTAAAGAGTATGAATATGAAGAACAGTGAAACTTAAAAAGAAAGCAGTAATAACACAGGATTTATAGTGGTTCGGCTGACTCCGGCCTATGTCCACTCCAGAAATTTCCTTTTTATTGATGTCAGAATCAATTACAGTTACAATCCAAGGTTTTTAGAACAATAATGACAGAGCAGCCTTAGTGTAGAAGATGAAGGGAAACAGAATGAAGATCCCATTTTTCTGAAGCCCCTCCTGCTGTATTTATAGGCAAAACCTGAGTTACTGGGCTTCCTGAGTGGCCCGGGCCCACCTAGATCATAGCCGACCCAAACCTCAAACACCACGACCGACCCCGAGTTCATAATACGTCGACCCGATATCCCCTGGGCATGACTCGAAGCAGGCCAATCCAAGACTCGGAGTAAACTAGGCTAGAACTCGAAGCATAATGAAGCCGATCCTATCCATTCATTCAATGCCGATCCCCTTCCTCACCGATCCAAAACCAACTGCCAATCGCGTCGCCAAACGCTTGCCGAACCCAGAAAGAAATGCCGACCCACACACGCCGATGGACTTATGTCGACCTACCTTGACAGAACCATAACCATACTCCAACATCGAGCCACTCCCGACTCTGATACCTCCCAAGCATGCCGATCCACTGCCAAATATGCCAAACCACATATGTATACCGATCCACTCGTCATGACTGAACCACCTCCACTGTCGAACCACTCCAATAACCGACCCGGCATCCTACCGATCTAAAACCTTCACAACACCAACCCACTTGTATCGAGCCATGCTCGTCGAGCCAGTCGCACCGGGCCACCCTGGCTGAAGCACCATGATAGAACCATGCATGATCTCTTCTCCGTGACCGAGCCATGTACGATCGAGCCACCTTGGTCGAACGACCGACCCACATGGCCGAACTCCAATGACCGAACGCTCATGACCGACCCATGCTATGCCGAACCCCGGCTTCGTAATCATATTTATCATCCGTGATTGATCGTCTATCCATCCAGTTGACTCAAACCCATCGTATTCCAGCCTTGATAAATGAGTAGTCGATTTAGTTAAATCCACGTGTCCACAGCCTTGCCAAAAGGCGGGTTAACATTTGCCCCCAAAACATGCCTTGCTATTGGAAGGTGTGTTTTGAATAGCCTCAAATCCAATATCTAAAATCCATGTTCTATTCATTGTCAAGCAATTCCATCCAAATCCGATAGTCTACTCCGCGACCGTTCCAAGTCGTCATCCCATTCCGAATCCATTAACCGAATCCACGATCTCTTCGGATCATTTTATCCGAGTCCGAGACCTCCCTGGGTCATGTAGTCCAAAGCGAGGACCTCGCCGGGTCCTAAAATCCATATCCGGGACCTCACCGGGTCTAGATCCAAAGCTGAAATCCGAATCCGATAGCCGAGTTTGAATCCATCCATATCCAATAACCAATAACCGAATCCATGACCTCTCCGGACCGATATCCAAATCCGGGTCCGCTCCGGGTCTATGCCCAAACCCTTAGCTATTCATAGCCAATATCCAAATCCATAACCTCTCCGGGTTCTTGCCAAGCGTAATCCACACTCGACGACCTATGTTAAGTAATGCCATGGTGTTCCTGGTTTAGTGTCCCTGAACGCTAAGTAATGCCGTGGCTTAAGTCCTAAGCCGAATCCTGGTCGCTCCGGACCCTTGCCGAGCATAGTCCATACTCGATGACCTGAAATAGTAACCAATAGATAATATGTGACCTAAGTCTTAGGCTGAATCCTGGTCTCTCTGGACCCTTTCCGAGCATAGTCCATGCTCGACAACCTTTTAGCCAAAACCCAGACAAAAAGTCAACCAAAATTCAATCCGAAATCCAGATTCAAACTAGAAAACCAGAAATCCATATCAAACGTCCAAATCAAAATCCAAATAAAAAATCAAGCACTAAAACCAAAATTCAAACCAGAAAACCAACAAAACCGGGAGTTCAAACCGAACTCCAAAACCAAAGCAGAAAAACAAGTGTCTAAGCCAAAAAGAAAAAACAGATTTCACAAACCAGAGCTTCACAGTCTATCATCATCTCAGAGCATGCCTAAGGGTTATCTTTGTCCCCGTGCATGAGTAAGTGATTTAGCCGTTTTCCCGGAGTTTGTTACTTATTCCAAACCATCACGATTAGTTGATGACCAACCGACCGCCATTCCTGGGCCTCACGCCATCGTCGTTCAAGGTAGGCGGTGGCCGCTCCTGTTCCACCGCCGCATTTTGAGTTTCGACATATTGTTGCAACTAACCATTCCTTACATGCTCCTCAATTAAATCCTTTAGATGCCTGCAGCTATTAGTATCATGCCCGTCCAGGTCATGAAAGAGACAGTGCCTTCCCGATGCCCTTTCACGTTCTGAGGGTTCCCTCCTTGCCGGCCTTCGATAAGGAAGGAGATCCCGATTATCCAAGTATATCCGTTCCAATGTTTCATTCAGTCCAGTATAAGTGGAGAATTTTGGTTCCCCCCAGCGTTTCCTCTTCCCTTTGTCCTTATCTTTACCAAAGCTTTCACCGGACGGTTCTCCATCCTTAACCATGTTTACTTCCTTTGACCTCATATCCAAACATGCATCCTCTTGTCGAAGAAATCTCTCGGCTTCGTGAAAGAATTCACCGAGATCCATTGGTGGGTCCCATATCAAGGATACTTTGAAATCTGAATTATCCCTGACTCCTGACACCGTCGCCATTAGAACCATAGATGGATCCGGCCGATCCATCGAAGCAACTGCTGCATTAAACCGAGTTAAAAAAGTCCCGAGCGATTCTTCTATCTTCTGCTTCACCGACGTCAGTGTCATCACATTCTTCGGCCTTTTGATGTGAACTCAAAACTGTTTCAAAAACCTGTCCACCAGTTTTGTCCATGTTCCAATTGATCCATCTTCCAGCTGTCTGAACCACATAGCATCTATATCGGTCAAGTACAGGGGAAAACACCGGGCCATAACCTCCTCTGATGCCCCCAGTACTTCCAGATGCCTTGTGTACCTCATCAAGTGGTCAGTGGGATCTGTCTTACCGTTGTATACTTCCAGAGTGGGCAGCTTGAAATCAGGTGGATTCCTAGCCATCCTGATGTTACGGGTAAACGGACTTTTGTTGACTCCCTCCAAATCTCTATTTGTCAGACCTCCACGAATAGTTCGCCTGATAATGTCAGCTAATCCAGTGTTACCTACCAAGGGTTGCCCCCCATCCACATCTCCTAACTGCCCTCCAAGTCCTCGAGGGAATTCTGGCACATACTCCTCGTCACCTACTCTTGTATTCCTATTGGTGCCGGGCTGTGCAGCGTCATCTGGTATCCCTCCATGGATTGGTCCAGCATTACCTGGTGGCGTGCCCTCGAGTCTAGGTCCATCTAGATTAATAGTTGTTTGCTAATTGGGGGCTGCCCCCTGCTGAACCACTCCATCTGCTTGTCTATTGAGTCCTTTTGATCCAGCTCCATGGATCCGACCTCCTGCAGCTCTTGCTATTTCTGCCTGTCCAAATTGTCTAAGAAGTGTCTGCATCATTTCCTCTTACCTTTTCATCAGCTGCTCCTGCATGGAATTCATCATGACCTGCATCTTGTCCCTAGTGATATAGATTGAGGCTTGATTAGCTCCAGAGGAAGCCTCCTGACTTCCCTCTTGCTGACTCCTTTCCGTCCTTTGTCTCCTAGTTAATTGCTTCGCCATAGTCTCCATAATCCAAGTTCCTAGGCCTTTAAATACAAAATCCAAGCTTCTGAATCCCTGAGTGCTAGCTTTCTCAGTGAAAGCACCAAAATGTTAGCACCAAAATTGGTCACTAACACCTAAGTCCAGATGAAAGCACCAAACTACAGCCACAGATCACAGATAGAATATATATAGAGAGTATGAATGTGAAGAATAGTGAAAATTAAAAAGAAAGCAGTAATAACACAAGATTTATAGTGGTTCGGCTGACTCCGGCCTACATCCACTCTAGAAATTCCTTTTTATTGATGTCAGAATCAATTACAGTTACAATTTAGGGTTTTTAGAACAATAATGGCAGAGCATCCTTAGTGTAGAAGATGAAGGGAAACAGAATGAAGATCCCATTTTTCTGAAACCCCTCATGCTGTATTTATAAGCAATACCCGAGATACTGGGCTTCCTGAGTGGCCCGGGCCCACCAAGATCATAGTCAACCCAAACCTCAAACACCACGACCGACCTCGAGTTCATAATACGTCGACCCGATATCCCCCGGGCATGACTCGAAGCAGGCCTATCCAAGACTCGGAGTAAACTAGGCTAGAACTCGGAGCATAATGAAGCCGATCCTATCCACTCATTCAATGTCGATCCCCTTCCTCACCGATCCAAAACAAAACTGCCAATCGCGTCTCCAAACGTTTGCTGAATCCTGAATGAAATGCCGACCCACACACGCCGATGGACTTATGCCGACCTACCTTGACCGAACCATAACCATATTCCAACACCGAGCCACTCCCAACTCTGATACCTCCCAAGCATGCCGATCCACTGCCAAATATGCCGAACCACATATGTATACCGATCCACTCGTCATGACCGAACCACCTCCACTGCTGAACCACTACAATAACCGACCCGGCATCCTACCGATCCAAAACCTTCACAACACCAACCCACTTGTATCGAGCTATGCTCGCCGAGCCATACTCACTGAGCTAGTCGCACCGGGCCACCCTGGCTGAAGCACCATGATAGAACCATGCATGATCTCTTCTCCGTGACCGAGCCATGTACGATCGAGCCACCTTGGTCGAACGACCGACCCACATGGCCGAACTCCAATGACCGAACGCTCATGACCGACCCATGCTATGCCGAACCCCGGCTTCGTAATCATATTTATCATCCGTGATTGATCGTCTATTTATCCAGCTGACTCAAACCCATTGTATTCCAGCCTTGATAAATGAGTAGTCGATTTAGTTAAATCAGCCTATCCACGGCCTTGCCAAAAGGCGGGTTAACAAGGTCAATTATTTATATTTTTATTAATTAACCATTCTAGATCTAAATTCAAATTTATCCTACGAGTTAAACTTGGACCTTTAATTTATAGTCTGGAATTTCAAATTAATTCAATCAATCTATGTTAGATACACACACATACATATATATATATATATATGTATGTATGTATGTGTGTGTGTGTGTGTGCATATGTTTGTTTGTATAAATAGATTTGTAAATTTGCAATGTTGCCGCACTTGGTTAAATCAATAATTGGTATTATGAGTATTTGAGACAATTAGATCAAAAGAGTTTTGACTCATGCATGTGAATATATGGGATTTGTAAAGGATACTATAAATAAAAGATTGATGGGAATTAAATTAGATTTGATGCAAGCTTACGAAAAACTTGAAAGGATAAGTTGCACATCCCAACATTTATCTATAAATGTATTACACCATGACATATCTAGTTGAATCATTATGCTATGTTATATGTTCTCCCCAATCATGACATATATTTGCAATTTACACCCTATGTTTTCATATGACTTTTACCATGCTCAAAAGTTGTAAACACTCACACCTCCGAACGAACCGATTCAAAGCCTAAAATAGCGTTTGAACTTGCATCGTTACAAGAAGTACAAATCATTAGGGTTTTGTGGTTCATGAGATTTACAAGGTAAAGAGACATATATAACTTTAACATATTCTACACTTTCAGATCTCATGGCAGAAGGAATAAAATATAAGTATCGAAAATTACCTAAACCAATATTGTCTCAAAATATTGTGGTCCATACAAGGAATATATGAAAAGAGTTCCAAATAGGAATACAACATAAGTCTGACTGATAAATGCACTAAGGTACATAGAAAAATAACTAATAATATATTTTCAATGCCCCGAGTCACCTTCTCCACCCACCTTATCCTGGTCACTTCACCTACCACCATGTCCTTCTGTAGTAAATATAAAGAGGGAAAAGTGGACTGGATTAGACAAGGTTCGGTGAATGAATTATATCACTAGTGGTATGGTGTCAATAAGTAATTAAATTTCAATTGTGATTTACACAACCTAAAGGTTTCCATTTGTGTGCATGTACTACATATAAAGGATTTGTCACTTTACGCATTATAAGGTAACTATTCTTAATATGCTTAAATCCAATAATGACCCATGAAAGTTTCCACCCAAAGGCTAGTCGTCCATAAACCAAGTAAACCTAAGAGTCTTCCTAGTATACATTCCCGACATGGATTGCTAACCATTCATTGAGTTAACATACTCAATAGTGACTGCTTAAGTTGCACCGTATCGAGCGTACATCCAATGCCCAGGCTACTCGTCGAGTCACAGTCCGACAATACTTGTAATTTATGCATTGGGCAAAATCCTCATTAGTGCTCGTATTGTACACCCCCCAATGTTTAATCACAGCATAGGAAGGTCGATAATTCAACTTCTTCCATGGGTACATCCGCCGAAAGATGTGCGTCTTAATAATACAGATATCTTCGTTCCTCACACACAATCATGGACATGCAATTGTGACTACTATAGTAACAAAAGGAAGCCTAATTGCAATATAATCGCATGTCTCGTTGAGTGTAGTGTTATACAACATCATGAAGTATGAACCTGGGCATGTCACTAAGTGTGGAACCAATCCATCATGTTACACGGCTCCTTGCAGCTATGCGAACTCTCAAAAGTCAAAAAGGTGGAAACAAGTTTCCTTGAACCATCCTACTTAGCCTGCACCATGTCTAGGTCCGACATGGGCTTTCTACAACGATTAGACTCCCAGACACGTCATTCAGATGTCTGACCAAAGTTCAGACACCAGAGCTTTTGGTTCAGATGTCTGATTACATGTATAAAATTAGCTACAGGCACTTAGACGTTTGGCCTTATATTCAGAAGTCTGACATTGATTCCAAACATATAAGTATAAGTTCAGATGCTTGAATCATATAAGATTTCAACGTTTTCTTTTCTGTATTGATTTTCCTTAAGGTCCAGACAACATACCTAGAATTTAAACATCTAAACTCACATATTTAGGTTTATTTTCTCTTTCCTTTTGCTCATCTTTTTTGCGGACTTGGATGTAACTGTAAGGTTCATCTTTTATCAAGTATTTTGGTAAAATTTTAGTTCTAATTCATCTCCAACTTTATGTTGTTTCTCCATTTGAATGTATATAGGTGTTCACCCATTTCTACGTGTATTTCAAAATTAGCAGAGTCAAATCTATGTAAGTTTCCAAGGTAATTCCACCTAAATCAATTCAAACTTATCATATAAAAATCAGATCTATAGAGTTAGGGGTAATTTTAATCTAATTTACGCTCCCTATAAGTTACAATGATCATCTTATCAATTTATTACTTAGAGTTTTCCAATTATTTCAATTCACATACAGTTCAATTAAAAATCGTTGGTTCAAGTTAAAGATCATATTTCTAACCCTAAAAAATATAAATGAAGTTTAACTACTTATTTTCATCATAAACACATCCTAGATAAATCCATTCACCTTGGAATGATGTTTGAAGAAACCTTTCCCTTAATGTGACTAGATCTGATGTTTCCTACTTCCCCTTTTAACTTAAAATAATTGATTTTGGTTCTTTGTCTTTTTTATTTGATTTGCATTCTTGTTGAAGTTTAGATTTTAATTTGGATAAAGAAGTTTGGAGGAGGAGGAAGAGAGTTAGGGTTTCTTAATGGAGGCTAGCATTTAGAATAAAGGAAATGAGGGCGAAGTTTGTAATTATAGGCTAGGATTAGGGTTTTTAGGGCTTAATCTCGACATCAATATTTTCGGAAATGCCACTAAGGCCAATTTTTGCCCGTTCTGACCCTTGTACCCAAATTTGACAAGTTAAATATGTTTTCTGAATGTAAATGGTACTTCGTGTGCAATGAAATAGGCCCCGAAGCCTAATTCTTCTATTAAAATTTACCATTTTGCCCTTTAATGGAAAATTACATTTTTTACCCCTGTCGATATTTTAATTTATTATTAAAGTTTGCATGATGTTCTATTCTCTCCTTAAAAAAATTTGGTCCTCGCAATTCCAAGAGATGGAAAAAAAGCAACTCGAAGACTCTAATCATTTGTATATGCAATACGTACACTCAAACCACACCGCACACAAAACATCCAAACAATCCTTATCAAACATATCTGTTCTCTAACATTTCTTGTAGTAAGATGAGATACCCAAAAGGATAACACTCGGGTATGGATATAAACATCAATATATCAGTGGTAAAATAAGTGCAAATAGCAATGCGCATCCATCAATCAACATATGTCATGAACATGGCAGGTGATAAATGCATAAATGCTAATGCAACCCATATATATGTTGGAACTGGGACAGCCCGCAACGGAAGTTATATGTGGATTTCAAAAAAAATTCCTTATTGGATTTTTGTTGGGCTTATGAAGTTTAATTTGTTTAGAACATTTCTAAATTTTATTTAAAATCTTTTATTTTATTTAAATTTATAAAATGATATAATTTTTTTAATCTATGTTATATATATGTGTCTGCATGTGCGTGTGTGTATGTGTAACATATCAATCCGTACAAAGTATAACATGTTCATGTATAGATGTTGATGTGTAACATATCAATCCGTACAAAGTATAACAGGTTCATGTATAGATGTTGGGATTTACATCGCAATAGACACGTTAGCTCATCCATTATGCAAATATATTATCCAAATGTATGCATGTATAAATATATTATATTATTTACATGTAAACATTATATATATATTTGTATATATGTATATTATAGTTTTGTTTAAATAATTTAATATAAGTATAAATACACATGTGCACACATATATATCGCATATCGATCGATACATTTATAACTATTATAAATTAATACAATAAATTTATTCCTCAAATCATATTCAAAATTTTATAATTAAAATTTCATAAATATTAATTAATTTAATTAATTTATAACAATTATAAACTGATTAAAACTTTTGGTCTAAAGAGAATTCACCATTTCGGTTGTGTGACTTGTTGGGTGTAAATTTGGTCAGCGATTAACATCGAACTATTCGAATGTTAATGTTCACACGTCACTTAGCAAGTGATGTGACATTTTGACCAAATTTATCGCTTACTTAGTTTCGGTAAAATCCAAGTTCACTTTACAAAGCGTTATCCGGTTGTGTCATTTATTTACACCAATTCTCTTCGTCAAAACTATATCACCACTACAATAAAAAAGACCTTTAGCAGCGTTTTTAAAGTGTTGCCATAGTCATTAGTAGCATTTGGAAGAATGTTGCCTAATATGATGATGCAATAGAGTCAGGAAATTCCACAGCGTTTCTGAAATGTTGTTAAACTAATGGCTATCGAAGCTTTGAAAAAACGCTACAGTAAACTAATTTTGTAGCGTTAATTAAACGCTGCAAAATCATTTAGCAGCATTTCGGAAACGCATTCTAACCGCATGACTTTAGAAGAACTAGTCATACAGCAGGAGTTTTGAAACACTGCAAAAATAAGTTATGCAGCTTTTTTGAAATGCTGCGGTATATCAACAATTTTGCTAAATTTTACAACTACTGCAGCAGGCTCAATTTATAAAACATTAATAGATATAATCTGATAATATAAGCAGTTATAAAGATTAAACATAATCAAAGCTACATCAATTTCACACACCATAAAATTTAATTATATACAACATTTCATGAACAATATTTTAAACACAAATGTTAGCGGTATAAAATCTTACAAAAAGAGCTTGCTAACAGAGAATATAAATCATGGAAAGTCCAAGCTCGTCTCCTTCAAAAGTCCAATATACCTATAAGAAAAAAAAAGACAATTAGAGATCAGCCGTAGAAGAGAACAAAAATGAATTTATTAGGTAAAAGCCAAAAAGAAAATGAGATACATGCAGTGATCCATTATCATGTCATTTTTCACATATTCCATTATCATCTCTCCTTCTACTTTTCATTCACTACTAACTCAAAAACCTAAGCATTTGATCCGATTAAAAAGAAAGTTGACTCAAAAACTCAAATTCAAGTGTAAAATAGTGTGCAATCGGTTAAAAAGACAAGATTATCATTCACTTCGCTCTATATTACCAATATAACATCCAAAATTCACCTAAATTTCTTATCCAATGCAAAATACCCTAAATTTAGTTCAGGTTCATCAAGAGACACCAGGTGGGTATGGCTTAGCAAACAGTGATGGCAGGAATTCTCTAGTAGTGCACATGTATTCTATGTTCAAAAAATAGTTGATGTAAATATTCATCACAGAGTGACTATGTACAAAACTAATTGTAATATTAAACATACTGATAATATTAAATAAGCTTATCTATCTAATTTATATTTGTTATGGCTTATCTATAGATTAAATAATACATTTTCACAAAATATAGATAAGATTACATGTAATAATTATCCTTAACATACTATATATTATTTATGAACATGAATGAAATATATTTTATCACATATCAATGTAATAAACATTTTATCATCTTCAAGAAAAATGGTACCACATTCCAATATCAAGAAAAATATATGTTCAAATGCTTTAACCAAATCAAGTAAACTAGATAATTTTTATAAAACTTAGTTAATTTATTATTATTATTTATAAAACTTAGTTAAATTATTAAATTATTATTGTTATAAATTTAGTTAATTTTTATAAAACTTAGTTAACTTGGTTAATATTTTATAATTTATTATTGGTATAAACTTAGTTAATTTTTATAAAACATAGTTAATTTATTATTGTTATTATTTAGAAAACATAGTTAACTTTGTTAAATTATTATTATTATTATAAATTTAATTAATTTTTATAAAACTTAGTTAATTTGGTTAATATTTTATAATTTATTATTATTACTAACTTAGTTAATTTATTATTATTATTATTTATAAAACTTAATTGACTTAGTTAAATTATTATTATGATTATTATAATTTAGTTAATTTTTTATAAAACATAGTAAACTTAGTTAATATTTTGTAATTTATTATTATTATTATTAACTTAGTTAATTTATTATTATTATTATTATTATTATTTATAAAACTTAATTGACTTAGTCAAATTATTATTATCATTATTATAAATTTAGTTAGTTTTTATAAGACTTAGTTAACTTCGTTAATATTTTATAATTTACTATTATTATTATTATTAACTTAGTTGATTTATCATTATTATTTTTTATAAAACTTAATTGATTTGGTTAAATTAATTTTATCATTATTATAAATTTAACTATAAAACATAGTAACTTGGTTAATATTTTATAATCTATTATTATTATTATTATTAACTTAGTTAATTTATTATTATTTATAAAACTTAATTGACTTAGTTAAATTATTATGATCATTATTACACTATTAGAAAAGGGTTAAATAGCGACAGGGGGGCGACGGCTTCCGACGGCCATTTTCCAACGGCTTCCGACGGGCCGTCGGTGACCGTCGGAAGCTGTCGGAAAATCGCGTAATACTGGCTACAGCCGAGCCTCTTCTTCCTCATTTCAGAATACCCAAATCTAATTACAAATTCCCAAATTCACTTCCCAAGCCTCCAATCACTATCATATTTTTGCATCCTCCCCGGCTACGAATTCAACCTCTCTTGCTTTCTAGCTCAGGTATAATATCTTATTTTCGCGAAAAATTCAATTTTTACCCTATTTCTAGATTTGCATAAGTTGATAAATTAGGGCTAATTGGTGATTGAAATTGTTTCCAATAGTGTTATAATAGTTTCTAGCATTCCATGGTATACCTATTTCATCTTTTATCGTGAAATTGTGAAAAACATGTATAATTTATGGTTGTTCGTGTATATGTAAATCGTTGTGTATGCCTTGATTCTATGATTGTATATGTGTGTAGCGCTGCTATCATTGTATTGTGTTAGTTGGAATAAGATAAAATGAATGCACGAGCTAGGAGTATTATATTGTGCATGTATTGACTTATGCAACAAAAAAATGCATGAGTCTAAATTATAATTATGTGTATTGAAAAATGACAAAAATGTTAAACCAGCCTTAAGTTGATGTAATACGTCGAATAAATTTGTTAAACTAAAATATATTTTTGTAAATGTGAACAGTTAGTAAAACTGTATCTTTTCGTAAAATGCGCACATTTAATTAACTAATATCCCTTAGAGAGTTTTTGACCCCGTCTGACGAGTGTTGTACATGATCGTTATATAAATAGTCGTTTTTTTTCAAAAAACGACCATTTATATTCATTTGGTACAATGTTTGTTGGATTTGTCCCTGTATTGGACAAGTTATGAACATAGTAAGCATTTATATTTTGTATACTACTTCGTCTCAAACGGTTCATAAAATTTTGGCCTAACTATTCTTTTTTGTTTCCTGTGTACACGCATTTGTGTACAATGCAGGGAACAAAAGGGAAATGCTGCCGAAATTTTGTTGAATCGTTTGAGACGAAGTAATATACGAAATGTAAATGCTTACTGTGTTTGTAATGGGAAGTAGGATGCCTGACCATGGAAAAAAATATCTTTTTGTACAAAATTTTGTATCGATATGTTAAAAAATAAAATGTGTCATATTTGAAAATATTTTTTAATTTGTGAAATAGTTCTTTAAATTCAAATATTATACGACCATGAAAATAATCTTTTTCGAATTTGTATTCTTGAAAATAAATATTAAATTTTGAACTTGTGACTCATTTTCTCAAATAGGAAAAATGATTGATTATTTTGTTGATCGGAGGAGATGGATGTACCAAAGAAAAGGACTGAGAGGCTCAATAAAAGAAGATTTTTATAATGGTATAAACGTATTTGTTGAATTTGCTTTAAGTAATAACGGAAACGATCCAGCGTTGTCCCTGTAGTAGGTGTAGACATTTGAAGTATTTGTTACCAAATATTATGAAAGTTCATTTGTGCCAAAATGGTTTCGTACCCGAGTATTATGTTTGGGATCGGCATGGAGAAGTTGTAGCAAATACTTCTGTAGAGTCTGAAAGTGTCGTTAACGAAGTAGTTACGATGACCCGTATAGAAAATATGGTCGAAGATGCAGCACGATCAATGTTTCCTATGGTTGAAGTTGACGACGATGATGGAAATGTTGAAGAACCAAATATTAAAGCAATTTTTTTTATGATTTACTAGATGCTAGTAAGAAACCTATTTGGGATGGTTGTAAAAGCGGCACTCAGCTGTCAGTAATCGCAGAATACATTGCGATGAAGTCAAAATACAACATCACTGAAGCTGGGTTTACGGCTGTTGTACAAGCTGCAAAAAGACATATGCCGCCCGATAATCTAATGTGTGAAAATCACTATGAAGTTAAAAAACTTATGTCGGCTTTTGGTTTACCTTATCATAAAATAGATACATATTTAAAAGGCTGCATGTTGTTTTGGAAAGAAGACGCAAACCTTAGAAATTGTAAAATTTGTAATCAGGAGAGATACAAACCAAGAAAAAAGAAGGGGAAGGAAGTTCCGTACAAGCGCATGCATTACTTACCCATCACTCCAAGGCTTCAAAGATTATATGCATCTTCTGTAACTGCATCTAATATGAGATGGCATAGTGTGAGAATGGAGGAAGAGGGTACGTTGACACATCCGGCCGATGGAGAAGCATGGAAGCATTTCGATAAAACGTATCCAAATTTTGCAACGGAGAGTCGAAATGTTAGATTAGGATTATGTGCGGATGGTTTTTCGCCATTTTCTCAATTTCTTTCTAAATATTTATCCTGGCCCATTATCGTCACACCGTATAATTTACCTACATGGATGTGTATGAAAACGCAATATATGTTTCTTACGGTTGTCGTTCCTGGCCCCGACGATCCGACACAAGGAATCGATGTATATTTACAACCATTGATTGAGGAGTTAAAAATACTGTGGAACGAAGGAGTAGAAACGTACGATGAGTCCAAGAAGAAATTTTTTTGTATGTTTGCTTCTTTGTTGTGGACTATAAGTGATTTTCCTACCTATGCAATGCTTTCAGGATGGAGTACTGCCGGTCGTCTAGCATGTCCATATTGCATGGATGAAACACGAGCGTTTTCTTTACCTCATGGTAAGAAAATTTCATGGTTTGACTGTCATCGATATTTTCTCCATGTAAATCATCCCTTCAGAGGAGGCAAGAAAAACTTTTTAGCTAATAGAGTAGAAACCAGACAACCACCGACGATATGGTCAAGCGAAGACATATATGAACTTGTTAGGGACTATCCAAAGATATATGAAACTGGAGTGCAAACAGAAATTGAAGGCAAATCGATTGTTCATAACTGGTGCAAACAAACTATTTTTTGTGAGTTGCCGTATTGGAAACATCTTCTGCTTCGTCATAATATAGACGTGATGCACAATGAGAAAAATGTATTTGATAATGTTTTTAACACAATTTTGAATGTGAAAGGGAAGACGAAGGATGATTTGAAATCAAGATGCGATATAGAAGAATTATGCAAACGTCCTGAGCTTCATATGAAACCAAATGACAGTAAAAAACCCAAAGCATGTTATGAATTAGATAATAATCAAGTTAAAGTTGTGTTAAAATGGGTGGAAGGGTTAAGATTTCCTGATGGGATATCATCAAATCTTCGTAGATGTGTTGACTTTAAAACCGGTAGATTGAGCGGAATGAAAAGCCACGACTGTCACATAATGATGGAAAGTTTATTTCCCGTTATGTTCAAAGAACTACTGCCGTTAAAAGTTTGGAAGGTAGTAATGGAGCTTAGTATGTTTTACAAAGAGCTTTGTTTGACTACTTTAAAAGTGCAATGTTTGCGTAAACTTGAAGTAGATATTCCTATATTGCTCTGCAAATTAGAGAAAATATTTTCGCCAGGTTTTTTTTAACGTAATGGAACATTTACCTATTCATCTCCCATCTGAAGCACGACTTCGAGGTCCTATCCAATATGGATGGATGTATCCATTTGAGAGGTATGTAATATGTTATCACGTAATTTAATTGCATTTGAAAGATGAAGTTAATGTAAATTAATTTTGCATAAATATCTAAATTATTTGAAGAAAAAAGTGAGGCAAAAAGCACGAGTTGAAGGTTCGATATGTAAATCTTACATCGAAGAAGAAGCTTCGTTCTTTTTCTCTCACTGTTACAGTGACCATGTGAATATATCATTTGAAAGTGTTCCTCGTAATGATGAAGGCGACGAACAAGAGTCCTCTCAAGCAATGTTATCTATTTTTAGACAACATGGTCGACCTTTTGGAAAATGTGTAGAAATATGGCTAGAGGATAGAGATCTTCATGTAGCACACACTTTTATTCTTCTAAATTGTGCCGAGGTTGCACCGTTTGTTAGGTAATCTGAAATAATAATTTGTGTTTTATTCTTTTCTATAATGCATGCGCGTGTATAACCTAATGTAATAATTTGTTTATATATACAGTGTTTATGCACGTAAACATCCGAACGGAGATCTCAGTAAAGAATTTTCCGGTTGGTTTTCAAATTACGTTTATGAGCCGAGAAATTGTGTTGTTGACGAAGGGTTGAAACATCTTGCGATGGGACCAAAAAGAGTGGTCAAGACATATCTAATATATTTCGTCAATAGATATAAATTTAACACCAAAGAATATGGTGCAGAAAAATTAACGAATAATATCGGTGTATTTGTTAAAGGTAGTGACGATCCAAAAAATCACATAAATGATTTTTATGGCGTTCTAACACAAATTTTGCAACTGACATATTTCTCACGACCCGCGGAGGAGGTGTTTCTATTTAGATGCAATTGGTTTAGCAATGTTCCAGGTTCTGGAATTAATGTGCACAAGGATTATAATCTTATCGAAATAAAGCATATATCGCACTATCACAAGTACGATCCTTTTGTACTAGCCAAACAATCATTGCAAGTTTATTACGCTCCTTATCTGTGTCTAAAAAGAGATAAAGTAGATTGGTCTACAGCTTTTAAAACAAAGGCCAGATTTACATTCGATGGGAAGAATATGCCAGACGAACAAGCTTATCAGGCAGATCTTGAGGAAAATAACGAAATAATAATTACAGACGATCATACAGATTTTGGTCCTTTGATCGATGAATTAAATATTTTGGTAGAAGCGTTTGACAGAGCAGAGGAAAATATCATAGAAAATGTAACATCCCACTATTTTGGACCATTCATTTCGACAATAAATCCACACATGTCGGACTTGAATACTTCAAAATAGTGGATCGTCAAGAAAATTTGGAGCAAATAAAACCAAACACAGAATATCAGAATAACTCGCAGCGGAAATAAAATACCATAGTAGTTCATGAAGCTACCATATGCATACTCTCAAAACATATACAAAATATCATAGTTTCAAAATGGATATAATAGAAGTCTGGATACATAAATCACTAATACAGAAGCAATACCGAATATGAAATAACTGGAATAGAAACAGATGATAGATAGATAAATAAGCTCCAACAATTCTCTAGCTCCAGAAGATGAATCCATAGCTGCGTTACTCAGGCTAACCCGAGCGTAAAGAAACACAAGCACTCGAGTCAGGACATATATACTTATACAATGTAAACCAACTCAAGTGAACTGTAATAGCAATGCACAATAACTTAAAGGATGCTTGGGATCGCACATCCTTTAAGGATCCGTTAAACCATCAATTAAGCAGAAATAAATGCTATCATAGAAATGTTCATATTAGAGTAAACAATGCAAATAACAGTGTTAATGTGTGCATCAAAACAATCACAAGGAAATCAAATTGCCCACAAAGAAGTATACCCATGGTTATCGATTTCAAAATGCTTTATAATTTCGAATGAAAATCATTCATTTAAACCATTAAAAGTGAAGTCATTATACCCTCAAATCAAATATTCAATTCCCAAGTATTTAGCATTTTCTGAGCTCATTTATTCAGTTAATATTCCAAAACAATGAAATTTCCAGCTTTCGCAGCACTTAGGAAATGCTACGGTAAGTTATATTTGAAACAATTCAATTCAGCAAAGACAGCATTTACAAAACTGCTGTAGTAGTTCAATTACATTACAAAATCAATTCAATTCAATAAAGACAGCATTTACAAAACTGCTATAGTAGTTCAATTACATTTGAAAATCAATTCGATTCAGCAAAGACAGCATTTACAAAACTGCTGTACTAGTTCAATTACATTTGAAAATCAATTCAATTCAGCAAAGTCAGCATTTACAAAACTGCTGCAGTAGTTCAGTTACATTGGAAAATCTCATTTCAGCAACTGCAGCACTTATCAAGTGATACTGTAGCCCTTTTATTAGTTTCAGATTTTAGATTTTCTTTCTGCAACCACAACACTTACCAAGTGCTGCAGTAGCCTTTAGTTAATTAGTCTTTAGTTCATTTGCATCAACCACGGCACTTACAAAGTGCTGCAGTATCATTTACTTCAGATTTTAAGTTTATTTCAGAGATGATAACATTTCTGAAGTGGTACTAATTAAATTTCCAGATTTATAATAAAATTTCAGAAACAAATAAACTTCAAATTTAACCATTTTAACTTATAAAAATCATATTTTCCACTTCAAAAATGTTCATTTAAATACCCTTTAACTTCTGATTTTATAAAGTAAAATTTCATAAATAAAATACCAAATTTTCCAATAATTTACTTATTAAATCCAAGTGTACAATTTTTCCATTCTTTGCATTTTAATCATTAACATAACACTTAAATTTAGATTACCATTTCATAAATAAAACTTAATTTCTATTTTATTTCTTAACTTGAACTTCCATTTTAAAACAACTCTCACATTTTCAAATTAAGTTATATTTTTCAAATTTCAATTTAACCATTTATTTATTTAACATTTTAACTTGTAGAAAAATCACTAACCCTTTATTAAATCATTTTTAAATTCAATTTTAATCAAATTATCATATTTTTACGTTTTTAAAATACTTAAAATTTTCCAGAAAAATATATAAAATAACCACGGGTCTGTATAATATTTTCTAACCTAAGTCAAGTGATACATATAATATATCATTTCAATCCGTAATTTACAAAGAAAAATCTGGGTTCTATCATTCCAAACCCGCAATCCCAAGTTAAATAAAATAAATAAAAATCGCTCAGGCCTATCATTTCAGCCCATAACGATTTTTCCCTATTCTAAAGTCCGTTCAGGTATGTATCATTTCAACCCATAGTGATTCTATTCTACAGGGAACTTGCAGTGTGAGAAACAGAAATAAATAAACAGTATAACAAAATATAACATATCAGATGATGTGATAGTTTATAACAGGGTTTAAAGATAATACATATCACAGGCAGGTATAACATGATATAACAGTTCTACATATTCACTTGTTGTCACTTCACAAATTCTATAAGTATGAATGTCAAGCGTGAATAACTCACCTTTTCAAGCTGGAGTTAACGATTCAAAACACAAAGATAAATTCCAGAAAGCACGATACATTACGATTTAGATTCAAGTGGAGAGAGAGCCAAGCTATTGATCTTGTATACAACAAATAAGCAAAGCAATTATAAATATATATTCAACACAAAGATTAAATTGAAAGAAATGAAATTAGAATTAACAAATGACTTAACCAAGCATTGAAATCAAAATTGCTCGACCTTCTCTCAACATGGCTCGGCCATACATGTTTATTTGGTTCGGCCATCATGATTTGTTGGTGGTAAAGGCTCGGGTTTGGCATCACATAGGCACGGCTACATGGGGATGTGAAGAGTTTGGGAGTTACAAGGTAGGGAAGGTCAAAGGACAAGGCAAAAGGAGTTTTGGTTGCAACATAGGCTCGGCCTATGGTCATATGGGCTCGATCAGGTTCAACTACAGGTTAGGTCAGGTGGTATGATGGCCAGTGGTGATGGTCACGGCGGCTGGTGGTAGAGCTAGGGGTGGTGGCCGAGTCAAACTATGGGATGGTGATGGGATAAAGGGGTTCGGCTATGCAATATGCAAGGGGTTTTGCAAGTTTTGTGGTGATTGCACCATAGGGTGGTCACGGCCTGATCTGGACAGAGGGGAGGAGTGGTATGCCGTGGATGATGAGGGGAAGGAGGTGATGGTGGTGGTCGGTGGAGATGATGGTGGGTAGGGCCGAGCAAAGCATGAAGAGATCAAGGCAAAAATCAATGAAAAATGAAGAAGAAAAGTAGTAAAAGAGGAAGCCATTACTTACAAATTTTTTCAGAAATGGAATGGCCGAGAGTTGTGAAGAGAATGAGAAGTTTTCACGTGAATAAGCAAATGAAATTTATGGCTATTCTAGAGGAAATGGACGGCGAAGCAATGAAGAGACAAGAAAAGGAAAAGTCACAAGCAAATGAAAAGACACTGTCTCTTTGAATTTCCAATTTCATTTACACAAAATAAACAAAATAAAAATCAAGTAAATAAAATAAAAATCAAAACAAAATAAAGTGGAAATGAAAATAAATAATTTATCTTAGGAAAATAAGAAAATAAATAAAGAAAATAGTTTAATTTATTGAAACTAGAATTAAAAATTGTAAACAAAATACGACTAATATAGGAAAATTCCAAACACAACAAAATTCACACAATTTAATTCAAAACCCAAAACAAAATAAAAGATGGCAAATAAAAATAGAAAATGAAAAATAAAATGCAGATAAAATTCTATGTGTAAAATGTTGAATTTATCAAATTTTAAAAGGTTTAAAACGGAATTCAACGAAACGAAAAGCAGAACGGATATCAGGACCAATTACTGTTTCAAAGGAAAAGATTAAAATTTAAAATTTAAAATTTTCAATTTAAATGTCACAGTTTGACAAAATATAACATTTCTTGAAAAATCAATATTTAATTGTATTTGGAAAAATAAAATAGAAACAAAAATCAAAATACATGGGAAAAATTCCAAACTTCAAATTAAAATTATTTAAAAATCAAAGTTTCAAAATAAAATTAATTTAAAAATATTTATTAAAATTATGGGTTGTTACAGAAAACGAGACCGAATCTAAATAAGAAGACGATGATGATTGATAAAAATCTGAATCTGATTTTTTTGCAATTGATGTAACTATGTTGAATTCTTGATGTATTATGAAATTGATGTAACTATGAAACCAAATTTGTATGTTTACCATTGTTTACATGTTTTATGTCATTTCCATTTGTCATTTACTTAGCAATTTTTATTAAAAATGCAATGTAATCTGCTTATCGTCGGAACATGAGACCCATTATGAATCAGGTATAACACACTTCCATTTCTATTTCCATTTCAGTCATTAATTTAGCAATTTATACCGTTGATGTCATTTACGTATGAAATATATTTCATTATCACGTTATTATTCTCTTTTGAAATGATCTGTATATATGTCACAGGTTTATCATAATGTCATCTAGAGGTAGGAGCTCTTCCCGATCTTCAAGAGGCAATGGCAGTGGTCCATCGCAAGCATCACAGCGTCCTGTAGTTTCTTTAGTACCTAGAGAAGAGGGGTAAGAATTAAATTTTATTCAGCATCTTATTTTTTTTGGATATACGTACGTACTTATCTATATCATATTTAAAAACAGGGGGTTCAACCTACTTCCCTCGAAGGTTGTGTTGGATGTTTCTAGAGCTTCTTACCGAAGTAGGATGAGTGCGTGTTGGCCGAAATGGGATAACATCCCTCTCCACATAGTAGAGTGTATTTGGCAGGATGTCCTAGCAAGTATATTTTTCTATTTTCCATTTTTAATTCGTTTTTGTCGTTTTTTTTACTGTTTATCATTTACAGTTTAATATTCTTTTTGCTTTTTATCGTGAAACACAGGCTGAGATAGACATTCAGACAGACGATATGCAGTTGGCACGATAATATTGGATGAAGAAGATGCGTAAAAACTATAGGGACTCGATATTCGAAATCAAGAAATCAAGTAAGAAACCACGTTGGATGGGGAAGAGCGTATGACAAGCATGGTTGGGATACTGGGAAACTAACGAGGCGAAGGCAAGTATACTAATTTTTTATAAATTATTTGACTGGTAGTAAATATCAAAAAATACATGATCGATAAATAATGTATCAAATTTTGAATGTACAGGCAGAGTCGGAAAGAAACCCTGCAAACAGAAATAAAAATCCAGTCACTCATCGCGGAGGGTCGAAGTCATTTCAGCAGTATCGGCGGGAGTTGGTAAATTTACTGAATGCAATTTGTAAATAGTTTGTGCTATATAATTTTAAATTTACAATAATTGTATGTAAAAATCAATTTCAGGAAGCTGAGGCGCATGGTCCCGTGGGCTATATGGACGTGTTTACTCGTACGCATGCTGTCGAGCATGTAAATCCGGACGGGACAGTTTCGTATACATGGCACGACGATAAATCCAGCAAGAGCCATGTAAGCATATTTCATTTTATGCAGCATTAGTAATTGTTCTACTTGTTAAAATATAATGAAATAAGATATGATGATATTAATTTGTTAATGCAGGAAAAGTTTATGGAGCAGCGCCAGAAACTCCTTGCTGATACGGATCGAGATCAGCTGACGACGGATGAGGAGGATGCTATTTTTGAGTCAGTTATGGATCCATCGGAGCATGGAAAATGATACGGATTTGGCAATCAAGTGGTAAGTAAATAATATATTGGGTATCATATAAGTTTTCAAATTCAGTACATTGGTTTTGAGTCACTTCGTTATGAAAGCATTATGCATTACCAAAATATATTAATTCGTTACTTGAATGTCATTTCAAAAAATAAATAACGAAAAAGACATGTTATTTAATTTAGTTTGCCTGATATATGATGTACACATGCATAAATTTGTCACATTTACTGTTAAAGAGATCAAAAGCAATGATATCTCGTAATGTAACGTAATATTATTTTTGTTAATAAATGGTTGAATCACAATTTAAAAATGGCCAAAAGAACATATTTTCAAATGTATACATTATACATGCATAAACTAAATTAAATAATATTATCACACTGCTAATCATTCACATACCTGCACATACACTTACATAACACATGCATAAACTAAATTAAATAACATTATCACACTGCTAATTATTCACATACCTGCACATACACTTATAGAGATCACACAGCTAAATTAAATATTTATTACAGGCCAGCAGTCAGAGACGGGGTAGGCAGACTAGAGCATAGATCGATCTAGCAGAGATCGAAGATTTGCAGGCTAGAGTGGCGCAGCTGGAGGAGCAGAACCGTCGGCAGGCCATAGAGACCACACAGTTGGTAGACCAGCGTATCGTCGAGTACATGCAGCAGTATGGTGGCCGCTTCCCTTCCTCTGTTGGCTCTTGTTCTGGAGGAGATTGATTGATTGCTTTGGTCGGTGTGTTTTTTTCTGTTTTGTATGACTTGGTAGATGGTGGAGGTAGTTGTTGATTTATGTACTATGTTATGATACACTTAGCTGTTTTGTTGTATAATTATGTGGATGTTGGGGATGTTGGGTGATGATTATGTGTTTTGACTTAATTTTATGTATTTTTTTGTTGTGAATTGTGTATAGTTTGGTTTTTGATATTTGGTTGGAATATTATATATTGGATTCTGGAGAATAGTGTTTTTATGGAAAATGTGGATGGAAGGCTATATTGCAGCAGAAATATAAAAAAAATGCAGCAGATTTCCGACGGCTTCCGACAGCTTTCAGGTTTTATTTTTCCAACGGCTTCCGACCGCTTTCAAATCAATTTTTAAACGGTTTTCGACGGCTTCCGACAAGTGTCGGAATCCGTCGGAAGCCGTCAGAAATACGAACGGCGAGATGTGTCGGAAGCCGTCGGAAACACTGCACGCCGACGCCTTATTTTCCTACGGCTTTTTTCGACGGCTTCCGACGGCCTCCGACGGCCGCCAACGGTTTTCTACCGTCGGAAAATGCCTTTTTCCTTGTAGTGTTATAAATTTAGTTAATTTTTATAAAACTTAGTTAACTTGGTTAATATTTTATAATGTATTATTATTATTATTAACTTAGTTAATTTATCATTATTATTATTTATAAACTTAATTGACTTAGTTATTTAAAATGTCATAACACTATGTTAAACACACATGCACACATTACAAACCTCTTAAACATGTTGTGTACATGTACATATGCATGTACATGTTTCCTCCTTAAGCATATTAACATATAAGAATAAAAGAAAATATATTATAAGGAAAACTGTGTGTATGTGTTATATATCCACATATAAAAACAATATTTTCAACACAAAGGACAAGAGCATGGTATGAATAATTGAAAGAGAGGGGGAGGGGTACTAGGGTGGACGAAATTTAGGGGGGGAGAGGAATATGGTTATGCATGCATACATATATTTTAATATAAACACTAATATAATTTTTAATTAATTTTCTAAGCCTATAAATTGTAACGACCCCGGATTTTATCTGAGTTTAAATTGATAATTAAATTAATTTTTGAATAAAAATTGTGAAATTTATTGATAAATTGAGTCGAGTTTCCCCGAATTCAAATAAATTCTAAATAAATCATTTAAAATTTAAATATTGTATATATATGTATGTACGTGAATATATATATGTATACGGGCATATATGAGAAAATTTGAATATATATGTATAGATTTGAATTTAAATCTTAATAAATGGTTGGAAATAAATTATAACAATATAAAGTAAATATATATATATATATATATCTTAATCTCATGTTAATAAATCAATACAGAACAATACAAATAGGATAGACCACAAAAATAGCAAAAGAAATATAAAAATAGAAGTTCACTCATATTACTAAGTAATAAAACAAATAAAGATACAAACAAAGTATACTACAAAATAATAAAACAATAATTGTTAAAGTAAAATTAATAATAAATATTTAAACTAAAGATAGAAGTAAAATAAATATTTGAGTTATAAATAGAGATAAATGAATAAAGGATAAGCTATAAAATACAAAGTAAACATTGGCTAAAATTTTAACAACAAATTTAAAATAGAAATTTATATTATAAAGTAATATTATAAAAGACAAAGTTAAAAAGAAAGAAAACAATACAAAGTAATAGAACATAAGTATGTAGGCTTGGAACAAGTACAAATAAGATATCTTCAAATATGAAACATGACCAAAATTTCATATAGAGACATATAAAGCAAACCAGATAAGTATGAAACCAAAGATAAAAATATATATGAAGACCCTAGTATATAGATAGGTATACAAGCTTGCAAAAGAAGATATTATCATAAAAAAAATCTATGTACAAAATCAAATCAAATAAGTAAATTGGTACAAGGTAATTAATGCCATATCTATCAGCCACCAAGTAATAAAAAAAAACTGCGGAGCCAACATGCAAAGGGAAGAAAAATCTCTGAATCAACTTGTACAAACACATTTTTTATCACCCTATATTGTACAACAAAATAATAACCCTGTAACTCATTCTATACATATCAGCCTTCTTCATCTTATTCTCGTCCATTTCCAAGCTATGAAAAAAAATCTGAAGTAAATATTCTTCAAAACTTAAACGAGAATTCAACTTAAAAAACAATTTAAATCAACACAATCAGGGATCAAACAGACTTCAGCAAGTAAGGATACTCGAGCCTGTTTCAAGCATCAAGCTTCAGGATTCTTTCCAGTATTCAACCTCCTCTGTTCAAAAGAAAATAATGTGAGCAAACTCACTTATATTTGCCTATATTCTTTGATATTATATTGATGCTTAAAGTATGCTCTAGAAATGTTGTTTAATTTGCCTGTATGTTTGAATGTATAAGTGCATGTCTGTATACACATGTATCCACACCTGTTCTGTTGTACATAGGTTTAAACACACCCAAATTTAATTCAAACTCCATATCAATTTTAAACCCTTGACTTCTAAATGAAAAATGACTATAACCAGGTAATATCATTTTTAAAAATTGTTTCAAGTAGAATTATTTAGGAAATATTGGGAAAATAGGATATTACAGTAAAAAACAAAATCTTATGATAAATTCAAGTGTCTTAAATCATTGTTTTGATTATAAAATCTGAATAATCACACAAAGAGATGATTTTTAAAATTAATATGATGATTTTTATTTAAGTGGTTCAAGAGCAGTTCGCGTTTGAACCAATTTCGTCCTTTTTCAAATTTCTGATGATCGATCGAAGGATAATTGATAAAAATTTGTGTGAAGCTAGCGTGTTAATCCAGGACTTCAGGAAAATTATCGAAGAATTTTTCTATTGTGTGAATTGACGAGTCGAGTTTAAATTAGGGTTGTAGCCGAGGTTGTTTGCATGTCTGTAAACAAGGTGATTTCATCACCTAGGAGCGATCGAGCTGCATATGCTTTTGGGGAATGATAGTACGAAGTGTTGACGTGATATAGCCGGAAGCATAGGTTTCCTGGTGAACTAAGCGAGGAGAACGAGGCGAGTTGGTCTGGGTACATTCGAGCTTTAGTTCGACGACAAGGTGGATTTTTGACTTCGAGATCTTTGGGTCGAATCGAAATTCGACTTCGAGTAAGACTGTGAATTGCGACTTGTTGAAGTTCGCGATGGCCACTAGAACGGCGGCGTTCATCTGTACATGTGCACCTGAGATGGTGCGTATCAGTGGTAAGAAAAGGGAGAAGAGGATTGGGTAAAGCTCGAAGTGTTCTTCGGGGAAGATAGACTCTGGCTCAAGTAGTTGCTCGGGAAGATTTCGTTTGGGCATGAGTTGTTTTTGCTTGAGTTCAGGTTTTAAAGTTTAAAAAGAAAATGTGATTCCAGGTTTTCAAAATATAAAACTGAACATATTCCAGGTTTTGGAACTTTAATAAATCGAATTTTAAACCCTTTCTTAGTTAATAATAATAAATGTTTTGTACTAGATGTAGAATAAATTAAAGTCTTTTATAAATTAAGTTTAAAGTGTTTAATCTATATAACCTTTATTTTAAAAAGTTTATTTTAGATAAACTTAATATTGTAATTTATTAAGAGATGAAAAACATTAATTTAACTTAAAGGGTTTAAGTTAATAATGGATTTATTTCAAAGGTTATTGAATAAGATTTAAATGATGAAATGAGGTAGTTAATTAAGATAAAGGATTTATCTTAAATTAAGGTATTGATTAAGGAAGATTACGGTGATTTCGTAAGTGATTTATTAAGATTAATTAATGTAAGTAATTAAGGTAATTAATTACTTAAAGATAATTTCTTAATGAAAGTAATTAAGGTTAATTAATTAATGATTTAAGTTGGATTAACCAAGTAATTAAAGAATAATTAATTAAAGGATAATTAATTATGTGATTAACTAATTAAGGTAATTAATTTGAGGATGATTAATTAATTGATGGTTAATTAATGAAGGTGGTCAAGGAATGATAATTAATTGAGAACTAATTAATTAATGTTAATTAACCAGGATTAGTAATTTATTCATAAGTAATTAATCTGGTATAAAAATTTATCAGCTAATTAATTGATCTTACTTATGGATGATTGGATTTGACTGAATGATTGAATTGTTGATATTCCCTGATCTGTGATGCTGTGTGATATATTCTAATTTGTGTGTGATCTGTACTGTAGTTATTTATCTGGGATGAATGTAATATACTATCTGTAATTTATATATCTGTGATCTGTGAATGAAAGATAAGCGTTATAGTTATACCGCTTATCAAATATATTGTTGTATTTGAATCTGTGATGATTGAATGATATTGCACTACTGTGTGAAACCCCTGGACCACACCATACACACACAAATATGGATTTCACGTGGAAATCGGTTAAGTCACAGATGATTTGAATTTGATGTTTTTGAAATTGAAATTTTAATTTCAATTGATTTTGAAATTGGAAATTTGGGTTTAAAGTGAAAAGCTTTTGAAATGGAATTTCAAAGATAAAAATTATTTTTGAATAACTTAATCGAGTTTTGAATTTAAGTAATTTTATTTAAATTTGAATTCAAGTTTGAAATTGAATTCTATGATTTGAAACTAGGGATTAAAGATGCTGTACAAGTTATATATGGGTTAAACCATTTTAAAGGTATTAATTTGGGAATTTGAATTTAATTCAAGGGTTTTAACTCGTGTAAATATAACTGGATTTTTCAGAAGCGAAAACTACTTGTTTTCAAATAATAATAGCTTTCATTTTAAGAAAGAATTTCCAAATTGTGTTGAAAGGTTTCAAGTTTGAAATGGAATTGAAATGTTTTGAAAACTATGAAATGAGTCTTTGATTCAAAGACCGGATGAGTTAATCCAACTTGAATTGGAATTGTATTGCAAGGCTATGAATGAATCTTTGGAAACAAATTTTGAAAGCTATAAGTTAAATCTTGACTTAAAGATTTAACGAGTTAATTCAATTGAAATGGAAATTGTTTTGAAATCCATGAACGAATCTTTGTGAATGGGGTGAACATTGTGAATTAAATCTTTTTGTTTAAAAGATTGGAAATGGTAATTTGTTTTAACCATTCGAATGAAAAGTTTTGGGCTTTAAGCTATGATTTAACTGATACCCCAGTATCCATATGATTTTTGATTGTGCTCGTTATTCGGTTTAGCCGGGAAAGGACCTTTGTGTCATATAACCCATTCCGAATAATGATACGACGATATGGATAGCATTTGAAGACCAGTGGTGAAGACCGGGTATTTGCGAGAACGATAGGATAACCTGTCGATTGTCTCTGCACTGAGTCGCGCCGGTATAGAGATTTCCTAAGTGATAGGAAATCCGATCGGGATTGTGAATACCCGGATTGCAAGGGCTTCTTTGGAAGTGCCTTCGGTTCCGTTCGAACCCGGAACGGACTTGTATGGATGTGTGTTTGACGTTACACTTTGAGATGTAAAGCTGGTTTCTATCAAATACATTTCTATGGGTGGCAGAGAATTTATTCTCTTAGCTTAACACCCTTCTCTGAGACGTACGAGCTCAAAGGTTATGTAGTTGATGGTTACTAGTGATACATTCCCAATTTGGTAATGTGGCATACGAAGTGCTGTTGATCATTTGTTGATCAAAGCGTGGCTTTGTGAAAAAGCGTGGCTTTGTGAAAAAGCGTGGCTTTGTGAAAAAGCGTGGCTTTGTGAAAAAGCGTGGCTTTGTGAAAAAGCGTGGCTTTGTGAAAAAGCGTGGCTTTGTGAAAAAGCGTGGCTTTGTGGACGAGACTTCGTCGAGCCTCACAACCCGGTAATGGTTGAAACAGGAATGTTGTGGCAAAGGTTTTTAGGGGTAGCGCCCCAAGGGTATGTCATTTCCTTCTGGATAAGGTGATATCATGGTATGGAGCCCAAATATTTTACCTATGTTGACACTGTAAATTTATTACTGTGTGATGTTGCTTTGTGATCGAGACGTCTCGGATAAAGGTCGGTGACGACCGGGGATGACATAGCTCGTGTGTTAGTTACCTAGTTACAGCTGTACAGCGTGAGGTAGCGTCAGTGTGTTAGTTACCTAGTTACAGCTGTACAGCGTGAGGTAGCGTCGGCCTTGTGTTTGCAGAGATCCGGTTAGGTTCTCGGGGCGTCTTTCCAGAGGCGTTTCCATTTCGGTGTAAGGAAGTTCCTTAGCCTGATCATTTGTTGGAAATCCAAAGAAATAATATGAACCTTGTACGGTTTTAGTTGTATTACCTGCTATGGAATGTGGCGGTAACCTGCTATTGAACGTAGTAGCTATAGTAGGCATACAATAATGGTTGTATGCTGGCTAAGATTAATATTGTATTTTCGAAATGGCTTTCTACACTATGCACTAGTAATAATATCAAAAGAGTTTTCTTTTGCGTAGTAAGCATGTTTGACTATCATAAGAAGAAATCTCCTCCAATTCTGCGAATTGCATTGTGTGTGTGGCGGGAGGTCTTATGGTAGTTTCATTTTCCAAAAGCATTGCGGATTTCAATGTTAAACTCCTTTTGTTGTTTGTTTAAAGATAAACTATTTTTGTTGCTCACACTAGTCCCATGACTGATCCGGAGTTTATTGTTCCCTTTCTAAACTCTGGGTGCCCATCATTTCCACACGGGCAGTCTAGAGTTGGGTTTCTCAGATATTCAGGTTTAGTAGATTATCTGGAGCTGGTTCAGTTCTTGGAGTTCAGGACTGCACTTGCTTCTCTTTATGGTTCGAGCTTGACATTGGAGTGGTTGGAGTCAGTCTCTCTGACTGATCATTTGGAGTTATCATTTCTGCTTTCCGCTGTATCATTATTTATCTCTGATATTGTTGTATCATATTGATATCGTTGTTTTATATCATTCTGGATATTGTATTCATTGGAGTTGTATATGATATCATTTATTTCTTTATTCCGCTGTGTTGTTATACTTACTGTGTTATAAGCTCCGGTGAACCAGATTCGGCGTTTGAATCTACGACATTCGAGTACAAGTAAAGTACGGGTGTCGATTTTCGAAGGCCGATTTCAAGGTCATTACATAAATACCCCCTAACTTTCATTCTTTACATTTTACAATCTCTTCCTCCACTTTGAAATTTCTAATAGCTTGGATAAACACTTCCATCGCTTCCTCTTCATAAATTTGAAAATAGAAAAAAATCGCTTCTTTATGCAAAAATCCCTCCTTTAATTCACAAAATCATTTCTACATCTCATACAACACCTTCTCTTCCAAAACTCAAGCAAACAAACACCTCATGGCCGAGCCAAAACCCATGATGGCCAAGCCCAAACATCACTAGGCCGAGCCCAAAGCCACCTAACCGAGCCATTTTCTAGTGTTCAAGGGTCCAAAAGTTCAAATTTTGCAATATTCTAAAGTGTTTTAAAGTTTTGGAAAAAAGTTCGCTTTGACTTAGGAAAGTTTCGGCGAGTAGAACTTTTGTTTTTGGGAAAGAAATTAACTTGATTTTGATGAACTATATGTTGTGAAAATATAGTGGTTGTTATGTTGAATTATCATGTTGTGTTGATGACATATGATTATATGTTTATGTTTAAGCTTGGATTTGTGTTTTGGTGGATAAATTGATATGTTTGGATATGGTTATGTGAATGATTGGTTATGATATGATGGTATTATGTTTATGAAACAAAACCAAGTATACGTGATGTACATGTTATGAAGTTAGCACCTTGAAAAGTCGTAAAAGACTCGAGATCTGAATTGAAAACAAAAGCTTGTTTTCTAGTTTTGAATTTTGAAAATGTTTTCATCTTTGTTTTTTTTAAATTTTTTTTGAAAACTTTTCCATTTATGTTTTCAAAGATATAGTAGCTAGAGTTAAGGTGAAGTTTTCACCTAGAAATCAATTCTAGCGAACTGCGCTCATAGCGATAGTCGCTCTGGATGCAGTTCGGAAAATTTCACGATTTCAAGTTTTCAGTGTTTTATTTTGGATTGTACTTGAAAAATCAATTTGAATTAATTAAATTAAGTCAAAAGTTTATGTTTTAATTATTTGATAATTTATTTATTTATTTTATTAATTAGGGTAATTATTATTTAATTAATTAATCAAGTAATTAGGTTAAATAATTAGAGTTTAAGAAATTATTAACTAAGTTAATTAATTTTAATTAAGTTTTAAATAATGATTAATTAAGATAAAAAGGAAATTAATTTTATTAAAATTTTATTTTATTTAATAGACTATTTAATTAGAGTTAGTTATTTATTTAATTATTATTTAATTAATTATTATTTAATTAAAGGTTAATTATCCACTTAATTTGGGTTTAAATTCTAAAATGAATGTTATTTAATTAAAGTTTAATTATAAATAAAATTAGGGTTATTTGTTATTTAATTTTTATTTAATTAAGATTAATTAAAGTTTAATTGAGTTTTAAACATATGATTTAACCAAGGTTTATTTAGTTAAAGTTTCTTTTTAAACTCTATTGGTTATTTATTTTAAACCAACATTCTTGTTTGAGTAAATTGTTTTAAAACCAAAGGATCTCTTTTCCATGCTATTAAGTAGCCAAATGAATTAAAGTAGTTGTAATAAAATGTTGACACATTTTATTGAAAGTAAGTCGACTTGTACTTATCACAAAATACCGCACTTTGGAAATGTGATGAATACAATAGGGTTAATTTCGATAAGCAGGTCATGATAAAATAAGCATATGAAACGTATGTTCATATGTGAATCTTTACACCATGATAGTGGAATAGTCCACTATAAACAACTTGACCCTTTAAAATTATCGAACGTTGGTTTGGAGAGAAAGGGATCGGATATTAGTTGTTATCCGAAAACCACTTCGAACAAATGTAAACATTCGAATTAGAAATAGTAAAGGCAAGGTCCAAGATGAAGACATCGAAGTGCAAGGGCTATTTGCTACTAACCTTGAGGGTGATTCCAAAACAGGTATAGTGGAAGTAGTGCCTTTGGTTCGTACATATACTGAACGACTTGTATGGATGAGTGCTGACATGGTGTCAACAGAATGAAGGCAATGTTAGCATTCCAAGTGGCAATGCTATAAAAAATGTAAACGTAGCCTCAGGCCTCATCAATCGGGAATGACTAAAACATGGGAGATGCAACAAGGCTAGCTGGGTTACTCTTATGAAGGTAAGATCGTCCCTATCTAGAGTCCCTACTATTAACTCATTTATGCTTCGGTACAGTTGCTGATCCCAACCGAGGGGTGATCTTATTCGGAACTATCTAGTAAAGGGTAAGTCGGTTTTGTGTTGACAAGGGTCGATAGGTTCGACCTCGGTGTTAAATTATCTAGAGATGCACTGTGACGGGCGGTACCCCAATAGCCCGGTCATTGTATGGAATCCATTTCCCAATAAGTGCCTTCGGTCTTAGTTGTACACCTATTATGCTGGAATTTAATTAATGTAACAATTTCGGATATGTGAATTATTTATTTGAAAACCCTAGACATTATGATAATATCACTGGATTTCTATATAAAGTCTTTTGGTTATCGTAAGGTAAAAACCCGTCCGTGTTTATGTGCGGCGTGGTCTTACGGGATACCTTTGATTTTCAAAGTGTTTATAAAAGTAAAAATTAAGTTGTTTGAGTTTACTCACACTAGACCCATGTCTGACCCGGAGTTTTATTTTCTTTTCCTAAAACTCTTGGGTACTCAAATTTGTATTAGTAGCCAAGTGATCCAGGTTTCTTACAGAAACATTTTGAAGGAGTTGGAGTAGGTGGCTTCACCGTTACCTAATTATTATTTTATTCCTCTGTGTTATATATGATCTACATATTTTGCATGGACAGGTAGCTATAATTGTCCAGTTAAAAGTTGTAATGTATTGACTTTGATGCATTATTATTATGGAAATGACAATGTAATATCCTATGTTATCTATTATATGTTATCTATTATCATGTAGTTTCTTCTTATCTTTCTTTTTCTTCTACCCTTAATGGCTCGTCTTTCAGTGTAAGAAAGGTGGTCGTTACAATTTTGGTATCAGAGCCTAGGTTAAGCGAACACCTAGGCTTTGGGTTAAGGTCAATTTCGAGAGTGCGTATTTGTAATTATTATTCGTGTATATATATATATATATGTATGTATGTATGTATATATATGTGTGTGTGTGTATGTATATATATAATAGATAGATCTGCTTGATAGGTTTGATTAGTACCTTCCTTTAAAGATTTATCTCATCCAAGTATTCTAAGGTTATCTTACTATGTCCAGGTAGTAAGACATGAGTAATAGAGGCAGACGAGGTAGGGGAGCAAGTAGCACTACGACTACAAATGGTTGAACCCCAAATCCTAGAGGAGTTCGGGTTACCGAAGAGACAACGCCAGAGCAGCCAAGAGTGAATTTCGCAACTTTATGCACGGATTACACCAATCTAGGAGGAAACCATTTAAGGAAACTGAATCTATCATGGAAGTGAAAGCTTGGTTGCGATCTTGCGAAAAGATTTTTAAAGGTCTTGGCTTATCCGATGAACAGAAAAGATTCTTAACATCATGGAAACTGAAAGAGGGAACAACAGCTTGGTGGGACTCCCTTACTGCAAATATTCCAGAAGAAGAGGTTTCATGTGCCTGATTTTAAGAAATTTTTGAAGATCAATTCTTACCAATAGCTGGAAGGATGAGGATGTACCGCAACTTCATGGACTTGAAACAAGGGGATCTATCTGTAGTAGAATATGAGACGAAGTTCAACGAGCTATCTTGTTTTGGACCGGAATTGATCAACACCCCATTAAAGGAAAACGAGATGTTTGTTTTGGGTATGAGGGAAGAGTACCATGAGAAAATGACTGCTCATGTTAAAGGTACTTTTGTGGATTTAGTTGATATGGCTCTGAGGTACGAGGCCTTGGAAAAGAAGAAGCATGCTCCAGTAGCACCAACCGATGGAAATACCAGTGGAGGTGGTTCTAACAAGAGGAAGTTCAATCCAAATTGGAAGAATCAAGGAAAAAGGAAATAGGGAAAGGTAAAGGAGGCAGGTTCAAGAATATTAGTTGTTACCTTTGCAAGCAGAGAGGTCATATTTCAAGGTCCTGTCTGAACCATGAAGCTCCGAAGCAGCAAAATAGACCCATCTCTCTAATGGTCCTGAAGTCGCTTTGTTTCAATTGCAATCAGCCAGTCCATATGATTAAAGACTACCCACTCATGAAGAAGGTGCGGCAGCCCAAGGTGTACGCCATTAAGAATGAATCATCTACTTCAATGGATGTGAAGGGGAAAGGCGTCCTTGAAGGTACCTTATGATTAACGGTATTTTTGTTTGAACTTTATTTGGTACTGGTGCCTCTCATAGTTTTACTCTTGTGAATCAGTAAGTAAATTTCATCTTATTCCTAGTATTGTAGAAAACCATATATGTGTGTTGTAGGATATGCAGATTAAGGATCTAAAGGCAGAATTAACACTAGAGGGTGGGGGGTGAATAGTGTTTAATTAATTTTATGAATCTTTTTTGAAATCTTTTCAAATTAAATCCAAACAGATGCAATTCACAAACACAGAAACAATCACAGAACCAGACACATATGCAAATAGTAAATAAAAGCAGTAAAGGAAAGAACACACCGGAATTTTGTACTAGTTCGGAGTTAGCCTACATCCAGTCCCACACAATTTCTTGTGCAGATTTCTATTCAAATATAATGTCGATATTACAACCTTGATTTCAAGGCCACGAGATACACCCTCCTGTCTCCGAGTCTAGGGAAAACTCTCTTGATTTAACCAGGATACAAGATCACCTAATTGATTTACGGGCTACAATCACACCCAATTGATTTACGGGCCACAATCACATCGTTTCCAATCATACTTTGATAGAGAGAGACTCGATACACTTTGATCTTTCGATTTTTGATTACAAATGATCTTATAACTCTGAATAGCACAAAGATCTTTGAGAGAGAGTGGTAGAGAATCAAACTAGAGATGATCGAGTTTGATTCACTTAGAATTTCAGCAGAGTTTTGTTAAAGCATTTGAAATATAAGAGAATATTTGAGTAGAGAAGAAGGAGTGAAGAAATTAAGAAAAACTAACTGAAAATTCGTTGAAAACAACTAGTATTTATAGGTGAACAACGGTCATGTCCATTCGCGAAAGGTTATGACGAATAGACGCTTCTTTTGAAAATTTGAATTTTAAATTCTACGGCTACCATGTCGACATGGGGGATGAAGGATGTCGACATGCCTATGTTATTTTTGAAAATAGATTTTGCTTTAAAATGATTTATATTCTAAAACTTGTCAAAACAATTTCTAAACTTTGTAAACCATTTTGAATATAGTTTAAACTTATAAAAGTGATTTACAAAGTAATCTTAAAATATATAATCTATAATATTAAAGTAATATTTAAAACTAAGTATAGATTTCTTTACAATATATTAAAGCTAAAATATTAAAATCAAGAGATAGTTTTTAAAAAAACAAGAGAGGATTTTGAAATTAATATGATTAAAAATATTTTTTGAATTAAGGCTAAAATATTTAAATTGATAGAGATGACTTTAAAAAGATAGATTTGAAAAAATAAATCATTTTGAAAATTTCGTGTATTCCATTCCACTAGAGAAGGTCGTGAGTTCCATCCTACTAAAGAGGTCGTGGGTTCCATCCCACTATTAAAGCGAGAAGGTGGATTCCATTCCACAATTAAAATCCGAATAAAGATTTTAGTGCTATTATGAATTTTTAACATAAATCTAGACTCTATTACTTATCTTGATATCTTGAGCTCTTGAACTCTTGATAATCATGAGTTTTCAATCTTAATTTCTTCAATCTTGAATTCGTCAATCTTGAATCTCTATACTCTATCTTTAATCTTTATACTGTACAGTCTTCATTCTCAGTACCTGCATATATATCCTGCATATACATATATATCTAGACAAGAATACTAATATTTATATTTTATAACAAGTCCTAAGGTTGTTGTCATCAAAACCATCATCTCAGGAACTAACAATCTCTCCCTTTTTAATGATGACAACCTATGTTTATAAAATCTACTCCAACAAACTTCGATTCTACTCCGACTCCACCTTATTCCAACAACTCCCTCTTAATCTAAGCCTATCTAACTTATTTTATAATTCTTCCCCTTTGTCATCAACAAAAACTAATCCTAAACTACATAAATCCCCCTTAAACTAATATTATGGAACTAAATGCTAATAACGAAGTATAATAAGCAAAACATAAATCTAATTTTATTATATATGATGTTACATTACACATATATATGAAACATAGACATAAATATATACAAGTATACAAAATATAAAAACATTAATATAATAACAATGTAATGAGAGTCCTTGATAATTGGTGACTTGTGAATCGAACAATTAGGGTAGTGGAGACAAAAGTTTCCATGTTGTTCGACCAAATTACCATTTTTGTCAAAATAGACTTCTCCAATGCAAATAACTTTATCGTCTCCGTCCATTTGCGCTTCTTCGTCTTCTTCTTCTTCGTCGTCCTCTAATGGATTATGAATACGTATGTTAGAGGAATCATCTTCAATCACAATAGGGTTTGCATGATTATCCATTAGAAATTTTTGCAAATTTCTAAGAATCTTGCCCTATTTCTCTTGTTTCTTTACCATCCTTATTTGAGTGACTTGTAATTCAATCTGCATTTGCAGAGAATCCTTCATGATTTACTCGATCTTCATTTCCCGAGCCAATGTAGTTCGTTGAAATGGACCAGAATTAGGAGAAGGGAAGGAAAAGGTTGCATTTTGGTTTGATTTAGAAGAGGAGGCCATTATTTTATATTTTCAGAAGTTTATTACAGAGAAAATGAAGTAAGAATAACCACCAAATTGATTTCAGAGGAAAAATCAAAATTTCAAATTTTACCGTTGTATGTCGACATGGGAGGTAGGGTCATGTTGACATCCCTTTGAAAATTTTGACAATTTTGTTTTTCTTTACTTATTTAAATATATATGTTAGTATATCTATATTCTATATCTTAGTTATAGAACAAATACCTAGTTCTCTTCTTAATTTAATAAAGGTTGATTGATTCAAGGGTTTGGTCAGAATATCAGCTATTTGATTCTCAGTGTTGATAAATTCAAGAGAAATAATCTCTTTACTTATATTACCTCTGAGAAAATGATATCTGATATCAATATGTTTGTTCTGGCATGATGAGTAGGATTTTTGGATAAATTTATTGCACTTGTATTGTCACAATAAATTGGTGATTTTGAAATATTTAACCCAAAATCCTTTAGGGTCTATTGCATATAGATAACTAGAGAACAAGCCAAAGCACCAGAGATATATTCTGCTTCAGTTGTTGATGGTGAGATAGTATTTTGCTTTTTACTAAACTAGAAAACCAGAGAATGTCCTAAAAAGTGACAGGTTCCACTTGTACTTTTTCGGTATGATTTACAACCAACATAGTTAGCATCACAACATGAGATTAAATAAAATGAATCATTTTTAGGGTAAAATTGGCCATAGTCTAAAGTGTGTTTAACATACCTTAGAATACGTTTAACAGCTTTTAAATGGGTTTCTTTGGATTGAGATTGGTACCTTGCACAGAGACAGACACTAAGCATGATATCAGGCCTACTCGTAGTTATGTAGAGTAGCGATCCAATCATTCCCCTGTATAGTTTTTGATCAACATCTTTTGACATGTCTTCTTTATTTAAGGCTTCATTGGTTTCCATAGGAGTGGGTTTTCCACTCGCAGTGGTCATACCAAACTTACTAACTAGATCCCTAGCATACTTTTCTTGACTAATGAAAATACCACTATCTAATTGTTTTATTTGCAATCCTAAAAAGAAAGTAAGTACACTCATATGACTCATATCAAACTCTTTTGTCATTATTTCAGAAAACTCTTTGTTCATTTCATTGTTTGTTGATCCAAAAATTATATCATCTACATAAGTATGTACTAATTGGATATCATTTTTGTTTCTTTTAATAAAAAGAGTATTATCTACTTTACCAATTTCAAAATTTGATTGTAATAGGTAAGATCTTAGTCTGTCATACCAGGCTCTAGGAGCTTGTTTCAGACTATATAAAGCTTTCTTTAATTTGTAAACATGATTTGGAAACTGTTCTTCTTCAAAAAGTGGAGGTTGTTCAACATAAACATCCTCTTTAACAAAACCATTTAAAAAGGCACTTTTGACATCCATTTAAAATAATTTGAAATTGTTGTGGTTTGCGAAAGCAAGTAGAATTCTAATGGCTTCTAATCTTGCTACGGGTGCAAAAATTTCATCAAAGTCTATTCCTTCTTCTCGACAATAACCTTGCGCAACTAACCGAGCTTTATTTCTAACGACCTCACCTTGTTCATTCATTTTATTTTTATAAACCCATTTAGTTCCTATTATATTTTTGTCCTCAGGTCTAGGAACAAGTTCCTATACATCATTTCTGATGAATTGATTCAGTTCTTCTTGCATAGCAAGAATCCATGAATCATCAGATGATGCTTTCTTTGGATTTTTGGGTTCAATAGCTGATACAAAAGCTACATTACTTATCTTGTTTAGTTGATTTCTAGTTCTAACAACAGATTCAATATTTCCTAGTATATTTTCTATAGGATGATCTTTTAAAAGCCTGATCCTTTTATTTGGATGAGCAGTTTCACAATTTGTTTCATTTGATTCATTGTTTAAAGTAACAAAATCATCTTCATCATTTATTTGAACAAAATCTTTGAAATTTTCATCAAAAGATACATGCATTGTTTCTTCAATGGTGTTAGTTTTTAAATTAAAAACTCTATATGCTTTACTTTTATTAGAATATCCGATAAAGATTCCTTTGTCGGATTTAGGATCAAATTTATCCAAATTGTCCTTTGTATTTAGAATAAAGCATTTACTTCCAAAAACTTTAAAATAAGATACATTTGATTTCTTATTGAAAAGAAGTTCATATGGTGTTTTATTGGTTAGAGGCCTAATTAAAATCCTATTCAAAATGTAACAAGCTGTAGCGGCTGCTTTAGCCCAAAAATTTCTTAGTAATTTACTATCTGAAAGCATAGTTCTTGCACTCTTGAATCGTCCTATTTTTACGCTCTACCACTCTGTTTTGTTGTGGAGTTCTTGGAAAAGAAAATTTATGAGTTATTCCTTTTTTACTATAGAAATTTTCAAAATTTTCATTTTCAAATTCTCCACCGTGATCACTACGAATAGTTTTGATTTTTAAAGAAAGTTGATTTTGAATTCATTTTGCAAAAGTTTTAAATAAATCAAAAGCATCACTTTTATGTTTCAGAAAAATTGTCCATATAAATCTAGAATAATCATCTACGATTACAAAAACATATTTACTGTGATTTATTGATTGAGTTTGAGATGGACCAAACAGATCTAAATGAAGTAACTCAAGAGGTTTTTGAAGTTGAAATCATATCTTTCAATTTAAATGAACTCTTCCTAAGTTTTCCTAATTGACAAGCATCACATATACTATCTACTTTAAAATCCATTTTAGGAAGACCTCTTACTAGATCAAGTTTTGAAAGTCTAGATAAGAGTTTGAAATTCAAATGCCCAAATATTTTTTGCCAAATCCAAGGGTCACTTGTATTAGCCAAAAGATAGGTTATCATTTGAGATTTTCATACTGAGAATATAAATATTTTTCTTCCTAATTCCTTCAAAGATAATATTTGATTTATTATGTTCGATGTGACACTTATCCTTTTCAAATAGCCCTTGTCGCCTAGTTGATTTATGCTAAGTAAGTTGTGTTTTAGATTCCTAACTAACAGAACATCAGAAATAGTAGGAGTTTTAGAGTTACCGACATTGCCGATGCCAATCACATATCCTTTTGAATTGTCTCCAAAGTTGACCATTCCTCCATCTTCATTAATTATGTCATTCAGTATCTCCGGATTACCAGTCATGTATCTTGAACATCCACTATCAAGTATACATTAGTTTTTCTTGATTTGCACTATTTGTCCATTGAGGGTTGATTCTTCAAAAGCCATATAACATATTTGTTCCTGCACAACACACCAATTCAGTAGATAACTTGATTTTCTATAATAACAATATGTAGACTTAGGAGGCAATGATTGATTTGGACAATTTTGAACTAGTGTTATCAAAATCTCCAAAAATTGCCATTTTAAACTATTTCAAAATTCAGATTATGATAACTTTGGAAACCAATGCTCTGATACCAAATGTAGGAAATACGGATTAAAGATCTTAAGGCAGAATTAACACTAGAGGGGGGGGATGAATAGTGTTTAATTAATCTTATGAACCTTTTTTAAAATCTTTTCAAATTAAATCCAAACAGATGCAACTCACAAACACAAAAACAATCACAGAATCAGACACAGATGCAAATAGTAAACAAAAGCAGTAAAGGAAAGAACACATCGGAATTTTATACTGGTTCGGAGTTACCCTACATCCAGTCCTATACAATTTCTTATGCATATTTCTTTTCAATATAATGTCGATATTACAACCTCGATTTCAAGGCCACGAGATACACCCTCCTATCTCTGAGTCCAGGGCAAACTCTCTTGATTTAACCAGGCTACAAGATCACCTAATTGATTTACGGGCTACAATCACACCCAACTGATTTACGGGCCACAATCACATCGTTTCCAATCACACTTTGATAAAGAGAGACTCGATACACTTTAGTCTTTCGATCTTTGATTACAAATAATCCTATAACTCTGAATAGCACTGAGATCTTTGAGAGAGAGTGGCAAGAATCAAACTAGAGATGATCGAGTTTGATTCACTTAGAATTTCGGCAGAGTGTTGTTAAAGATTTGAAATATAAGAGAATATTTGAGTAGAGAAGAAGGAGTGAAGAAATGAAGAAAAACTAACTTAAAATTCGTTGAAAACAACTGGTATTTATAGGAGAACAACTGTCATCCATTCGCAAAAGGTTATGACGAATAGACACTTCTTTTGAAAATTTGAATTTTAAATTCTACGGCTACCATGTCGACATGGGGGGATGAAGGACGTCAACATGCCTATGTTATTTTTGAAAATAGATTTTGCTTTAAAATGATTTCTATTCTAAAACTTGTCAAAACAATTTCTAAACTTTGTAAACCATTTTGAATATAGTTTAAACTTATAAAAGAGTTTTAGAAAGTAATCTTAAAATATATAATCTATAATATAAAAGTAATATTAAAAACTAAGTATAAATTTCTTTACAATATATTAAAGCTAAAATACTAAAATCAAGAGATAGTTTTAAAAAAACAAGAGATGATTTTGAAATTAATATGATTAAAAATAGTTTTTGAATTAAGGCTAAAATATTTAAATTGATAGAGATGACTTTAAAAAGATAGTTTTGAAAAAATAAATCATTTTGAAAATTTCGTAGATTCCATTCCACTAGAGAAGGTCGTGGGTTCCATCCCACTAAAGAAGTCGTGGGTTCCATCCCGCTATTAAAGCGAGAAGGTGGATTCCATTCCATAATTAAAATCCGAATAAAGATTTTAGTGCTATTATGAAGTTTTACATAAATCTAGACTCTATTACTTATCTTGATATCTTGAGCTTTTGGACTCTTGATGCTCATGAGTCTTCAGTCTTGATTTCTTCACGCTTGAATTCGTCAGTTTTGAATCTCTATACCCAGTCTTGAATCTTTATACTGTACAGTCTTCATTCTTAGTACCTGCATATATATATCCTGCATATACATATATATCTAGACAAGAATATTAGTATTTATATTTTATAACAAGTCCTAAGGTTGTTGTCATCAAAACCATCATCTCAGGAACTAACATGTGCCTATCCCCATAGGTGGTGTAACCCATTTGAATATGATTTGTGAAGATGTGCCAATTTCGTACCTTTCTTATCACTTCTCTTGCGATCTGCATGTTTTAGACTTTAAAGGATTTGACATTATTCTTGGTATGGATGGGTTATCGAAATATGGAGCTATTTTAGATTGTGCTGAAAGGACTATATAATTAAAACTAAGTTGGGAAGAATTGCTAACATATCTTGCAAGAATCCTAGTATTAATATGTGAAGTTTCTTGTATGCCGTAGAATCATCCCAGGATGAATTAAGTTATGTAGAAGTTGTTAATAATTTTCCCAATGTGTTTGAAGAAGTGAACATCTTACCCCCGCACCGAGAGATAGAGTTCCGTATTGATTTTGTCCCTGGTGCTAGACTTGTGGTTCAACCCAAGAGAAGGATGGGCCCAAAAAAGTGGAATGAATTAGAAAAGCAAACCAATGACCTATTAAGAAGAGGGTTAATTAGACCTAGTCATTCGAGTTGGGTATCTGTTGTGGTTTTTGCGGCTAAGTCTGATGGATCTCTAAGGTTGTGTGTGGATTATAGGGAGTTGAATAAGCTGACTATTAGGAACAAGTATCCCTTACCCCACATCGATGATATTTTCGACCAACTTCATCGAGTTACAGTATTTTCTCAGATGGATCTAGCTATTGGATTCCATCAGTTGAGGGTTGCGGAAGATTGTATACCTTAACTGCTTTTAGAGACCCCGATTGTTTCTTTGAGTGGTTGGTTATGCCTTTCGGGCTGACCAATGCACCTGCATATTTTGTAGATCTCATAAACCGTGTTTTCCGAGATTCTCTTAATAAATTTGTGTTAGTTTTTATCGATGACATCCTTATTTACTCCAAATCTGAGGAGGAGCATAAATATTATTTGGAAGTGGAGTTGGAGACATTGAGGAGACATGTCCTAAAGGTGAAATTTTCTTAGTGCCATTTTTGGAAATTGGAGGTAAGATTCTTAGGACATATGGTGACAAGAGAAGGTATTTCAGTAGATCCAGCGAAGGTGGAAGCTGTTCAAGAATGGAAGCGACCGCGAACTCCTACCGAGGTTTGTAGTTTCTTAGGGTTAGCTGGACCCTATAGGAGGTTTATTCAAGATTATTCTAAGATTTCCTCTCACTTGACTAAGCTAACTAAGAAAGAGGAGAAGTTTATATGGACTCCAAAGTGTGAAGAGGCATTTTTGGAATGGAAGAAGAGATTGATCAGTGCACCTGTTTTGGCTGTTCTAGATGGAAATAATGGATTCACGGTTTACACAGATGCATGTGGAGTGAGACTTGGTGCTATTCCGATGCAGCATGGTAGAGTGATTGCGTATGCAAGTAGGCAGTTGAAGCCTCACAAGAAGAATGCTACGCATGACCTGGAGTTGCTAGCTGTTGTCTTTGTATCGAAAATGTGGAGACACTACTTGCTGGGTAAGGATCCTTCTATTCCTCTTATTTTCTTTCTAATTTTTAGAGATTTTAGGAGCAATTTTCTTTCTATAATTAGGTGAAAAATTCGAGCTCTTCTTGGATCATAAATCCCTAAAGTATATTTTTTACTCAAAAGGATATAAACCTGAGGCAACGGAGGTGGTTAGAGTATCTAGCGGCTTACGACTTAGATATTCTTTATATGCCAGGCAAGGCTAATGTAGTGGAAGATGCCTTCAAAGGAATGCTATATTGACTCTTTTGGAGGTTACCCCGACTCTTCAAGAAAGGATAACAAGTAAGCAAAGAGTGGACAGAAGCTTAGTGGGGATCATTAGGAAGGTCGAGGAAGGGCAGTGTACAAGTTTAAGATTGATAACCGTTGAGTTTTGAGGATCAATGGACAGATCTGTGTACCGAATGTCAATGGTCTTAGGCAGTAAGTTTTGTTAAAAGGCCATCGTTCTAAGTTGAGTATCTAGGCGTCTCAAAGATGCATAGGGGTATGAAACAGGTGTTTTGATGCAAGGGAATGAAGAGAGTTATCTCTATCTTTGTTAGTAGGTGTTCATGCTGTCAACAAATCAAAGGTGATTATCAGAAGACAGCCGGATTATTACAACCTTTGGAAATACCTAATTGGAAATGTGAAATGATATCAAAGGATTTTATCAATGGTTTACCCAGAAAAAGAAATGAAGGGCGCATATTTTATTCCGGTGAAACCAACAAGGACTGCTGCTTCTTTAGCTGAAATTTTTATGAGAGAGATGGTCAGGTTGCATGAAGTTCCTATGAGTATAGTAAGTGATCGAGACCCTATATTTACTAGTCAATTTTGGGAAGCATTGCAAACAACCATTGGAACAAAGTTGAGCTTAAGCACAACATATCACTCCCAAACAGGCGGACGAACGGAGTGAGTGAATTCTAGAGGATCTCTTGAGAGCATGTATTCTGGATTTTGGTGGATCATGGGAGGATCATTTGCATTTGGTTGAGTTCTCCTACAACAATAGCTTCCAAGCGAGCATCAGGATGGCACTCTATGAAACCTTGTATGGAAGACCGTGCAAGTCACCAGCATGTTGGGTCGAGACGGGAGATAGATTAGTTCTTGGACTGGACATGATCCGAGAGGCTACAGAGAAAGTTGCAGTGATTAAGAAAAGAATGAAGGAGGCACAAGATCTCCAAAAGAGTTAAACTAAAAGGAGGCGAAGGGATTTGGAATTTCTGGTCAGGGACTTGGTGTTCGTAAAGATTTCACCAATAAGAGGAGCAGTTAGATTTGGAAAAGCCGGGAAGTTAACTCCAAGGTATGTTGGACCCTTCCGTATTCTTGAGAGGATCGGATCGTTTGCTTTTAGGGTCGAGTTTCCAGAGAGATTGGCGGCAGTTCATAATGAGTTCCACGTGTCTCATTTGAGAAAATATATTCATGACCCATCTTTAATTATGGAGCTATCAGTTTAAGAAGAATTGGAAATAGAACCGAATCTGACAGTGGTTAGACATCCAGTTTATGTTATGAATCAGGATGAAAAGATTGCGTAACAAGGTGGTGCGATTAGTAAAGATTCAGTGGAGCGAGGATCCTAGAGAATGCACTTAGGAGACGGTGAATCGTATGAGAGAAGCCTATCCTAAGTTGATGTTAGGATAGCTAGTCGTAGGATGTATGTATAGTGTATGTTTATTTGCTATGGATGCTTAGCGTATGTATTTTTATGTGTTTTATGATATGAACATATAGTTTTTTGCATAGTTTGAATTATCCCCTTGTTTGCTAATTTCGGGATGAAATTCTTCTAAGGGGGAGAGAGTGTTACGACCTAGAAATTTAACGCTATTTAAATGAATATTTAATTATATTTTAAATAATTAATAAGTGATATTTTTATTAACAAATAAAACTATTTTAAATAATAACTAATGATAGTAAAATCGTATTCAAAATTTGTTTACCAATATATATATAGTTCATAGAGAAATAGAAAATGTGACCGGAAATTATTTCTGAAATATTGATTTTTCATTGGTTAAGTTATTCAAAATGTCATAACACTATGTTAAACATACATGCACACATTACAAACTATCTTAAACATGTTGTGTACATGTACATATGCATGAACATGTTTCCTCCTTAAGCATATTAACATATAAGAGTAAAAGAAAATATATTATTAGGAAAAGTGTGTATATATATACACACACATATAAAAATAACATTTTCAACACAAAGGACAAGAGCATGGTATGAATAGTTGAAATAGAGTGGGAGGGGTACTAGGGTGGATGAAATTTAGGGGGGAGAGGAGTATGGTAATGCATGGATACATATATTTTAATATAAACACTAATATAATTTTTAATTAATTTTCTAAGCCTATAAATACCCCCTAATTTCATTCTTTTCATTTTACAATCTCTTCCTCCACTTTGAAATTCCTAATAGCTTGGATAAGCACTTCCATGACTTACTCTTCATAAATTTGAAAATAGAAAAAAAATCACTTCTTTATGCAAAAATCCCTCCTTTAATTCACAAAATCATTTCTACATCTCCTACAACGCCTTCTCTTCCAAAAATCAAGCAAACAAACACCCCACACCCCATGGCTGAGCCAAAACCCATTATGGCCGAGCCCAGTCATCACTAGGCCAAGCCCAAAGCCACTTGGCCAAGCCATTTTCAAGTGTTTAAGGGTTGAAAAGTTCAAAATTTTGCAATATTCTAAAGTGTATTCAAGTTTTGAAAAAAGTTCGCTTTGACTTAGAAAAGTTTCAGTGAGTAAAACTTTAGTTTTTGGAAAAGGAATTAACTTGATTTTGATGAACTATATGTTGTAAAAATATAGTGGTTGTTATGTTGAATTATCATGTTATGTTGATGACATATGATTATATGTTTATGTTTGAGCTTGGATTTGTGTTTTGGTGGATAAATTGATATGTTTGGATATGGTTATGTGAATGATTGGGTATGATATGATGGTAGTATGTTTATGAAACAAAAACAGGTGTATGTGATGTACATGTTGTGAAATTAGCACCTTGAAAAGTCGCAAAGACTCGAGATCCGAATTAAAAACAAAAGCTTATTTTTTAGTTTTGAATTTTGAAAATGTTTTCCAAGTTTTCATCTTTGTTTCTTTTAAGTTTTTTTTAATAAATTTCCATTTATGTTTTCAAAGATATAGCAGGTAGAGTTAAGGTGAAGTTTTCACCTAGAAATCAATTCGAGCTAACTGCGCTCATAGTGATAATTGCTGTGGATGCAGTTCGGAAAATTTCACGATTTCAAGTTTTAAGTGTTTTCTTTTGGATTGTGTTTGAAAAGTCATTTTGAATTAATTAAAGTAAGTCAAAAGTTTATGTTTTAATTATTTAATAATTTATTTATTTTATTAATTAGGGTAATTCTTATTTAATTAATTAATCAAGTAATTAGGTTAAATAATTAGAGTTTAAGAAATTATTAACTAAGTTAATTATTTTTAATTAAGTAAGTTTTATATAATGATTAATTAAGATAAAAAGGACATTAATTTTTTAAAGTTTATTTTATTTATTCAATTATTTACTTAGACTTAGTTATTTAATTAAAGGTTAATTATCCACTTAATTTGGGTTTAAATTCTAAAATGAATGTTATTTAATTAACGTTTAATTATTAATAAAATTAGGGTTATTTTTGATTTAATTAAGATTACTTAAAGTTTATTTGAATTTTAAACTTATGATTTAACCAAGGTTTATTTAGTTAAAGTTTCTTTTTAAAGTCTATCGGTTATTTATTTTAACCAACTTTTTTGATTAAGTAAATTGTTTTAAAACCAAAGGATCTCTTGTCCATGCTATTAAGTAGCCAAATGAATTAAAGTAGTTGTAATAAAACGTTGACACGTTTTATTGAAAGTAAGTCAACTTGTACTTATCACAAAATACCGTACTTCGGAAATGTGATGAATATAAGGGGGTTAATTTCGATAAGAGGGTCATGATAATCTAAACATATGGAACGTATGTTCATATGTAAATCTTTACACCCTGATAGTGGAATAGTCTGCTATAAACAACTTGACCCTTTAAAATTATTAAACTTTGGTTTGGAGAGATCGGGGTCGGATATTAGTTGTTATCCGAAAACCACTTCGACTAATGTAAATGTTCGAATTAGAAATAGTAAAGGCAAAGTCCAAGATGAAGACCTTGAAGTGCAAGGGCTATTTGCTACTAACCCTGAGTGTGATTCCAAAACGAGTGTAGTGGAAGTAGTGCCTTCGATTTCGTTCATCTCCTGAACGACTTTGTATGTATGAGTGCTGACATTGTGTCAATATATGGAAGGCAATGTTAGCATTTAAAGTGGAAATGCTATAAAAAAAGGCAAATGTAGCCTCATGCCTCATCATCCAGGAATGACTAAAATAGGGGAGATGCAGCAAGGCTAGGTGGGTCGCTAACATGAGGGTAAGGTCATCCCTATCTAGAGTCCCTACTATTAACTCATTTATGCTTCGGTATGGTTGCTGATCCCAACTGAGGGGTGATCTTATTCGATACTATCCAGGGTAGGCCGATCTTGTGTTGGCAGGGATTGATAGGTTCGACCTCGGTGTTAATTTATCTAGAGATGCACCATGACGGGCGGTACCCCAGTAGCCCGGTCATTGTATGGAATCCATTTCCTGATAAGTGCCTTCGGTCTTAGTTGTATAACTATTATGCTGGAATTTAATTAATGTAACAATTTCGGCTATGTGAATTATTTATTTGAAAACCCTAGACATTATGATAATATCACTGGATTTCTATATAAAGTGTTTTGGTTATCGTAAGGTAAAAACTCGTCCGTGTTTATGTGCGGTGTGGTCTTATGAGATACCTTTGATATTCATAGTGTTTATAAAAGCAAAAATTAAGTTATTTGAGTTTACTCACACCAGACCCATGTCTGTCCCAGAGTTTTATTTTATTTTCCTAAAACTCTTGGGTACTCAAATTTATATGAGTGCCAAGTGATCCAGGTTTCTTATAGAAGCATTTTGAAGGAGCTGGAGCAAGTGGCTTCACCGTTAGGTAATTATTATTTTATTTCGCTGTGTTATGTATGATCTACTTATTTTGTATGAACAGGTAGCTATAACTGTCCAGTTGAAGGTTGTAATGTATTGACTGTGATGTATTATTATGGAAATGACAATGTAATATCCTATGTTGTTCTGAATCGTGGTGAGGTTATGTGATTGTGTAGTTTCTTCTTATTTTTCTTTTTCTTCTACCCTTAATAGCTCGTCTTTCGGTTTAAGAAAGGCGGTCGTTACATTATAATTATTATAAATTTAGTTAATTTTGTAAAACTTAGTTAACTTGGTTAATATTTTATAATTTATTAGAATTATTATTATTAACTTAGTTAATTTATTATTATTGTTATTTATAAAACATAATTGACTTATTTAATTAATATTATCATTATTATAAATTTAGTTAATTTTTATAAAACTTAGTTAACTTGGTTAATATTTTATAACGTATTATTATTATTATTAACTTAGTTTATTTATTATTATTATTATTTATAAAACATAATTGACTTAGTTAAATTATTATTAACATTATTATATATATTTAGTTAATTTTTGTAAAACTTAGTTAACTTGGTTAATATTTTATAATTTATTATTATTATTATTTATAAAACTTAATTGACTTAGTTATAGATGTATAGATGTTCGTACACATGTATGTATGTATGTATAGGTATATGTGTAAACATGTATACACACACAAATAAAATGAACTAGAATCTTGTATTATTCCCACTGGAATCGGATTAAATTGAATGTCAAAACCCATATCAATGAGAAATATACAGGTTAAATTTTAATGGGATACTTTTGATTAGCATGGTAAAATAAACAGTAAAAAATAGGGTTAAAGGGCGCTCAGCTCAGTTGAAATAAATGACATCTAATACAACAAAATAGTTTACTGCATTGACAAATAACAACATATTAAACCTGGTTGTGTAGTTGAAGGGGCTTGTTGAGTAGTAAAGATGTTGATTCCAGCTGCGGCCTCCATGTTCTTAAAAATAATTACCAAATTATTCATATAAGGAGTAGGACATTCTAAGATTATATATTGCCAGTATTATTATCTTTTAACAGGTATGGGTTACTATCATTTTAGTAATAGATATATTGCTAGAGATTCAAAATCATAATGCGTAAATAAATGAGTATCATTACAACTAAAGTGATCAGTGAAAACCAACATTACACTTGATTACCACTAATAATCCTCTCAGTGGAGAGATTGTTTTTTCTTATTAAATAAAATAATATAAGGAGTCAGTAAAAGATAACCTGCATTCCAGACTGTAGTGCTAAAGATATCCAATTATAATTGTTTTCCTATGTTTGTTAAAGTTTCCATTACATGTAATATTTCTCAAATTGTTTTGAAATACACTAACTTGTGTACATGCTTGATTTTTCTATATACTAGTTGGTTAAACTCAAGAAGTCACATAAGAACAATTATCTCCCCTATGAAATGCTTCCTCCTTTTATCCAATATATGTTACATGCACAACTTTAGAAGTAATTTATGTTTTATAGTGTACATGTTACATACATACATACGCGCGCGCGCGCGCACACACATATTGTACAAAAAACATTAATTGCTTTGCAAAGTAGCACTTCTAACATATATTGAAACCGTGAAGGATATAGATACACACATGCAATATAAAACATGAATTGCTTTGCAAAGCAGTGCATGCTTCATACTTTTCTGAGCACCTTAACCAAAGTTTGTTGGCTGAGCAAAAACTTGGCAGACTTTGATTTAAAATGACATATACAAATAAAGGTTCAACGGCCTAAAAGGGTACAGTGCTTGTACAATTCATCTTTTTAAATCAAAAGGGCAAGAAGCAAGCACCTGCAACAAATCTAGCAACACGGACTACTGTAGGAGGAAAGGACATGCTATCAAAACGGCAACTGATCATAGCTAAGCAAGCTCCAAGAAACCTCTTCCCATATCTCAACTAGTTAATCCAAAACTCCCGCTTATAAACAATGAATAGCATTATCACTATGTCCACAAGTTAAACTAGAAAAGTATGAGTAACTTATTACTAGTAGTAGGAATGTGGTTATTTCACTAAAATCCAAGGCCACATCTACGGTAAATGAATAACAAAAAAAAATGATTATCACTGTATAAAAAATTAATATATCTTAACACATTCCTCCAAACCTTATACTAAACGAACTAAAAATTAAAAGAAACCCATCTCCAAATACTTAGAGCATCTCTAATTATCACAGTATAGAATATTTTCTATTATTATGAAAAGTGTAAGAGAATGAGTCATAAGGTTGGGGATGATGATTCTTAATCACATCAAAAACAACAAAATCAGGAAATACCAACCTCCAGCCTAAATTCTTGCTTCCTAGTTCCAAGCCCATATATATCCCAGAAGCCCACCAGCATATCCCTAAACTTATTTTAACCCAGCCTTCTACAACCTAGCCAACTTGAGCCAACTACAACTCATGACATTATTTATTCCTCACACATGCTACATGCACTATATCTGCCAACTTCAAGCCTTTTGTTCGTTCTTTTACTTTGGGCCTATAGTTATCGAGCCCATTCTTTTTCTTGACGGGCTAACTTTTCCAACCTGACCTGCATTTCTTTCAAGGACCAATTGTCAGTTCAATCGGAATTCTGGATGCTTCATATCATGGGCGACATGTCGTGCTTAGTAATGAGATAAAGATTTGTCATTTAATTATGTAAAGCAAAACTTTAATAATCATGGTTGTATCAAAACTTTGATACTGACTGTCAACTTGCCATATGTGAAGATTAATAACTCTGAAAGATGAGTTAAGATGTATATTTACTAATTTTTTCATAAAATAATTGACAAATGATATCTGATAGCATGTTTGAAAAATAATAAATTGTGTTAAGCTTACCAAATGCTTGTACCATGGTCGTTCAAAGAGACCCTCACGATCAGCAAAGGCATGCTCATGCATCATCGGCCTATCATTTAACTCTCTAATTTTAATTGTATCTCTTCTCGTCCACTTCAAATCCCAAGAGTTCATTCCTAATTTCTAAAGAACCAAAATTCTAAGTAAAATTATAAAACACAACATGCAATGTAACTTATAAATTTAACAGAAGGCCCGGGTTATACCTTTATTTGGTTATTTATTTTGGTTTCTGCCTTCTTTAGCTCTGTAATTGACTTGTACAAAGCATTGAAATTTACAAACTCTTCTTCTAATGATTTTGTGATGTTCTATGTAGAAAACAGATACAACTAAGAAATGAGCTTCATATTTTTTAAGTTTGCATTAGGATAACTGAGGCATTCAATATTCCTGGCATGTGTATGTATGTTAATTTGTAAAGTAATGAATGCTACCTGCAGCTCAGAAGCATAATCCACATAGTCAAAGGGCAGGAATTTGTCATCTGCAAGTTTTAATGCAACCCGTCCTCAAATGCTTGCAACTGTATGAGAAAAAAAGATTCAATGATCAAGAGGTGTATAGATATTTCCATTTGGTTAAGAGTTATGTTGAACATGTTCATAAAAGAACCTGCTAATGTTGATGAAACTGAAGCAACTACTGCCGATGACATCTTCACCAAATTAAGAAATAAAATATTGAATGCCATGTTGGGAAGTATTGGAGCTCCATCATAGCCTTAAACAAAAGAAAGCCACTCATTTAATGTTTGTTCTAATAATACAAGACTGACTTACCTAGGATATCGTTTTACCAAATATATTTTAACAACAGCCAAAAAATTTCATGTCTATGATATAATATACTATTAATTATGATAAAAACTTAGAAAAAAGGTATGTGATCTTTTCAGGACTCAGGAATTTGACTTACCTGCAGTAATGCCTCCTAAATTTAGGAAACAAGCAGCGCCATCTTTTAGGTATGCAGGGTGTTGAGTTCATCAAACTTTTACAACTCTCTCGCATTTATATGGCAAATATGCAATTTATCTATGTTGATCATGGAAATCAAAAGCGAAGCATAAAAATTCCAAGACTCTAGAACCGTGACATCTGGTCTAATTTCAAAAACAGCACATTAGTGTTCAGAAATATCACCTAATAAGAAAAGGGGATTTGATGTTAGGAATAGATTAAAATTAGGGTTTAGATCATTGCGAATTTTGGACTCGGCGGTTGGGTTGTGGCTGCAGATTTTAACAATTAGGATCCAATTTAGGGTGAAAACAGTCCAAATTTTTTTGGTTGGAGGGATGGTAAAATTTAATCTTAGTTGATAACAAAGAAAAGGTGCATACAATACAAAATAAAATTTTAGGCGGGCATTGTAAAATTTTAGCGGTAGATATAAATATATAATTCAGCGTTTTAAAATATTTTTCCTTCCTAGGTATAATCAACGGCTGCATTTCAATTTCAAACGCTGCGTTTCAACTTCTTACAATGCTGCAAATGACCATTTTTCTGGTAATGCGGCTTATGAAATTTGGTAATGGTCAAAATTCCAGTATCGTCCATATTCAACTATATAGTCCAAACATAAATTCCTTGGTTCAATAATAACAATTATTATTAATCGAAATGCTCTAGCCAGAGACTTTCACTCTGAGTTGATCGTGATACTAACCCCATATAACTGAGGAGACGAAACCTTTCTTGAATAGTGCTTCACTTAATACTATCACTCGACGTAACTATAGTCACTCGATGGACATCGTGTCATGATTCGACTATAATCAAAGCGGAGCTTTTATATTGAAGATCTACAACATTCTCAATACGAGAGAACTATGTAAATCAGTCACATCGATATTTTCTGTTTGACCTTAGTTATATTAACTAATAGAAAACTATTGAGTGAGTCGTTCCATAGTTATCTAATAACCATCATCACATAACCCCTAGGTGCCTCTAGCAGTCATGAGTAATATACTACTCAACATTTGGAGAGCATTACGTACTCTAGTCTTAACGGGTACATCGATATCCAGCATCGATGCATCTTGACTAGGAACATTTAAAACGGTAGATTTGTTTTCATTGTGATAAATTACTCATGGTTATAACACTTTGTAATTACTATCACAAAACATATCATTTATGGATTTTCTATTAAATATACTTTTAATTAAATTAACTAATTAATATAACATGTTATTCAAGTATATAATAGAAAGAAAACACTTTTTATTTTGAACGAGATTGGTTATTGAGTTAGATATATGTAACAATAACCTCTAGTGCATACTCCTAGCTCTATCAATCACCCACTTTCACTTAGGGTCCATTATGGAACCTTATTCCAATTTCTCCAATCGGTTTCCTCAAAACCAATTGGTTTAGTCCCTCGATGAATGGGCATGCTATTATGTTTCAATTATCTACTCTGTTAATCAACTTTCACCAACGTTGATAAACTACTTTCATCATGTGAAACAATTTAGAGTATGTCTCTTGACTTCTAGTGAGCTCTAAGTTCTACCATGACACTGTGATCATATAACAGTGTTATGGGATTCTCAACATTTGGAATTACCATCAGCTCAGTTATAAATTTTTGCATTTATGTTTATAGGTGTTGCTTTTATTGCAGCTCTATTCAAGGCGATGTACTTAGCCTTTTAATTGAATCATCCATACTCTTTTATTTGGAATATTTTCAACTTAAAGATTCTTAACTTGAATTTATTATTGGCACATTATACTCAATATCACTTATGAAATTTGAGTCTGAACACTCCATCATAAGGAGTTTATTGTTTCTGTAAACAATTCTCTAGTATATCATGAATACACGAGAACACTCCAAACTACCATTTAGTGATATTAATTTGGATTTGATATTTGTTTCATGTATCAAATACATAAACAAATCATGAAATAGTAGACAACATAAGTATGATAATTCCTATTGCCAATGCATAAGGAATCCATCTTACATGTTCTATATTAAACATTTTAATAAGGTGTTCTTGCATAACGTTTTGGGACATTCCCAATATCTTTTATACTTACGATAAAAGACATCATTTACAAATCCAATGTCAAGTATTAAAACAACTAAAACTGATTTAAAAACAAGTACATCGTTAACAATCAACAGTGTGCTATTTACTTATGATTTAGAAATATCTATGTACATTTTAATGTTCTTTCTTATGAACACGCGCTTCCTTTGTTTTTTGACTGACAATCAAACTATTTGATATTTCTATCAAAACACTTGTTCAATTTTGATGCTTTTCTGAATGATACTTTTGTATCTGTTCTTGGATCGTATTCGAAAAACCCACAAACTCAATATCACTTCCACTGCTTTCGAGACACTTAGGTTATTAGGTGTAAATAATTTTCCGTAAATCATTATTTAGAATTTTATGTTTCAACACATATGTACCAAAACATAAAGTCATACCATGTGATAATTTTGTGAGTAAAATCCGAACCAACTTGAGAACATCGAATGGTGAATCTATCATGTTAATTTCAACAATTGAAATTCAAGGTAATATTCTTATCAATGTGGCTCACTATATTCCAACTGCATTTATCTTGCTCATAAAGACACATTTACAACCAATGGATCATATCCCTTCGGATACAACTATCAAAATCATATTTTGATAATGTACTTGGAATCTATTTCGGATTAGCATATCGTACCATATCATATAGTCAATACTCTTAATGATTTAATTAAACAACCGAGGATTATTTATTCTTTACACTGACAAGAAACTCATAGTTTCTCCATAATGTATGAGAATTCTCATTAGACATTCTAATGTATTTATGTTCATTTTGGTTAGGTCAATTTCATTTTATCCCTTATAAACAGATTTATCATTGGATCGTATCCAAATTCATTTTATACCAATAATTTCTTAAAGAAATTCCTATGCTACAAAGTTGGTATTTCTTGAAACAATAGTTGTTTCTCAATGCAAGGAATGGGAATTCATAAACATTTTATGAATTACCTTATATTACAATTGATTTTGCATTAGTTCACAATATATTTATGTTCATAACATAAATTAGTCATCTAATGACTATCATTCCCAAAACTCCATTGGGATGATTCATACAAAATCCCTTACATACAATTATTATGTGCAGTCTTTCGACTAAACAACTTGCTAACTCTTTGGTCTAGGATATGTAGGGGTTTCTTATAAACCCTTATCTCGTATGGTTTTGTAAACTATTCTTTGGATGATACTAATTTTAACCTTCTGCACTACCCATAAGCACACACCTTATATAAAGAATTTTAACTCAGCTTCACTTATTCATTAATCATGCTTTGTCCAATAAAGTTTGATTACTCCTTATCAATACATCATTATGTATTATAGGAATGAGTGACCTTTGAGACAGAATATTTATTCATACTAGGTACATACATAACTCTTTCCAATATACGCACTCATTCGATCAAATCGAATCATTTTTGTTGCATGTTATATTATTTATTCTATTTTATATTCTATGAGCTTATCATAGACTTATACATGCATTATCAAATACAGATGTCCATGTCTAGGATAACTCATCGGTGAGTGACGAAGTATGTGGAACCGTTTTGGTATTAATAGACTTACATTGCATACGTCTATATGTATCAATCCGAAGAGTTCATTAACTCTTATGATCCTCCCACTAAATGGGTGCTTGGTCGTTAATTGTTTGAGATAAAATTAACTAGTATCATATGACTCATAATCATATAATTAAGATTATTTCTCAAAACTACGGCTTAGTCTATAATTCCAAAATAAGTGTAAATAATTTTAGATACTTCAGTTTTTCCAGTGCATCACTTTTGTTGTGAAAATAAATACCACATTATAGTTTTATTTCATAACGAATATTCTAATATTCACATTGAAATATAATTGTTTATTTTTAGTTGACACTGAAAAATAGTCATTATTTCATAAATAACGTTCGGTATGGTTTACGAAAAGAATTTTCGTAACTTGATGCAATTAGTGAGTGTTACATGGCACTTTCTACTATTTTCGCTATTACTATAATAGCGTACTGAATTCGGAGGTCTATTATTTGCTTAATATAGATTATTTATTTCACATACTGCAACTAGTTTACAGTGGAGAGTTTTTTGATCAAATATCTTAAACTCAAAGAATTCAATCTTATAGAAATTGATTTTTTATATGAAAATACATTTCGAAAGAGAAACCGTATTTCTTATTCTAATGTTAAGTATCAATTATTAATATTACAATTCTCGTTTTCGATGTTTCTTTAAAGCAGAAGTGACTATTCCCTCTCTTCATCCTAACTTTACCTTAAATCACTTCTACTCTTATGCATTCGTTATTCTTTCTAAATGGTAGAACCATTCAAAAGAAATCTCTTATAACGAACTTTCTACAAAAATGCATTTGATTATTCTTAACATTTAAGGACATCAAATATTATGTACCTTACATAAACTGATCAAACTGACATTTCAACGATTGAGTTCTTAGATCTATATTGTTGTTTTGGTTTTGTGTTATATTTAACACAATATGAACTTTATTGTAATCAATCAAATTGAATACTCGATCTCATAATATGGTCTATTTGCTTATTTAAAATGAACTAATTTCATCGAAATATCATACACAACAAACTGTGACTGTTCACCATATAACATTTATATGCGATTTTATATGGATCAAATATTCATAGTCTTGTATTGCTTTTAAGTTCGGAACTCATATAATGCAATACGCGGTGTTGACCAAATAAACACGTAAGCGACCAAATTACGAATGTATTAAGTAGTTGTAAAATTAAACACTTGCATGGGTATAGAAATATTAACATGTAAGAAGTATTAATAGTAAGTATATATATTATATTTCCTTTTGTCAATCTTCAATTCAATTTATTTGTATATCTTAATCAATAAACGTTTTATCAATTATATTAATTGCACAAATTTACCAATGTATATTATTATAACATTATAACATATGTTCTTACAATATTGGAAAGGGTAATTTCATTTTTTCTAACAGGTCTCTCATTAGTCTTTTATGTTTTGCCAAACCCTAAGTCAAAACATAGAAGTCTTTCAACTTCACCAGTGAGTGTTAGGACTCGTATACCTTGAGATTCCAACCTTGAGGAAAGCTCAATAAATCATAGGCCCACATATGATGGATAACTCCATATCAGTTGTATCACATACAACTCCTAACCGTGATTCCTTATCTTAATCTCACATTTACCTTGAGAAAAGCTCAACAAGTAAAGTAAGATTATTCACTCTGACCTATTATTTCGCGATGGCCTAAGTATAATGCATATACCTTGAGTATTACCTCATCTATTCAATATATTAATAGTACTACACATTACATCCCTAGCTTGAGGAAAGCTCAACAACTAAAGAGTATGCAAGTAATCTATTAATATATAAATGATAGAGGACAACTTTATATTAAAGATTCATAATCATCAATATATTATATCCAGATATCGACTTATGGAATAATGTATTTTGTATAAATTGCCCTCGCGATTCAAGTGTCGAACACATCTAAAATCACGGTATACGTATAATATGTATGTATTTATCCATTAAGTCTATTTGCGTTTTTATGATGTTCCACCTTACATTCATACACTACTAGAAAAGGCAATTATTTCGACAGCATCAAGCGACGGCTTCCGACGGCCAATTTTCGACGGCTTCCGACGGGCTGTCGACGGCCGTCGGAAGCCGTCAGAAAATCGCGAATTACAGGGCTCAGCCGAGCCTTCTTCTTCCTCATTTCCATACAAATTTTTTTAACCCAAAATCCCCAAATATCTTCCCCAAGCTTCCAATCATCAATTTCGAGCTTTTGGATCCTCCGCGACTACGTAATCAACGTCTATTGCTCTCTAGCTCAGGTATAATCTCTTATTTTCACCAAAAATCTAATTTTTACCCTAAATCCAGATTTGCATAAGTTGTTAAATTAGGGCTAATTGGTGATTGAAATTGTTTCCAATAGTGTTATAATAGTTTCTAGCATTCCATGGTATTCCTATTTCATCTTTTATCGTGAAATTGTGAAAAACATGTATAATTTATGGTTGTTCGTGTATATGTAAATCGTTGTGTATGCCTTGATTATACGATTGTATATGTGTGTAGCGCTGCTATCATTGTATTGTGTTAGTTGGAATAAGATAAAATGAATGCATGAGCTAGGAATATTATATTGTGCACGTATTGACTTATGCAACAACAAAAAATGCGTCGAACGAGCCTTAAGTTGATGTAATACGTCGAATAAAGTGTTAAATTAACATATATTTTTGTAAATGTGAACAGTTAGTAAAACTGTATTTTTTCGTAAAATGCGCACATCTAATTGACAAATGTCCCTTAGAGAGTTTTTGGCCCCGTCTGACGAGTGTTGTACATGATCATTGTATAAATAGTCATTTTTTTCGAAAAACGACAATTTATATTCATCTGGTACAATATTTGTTGGATTTGTCCCTGTATTGGACAAGTTATGAACACAGTAAGCATTTACATTTTGTATATTACTTCGTCTCAAACTGTTCATAAAATTTCGGCCTAACTTTTCTTTTTTGTTTCCTGCGTACACGCATTGTGTACCATGCAGGGAACAAAAGGGAAATGCTGCCGAAATTTTATTGAATCGTTTGAGACGAAGTCTGACCATGTGACTATGAAACAAAATCTATTTACCATTGTTTACATGTTTTATGTCATTTCCATTTGTCATTTATTTAGCAATTTTTATTAAAAATGCAATGAAATCTGCTTATCGTCGGAACAGTAGACCCATTATGAATCAGGTATAACACACTTCCATTTCTATTTCCATTTTAGTCATTAATTAAGCAATTTATACCGTTGATGTCATTTACATATGAAATATATTTCGTTATCATGTTATTATTCTCTTATATAATGATGTGTATATATGTCACAGGTTTATCATAATGTCATATAGAGGTAGGAGCTCTTCCCGATCATCAGGAGGCGATGGCAAGGGCCCATCGCAAAATTCACAGCGTCCAGTAGTTTCGTTAGTCCCTAAAGCAGAGGGGTAAGAATTAAATTTTATTCAGCAACTTATTTTTTTTATGATATACGTACGTACTTATATGTATCGTATTTAAAAACATGGGGTTCGACCTACTTCCCTCGAAGGTTGTGCTGGATGTCTCTAGAGCTTCTTATCGCAGTAGGATGAGTGCTTGCTGGCCGAAGTGGGATAACATCCCTCCCCACATCATAGAGTGTATATGGCAGAATGTCCAAGTATGTATATTTTTATGTTTTCCATTTTTAATTCGTTTTTGTCGTTTTTCTACTGTTTATCGTTTACAGTGTAATTTTTTTTTCTTTTTATCGTGAAACACAGGCTGAGATAGACATCCAGACAGACGATATGCTGCTGGCACGAGGATACTGGATGAAGAAGATGCGCAAGAACTATAGGGACTCGATATCTGAAATTAAGAAATCTGGTAAGAAACCACGGTGGATGGGGGAGAGCGTATGGCAAGCATGGTTGGGATACTGGGAAACTGACGAGGCGAAGGCAAGTAAACTAATTTTTTTTGAATTATTAATTTGACGTGATCGAAAAATAATGTATCAAATTTTGAATGTACAGGCAGAGTCGGATAGAAATTCTGCAAACAGAAATAAAAATCCCATCACTCATCGCGGAGGGTCGAAGTCATTTCAGCAGTATCGGCAGGAGTTGGTAAATTTACTGAATGATAATTGTAAATAGTTTATGCTATATAATTTTAAATGTATAATAATTGTATGTAAAAATCAACTTCAGAAAGATGAGGCGCATGGTCCCGTGGGCTATATGGACGTGTTCACTCGTACGCATGCTATCGAGCATGTAAATCCGGACGGGACTGTTTCGTATACATGGCACGACGATAAATCCAGCAAGAGCCATGTAATCATATTTCATTTTATGCAGTATTAGTAATTGTTCTGCTTGTTAAACTATAATGAAATAAGATATGATGTTATTAATTTGTTAATGCAGGAAAACTTTATGGAGCAGCGCTAGAAACTCCTTGCTGATACGGGTCGAGATCAGCTGACGACTGATGAGGAGGATGCTATTTTTGAGTCTGTTATGGATCCATCAGAGCATGGCAGACGATACGGATTTGGCAATCAAGTGGTAAATAATTTATTTTACTGCTAATTTGATATTTAAGTCATAATTAATTAAATCGTAGGGATTTATACAAGCATCTTGTACCCAAAACCCTACGCATCTCCCAATAAATGTTTAATTTACTAGTTTTAAGTCATTGACTTTCATTAGGACAGTTTTTGCCGTAATCTCACTATGGCCCATCAATAGGCCATATGATTGTGTGTTTAGAATTACAGTTAAAATTCGCAGTTTATATAGTAGAAGCATTTATAAAACACGACATCAAATATTAATACATAAGCTAAATTAGATTTAATAAGTTGCAATAATGGATTTATAAATAAATAAACTTGTATAACATCATAAACATAAGCATATAATGTTAGAAGTCATATTATTCAAGCTAAAGTAAATTTAAATAGGATTTATTTATTTGATCTAAATTTAAATCTAAAAGCTAATTAAATAATTCAATTCTATGTTGGAATATATAATTTTATCTTAAAATACTTCAAATGTGCTATTTGGACCTTTTCAAAACAATAAACTTGAATTTTATTCATTTTTCCATTATTTAAAAATATTTGAACTTTGAAAAATCCTCCATATTGAATTTGAATTCAAACCAACCAAATGACTTTATCACGCCAGTAAAGCACAAGAAGGCAGAAGATATGAACGTTATGTTACTTACTAGCTTACTGTTAATTTGTACATGAACTCAAAAATCTTAAAAATGAATACTTAATATTTTGGTTATGCAAAATAAATAAGCAAATCAATATGATTTCAGAAGCCTACTACAAATTCATACATGGGTGACAATACTCGGTAAATGAAAACATAGGGTTCATAGAAAATTTAAACGGTTTATAATTAGTAATTTTGAAAACAAAACTGAAACCTTTTTGTTTACATTTTTCCATAAATTATTAAAATACTTAAGTTTCTTATATTTTTCTAGATATCCAATACATTGTCAGCCTCATTCGGTCTACACTTACATAAACATGCATAAACTAAATTAAATAACATTATCACACAGTTAATCATTCACATACCTGCACATACACTTACAGAGATCACGAAGCTAAATTAAATATTTATTGCAGGCCAGCAGTCAGAGACGGGGTCGGCAGACTAGAGCTCAAATCGATCTAGCAGAGATCGAAGATTTGCGGGCTAGAGTGGCCCAGCTGGAGGAGCAGAACCGCCGACAGGCCATACAGACCACACAGTTGTTAGACCAGCGTATCGCCGAGTACATGCAGCAGTATGGTGGCCGCTTCCCTTCCTCTGCTGGCTCTGGATCTGGAGGAGAGTGATTGATTGCTTGCTTTTTCAGGTATGTTTTTTTAGTTTTGTATGATTTGGTAGACGGTGGAGGTAGTTGTTGATTTTTGTATGATTATGTTTGATACACTTGGTTATGTGGTTGTGTGATGATGTGGATGTTGATGATTTTGTGTTATGTTGTGTATGTATGACATGGTAGAACACTTGTTGTTGGGGTTGTTGTGAATGTTGGAATGGTTATGTATATTATGTATTTTATTTTAATGTAATTTGATGTATTTGTGTGTTTGATGAATTTTGTGTAGTTTGGGTTTTGATATTTGGTTGGAATATTGTATACTGGATTCTGCAGTATTGGTGTAATAGTGTTTGGATATGAAATGTGGATGGAAAGCTATATTGCAGTGGAAATAAAAAAAAATACAGCAGATTTTCGACGGCTTCTGACAGCTTTCAGGTAATAATTTTCCTACGGCTTCCGACAGCCTATAGGCCATTTTTTCCAACGGTTTCCGACGGCTTTCGACAAGTGTCGGAATCCGTCGGAGGCCGTCGGAAAAATGTTCGGCGCCCTGTGTCGGAAGCCGTCGGAAACACTGCGCCCCGACGCCTTATTTTCCGACGGCTTCCGACGGCCGCCGACGGTTTTCAACCGTCGCGAAATGCCGTTTTCCTTGTAGTGATATTATATATGTTATATTATTATATAACTTTTATATTTTATATTACTTATATGATAGTCTCATGTATAATATTTTATTAATTAAATTTTATTTAACTAATTTTAATTAATTAACATTTTGATTAATTTTTATAATAATTTAATATAACATTTACATTTAATAATCATTATATACTATAACCTTTACAGTATAACACATATATTTCATATATATATATATATTAATTGATTAACCTTTAATTAATTTAATTTTATTAATTAATTAACCATTAATTTATTTATTTAATTAAGCAATTTTAATTAAATTTATTAATTTCAAAAAACCATATTATATACATACACATATACTTATGATATCTTAAATATTTTAAATATCGTAACATATATCAAAAATATATATTACATGCATATATTTTTCATTAATTAACTTATTTAATTAATTAATTTACTTTGTTAATCTAATTAAAAATTAAAATTTTGAAATTAATTCATATTATTTTTCAAACATTTTGAAATTTTTTGTTATATTATAACCTATATGATATATGTATATCGTATTTTAAATTGAATTTTTAAATTTAAAAATATTATATTTTAATTTTCAAATAATTTTGAAAATTAGCCCAAAGCCTAATTCAAATTGGGCCTTTTATATTAGGGATAACCTTTTGGGCTTACCTCATCATTTCAAACCAGGCTAGTAGCTATGTAGGGTAGAATACTTGATTATCCAAACCCAACCTTAGACGTTATCTTTCTGGACACCCTACTATATGGGTAGGCTTTAATTAGTTAACCCTGACATGACTAATCTAGATCGTAAGCTATTGTGCTTCGATATCATTGTTGGAACTAGACCAGCCCGCATTAGAAGTTATAGGTGAATTTCAAATAAATTCCCCTTATTGGATCTTTATTTGGCCTATGAAGTCTGATTTATTTAGAAAATTTCTAAATTTTCATTAAATAAAATCTTTTATTTTATTTAAATTTATAAAATGATATAATTTTATTTAATTTATGTTATGATATATGTATGTATGTATTTATGTATCATATACACATATATGTGTGTGTGCATGTGTAACATATCGATTATGCAAGGTATAACATGCATATGTATAGATGTTGGGATTTACATCGCAACGGACACGTTAGCTCATCCAATATGCAAATATATTCTCCAAATGTATGTATGTATAAATATATATTATTATTTATATGTAAATATTATAAATATTTATATATATGTATATACTATAATTTTGTTTAAAGAATTTTATATAAGTATATAAAATATAGATACATACATACATATATATATATGTATGTATGTATGTATAAACATACGAATAAACTATTAATATTGTATATACATATTATATAACAGACTTATTTAAATATACCAAAATTATTTATAAATGTTTATAATAAAAAAATTTAAAGTCGTAAGCAATACACATATATATACAAATATATTAATAATTTCTTTAAGTTAAATATATATAAATATATGAATAATAAAATAATATACATATATATATATATTAATAAAATATTAAAAAATATGTTTGATAAATATAATAGACTAGGTTTTACGCGCAACTCAGTAAATATTTTTTTTTAATTTTAATATATATTTTTATTTTAATATCCATGCAAAAAATATTAAAATATTAATTAAAAATTTATTTTGAATTTTTATTTTAAATTTCCAGTAAATCCTAAATGATATTTTATGCTTTAATTTTTTTTTTACATATTTTTTCATTTTAAAAATAATTTTAAAATGATTTTTCTATTTTCAGCTGTAATTTGAGAATTAATTCAAAATAAAAAAATGTTTCTATTTTTTGTCAAGAGTTTATTTACTACTAATATAATTTTGTAAAATACAAAATATAATTTTCATAATATATTTGAATTAATATAATTGATTTATGTAATAAATTAATTTAAATTAAAATTTTAAAATATATAAAAATATTTTATCATTGTCAAAAATCATCACAGCCCTAATGCTCTACGTATAAAATTATATGATCACATTCGATTAAAGTATTATGTTGTAATTAATTATGAACTAGATATATATATATATAATATTAATAAAATAAAAAATGGTTTTTTTAATTATAGAGCCATACTGACCTAAGACATATTTGATAATTTATTTTAATTTATACATACATATAACCAAACAATTTCGTGACAATATCAATGCATATCGGAATCGTTACCTAACTAACAATTTAAAATATATGTATATAATAAAACATTATGATTGAGCATAAATAATTGTATTATGATTAGAAATATACCTCACTTCCAATGCCTTGAAGTACACCTTGAATTGATGATATCTGCCCCGTGAAACTATTTCTGCTTCAAAAGAGAGTTAGCCCTTGAACCGTTGCCCACCAAGTATTATATAACACTTGAATTGACTTGATTTGAGCTTGATGAAAGATGGAGAGTGGAGGAGGATTTTCGACCAGCAAAGACTTGGGTGGAGGCTCTAAAAAGATCAATATCACGTGGGGTTAGAGACACCTATATAATGAAATGTAAGGAAAGAAGTATCATATCTTACTTATTCCCCTTCAATCTGAGCTATCCATTATCTAACCCTTTTAACCCCAATTTTTAGCCACCAATGCCCTTTATTGCTGCCGAAATTATCCACCCTATGATGGATCTAAAACTCATTTAATCCCAAATTAAATATTATGCAATTTAATCCAATTTAATTGCTTATGATATCGTATGTCGATTGATATATTTATAACTATTATAAATATATTTAATAGTGTTTATTCATCAAATCATAATCAAATTTTATAATTAATATTCCACAAATATTTATTAATTTAATTAATTAAAAATAATTATAAATTATTTAAATCGTTTGGTCAAAGGAGAATTCACCATTTCGGTTGCGTGACTCGTCAACTATAAATTTGGTCAACGATTAACATTGAATTATTCGAATATGAACGTTCACACGTCACTTAGCAGGTAGTGTGACATTTTGGTAAAATTTATCGCTTACTTGGTTTCAGTAAAATCCAATTTTACTTTGTTAAGCGTTACCCATCTGTGACTTTTATTTACACCAATTCTCTTCGTCAAAACTATTTCACTTTGAACTTATGAAATTTGGTAATGGTCAAAATTCCAATATAGTCCACATTCAACTCTGTCGTCCAAACTCAAAGTCCTTGGTTCAATAATAATAATTATTATTAACCGAAATGCTCTGGCCAGAGACTTTGAGTTGACTTGTGTTGACCGTGAATCCCATATAACTAGGGAGACGAATTCTCTCTTAAATTGTGCTTCACTTCCAATACTTCCGCTCGACCTAACTATAGTCACTCGATGGACGTTGTGCCATGATTTGACTATAATTAAAGTGGAGCTTTCATATTGAAGATCGACAGTATTCTCAAGTCGAGAGAACTGTGTGAATTTGTCACATCGATATTTTCTGTTTGACCTTAGTTATATCAACTAATAGTAAATTATCGAGTGAGTCATTCCATAGTTATCTAATAACTATCAGTATGTAACCCCTTTGTGCCCCCAACAGCCATAAGTAATACACTGTCTAATATTTGGAGAGCGTTACATATTCTAGTCTCAACGGATGTATCGATATATAGTCTCGATGCATCTTGACTATGAATATTTAAAATAGTATATTTATTTTAATTGAGATAAACTACTCACAGTTACAACACTTTTTAACTACTATCACAAAACATACCTTTTAAGGATTTTCTATTAAATATACTTTTAATTAAATTAATTAATTGATATAACATATTATATCAAGTATATAATAGAAAGAAAACACCTTTTATTTCGATCAAGATTGGTAATTGAGTAAGATATACGTAACAAATTACATATTTGCCGCTAGGGTATACTTCTAACTCTATCAGTATGAATGCAAGATCATGGCATATAGGCATAAATGCAAAAAATCTAAATGTAGTGATAATTTCTATATGTATGCAACATAATGTACGATAAGTCAAGTCATGTAGCAATATAAATCACACAGTCAAAGCATACCACATCGCCTACCTTGATATAACTAAGAAAACAAGATTAAGTAGGTAAAACGTGTCGAAAAAGAAGGAGGGATGTGAGGTTCTAATCCTCTCCTCTACGCTTGTAAATGGATGCAGTCGGATATAGAGAAAGTTGCATCCGTATCCAAAATGAAAATCCATATCTGTATCTGATATTTGCGGATACCTGTTGAAGTATATCTGTATCCATATCCACGAATATTTTCGAATATCCAAAACTATTCGTTTCTGACTTAGCGAATACGGATATTTCCGAATATCCATATCCAAAACTTAAAAACACATATCCGATACGGATATCCAAAAATATCTGAAAATTAAACAATAAAAAAGCATTTGTTCGTTTTTAATTCAAAAATAGTGGAAAAGGCTAGTAATACAAAATTTATTTATAAAATATTTTCAGAAAGGCTAAATACATCTAATTAACAATAACTAATAGGACATCAATCACACAAATTCCATACAATACAATATTTTAAGAGTTAAGAGTGTCTCCAAAATATGAAAATCACAATCACAATCTTAAGACTAAAATAACATATAACATAAATCATAGAAGCAAATAATCATACATGTCTTAAATTATAACCAACGCCAAAAAATATAAAAAGCATATGACTTAAAATGTTTCATTCTTTTTTCTTGGAGTAGTTGCCTAGTTGGTGCTTTAAAAGATTACCTCTGCAAAAATACAAAGTTAGTAAGAAAAAGAACTTTAGCACAATATATCGCAGCAATAAGAACACACTCGAGATTGTAATGCAATGCTTTGTAAATTACTACTAGCTAAACTACAAGCTTGCAATGCTTGTTGTTGCTAGCCTGTGCACTTGCAATTGCAAGTAGCAAGCTTGCTGTTGCAAGCTTGTGTGTATGCAACAACAAGCATTGCAAGCTTGCACCAATAGAGTACAATGAAGCTTGATAGCAATTTGGGATGATCACACTTTTTTTAAACATTGATGAAATTTGATTTTGTTACTCCATACAATCAATTAGTTTCGCAACTAGGATTTGTTTAAAATCTATTACAAAAATGAGTTTGTTCTATGTGATTTTGTACATGTTCATTTTGGAAATGCACATGTATTATAAAAATAAATACCAAGTCTTCAAAATAAGGATGATAGGCCATGATACTGAAAGCTTAAGACTTAAGTTGAAGGTGTGAATATGCCTTACAAACCCACCAATGTCGTATATTATTATTAGAATATTGTATATTATTATTATGCATAAAGTGTGAATTTAGTAGTTATTGCTTTATATGCTAATTCTATTTTAGCATGAGTAGTCAATATTCCTTCTACTTAATTTTCATGAACTTGGGCAATTGGAATCATCAAAAACATATTATATAGAATAAGTGTGAATTTAGTAGTTATTGCTTTATATGCTAATTTTGTTTTAGCATGAGTAGTCAATATTCCTTCTACTTAATTTTCATGAACTTGGGCAATTGGAATCATCAAAAACATATTATATAGAATAAGTGTGAATTTAGTAGTTATTGCTTTATATGCTAATTCTGTTTTAGCATGAGTAGTCAATATTCCTTCTACTTAATTTTCATGAACTTCGGCAATTGGAATCATCAAAATATATTATATAGAATATTGAATCATACAAAGCACATAAATAAGAAAATTTGCAGTAGACCTCCAAGAATAGCAACTGCTCATACAATACGAAGATGTAAAAACAATTAATTCATCATCTACTGCTAAAGCATTGATAAGTGACATTGTCAAATATTGAAAAAAAAGTTAAACTTGTTTCTAGGATGCACCTTGGCTGTTGAGAATTCCAACACTAGAGTAAAAAGAAGAAATTTAACACTAAATTGTGCTACTGTTTCAACCTACATGTAAATTTCATGCAGTCAATATTCATTTCATTTTAAGAATATATCATTTCCAAATAAATCAATTGATTAGCAATTTTTCAAAAATCAATCAATTAGAAATTAATTTTTCAAAAATCAATTTTTCAGAGATTATTTTTTCATAAACCAATTTCAGAAATTAGAAACCAACATCATGTTAAATCAATTTCCAGAAATCAAACGGTGCATCTAATTCAAACATTTTATGTTAAGTTCAGAAATTATACCTAGGTGAGCTAAAATTTCCAAGCTAGTTCGAGATTAGGGTTTCCAGATGAGCTTCGCGAGCTTTCACAATTGGCGATTGTGGTAGGTGCCGCAATGTTGTTTGGCTTGGATGTCGATGCAGCTAAGTCACCAATTTACAGACAAATCCAGTCGATGCAGACGAGCTTCCAAGCAAGCCTTCCAAACGAGCTTCCAAGCGAGCTTTCTAGACGAATCCAGTTGATGCAGCAAAGTCACTAATTTACAGACGATGTTGAGATAGGAAGAGGATTGAGAAGCGTGAAATGTGAAGGCGACTGAACTTTTTATTTTGGGAAAAATAATAAACGAAAGTAGCTAGGGTTTTCTATTTTGGATTGAGGAATAAGGGCAATATTTTGATTTAAGTGGTATGGATAGATCCAACGGTTATGATGAGCTTAAATTTAAATTATATAGTAATTTTATAATTTCAGCTTAGTAGTTTAATTAAAAATTATATATATATGCACATTAGACAAGCAGACGGATATTTTTCGGATACAGATACCACTATAACCATGTCCGTATCCGGAAAGCTTTTTGGATATTAGATATCTGTATCCGTTTTTCGGATAATAGATATATTCCATATTATCGGATACGGATGCGGACGGATATCAGATTTTTTGGATACCCATTGACATGCCTACTATCTTCTAGCTCCCAAGTACTCTCAACCAGATCATCTTCCCACTAGACTTTAACTAATGTAATTTCTTTAACATGGAGTACCTTCGTCCCATGCTCCATAATGTAGGTAGGTGCACAATGAATAAGTGACTCTCTTTCTACCTCAACCTCTCCTAATTGACTTGGCTCGACTATGGTAGCTGAATCCTGTAAACATTCTAGCAAGTGTGACACATGGAAAACACTGTGAACCCCCTCCCACTTTTTAGGAAGCTCCACCCTATAAGCTAACTTTATATTCTTACCGAAATCCAGAAAGGCCAACAAATCCTAGTGCTAACTTTCCTAAACTACCAAACCTCATAACATGTCCAAGTGGCGAGACCTTCAGAAACACTATATAGCCCACTACGAACTCCAACTCCATGCATCTCCTGTTAGCACAAGATTTTTGCCTATTTTGTGTAGTCTTCATCCTTCGACGGATCAAATCTACTTTCTTCAAATTCTCGTTGATTATGTCTGATCCAAGAATAATCCTATCTATAGTGTTCCACCAATAAGATGGAGATTTACATAGCTTTTAATATAGTGCCTCAAACGGTGTCATCTTAATACTTTCCTGATAAGTATTAGTGTATGCAAGCTCCACTAATGACAAGTGATCCTCCTAAGGACCTCCAAAGTCAAAAATATACATCCATGGTAAATCTTCCAGCACCCGATTCTTCCTCTCAGTCCGTCCGTCCGTCCTTTTATGTGTGATAGGCCGTACTTGAATTCAGTTCAGTGCTTAATGCCTTCCGAAGACTCCTCCAAAACTCACTAGTGAAAAGTGGGTCTCGATCACTAATAATACTAGGAGAAACTCCATGCAACCGAACTACTTCCCTCACATATTAGGTTGCCAAAGATGCGACTGTCCTCGTACTCCTAATTGGAATAAAATGAGCGCATTTGGTTAGTTGGTTGACTATGACCTAAACACTCTCGTTTTCCCATCTACTCCAAGGTAGCCCATCAACAAAATCCATAGAGATGCTCTTCCATTTTCATTGCGGAATATCCAAAGGATGTAATAATCCACCAAGCTTTCTCTGCTATGATTTTACTTTCTAACATGTCGCATATTTCAAAATAAACCCCACTACATGCATTTTCATACTTGGCTAGTAGAATACTCTCTTCATATCTCAATACATTTTGTCACCGTAAGGATGAATGGTCATCCTCGAACGATGTGACTCTTCTAGCACCAAGTCAACCAATTCCTTAATAAGAGGAACACATAACCTTCCGTCCCTTCTCAGCCATCCCCTAGTATCAATGGAATAATAACCTAAGTGACTCGAATGCTCTCCTATATTCAACTTCTCAAAAATACCCAATAACCCGTGTCTTGCTTCTGACTCGAACTAATATAGTCCATCAGTGAAGGTTGAACATCGAAAGCTGCTAATAACCCTGGGGTAAGGTCTAGTGGACGTTGAAAATAAAATGTACAAATGAACTCCAAGTGCTTTCACTCCAAAAACATAGAGCCTATCATCACATGCTTCCTACTCAAGGCATCGACTATATTGTTGCCTTTGCTTGGAGTATGGGAGATATTGAAAACATACGATGCCAAGAACTTCATCCACCTCTGCTGCCACAAATTCAAATCTTTTTAGAAGAACAAATACTTTAAGGACTTATGGTCCGTGAATAACTCAAATGGTCCATGAATAACAAATCATACCAAGCCTTCATGATTTGAGGGAAAAAACAATAGCTGCCAACTCAAAATCATAGGTTGGATAGTTTCTCTCATGTATCTTCAACTGTTGACTAGCATGACAAATAACTCTACCCTCCTGCATCAAAATGGTGCCCATTCCTATACCACAAGCATCGATATATGTACCACAAAAGCCTTCGTGCAATCAAGGAGTACCAAAATAGGTGCACTAGTCAACAACTCCTTTAGCTTAATAAAAGCATGTTTGCACTCCGAATTTGGTAAGGCATGGTAATGGTGTAGAAATTTTTGCGAAATCATTATTTAACTTCCTATAATAACCAGCCAAACCAAAAAAACTTCTCACCTACGTAGTATTCTTTGGTACGTGCTAATCCTATACAGCATCAGCTTTACTAAGATTAACTGATCGTCCTTGCTCAAAAACAACATGTCATATAAAGCGAACCTCCTTGTGCCAAAGTGACATTTGAAAGTTTTCACCTTCAACTTATGTCTATATAGAGTATTGATCACTTCTCCTAAATGCAACTTATGCACTTCCTCACTTTTCAAATAGACAAGTATGTCATCAATAGAGACCACCATCAGCCACCCCCTAAAGACTCGACTCATATGGTCGACGAAATATATTGGTGCATTGGTCAGTCCAAATGGCTTAACCAACCACTCATAAAGTCCATTAGATGTACAAAAAGCAGTTTTCTGAATATTATCCTCGCCATAAGAAATTGATGGAATCTCATGGCTAAGTTAATCTAGGAGAATACCTTTGCTTCAACTAACTGATCAAAGAGATTATCTATATGTGGCAGTGGATAACGATTCTTCTTTGTCAGCTTATTCAATTCACGATAATCGACACAAAGCCTTAAAGAGCCATCTACTCTAGTAGAAAAGATAATAGGTGCTCCGCATTCTGAAATACTTCTTTGAATAAAACCTTTCTTAAACAATTCATCCACTTGTCTGTTAAGCTCACATCTTTATCTAGGAGCCATATGTCTAAGGCGTAAGGCAATAGTTCTAGCATTCTCTTATAAATAAATTCGAAATTCGGTCTCCCAATGAGGAGGAAGATGATAAACTTTAGTAAATACATTTGGGAAATCATGAACTATAAGAACGAAAGCTAACTCATCGTGTGACAGATCTAGAGAATATAGGTAACTCAACATAACAAAACTTTTGGGATCACAGCAAACCTCAAGGCTATGCCCATTACAATTACTCAAACAACCACCTTCCTATCATAATCTAACACCGCCCCATACATAGTCATCCAGTCCATCCTTGAAATTACAGAAAACCAAGAAAATCCAAACATAGAAGCATCATAATCAAATTCGATACCCAAAATATATGATTTTAATCCGTTGCAAATCATTGATAAATGGATTGATCCCCCAATAGGATTTGATGCTATAACAGGGTCTATGACTATACTAGTCTCTAAGTACAATTCATCTGCTACCTTACTCGATATAAATGAGTCAGATGCTCTGGTGTCAAATAAAGTATGAATAAACAAATTAGAAAGAGTTAGCAAACCTTCTATGATGACTTGCTTCTCCTTCTCTATGGCTAAGGCTACGCTTGATCTAGGAATATCATCAAGTGCGCAAATTAAAACCACTTGAGTAGAAGTTTTATGTTAGATCAGACGCTTCCTCTTTATATGTTCGAGCTGGTTGCACTTGTAGCATTTGATCTTTGAGAGGTTCATTTTGCAGTCCTTTACTACATGTCCTCGCCATTGCACATTTTATACCTGAATCCTTACTTCTTAATCTTTCCATGAGCCCCCATTCCACCTTTGTGTTTATTCTGTTGAATTAGCTTCCTTTCCACCTTCTTAGGTTCTTCCTTTGCAATTTAATTCAACAAATCCATCTCAACCAAGCTTTCAAAGATACCCTTAGCGGGTACATGACTCAAATCATCATCCCTCAAAGATGGACTTAACCCCTTAGCAAACTTTATTGCCTTTTTCATTAGTGTATTGATACGGTCCAGGCCATACTTAGATAGATAATTGAATTCATTGACATAGTCATTGACACTATGGTCTCCCTGCTCCAAATAAATGAATTTCTCTTGCTCCACTTCCCATTCTAGCTCTGATATAAACTTAGTCTCAAAGCGCCTCTTAAAACTAGTTCATATGTAACGACCCGTATTTTTAACCATTTAAAAATATTTAATTTAATTTAATTATCGAATAAAGATGGTTAGAAACAAAATTTTATATTGTTATTAATGAAAATATATCGAATGGAATTGATAATCCAAATTGAATCTGTAAATGACAAAATTGCAATAAGAGAAAAGTTTTAATTAGTATCTGAACTGAAACAAACAATATTCAATTGTATTAAATTAATAACTGAAGTATGAACAATAAATTACATTTAAATAAAGAAATTGAATAAATGTGCAATAAGATAGAAGATGATAACAAATTTCAATATAACCTTTTGATATTGATTGTAAGGAATTAATAATAGAATTCGACTTAACAAATTTTTATTCTTAAATATGAGATTGATTGGTTGTTAATAAAAGAACATAAGTCGAATGAATAAATTTTCTGATATTGGGGATATCTGAATATGTAAATTTTGAAAGCTATATGGGATTTTCAAACGCTAATTTATGAATATGTATATATGTAAATATATATGTATATATGTAAATATATATGTATATATGTAAATATATATGTATATATATTTATATATATGTATATGTAAATATGATAAAATGAATATGTATATATCTAAAGGTAATAGGTAAAAATGTAAACATGTATATGTAAATAGTGAATATGTAAATATATATATAGTAAAAATAGTGTATACATAAGTCTATTTATATATATACATGTAGGATATATATTCACACGGGAAGCATCATCATGACAACATCAAGGTCAAGCACAAAAATTTCAAGTCAAGCCCACAAACATCAAATTCAAGCACACATATGAAATCAAATCACACATAATAAACCAAATCAACCTAAAAATCAAATCAAGCTCATAATATCACATCAGCACACAATGGTTGAAAGCTTATGAAAATGAAATGAAAAAAAAATATGAAGTGAGACCTTTACATGTGCATGCCTCTACATTGCTTACACTAACCTTTCCATTTCTATATATATACATAGCATACGGGTTGGTTCATTTGTTCACATACAAAAAAATATAATAATAACAAAGTGCTACCATTGAATTAAAAGAAAATGGACCAAGTGCTAAAAGCTGGAAGCAGGAAATAAAGCAAAGCACGGTGTTCATCATCTTTTTTAAAAACTGTGAGTAAAACAACTTACATTGTTAACAGATATTTCTTTATACACACACACACTGTGATATGAATGAATCAGGGATATATATGGCAAGTTTATATATATATATATGTGTGTGTGTGTGTGTTGTGAATATGTGATGTTGGGAGGAGAAAGGGAGAAGGTAGACGGGCCTGGTTCGACTAGCTTGAGTCTGGGTGATGTTGGGTCGCGTGTTCTTGCGTTTGTCCCAGTACGTCTTCGTGCATCCAGGTGGAAGAAGATGAGAGAGAAGGAAGAACTGGATGAAAGAAAAGGAAGCAGGAAGAAGAAGAAAAAGGGTGGGCCGGGTTGGTAAGAGTATTGGGCTGAGAAAAAAAAGAAGAAAAAAAGAAAATTTAAATAAATTTACTTAATAACCTTTAAAAAAATTTAAACAAAAGTTCTCTTCCATTTTAAATCAAATTAACGTATAGTTTGTGGCATCGAGACCCTATCACAGTATATTTTTATTTAAACGAGTACTCGCAAGCTTTTTGGAATGTTAAATTTAATGATTTATAATAATTGAAGTAAACGAATAACAAAATTTCTTCATTTTTAATTGTATGTTAATTGATAAATTAATTTCAAATGAATTGTTAAATTTTTAATTAACTAAAAAAAATTAAAATTATTTTATTTAATTTCTTTGGTCAACAAATAAATCTGGATTAAAAATATAACTTGACTCGGTTAGTTGAAAACTCATTCAGTTCTGATTTTGTAAACTGATTTACTATTAATTATTGACTGAGTTAATGATCCATGTTGACTAATGTTTTTCTCGAATATTGATTTCAATTATCTATTGTCTATGCCATTCAGTAACAGAACAAATTAAAGTAGTTAGAATAAAACGTTGAGACGTTTTATTGGAAATAAATCAACTTCTACTGACCACTGTTCCAAATTTTGGAAAATGTGATAATTACAAGCGAATCAATTTCGATGGACAGGTCATGATAAAGTAAACATATGGAATGAATTTCCATATGTGAATATTGACACCTTGATTGTGAAATTGTTATTAAAACGACTTGGCTTTTAAAAATTTATCCTTTGAGTTCGAAGAGACCAGGATCAAATATCAGCATTATCCGAAAACCACTTCGATCCAATAACCACTACGAACCCTTACAGTTTCGATTGTAGAGCCTAGTATGCTGGAATTTAATTAATGTAACAATTTCGGCTATTCTGATAAGTATTCGTACTTAGACACTATTATAATATCACTGTATTTTCTATAAAATGTTTTGGTTATCGTAAGGGAAAAACCCGTCGTGCTTATGTGTGACGTGGTCTTAAAAGATACCTTTGTTTTTCGAAAAAATTTGATAACTCTAATAATTAAAATTGAGTATGTTTACTCACGTTGGTTTTCCAGACTAACTCGGGTGTTATTTTATTATAATGCTCGGGTCAGACCGAGAATTACAGATTCAGGTTAGAGTGCTTTGGAGCTCAAGAGACGAGCTGGAGGATTTCAGACGTATATCACGTACTTGATTATATTCCACTGTGTGTGTAGACTGTATAGTGAGCAGGGGTAAGGACAAGTTATAATAACTGTCCATATTGAGATATTGATTGTTGTACTCTGGTGGTTGTATATATATTGACAGTTACAGTTTCCCTTGTATAAAGATCTGTTATTATATATTATATTTTGTTTCGCTGCGATTGTGAAATTCTGTGTTGTTGATTCTATTTTCTTCTACCTTTTTCTTCTTTACCCCTGATGATTCAATATTTTCGGCACTCGATTGCTCGGCATTCTATACAATGAACGTATTTATGTCGATTTTCGAGGGTCGAAACTCCCGGGCCGTTACAGTCGGTATCAAAGCTGATGGTTAAGCGAGAACCTTGGCTTTGGTGGGGATTACTCATTAGAGATAGGGTCAGTAGTACCCTAGAATGAGTATGAGTGTATATACGTATAAGAGAGAGTGCATTTGTTAGTGATATAAAAATATTTTGATATTAATGAATGAAATGATTTTAACTTGGATTTTATATCGAATATAAAAGAATGAACCCTATAAACCGATAAAATCATTCGTGACTGTTGATGATGATTGGATGTTATCTCTTTATTGATTGATTGTTCGATTAATATGGATGTGCATATTGTCGCTTATTGATTGATGAGTCATGCTCGGCCAGTTTATGAGCATAGACTATTGAATGTTGATTTGAGCATTTGACTATGGTTGGAAAAATTTTGGTTTTTGAAAAATATTTAACCAATTGAGAAATTGCATGTTTAACATGGATTTTTAAGTGAATATACATCTGAATTTCCCCCTGTATCATTTTAAAGAGTAATGGATACCATTTGAAAGCGATATATGAAATATGGTTTATCTAGACATGGTTAATAAATAAACAAAAAGTTGTTCAAACTGGGAATTTGAGAGTTTGGATTCCGAGATTTTTTTGAATTTGTTTTAAGATTCTGAAAATATATAATAGCATAATTTGAAATTATTATCCTAATAGAACTGTTATAAATGATTTCAAAGTGATTTCAAAACGGGATTTTCAAAAGATTTAAAAGGAATGAAGTCTGGAACTCACTTCTGTCGTTGGAAAATTATTTCGGTGATGACTGCAGCATTATCGGCATTCATTTTCGAGTTTCAAAGTGGGGAATGCCACTTTAGTAGCTTTGCTACTCGATTGTTTAATGGAATTGATTTGATTCAAATCCCTAAAGTATGATTTGATATTCGAAAGATATACGTATATATCTACTTGAAATGAATCCGGTGTTCAATTCTCGAGTTTTCGGATTGAATGATATTATGAATGCTTGTACCCTATGCCTTGGGATTGATTGATTGTGCATCTTGTTGAGATGATTGATTGCCGATTCCAATTTTGAATTGGAATTTGATTTTTTCGACTATTTTGAATAGTTGAACACTTCCAAATTGAGAATTAATTTTCAAAGCTAAGAATTTTTGGAAAGTATATAAAGTTTAGTTTTGAAAATTTTAAAATAAAGGTCAATAGAAGTTGGATAAGTTTTAAAATGTTAAATATTTGGATAAGTAAAATAAATAAGATTATTTTGTATTATACAAAGAGGAAATTGGTTTTGGACTGCTTTAAATGAAATTGAGTTTTAAGAAATGCTTCGAACTTCATAAATACTTATAAAACCTTATTTATTTGCAAAATGATTTTGAAGGCAAATTTTAATTATGTACAAATATGAAATCTAGTTTTGAAAAGTTTTATAATGAAATTGTTTGAGAAATGTTTATGAAAAAATAATAATTTATAATAGTAATAACAAAATAAATAAATAAAAATTTATAAGGTTATTTATATATATAAAGGATTTTTTGTAAAGTATTTGATTTTGAAAAGAAATTGTTGTTTTAAAACTTAGTTACTTACCAAGTGATTTTAGAAAGGAAGTTGATTTTATATAGATATGACTACGAAATATGAAATTGAAATAAAATTTTGAAACTATCGATTTGAAATTATGAAACTTTGAATTTGAATGATATCTAATTTGAGGAAAATGATTGTTGAAATCATATATGAATTTGAACCTGAACCGATATTTGAAAGTGATTGATTTCGAGAACCTTTGATTGTAAAATAAAAGACAAAAAAAAATTGATTTGGAAGTTTTTGAACTTATGTAAAATGAATTGTATAAGTATGAAGTTAATTCGAAAACTATTGATTTGAAAGGTACTCGACCTTGAAAGTGATACTCTTATATATAATGGAATTTATATAAGTATGATTTTGAAGTGATTATTTGAAAAGGTACTATGTATAGTATGATATACATTTTGAAATTGTAGATATAGGAAGTACCTTCTGCTTGATTATCCGCTTTGTGGCCACATTGTGGATACATTCTATTGATTCTTTGATTTGATCCCAGATGGACTTGGGTGGATCCAGAAATGGGTCCTAATCGATATAGGTTGTCTGGACATAATACTCATGAGTTTCCTTCGACTCGGCTGCATAGCGAAATTTGTAGGGCTGTGAAGGCTTACGGTTACGGATGTTACCTGGGGGACCCAAGCGAAACCATTATGTAACTGCGATCTATGGTCATTTTCGACGTAATCCACCTGGGTAAAGCAATTGTCCTGAGGTACGGATGTTCCCTGGGGGAACCGGCCGAAATCATTGTGTATCTACGGTCCACATGGCATAATTCGAGGGGGCATATGATTGACTTGAGTCTATGGGTGATAGCGACGTAACCACCAGTGTTACTATAAAGTTGACTACGATCCATGCGATTGTTTTACATAGCGTAATTCGTAGAGCATTGATTGCTCACAGGTACGGATGTTACCTGGGGTATCCAGGCGAAACCATTGTGTATCTGCGATCAATGGTTGTTTTGGATGCCACGGCGTAAGACGTGGGGCAGTGACTGCCTAAAGTCACCTGAGGCCACGTCTCTCTGTCCTCTCGACTTAGCGAGAGAGCGACCTTAGGGACTGCGTTCCATGACGATCTCGTTCGTTTGATTTCGGTGATTGGATTGTACTTTCCATATCTGTTTTTAAAAGTTTTTCAAGTATTTTCACTAGGTGTTGAAATAGGTTTACTAAGTACTTCGAGATTTCTAGTCTTGCGTCTGATTAACGTATTACTAGATTATGTAAGAACGAGGATAAACTTGTTGAAACATTGAGTTATCAAAAGTCTTTTTGATATAAAAGTATTTTGTTATAAAAGAATTCTTAACAAAGAAAATTTTCAAATCTTTAAGTATTTTGTTATAAAAGTATTTTGTTACAAAAGAATTTTCTATCTTTCTGTTTATCTTTCTGTTCTCTTATTTGGCTCTTTTCGAGGACGAAAAGTTTTGAGTGGGGGAGATTGTTACGACCTGTATTTTTGACTATTTAAAAATATTTAATTTAAATTATTTATCGAATAAAGATGGTTAGAAACAAAATTTTATATTGTTATTAATGAAAATATATCGAATGGAAGTGATAATCTAAATTGAATCTGTAAATGACAAAATTGCAATAAGAGAAAAGTTTTAATTAGTATCTGAATTGAAACAAACAATATTCAATTGTATTAAATTAATAACTGGAGTATGAACAATAAATGTCATTTAAATAAATAAATTAAATAAATATGCAATAAGATAAAAGATAATAACAAATTTCAATATAACCTTTTGATATTGATTGTAAGGAACTAATAATAGAATTCGAATTAACAAATGTTTATTCTTAGATACGAGATTGATTGGTTGTTAATAAAAGAAGAACATAAGTCGAATGAATGAATTTTCTGATATTGGGGATATCTGAATATGTAAATTTTGAAAGCTATACGGGATTTTCAAACGCTAATTTATGAATATGTAAATATGTAAATATATATGTATATATATATATCTATATATATGTATATGTAAATATGATAAAATGAATATGTATATATCTAAAGGTAATAGGTAAAAATGTAAATATGTATATGTAAATAGTGAATATGTAAATATATATAGTAAAAAATAGTGTATATGTAAGTCTCTCTATATATATATACATGTAGGATATATATTCACATGGGAAGCATCATCATGAAAACTTCAAGGTCAAGCACAAAAATTTCAAGTCAAGCCCACAAACATCAAATTCAAGCACACATATGAAATCAAATCACACACAATAAATCAAATCAACCTAAAAATCAAATCAAGCTCATAATATCACATCAGCACACAATAGTTGAAAGCCTAAGAAAATGAAATGAAAAAAAAATATGAAGTGAAACTTGTACATGTGCATGCCTCTACATTGCTTGCGGTAACCTTTCCATTCCTATATATATACGTAGCATATGGGCTGGTTCATTTGTTCACATACAAAAAAATATAATAATAATAATAAAGTGCTGCCATTGAATTAAAAGAAAATGGATCAAGTGCTAAAAGCTGGAAGCAGGAAATAAAGCAAAGCACAGTGTTCATCATCTTTTTAAAAAACCGTGAATAAAACTACTTACATTGTTAACATGATATTTCTTTATATATATATACTGTGATATGAATGAATCAAGGATATATATGGCAAGTATATATATATGTATATGAGTGTGTGTGTTGTGAATCCGTGAATGTATGTATATAGACAGTTCCAACCATCACCAGAACACTGTGTTCTTCCCTCTTCTCTGTTTATGTTATAGTTGATAAAACAATATGCTTTAACTTTAAAAATCTATATCTCAAAATCCTTTTAGTTTTAAAACTTGATATAGTAACCAAAGTGATTTGTTTTTAAGTATAGAGCAGTGTAAAATTTATTTCATTGAATTTTATTGAACATGGAGGAAGAAAACTCCAAATTACAGTAAGTAAGTTAGATATCGCAAAGATTCAAATCTCATAATTTAAAGAATGGAATCCATATGTGTGTTAGTCACTGAAAATCATGATTTTTGGAAATGGTTTGGTAATTTTTAATGGCATGTGGTGGAAGAATCTGGAAGTTGATCTGAGTTGGGGGTTTCGTCGAATTGAGGTGGCGGGGTCGATTTCATGGTACGACAGTTGGCGTGGAGGTGGCTCGAAGAGTGGCGAATTCACGAAAAATGATATGAGAATTTTTAATCATGTAGGGAGGCCAAATGAACTCAAAGTAGGGTTTAAGGTGGGTTTTGCTGTGGGTTTTTGGTTCAGGAAAATGGCGACGATGAAGGAAAAAGATGGGCGTGCGCATTGGGGGAGGCGAAGGGAGTGAGGGTCGTGGCGAGTTTCGTGGCGAGATTTGGTGATGGATGGTGGCAGGGATGGCCGAGGCGAGGCGTTTGACTGGGTTTGGTTTCGTTCCAGTATTGGTTGGATGTTCGAAAGTTTGAAATATGGGCTCGGCTGTGGTTTCAGGTGGAAAATCATGGAGTGGTGGTCGAAGGTGATGAGTGGGGATGGTCGGCGGCAAGGCTCGGTGGACAGAGGTGAGGTGCACGTGCACGTATCAGGCGCGTGCACGTCTTCGTACATTTCAAAATAAAGAAGAGAGAGGAAAGAAAACTGGGAGGAGAAAGGGAGAAGGTAGACGGGCCTGGTTCGACTAGCTTGAGTCTGGGTGATGTTGGGTCGCGTGTTCTTGTGTTTGTCCCAGTACGTCTTCGTGAATCCAGGTGGAAGAAGATGGGAGAGAAGGAAGAACTAGATGAAAGAAAAAGAAGCAGGAAGAAGAAGAAAAAGGGTGGGCCGGGTTGGTAAGAGTATCGAGCTGAGAAAAAAAAGAAGAAAAAAAGAAAATTTAAATAAATTTACTTAATAACCTTTAAAAAATTTTAAACAATAGTTCCCTTCCATTTTAAATCAAATCAACGTATAGTTTGTGGCATCAAGACCCTGTCACAGTATATTTTTATTTGAACAAGTACTGGCAAGCTTTCTGGAATGTTAAATTTAATGATTTATAATAATTGAAGTAAACGAATAACAAATTTCTTCATTATTAATTGTATGTTAATTGATAAATTAATTTCAAATGAATTGTTAAATTTTTAATTAAATAAAAAAATTAAAATTATTTTATTTAATTTCTTTGGTCAACAAATAAATCTGGATTAAAAATATACTCGACTCGGTTAATTGAAAACCATTCAGTTCTGATTTTGTAAACTTATTTACTATCAATTATTGACTGAGTTAATGATCCATTTTGACAGATGTTTTTCTCGAATATTGATTTCAATTATCTATTGTCTATGCCATTAAGTAATAGAACAAATTAAAGTAGTTAGAATAAAAGGTTGAGATGTTTTATTGGAAATAAATCGACTTGTATTGACCACTATTCCAAATTTCGGAAAATGCGATAATTACAAGCGAATCAATTTCGATGGACCGGTCATGATAAAGTAAACGTATGGAATGAATTTCCATATGTGAATATTGACACCCTGATTGTGAAATTGTTATTAAAATGACTTGGCTTTTAAAAATTTATCCTTTGAGTTCGAAGAGACCGGGGTCGGATATCAGCATTATCCGAAAACCACTTCGATCCAATAACCACTACAAACCCTTACAATTTCGATTGTAGAGCCTAGTATGCTGGAATTTAATTAATGTAACAATTTCGGCTATTCTGATAAGTATTCGTACTTAAACACTATTATAATATCATTGTATTTTCTATAAAATGTTTTAATTCTCGTAAGGGAAAAACCCGTCGTGCTTATGTGTGACGTGGTCTTACAAGATACCTTTGTTTTTCAAAAGATTTTGATAACTCTAATAATTCAAATTGAGTGTGTTTACTCACGCTTGTTTTCCAGACTGACTCGGGTGTTATTTTATTATAATGCTCGGATCAGACCGAGAATTACATATTCAAGTTAGAGTGCTTTTTGGAGCTCATGAGACGAGCTGGAGGATTTCAGACGTATATCACATACTTGATTATATTCCACTGTGTGTGTAGACTGTATAGTGAGCACTGGTAAGGAAAAGTTATAATAACTGTCCATATTGAGATATTGATTGTTGTACTCTGATGATTGTATATATATTGACAGTTACAGTTTTCCGTGTATAAAGATCTGTTATTATATATTATATTTTGTTCCGCTGCGATTGTGAGATTCTGTGTTGTTGATTCTATTTTCTTCTACCTTTTTCTTCTTTACCCCTAATGATTCGATATTTTCGGCACTGGATTGCTTGGCATTCTTATACAGTGAACGTATTTATGTCGATTTTCGAGGGTCGAAAATCACGGGCCATTATAGTTGGTATCAGAGCTGAAGGTTAAGCGAGAACCTTGGCTTTGGTGGGGATTACTCATTAGAGATAGGGTCAGTAGTACCCTAGAATGAGTCTAAGTGTATATACGTATAAGAGAGAGTGTATTTGTTAGTGATATAAAAATATTTTGATATTAATAAATGAAATGATTTTAACTTGGATTTTATATAGAATATAAAAGAATGAACCCTATAAATCGATAAAATCATTCATGACTGTTGATGATGATTAGATGTTATCTCTCTATTGATTGATTGTTCGATTAATATGGATGTGCATATTGTCGCTTATTAATTGATGAGTCGTGCTCGGCCAGTTTATGAGCATCGACTATTGACTGTTGATTTGAGCATTTGACTATGGTTGGAAAATTTTGGTTTTTGAAAAATATTTTACCAATTGAGAAATTGCATGTTTAACATGGATTTTGAAGTGAATATACATCTGAATTTCCCCCTGTATAATTTTAAAGAGTAATGGATACCATTTGAAAGTGATATATGAAATATGGTTTATCTAGACATGGTTTATAAATAAACAAAAACTTATTCAAACTGGGAATTTGAGAATTTGGATTTTGAGATTTTTTGAATTTGTTTTAAGATTCTGAAAATTTATAATAGCATAATTTGAAATTATTTTCCGAATAGAACTATTATAAATGATTTCAAAGTGATTTGAAAAAGGGATTTTCAAAAGATTTAAAAGGAATGAAGTCCGAAACTCACTTCTGTCGTTAGAAAATAATTTCGGTGATGACTGCAGCATCATCGGCATTCATTTTCGAGTTTCAAAGTGGGGAATGCCACTTTAGTAGCTTTGCTACTCGATTGTTTAATGGAATTGATTTGATTCAAATCCCTGAAGTATGATTTGATATTCGAAAGATATACGTATATATCTACTTGAAATGAATCCGGTTCTCGAGTTTTCGGATTGAATGATATTATGAATGCTTATACCCTATGCATTGGGATTGAATGATTGTGCATCTTGTTGAGATGATTGATTGCCGATTCCAATTTTGAATTGGAATTTGATCTTTCCGACTATTCTGAATAGTTGAACACTTCTAAATTGAGAATTAATTTTCAAAGCTAAGAATTTTTGGAAAGTATATAAAGTTTAGTTTTGAAAATTTTAAAATAAAGGTAAATAGAAGTTGGATAAGTTTTAAAATGTTAAATATTTGGATAAGTAAAATAAATAAGATTATTTTGTATTATACAAAGAGGAAATTGGTTTTGGACTGCTTTAAATGAAATTGAGTTTTAAGAAATGCTTTGGACTTCATAAATACTTATAAAACCTTATTTATTTGCAAAATGATTTTGAGGGCAAATTTTAATTATGTACAAATATGAAATCTAGTTTTGAAAAGTTTTATAATGAAATTGTTTGAGAAATGTTTATGAAAAAATAATAATTTATAATAATAAAAACAAAATAAATAAATAAAAATTTATAAGGTTATTTATATATATAAAGGATTTTTTTGTAAAATATTTGATTTTGAAAAGAAATTGTTGTTTTAAAACTTAGTTACTTACCAAGTGATTTTAGAAAGGACGTTGATTTTATATAGATATGACTACGAAATATGAAATTGAAATAAAATTTTGAAACTATCGATTTGAAATTATGAAACTTTGAATTTGAATGATATCTGATTTGAGGAAAATGATTGTTGAAATCATATATGAATTTGAAGCTGAACCGATATTTGAAAGTGATTGATTTTGAGAACCTTTGATTGTAAAATAAAAGAAAAAAAATTGATTTGGAAGTTTTCAAACTTATATAAAATGAATTGTATAAGTATGAAGTTAATTCGAAAACTATTGATTTGAAAGGTACTCGATCTTGAAAGTGATACTCTTATATATAACAGAATTTATATAAGTATGATTTTGAAGTGATGATTTGAAAAGGTACTATGTATAGTATGATATACATTTTGAAATTGTAGATATGGGAAGTACCTTCTGCTTGATTATTCGCTTTGTGGCCACATTGTGGATACATTCTATTGATTCTTTGATTTGATCCCAGATGGACTTGGGTGGATCCAGAAATGGGTCCTATCGATATAGGTTGTCCGAACATAATACTCATGAGTTTCCTTCGACTCGGCTGCATAGCAAAATTCGCAGGGCTGTGAAGGCTTACGGTTACGGATGTTACCTGGGGGACCCAGGCGAAACCATTGTGCAACTGAGATCTATGGTCATTTTCGGCGTAATCCGCCTGGGTAGAGCGATTGCCCTGAGGTACGGATGTTTCTTGGGGGAACCAGGCGAAATCATTGTGTATCTGTGGTCCACATGGCATAATTCGAGGGTGAAGATGATTGCCTTAAGTCTATGGATGATAGCGACATAACCACCAATGTTACTATTAAGTTGACTACGATCCATGCGATTGTTTTACATAGCGTAATTCGTAGAGTAGTGATTGCTCACAGGTACGGATGTTGCCTGGGGTATCCAGGAAAAACCATTGTGTATCTGCGATCAATGGTTGTTTTGGATGTTACGGCGTAAGACATGGGGCAGTGACTGCCTAAAGTCACCTGAGGCCAAGTCGCTCTGTCCTCTCGACTTAGCGAGAGAGCAACCTTAGGGACTGCGTTCCATGACGATCTCGTTCGTTTGATTTCGGTGATTGGATTGTACTTTCCATATCTGTTTTTAAATAAAAATTCAAGTATTTTCACTGGGTGTTGAAACGGGTTTACTAAGTATCCATGAAAGAAAATTTTATATTCGTTGATATATAATAAATTCTATTGATGACTGTTTTGTTGTTGCAATATTTGAATATGTTGTGTCTCGATTTGATTATTTACTGTTAATCATTATATCATTGAGCGATGAGTGTATAATTATAAGTTATTTTAGACTTAGAATGGAATTTATTTAATTAATTGAAACTGAGTAAAACTATAATTTTTCGAAAGTAAGATTATTACAAAAATTGAGGGATATTTTGTAAACAGGAAATTTTCCCTAAGGACAATTTTTAGGGCTTTTTTGGATGTAGGACAGCCTACTAATAATTTTCTCTAAAGGACAAATTATCGTATTTTCCGTCCAGCCCACTTTCACGTGCTTCTTCTTCTTCCTTTCAATCAAATTTTTCTGTCGCGATCCAATATCTCTCTCGCAATCAAAATATCGATCAACCTTGTTCGTTCATTTCAATATCGTTCTTTTGAAAATTGTAGTTCATCGATCAATTTTTCTCACGCGCATTTGTCGATCTCGTTCTTTTCATATTTCTACTGTGATCTCGTTTTTCTTCAAATTGTATTAACTAGGTATGCTTATATTATTCTATTTTTGTTCTTTTTCTAATAGAGTTAAAAAAAATTGTTTGTGATTTCTAATTGTGTTCGTTTTCACAAATTACATGCAGTGTTATTTTTCTGATTGCTTGTTCATTCTTCTATGGCAACTTTTGGAAGCAGCAGCAGTTTTTTTAATTTGTTTCTTTATGAAATGTTGTATTCTAATATGCTTTACATTTAATTTATCTTGCATTATCTTGCATTAATGTTGGGATGATTGGAAAAGTATCATTGCTTGGGTTGTATATAAAGTTGTGATAGAGTGGAAAAGTATCATATCTTAGGTTCAGTTTCCTAGTATCATTTTTATTTTTTCTTAGTATCAATTTTTTTGATTATCTGTAACTAGGTATCAGTTTTGTATATGGTAGGTACCAGTTTTCTGAAATGGAAAAACTAATGTTCTAAATTGAACATACTTTTACTAATTTTTTTATTTTTATTTATTTGGCAGTGGTGATAAAGTCTTCTTTGTCTGTTTGTGTTGAATAATAACACTTTAGCACTCGATTGTCTATCGATTGCTCTTTGTATGATTTGAAGAATGAGATATGTCGATGTTGGTCTCAATTAACTTCTTCTTCTATTCAGATTGCTTATGTACTTGAGGACAAAGTTATTATGGTTGATACAGATTCTGATATTCAAAGTATAATTTGTTTTCAGTTATACAAGAAAAGTTCTTTGGTTTTACTGTTAAGGTTAACGGTTCTGAATTGGAATATGTTGATGCTGGTTTGCCCACCGGGTGTCGCGGTGGGAGTCTCAGCCGAATGCTAAGAGCTAAACAATTATGGAGAACTCTAAAATCTTCGACAGGTGGGATCAAATATCTGACTGGGTTGTCCGATATTGTAATCATCGTCCTGGGATTGTATAGATCTTCCGCTCCGATAAGGGCGCAGGAAGCAAAAAAACTTGCGCGTAGAGTTCGAGTGCCTCTGATTGTCTGGCTTGGTCTCTCTTTCTCATTTGGTTAGATTTTGGGTTGCCTTTGATGTGTGTGTGCTCTTTCAAGTGGCCGGGGTCAAGTGGCTAAGTGAAGAAGATTTTTATTTTGATCATTGGATCCGGTCGGCCACCATAGCACTAAGACGGAAAGCCTGGTACTAACATGTGAAATGGATGCATAAGGATGTTGTGCTCTGCCTGGAATACAATCATAAAATTGAAAGTACCAGAAATTCCTAAAGGCATACCATCAGAGAAACTTCCTTGACCTGCTTCTATTTCAAGTTCATCTAATGTTCGTGCTACTTCATCTTCTACTGTATCTGTCTGTTCAAATGTTGTTGTTAATGGTAAAAGTTATTTAAAAGATATGTTGAGGAGAGGGTCGACATTATGCATTTCCGATTTTGTTGGTTTTTGTTTTGGAGGAGCTGAACATTTTAGAGAATTTTTGATGCCATATCAAATTCAAAAGGGGTAAGAATTAGTATTTTTAAAGAATTGTGCTACAAGAGTTACTGTAATTTGCTCTTCATATAAGGATGGTTGTCTTTTCAAAGTCCATGGTTCTTGTGATTCTGGAGAATTGAAGAAGTTTTTTATGAGAAATATGGTTGCTGATCATTCTTGTGGGGCTGGTCTTAGAAATGTGAATAATCCACATATATCTATTTCATTTGTTAAATCATTGATTATTGACGAGATCCGTGATTGTCCTAGTAAAAAAGCCTAAAGATATTATAGTGATTTTAGAAGAGAATACAATTTTCAGTTGTCTTACGGTTATGCTTATCATGGAAAACAACTTGCATTAATGGAGTTGCATGGTAATGATGTTTTGTCTTATAATGATTTGAGTTGGTATTTGGAAGCAGTGAAGAAGTCTAATCCAGATAGTTATGTTGATATGGATGTTGATCCTTGTAGTAATGAATTTGAGAGGGTGGTTATTGCTTTTGGCGGCGCTTGTTTACTTGGTTTCAAGTATTGTCGTCCTATGATATTCTTAGATGCTACTCACTTGAAGGGACGTCCTGGTGTGTTGATGGGTGCTACTGCAAAAAATGGTGATCAAGGTATGTCTTTGTTTTCAGTTTTGATTTATTTGTATTGAGATCATAATAGTTAGCATTAATATTAATTTGTTATCATAATTTGTATTATATTGGTATCAGTTTTAAGATATGTAGTTTACAGTTAGCAAGTTTCTAGTATCAGAATTTGCATTGTATTGAATTGTAAGTTTGTATTTGGTATCATAATTTCATACTTCTTAGCAGGAGATTAGTATCGGTTTGTGTATAATATTAGTATCAGTTTCAAGTATGTTAATATATGGTATCATATATAGTTATGTAGTTTGAAATTTCATTTGTATCATAATATATGTCAATGTTCATTACTTTGTTGTGTTATAATGAAGATTAATGTGCATAATGTCATGGTTATCAATATTTTTATAATGGTCGTATTAGGTTTTCGGTATCAGTTTTTTTACTGTTAGTATCAGTTTCATGAATTGTTTCAGATTTATGGTCATAATTAGTTTTAGTTTTCTTTACTAATTATTTTTGCATTTGCAGGTTTCTTCCATTTAACTATGAGTGTAGTTTCTGTAGAAAATGTGGATAATTGGACATGGTTTTTGAACCATTTAAAACAAATGCTTCAAGAAGATCGTACTTTGGTTTTTATGTCAGATCGCCACCAAGGTTTGCTTTCAGGTGTTCTTGATGTTTTTTCTTCAGCTTATCACAGTTATTGCTATTTGCATATGGAACAAAATCTTCTTTCTGCGGTAAAAGCCAAAAATGCAAATGTGTTTATTGTTGATCTATTCAAAATGTGTTCTAGAGCTTCTAATATATATGAATTTGAAGGAGCACATTCTAAGTTCTGTCAAATTGGTGGTGTTGCTGGTGTGAATTTTTTAAAGGGTAAGCCGTTTGATAAGTGGGTGGATTTATTTTTTCCACGGAAACGTTATGGTGAATATAGTTCGAATGTTGCAGAAATTTTTAATAGTTGGATTTTAGATGAACTAGCATTGCCTATTACTTCGTGTTTAGATGGTATTCATGTTAAGATTATGGAACAAATGGCTAGAAGAAGAAAAGAGTGTCATTTGTGGATAACAAGTCTTTGCACTTCTATGGAGTTACGTTTAGGTGAATTGATTGAAGAAGGATTTAGATGGATGTATATAAATCTTCTGATTTTGCTTTTGAAGTGAAATCTCCAAACTCTCATTATGTTGATTTGAAGGAACGAGTTTGTAGTTGCAACCATTGGAAAATTACGGGATTTCCTTGTGCTCATGCTATAAAGTGTATGAACAAGTCTAAGTTGTCTGTATATGATTTTGTCGAGAATTAATTCACCGTTGATGCTTATCGATGTTCTTATGCCAATGCTATAAATCCTATTCCAAATTATGATAGGCCTATTGTTGATGGTAGAATTCAAGATGTTATCAAGCCACCAAAGGAGAAACGTGGTGTTGGTAGACCATCAGTCAAGCGCAAAGGAGGATTTTCATATTTTCAGAACAAGCAAAACAGATGTGGCGAGTGCAAGCAGTTTGGTCATCATAAACGGAATTGTCAAGCTTCGAAGAGGATATGATTTGATTTTACATTTTGAATTTGTTCAGATTAATAAGTGGATGTGTGAATTGTTTTGGTGGTTTATTGTAATTGAACCTTTTATTATTAATTTGTATTCAGTATAGCATATTATCAAATTGATTTTAATTTCAGCTATTTAGTATAAATGATAGTATCAGTTTTAGTATCAGTTATATGTTTTTACAGTATCAGTTCTGGTGTTTGTTTTTACAAGTTTTGGTATTAGTATAAGTTTTTATAGTATCAGTTTTTACAGTATTAGGTTTTATAGTACCAGTTTTTTAAAGTTTTTTCAAGTATCATTTTTTACAAGTTTTGGTATCAGTTTTTACAATATCAGTATCAGTTGGCTTGGTTGGAGATAATGTTTGTTTGATTGGATATAAACGACTTTAGTATCAGTTTTGATTAGTTTTTAGTATCAGTTTCGTGTATTATATACGTGCTAGAATTGACACCAGTACTAATAAATAATTAAAATGATATCTAGTGTTAGCAAAAACTGACATCAGCACTAATTGTTGTTTCATAAAGTATGTTGAGTGTCAGTTTTAGCAAAACTGATACTATTAGTCATAAGAACTGATACTCGGTTATTGTTTTGTATTAAAATATGATATGAAATTTGATAATATCATTATGCAACTGATAGTTGCATCATAAAACTGATAATATTATGTGGGATCCATAGCTGCACGATAGAACATACACTATATAATCTTGTTATAATATAAACAATAGGAAAAGAAAAGAACACCAACCACAACATATCATTCTAGGAGATCAGTATTGTTTTTACAAGTAAGAGCAGCATTGTTTTAAGAACAGAACATCATTACTTCATAAGTACCAAATTGCAACAGAACATCATTACTTCACAAGTACAAATTTCAACAGAACTACATTACTTTACAAGTACCGAATTTAATTGTGAAACAAGACAATGTGAATTCAGTTCTTTCCTTTTCTTTCTTCTTCTAAGCTTGACATGTATTTAGACAGACTCCAGCAGTGTTCATCATCTGTCAATATTGCATGTACAATCTTTGCTCTTATGGATAATATTTCCTTCTTTTCAAGTTTTACTGGTATTCTGCTTTTGTTCAGTGAAATGATGAATATCATTACAAATATTCCACAGTCAAGCCTGTTGAAACCAAAATGTAATGTTAGTATCAGTTTTCATCAGCTGTATTATTAGGTTTATAATTAATACAAAACATTGAATTTTAGAGATAATGGTACAAGCATATAGTATGCTTTGAATTAAAATATTTAATAGTTTTACTAGCACACTTAGTATCAATTTCTGTATGAATTTTTCTGTTTGTAGTTATTGCTTTAAGATATATTTGCTAAATATTTTGTTTTATTTTTTATTATGTAGGTATCAATTTTGTTTTTGTAGGTGTCAGTTTTGTTTCTGTAGGTATCAGTTTCTTTTATGTAGGTATCAGTTTTGTTTCTGTAGGTATCAGTTTCTTTTACGTAGGTATCAATTTTCTTCCTGTAGTAACTGTTTATTTCTAAACTAAATGTTTATGGAATCGAGAGATAATATTTTTCAATATTTTTGTTATGAATCAAATTCAATTAAATATAAAAGGCATACAATGATGTATAGAAGTATGTATGAAATATTATAATGCAAAAACACAGATAGTTCGAATAATGAGCAAATGTCAATTGATTATGACTACTAGTTTCAATTGTATTGTTCATTTTGTTGTCAATAGATATCATTTTAACCAAAAAAAAACTTACGTGTCTTCTGCTTGCTGTGCACACTTTATTTGATGCATATCATCAGGTTTCACCTCCATGTCTGTTATGTTATTGTTTTTCCAGATTTCTTTGAGAATTTCTTCTATTTTTGTCTCTGATAAAGACAAATTGTTAAAAAGTTAGGTCATATTCACCTTTTTTATCTGTAATAAGTAAATTTTTTAAAAGAAAGAGAAATCTCATACCAATTTTATAGCTTCTTTTAAACTAGAATTGTTTCTTTCATTTGATCTTCTAGGGCGGTTAGAATCAACATGGCACCATTGCATTGTTGGGTATGTTAAAGTCACTAATGTCCAGTGGTTTTCACAATGCAAAGGAAAATATATACTTTCAGCAAATTTGTCTTGTACAATGGATTCTAGCATAGGGAGGACCAGACTTTTTTTCACACCCATTATATCACACAATTCCTTTCTATTTAATATGAAAATAAGTTATGATTTAATAAATGAAGCAATTATTATGTACTTGGATATTAAAGTTTTATTTACCGTCATTGTAGTTGTGAAAGCATAATTGTTTCCTTCCAGTCCACATCTTGAAATATACCAATCTATAATCTGTATTAAAATCAGGAAAGTATAAGTTTTTTTATCGGTGAAGCAATATTAAATAGTAAGTAGTATCACTAATGTTAATAGTGGCTGTGTATGTTGATAAGTATAAAAATAATAAAGCATCAAGTCAGCTTAAGCATGCTATGGATTTTGGTATCATTTTTGCTTTTTATTTTGGTATCAATTTTGATGTAAAGAAGAAAAAAAATTATGTACCCGCCCATCTATCTCGTTTCCTTCTAGTACACGTTTTAGTGCATTTTTTGCTATGACACAACTTCCTCTAATTGTGTCCTTATCTTTCCATGCTACTACACTATTATAACAAAAACAATTTGTATATGTTAGATAAACTTAATTTCATATTTAATATTGATAATACATATTTGTACACTTACTTTTGTGATGATGTCGACAATGAAAAGAAAGTTTTGATCATGTTTTGTTGCTCAACATTGAGATAGATCAAACATTTGCAATGTCCAAGGCCTATCTTTGAAAGTGTTGGCTCTATCACTGCAAGTGGCTTTGGACAGTTGTCTTGTTCATTTTTTTTTTCGGGTTTTGGTTTATTTGCAACTTTTTTTGTTTCATCCCATATTCAAAGCTGTCACGTTGTTTTTTCACTCTTATTATTCTTGCCTTCAATCTTTGAATATAAGAAGCTGTAATTTTTTTGTGTTGCTTTGATTTTTTTGCCACTTAATTTTGCCACTGTTTGTTTCCTTTTTCTAGCAGCTGGTTGCACAGGTTTTTCTGCATCCTTTTTTTTAGTTTTTTCACTTTCAAACTCTTGTGTGTCATAAAGTTTGAAAGATGGAGGGGTAAAGTCAAGCACTGAAATGCTGTACGGTACATTTTGGTTTTTTACATTTATAACCTCTTCAAGATGTTGAGTATCTTCAGTTTTGTCTTTCTGCACTTGACTTTCTTTTTCCAACTCTTCTTTTTGATGCACTTTAGTTGGTGTCTGTTTTTTTTCTTCATGTTCACATTGTATTTCTTCATTTTTCAGTTTTTTATCCAATTCACTTTCTATTTCGATGGGCATATGTTTCTCCATTTCTTCTGTTTTATCTGTTGATTTCTGTACACTCTCTTCAGCTTTTGTTTCTTTATCTTCTTCATTTCTTCCTGTTTCCATTTCTGCAAAAGTATCCACATTTAGTTCAGCTTGTAAACTATCGCTTTGTACATTGAAACTTTCAATTTTCTTTTCTCTGTTTTCTTCACTGTCATTCAAATCAGCTTCAAATTTCTTGGTGTTGTCTTCAGCCTGCGACCTTTTCTCTTCATTTTCTTTCAACCTCAACTTAATTTTTCTCAACTCTTATTTCAAACTCAAAACTTCTTGCTCTGCTTTAATTCTCCTTTTTTTCTACTTCCAATTCTTTTTTTGTTTTCTTTGCTTCTTCTTCCAAATCTTTTACATGCATTTGGAAGATCCTGACGCTTGTGTCTTCCTCAAACAAATGTGCACTTTCTTTGGTTTCTTCTTCTTCTTTTTCCATGCTTTTCTTTTTGAATTTTGGGCAAATTTTGTTCTATAGTTACTATTTGAAGTAGATATTCTTCATATGGGCTGAGATTTGTAATTTCTTTCACCTATAAAATTGGTATTGGAAAATTTGTTTTAGTTTTAAGCTATGATTTCAATTTACAACAACAATTGAATTTTTACTGTAACGAAAAGAGGAAATACTATGTGATAAAACAAATAGCTAATGTCTTAATTTCTGATACTATTAATATCAGCTTCAATCATGTAAAACTATGGTATCAGTTTCTTATAATATTAGTATCAGTTTCAAGGATGTAAAACTATGGTATCAGTTATTGCATTGTAGTATCAGTTTATTATACTTCTAGTATCAGTTTCAATCCTGAAATCATATGGTATCATTTTTTGCATTCTAGTATCATTTTTTGCATTCTACAATTAGTTTCAAGCATGTAATCATATGGTATCAGTTTTTGCATTCTAGTATCAGTTTCTGATACTATTAGTATCAGTTTTAAGCAAATAAACATATGTTATCAGTTTTTGCATTCTAGTTTCTGTTTCTTATACTATTAGTATGTAATGATATGATATCAGTTTTTGCTCACTGTAGTATCAGTTTTATGTTATAGAAGAAAGGATATACAATTAAACTTTATTCTACATAAGAGTTAAAGAATATTGATTAACAAAAATTAAATGGAATTTTTAACTTACATCACCCTCTTTCACATTATCAAAAACTTCTTTGATTGCTTTGTCCTTTTGTTTCCTTAAGTCCACTTTGCAAATTTGGGTAAAGCTATAGTATAATGTTGTCTTTGTTGAATGAGATGCAATTTCTCACAAATGCAATACTGTTAACATAAAAAGAATTGATTAGATATGTTTGTTAAAAAAAATCAAATAATAATTTTGATTAATTTATCTTACCAATGGAAGCATGAAGCATCCCGACATGTTTCTTGGCTTATGGATGAACTTCTTGACAAATTTACTGAAATTCTTTTCTATCGTTAGTGGCCAGGAAACCAATTGCATTGTCTCTACATTAATTAAGTATGGTAGAATTCCCTATCTTAACTTTTTCTGGTTGTTTGGGAAGAAGAATGTTAATAGTATTTCGATTACTATTAATAGTGGCAAGTCTTCTTCTACTCCATTTTCTTCTTTGCCACTTCTTGCTTTATTCTTTTTTCCACAACATTCCTTGTTATGTAAGTGCAATTGTCAAAGTTTCTCTTTGCAAATTCTCTGCACTGCATTGGAATTGTTCTGTTTGTCATTTTCTGAGTTGGCTCAATGTTAATTCCTTTTAATGGTAGGCTAAAAATCAAACTTATATCTCTTGCTGTAACTTTCATTTTCTCTTTAGCAAATAAGAATGCATCTTCCTCAACTGAGTAGCATTGGTATAAAGCATCCAAATTGTGTTGATGCTTTTTACATTCTTTCATCAAAATTTTCTCTTCATAAAAAACTCTAAATAAATTGTAGAAAGGAGTGCTCTTCAATATGTCCATCTGCTTTTTGGATAGAGCATTTTTTTGTTTATCATTTTCACCGTTTTGAATACTGCTTGCAATCCACATCTATAAGCAGTTTCATGCTATCTGCCTTTAATGCATTTTGGATGTGGATTAACAAAATCATCATCATCCTATTATTTCAAAATAAAGATAATAAGTAATTTGTGAAACAAATTATGTTGAAACGTAACAATAGGTTGGATATTAGCTACAGTGAAATATCTTCAGTCAAATATGTAATGATTTCAAGTTTGCAGTAACTAGGTATCAGTTTGCAGTAACTAGGTATCGGTTTGTACTAAGTAGGTATCAGTTTTCTATAAGTAGGTATCATTTTATTTCAAGTAGGTATAAGTTTTATGTAAGTAGGTATCAGTTTTTTGTAAGTAGGTATCAGTTTGTTGTAAGTATCAGATTTCAACTAAATGATACTGACTATTATTTTACCAAACGATTTACACTAAATGCTACTGACTATTATTTGTTGTAAGTAGGTATCAGTTTGTTGTAATTATCGATCTTTTCTTTTACCAAATGATTTACAGGTATTATTTTTGCAATATCTATCATGTTATAAAGTTATAATGTTTCTAATTTTATCGAATTGAGTTGTTCTTCTTCTGATTCTTCATCTGCAACTTTTTTGCCTTCTTCTTTCAGAGATTTTTCCTGTTTGACCTTTTTGGTAATATTAGAATACATTTAACAATATGAAATTGTTAGTATTAGTTTCATAATTTTGCAATTTCAGTTACCTCAGTTTCTGTTTGTATTTTCTTTTGAATCGTTTTTTCATCTATTCTTTTTGTTCTTTGTTCTCTTTTTTGCATATTTTCTTCAACTGTTTTCTCTGCAACTATTTGTTGTTGCATGTTCTCTTCTTTATTCTATGAAAAAAATTCAATGTTACTATAATAAAATTATACTAACTTTGTTATACTTGATTTTATAGTATCAGTTACCTTCTCTGGTATACTTTCTCTTATTTCTGGTCTGCTTTCAATTGCTGTATTTTTTCATGTCTTCGTTTTGTTCCTTTTTCTCTATTTTGTTTTTCCTCTTCTACTGATGTAGGTTTTTTAAGTTTTAACTTGCTGCTTTTTCCCTTTATTGTCTTTTCTATCATTTCCACTAGAGGTAGGTTTTCCTCTTCTATCATTGCATTTTCTTTTTGAATATCTACTGTTGGAAGTGATTCGACATTTTGATTTTCACTTTGTTGCTCCACTTCCGATGTAGCTAGGTTTTCTTTGACTGTTGATTGTTGTGCTTATTGTTCGTCGGCTGTCGATTGTTGCGGTTGTGTTGGAGATGTAGATTTGTTTCTGGTTTGCAGTGCCATTTTTTTTTCGAGTAAAATTTCATCAAATTCTGAGTGAAAGCAAGGAGGAGGAAGATGAATGGAATTTTTTGTTTTGTTTTAAATTATATCTAGGCTTTGTCCTTACGGTAAAAAAAATTTGCGCGTGTCCTTGTGAGTAATTATTTACTTTAATTTGTCCTTTAAATTTTTTTCCCTTTTGTAAAATAACAGTGATTTGACGTATTTTATTTAAATTAATGTCAAAAATTTAATAAAAATATTATTTATTAATTTCTAGGGTAAATCATAAATAAATAAAAAAATATTTTAGTTTAAATTGAGGAGTTTATCATTATTTATAAAATAAGGTTTCATAAATAAAATATAGTTTTTGTAAAAGTTATGTTATTTTGAGTATATATATAATTGATTTTACGGATTTTATAATCAAAGTTGTTATTATTATTGTTGTTGTTGTTGTTTGAGTCATAACATAGAAGATATTTTTGTAATAATAATAGCAGTAAGGATATGTTTCAAAAAGTGTTCTGAGTTAAACTATTACTATTTTGAGACAAATAGCAATGAGAAAAGAGTTTTAAGATTTAAATAAAATATTGTTATTTTTGAGATAAATAATAATAGATTGGTTTTTGGAAATATTAAAATGGTCTGAATTATATTATTATTTTGAGGTAAAATAGGAATATTATTGTTTTGAAAAGTAATTTGATGTAAATTACTATTTTTGAATTAAGAAGAGATAGAAGTACAGTAAAAGATTTTTGAAGTTTATTATCACATTTGAAGAGTTGTTATTGTTTGGACATAAAATAAATAAAGATGTTTTTATTATAAACAAAAATACTAAAATGATTTTATACCTAAGAGAAAACAATGATCGTAAATATAATTATTTTGATGATTGTAAAATATGTGATCAATTATTGATTGTAGTTATCACATATTTTTGATGTATGATGAAGAAATCACATTTTGATGAATGTGCAACATCCTACCATTATTACTATCCGAGATGGGTAGTTAATTAAGGTTTCGATTGTTTAGATGATATTGATATTTGTGTTATTAATGTTGTTGTTAGTACACATTTGATGATTTGATTTTTATGTTACTAGTATTGATTGGTTAGTATACATTTCTTTAATTTATACTTACATCGATGATGTATTACTATAGTTGATGATTAGTATGTATGTATATTTGTGTTGTTGGCTTATTTGATGCTTGGAGTTGACATTGAGTGTCGTCGATGTTTGATATTTGTGTACTGTTATTGTTGTTACTCCATATGATGGTTGATCATTATGGCTTAGTAGCTGTGTTTTCTGCTTGCATTGGTTGCATGGATCCAATGACTGTTACGTTCTAAGAAGTATTTGGATGCAGAGAAGAGCAGGAAACAAAATAATGTAGGCTTGATCCCCAAAAGGGTACGTAGGCAGTCTTTTCTTATGCAATAGCTCTCGATCCATTGGCCGGAGTGTATAGGATTAGACACAGTCCAAACATAGTTGATTTTTTTTCCATGCATTTCTATAATTTGTAGGTATAAGCAAAGGAGGAGAAAAGAGGTCTGGATACAGAATACATCATCGTAGCTTGTTTACTTATATTATTTTCTTCGTGTCACTGTTGTATTATTTTATAGATTTAACATAACGATTGATGTATGGAGAAATAAACGATGTTTTATTTATTGCATTAGACCTTGTGTATTTGAGGTGTATGTTTTCATTATCAAGACATGTATATTTCATTTAAATTCCATTGTGAAGTTTTTCTCCTTCTGCCTATATTAATTATAAATTTTAAATTATAAAACCCATGGTCTAGTGTTTTTAATGTCTAAGATTAGTGCGCAAGCGTAATTTGACAACATTTGTTACTAACTTTAGATGTTAAAAATAGTGGGTCATCACATTTAGTATCAGAGCATAGGTTTAACGATTCTCTAACCTTGGTTAGGTTTAACCCTTTGGGATAAGTTGATTAACACCTTAGGTTGAGTTGGAATATAGATTGAGAGAGCGTTTTGATTGATGATTATATGCTTTGTGTATATGTATTTTTTTGTTTAACCACTATTACCTAACCCAAAAACGATGCTTGGTTATGATGATCTTTATATGGAAGATAAATAAAGTAGGAGTGAGGTCGAATGAACACTTATAGTTTGGGTTAAGTGTTTGATTATAACCCGAGTGATATATACATATGATGTTAACTTATTTTTTAAACTCGACCTTAAGAAGATGGAATTGATTTTCATTTTTAAATGAATAAGATTTATTGGGAAATCTATCTAAACAAACATTTTTTATTTTAAAGATATTTTATTAAAAAGGTGAAATAATTTATTTAGGCATAAAGTGATTCTTTGAAACTTTTTGGAGAAAATAAATTATTTAATTTAGGAAATAAAATAGTTTTAGGAAGATATTTCCATGAGAGAAAAGTAATTATCGTATAGATATTTTACTTGAAAATATTTTTGTGAAAGGATATTCAACTTAAAATATATTATTTTAGCAGAAATATTTTAATAAGAACATTTTAGTTAAAATTGTTTTTAAATTGGAAACATTATTTGAAAAGGATACATGTTGAAAGGTATTTAGTAACCTTATATGATTTTGAATACCTTATAAAGATGTTTTGTTGAGAAATATTTTGGAAAGATATATTTTTGTTGAACAATATTTTAAAATTATTACTATGAGATTTGTGCGGTATTTATTTAAAAAGATATTTTGATAGAATATTCTTTACAATAAATATTCTATGATTTGGAGAAGATTTATTTTAAATACATTTTATAGAAAGTCTATTTTGATAAAAAGATATTTCACCTAGGAGGAATGTTTTGAGAAATTATTTTATTGATGGAAATATTTGAAAATATTTTAATGGAAGTATTTTTATTTAAGTGATACCCTTTTGAGTAAAGAATACAATAAAATATTTATTTGTGAATTTTTTATTTGAAGAATATCTTTGATTCAAAAAAAAATTGTTTAAAAATTAATTTTGGTTGTAAGGATTTTCATTTAAAGGGTACTCTTTGATAAACGATGTTTTTAAAAATAATTTTTTTTGGGTGAAGAGTTTTGATTGAAAAAACCTAATTTGAATTTTTTTTTATTGATATTATATTTGGAAATATATTATTGAGGGAGGATGTATTATAAAGTATTTAGTTTTACAATACTTTATGAAAATGCTTTACTAAGGATGATTCGATTTTGGAAATAAAAGGTTGAAAAGGTAAAATATTTGATTGAATAACAGATTTTGAAGGTGTTTGATAAAAATTTTTTATCAAAAAGATGTTATTTGAAAATTTTATTTGAGAACTGTAAAACTAGGCTTTGTAACATTGGATGTAAGACGACGGGGTAAGATGAGTTTTGAATTTGCCTAACACCTATTATGACGATATTACTTTTATGACTATTGTGTGTGACTTTCTCTAATGAGATGTAGGGATGCCTAGTTATCCCTTCCATGGAGAGGGTTGGAATATGATGTAGGGACTTCCCATTTTGATGTTTGGGATAGTGACCTTTTGTTGTTTTTGTTTACTTTGGTTGAATTGTTTGCACTGATATGTTCCTTGTCATGTTACGTTTGATCCTTGTTTGTATTATACCATTTGACTGTTTGTTTAATTAATTTGTGTCATATCAGTTTGAATTATTTTCCTTCGTTTGAATTGTGTTGTTGTTGATTGGCTGATTTTTTGCGATTGGTTTTAATTATTTGTTTGTTTACTTGTTTTCTTATTTGTTTATTTGGTTGCTTATTTGTCTACCTTGTTAGGATTGTTCTACTATATTCTATGTTATGTTGCTTACTATGTACGAAATATATTATGATGAGGTAGTTATTCAATGTTAACTTTTAGGGTAATGTATATTGGAGAAACTAGACAATTGTCAAGAGACATATTTAGATTAGTCGTAGTGAGATAGCATAGTTTCCAAAGTCGAGGAAGACTAGACATTCAGAATGACTAAAAGATTTGATATTGTTCCTTAAAGATGAGTATGGTGACTTTAGAATTTTCGTGGCTAAAGACTTGATGGGTACTAATGAGAAATCCAAACGATGGGTGGGAGGTTCAATATACATTTGCCAAAATATGCATTTCGAAATCTATTTTTACAAATAATTACAGGATTGCATAAATATTTTAATCAAAGATTTTCCATTTTGAAAATTTTACAATAATATATTTAGTTAAAAATTATTTTAAAATTGATTTAATATGGTTGAGAAATTGTTTCATAAAAAGAGTGGTGATATTTTAGGAAGAAAAAAATATATTTTGGTTTTAAATGAAGATGTGAGTTTTGATTTGAAAATAAAAGTGTTTTGGTAAATGTTTTGTTTTGAAGATATATAGGAACTCTCCTCACTAGTAGATCCCTCTTTGGTGTATTGGGTGGGTTATCCTTGTCATCAAACTAAGAAATTGCTATAAGATGATTTTGGAATCGGATTTTTTAACATGATCTGAAGATTGGAAAAGGATGAGGTCCAATGTCAATGTTCAGGCTTTGATGACTTGATGATGTAAGTTGTTTGGATGGTCCAAGAAGGTAGGTTCAATGATGTGAACTTGCGAAACATTTGATGTGTTCTACTACTGAAAGTGTACGAAGGTATTGCTGATGGCCAAAGGCTTTAATTAGTGCCCGTAAAGTGGGGGTATATGAGGATGCTTACCGAGATTTTAGACTGTATTCTGGATCTATGACTGTAGATATATCTTACCCTGGACTCTTATGATCGTGATTCTAGTTCCTAGCCATCTATATAGCAATGTGGCATGGATTCAGGCCAGCCGCGATGCTCTTTGACTGTCAAGTATTCATTGACCTTATAATGATGGTCATTTGTGCCATCATATATCCCGACGTACAATACTATTTGATTGGTAATATTCACTAACCTTATGATGGTGGACATTTGAGAGAGACCTAATGATGTGCGTCTGAGGATCGAGTATTGATGCAGCTGTAGCATGAGTATATGACCATATTACTTTGCAGATGTAGCAATGACTAGGCATATATTAATTTGAGGATGTAACCATGAGTATGCACATGCATTATTTTGGAAGGTGTAAAAATGAGATGGTGCAATGATTATTTTGAAGATGAGACTATGATAAAGTTCACTAATGGTTTTGTGGATACATATATTATGATGGATTTGTAGTCATCATGGAGATTAACAAACACGTGCTAGTGGTTGATAGGTCGGTGTGTGGTGATACCTTGTTATTTTGAGTATGTGTGTTTATTTTGATTAGCTATGTTGCTTATTGATTTATTTATTTGTGCATGAATGTTTGGACTAACTAAATTCTGTTGTGGACTTCTATTATGGGTAATTATGGTTGGGATATTTAGAGGCATGATATGAATTACGGACGAATTGATCTATGGTTGAGATTATTTCACACTTGGTTAATGGAGTGTCATTTTTTTACATGCTATAGTTTTGATTATGTGCATGTGTGTTACTATAATATATGTGTTGAATTCATTGCTGAGAACGAATTGCATTATTTCATGATTGATTGTGTTGTGCGGTTATCGTATACCGCTTTATAAATAGTTAGTTTATGATTGATATACTTTCCCGTATTTTGTAATTAAACCCGTGATGGTTCTTGGTTGATTCAGTTGTATTTGGGGAATTATGAGAGCGAAATTCTTTTAAGGAGGAAGACTGTAACAACCACAAATTTGACATTACTAATATTAAATTAATTAAAATGGATTTCAAATTAAAGGGTGATTTAGGTATTGTATTTATAATCATTGCGTAGGTAATTTTGAGTCGAGCGGTTTCGACTATAAATTTTTTATATTAGGAGTTACAGTTTAGAAGATATTGACTTTATAAGTCCAAAAGATTTGCACCTCTAATAAATAGTTTTCTATGTTCTATGTTTAGTGTGGTTGTTTAGGAGAGTATGCTTCATTTGGAGAGGTCATGGGTACAATCATCACTAATAATATATATTTTTGAATTTATTTTAGAAAATTAAAAAAGAGATACATATCCATAGGGAGAAATGCATGTATATATGAGAGAGAAAGGAAAAAAGGTATAATAAAAATGTATAGTCAAAATATATACATATTGTTATCCCGCCTTTTGGCAAGACCGTGACACCAAGGAATTGACTAGTAACCAATGACGGCCCGTCCTAGAGATCAGTTATACACAAGCTCACTATGGATATCGACGAATTTTTTCCAAGTCCGGATCGAGCCAAAATTGGTAGGACATGACAAGCTAAGCCATGAGAGCCAACATTCCAAATCTCAAGTCAATCCGAGTTCGTATGCTCAAGTTATGAACGATACAAAATTGGACGAAAATCAATCACTGGTCGACTCGCTCCCTTCGACTCGCTCCACATCCCTCAGAAGTGATTAGTTCGACTCGCTTGCATCCCTCAAAGGAGCCCGCATCGACTCGCTTCGCTCAGAGGCCAACTTCGAGTCGCTCCATTCAAACCACTGTTCGACTCCATCAACTTCGACTCCGTTGGCGAAGCCACTGCTCAAACCTCTCAGGACGCTCCATTTCGACTCGCTCGATCAGTGCACACTTCGACTCGCTCGATCTGGGCACACTTCGACTCGCTCAATCGGTGAACATTTCGACTCGCTCGAAACAGCATCAAGGGCAGAGTGAGGTTCAAGCGCCACGTCACCGAGTCGAATGGAAGCGAGTCGAAACAGAAGCGAGTCGAAGGAAACAGCCTACCGAAAACCTCATTTCGTATCGACCATATCTCCCAATCTACAAGTCCAAATGCTATGAAATTTTCACAGAAGACTACGTACATGCTAAAGAATGTCCACGCCAAATTTCGACTCCATTGGATGAAATCTTGATCGATACGAAATTTGTTCGTATCGATCACGGATCGGACCGAAACTTCACGGGCTTGGGCGTGCGGGCCTGGTCACGTGCCAAAGAGGGTCTCCCGAGATCTGAGCGAAATATCAACCTCCTACACCTATAAATAGACCCCCAAAGCCAACAGAAAAGGGGTTCCTTCTTCCTCTTTGAGATCTCCAACGCCCGGACTCCGCCAGATCCAGATCTGAACTCAATTACTGCTGCCACCAACGAAATTCACTGCTACAAATCATAATTGCCTGCTGTAAATCATTGAATTCACTTGTAAACACAAAAGAAAGATCAATAAAGCAAACTACTTCATAGTGGACGTAGGCGATACGCCAAACCACTCTAAATTCTTGTGTCTCCTTGCATTTTAATTATTCTCATTTCTGAAATTTGGAGTTTTTGTTAGATAATTCCTCTTTTTCCATTTAATTTTTCTTCACTTTATCTCTTCAAAGACTTCCGAAGAGTGTTGTGCCCAATTTTGGTACAAACACATATATACATATGTGTATATTTATATAAGGAAAAATGTGTATGTGTGGGCTTATATATATAATTAATCTGATGTGAGAAAATATAAATTTGGTAACTATGCGCAAATTTGAATTGTATGAATTATGGATATATAAAATATGTATATGTCTATAAAAAACATATATTCATTGCGATGAGTTTATTCCATATATCCTGATGTTGAATGAATACATACATACATACATACATACATACATACATATATATATCGTATATTAATTTCCTATATTGAGGGAAATTAATTGTGTAGATTAACAATTATTTATGCATTGATTGACATATAGTTAAATTAACCTTTTTTTATTTATGGACATTGATTCCCTATAGATTGGAAATCAAATTTCTGCGTTTAAAAGGTAAACATTTAATAAATATTCATATGTTACTCTCTTCACATGCATACGTTTAAACTTCCTCTATCCACTGTCCCATCCTAAATATAATGAATATTGAGGAGAGAGGAAATTAACTTTTTAACAAACAACCATTAAGGAATTTTCATTCATTTCTTAATTCAAAAAGTATAACATATATTTCAAAAGAGAATAGTAATTGAATAAAAAAAGAGGTATAAAAAAAGAGGTCGGGAACTTGTTCAATAACATGTACACTTGGATTTTGGAAGCGATTTGGGTTATAAATATGGAAGGAGAAAATGTTACTCTTCACTGATTAGAAACAAATCTTTGTTAATCTTCATTTAAGGTGGGTGCTTATGTATCATTTATTAGATACTTTAATTTATTGCACTACCTCAAAGATGTAAATGAGGTTAAAAGGCTTACCTCATGGTTCAACTACGAGGTAAAACCATGAATTAGCACTACGTGGTTATTTCAGAATCCACGTAGAGGTTGAAAATATAAAAAAACGTACTACTAAGGACGCGGCCGTTTTGACTCGGGACGGATCATCAATCACACCTAGCTACGTCAGCTTCAACCGTTGTACGTAGCATGTGTGGCCATTGAATGCTGGCGTGACTAGGTGCAGGGCTGGCTCAGAGGCAAGGCAAGCAAGGCCTTCGCCTAGGGCAACACCACCGAACATGGCCAAAGGGGCAACAAAATCTCCGATGCACTTTTAAAAATATTGATATGATAAAATAGAGGGGCAACTTTTCACGAAAATGACTAGTAGTGTATTGGTTTAACTTGTAACTTTCAACTTTACCAGCAGGGTTCAATTGTTGTCATTACAAATTTTTTTCCCCAGTCTTTTTATGCTTCATGTTTTCTACAGCCCCGTCTAGGGCATCCATATTAGGAGACAATTTAGTCTAGTTAGCATTTTAAAACAAATTAGGAGCTACTAAGTATATATGGACCAAAATAGAATTTGCCAAAAACTTAATAACAAAATTCAAATAGAATCAACTCAGCACTAGGGCTGTCAATTTCCAACACGACCCGAAACACGATCCGAAACCCGCACGGAAATTAGCGGGTTAACCTGACACGTTTAAAAGGCGGGTCATTTTTGGGTCAACCCGTTAGAACCCGTTTAATAAACGGGTGGATTTAGGATTGACCCGTGAACCCGAATTTGACCCGACTAACCCATTTATGGGCTCGGTATTGTTGTACAATCCTCATTTTAGCTTGCACAAGAATGATATTTTTGTTATTCATTTATTCCTACACATTCGCACTTAACAACTTCCTACATTTTCATGCCCATTCCCATGTTTTCATGCCCATTCCCACCTAACAACTTCCTAAATTTTCATACCCATCTTAGTTTGCAATAAAAGAATGACAACAATACCCTTCTTTTGCTCTAAAATTCTCATCTTACCTCGCAAAAGAAGGGTATTGTTGTCATTCACTTATTCCTACACATTCACGTTTAACAACTTCCCACATTTTCATGCTCATTTCCATTTCTTTATACAAATATTTTTCTTAACGGGTTACACGAATCAACCCGAAACCCACCCGATATATAATCGGATCAACCCGAAACCCGCCCGTTTAATGAACGGGTTGACCTGACCCGTTTAAAAATCAACCCGCACCCGAGTTGACCCGACCCGAACCCGACCCAATCCGACCCATTGACAGGCCTACTCAGCACTGCGTATAAATAGCCAGCTTATGTTAGTGAAAGAAATTTTCTAAAGAAAACGAAAATTAAGTTGGGATGATGGCATCCCTTCTTCATTATCACCTCCTTCATCCAGCACTAAGAAACAGGTAAGTTATACCTTGACTACGAACATATCGAACTTCTATTTTGCACTCTATCTTGTTGATAAATTATATGTAAAAAGAATCTGGCACTCAACCTGTTTGCTGAAATGCGAATATTAATATTGTTGTTATTTTTATAGTTCAAAAGAAAAACACTCGTTTACTGATTCCAGTTATAGACATTTAGTTGAAGATGAAAGCTGCAACAAAGTCAGACTTTGTTCAAGCAGGAGAACTGTTCCGTTCTCTTTTAGAAATGGATCGACAGAGACAATAAAATTAAAGTAAGTTATATTTGTATTCATTTACCATTGCCTGTGTATTTTTTCTAAGGCAAAATTTATTTATACATCACAAATTACTTAACATGCACCATTATATTTCTCAAAAAAACTTTCACCAAATTACCCCTCTTCTTAGTTACATCTTTTGTCTCTTTCTTAGAACCCAACAATCTGAAACCTTACAGTTAATGAAATTTGACCAAATCGATACATTTTGATGAAGAAGTTAATGAAATTATTTATCATGAAATATAGAATATCTTTTAGGCGTCTTTCACCACTAACCGCTCTAATTTCAAAGTATTTAACTCTCTTTCTATAAAATTAGAGTTGATTTTGTTGAAATTGAGAAAAAATAAAAATAGTAAATAAGCTACAGGATTGTTGATAGAAATTAATGTTTGTTTGTTGAATTTGGCTTAATTTACTGTTAGAAATTCAAGTTTTATGTGAGTGAATTTTTAGTTTGGAAGAGGGAAGATAATGAAGATGAGAATAATGGTAATTTTGTATAAAAAAATGGGGTATGTAAAGGAATATTTGGTGTATACCAATTTATTATAGTTTTTGGTGGTATGAATAGAATTAGCCTTTTTCTATACTGAAATATGTAGGTATTTCTGTTATAACATTCGATGACGTTTATATTCATTAGAAAATTTTGATGTAAGCAATATATCTTTAATCAACATAAAGAGATGATAAACGTACATAGAAACAAGGGATGCTTCCAACATGACTACATAAATATGCTTGGCCGAAAGTGTTTGGTGGCAGATACTTCTGATTTCTCAATAAAAGGCTTCATAATGTTTGTTGTATCTCATTGTGTAATACGATTATCTGAAATTCTAAAATGAACATTGATGTTTTTGAACAATGTAGGTCTAAGACATTGGATAAGTCAAGTACCAACTTGGACCACATGGTTGAATATGAACATCAGCTACAAGAACTTTTCACTGAAATCAAAAAATTGCTTGCAATGGGAAACAAAAGCGATGCTTTGAATCTGCTTCAAGCAAACTATGAGGTTGTGAAAGGGGAAGTTACCAGTGGCTCTAAGGGTATAGAACAAGTTGCTCTCTTAGACATTCTAGCACTAGGTTACATGGGAGCTGGTGAATTTTCAACGCTTGAGCATGTACTAAAAATGGTAACTCATACATTTCCTTGTAGATATGATTTGTAATTTGTAACTAGCATACGGTTATGCATGGTGTCAATATGCAGAATGATTAGAATGCAATACATTTTGTGACCCTATATCTTGTTGTTGTAGAAAAATTGAGCTTTTTCTACTGAAAGTATGCGTAATCTTTGTAGTGCCCTACCAACCCCACCTATAATTATTCAGACGTCAAAACAATTTCTCAAATCCAAGCAAGAAATATCCTAAAAACGTGAACTGGACTAAACAGTAGAAACAGAGGTATGTGTTGCTGGTCTACAGAACGAACATGGAAATAGTATTCTAGTCCATTAATATATCAAGCAATGTTAATGTACTAAGAAGGATTAACATCGTTTTATTGAAGGCTAAACTGATTGCAAGATATGTTACACTCTGTGGGTTAAGCAAATAACAGAGTACCTTCACATACTTGCTTGAAAAATTATCTTTTCCTACAATATACCTATTTCTTGGTAATATAGTTGGTGGTAAACAAAAATACACAAACACATGAAGATTATAAGTACAACAACCAATCAACCATTTAAATAGGCAGTGATTGGGGCACTTGCAGAGCCAGGAACATATGTCAGGTTAGTAAGAAATATAATCAGATAACAATGAATATTTTACAGAAAATAGGTTAGCAGAAATACGTACATGTATATAATTTTAAGGTTTCTAAACTGAAATTCAAATAACAAAGTATTGGATGTGGGAAATTTGGGCCAATGTATGTTTTTCTGTATTCAACATACCAACCAATCATGTTGGGTTAAGGAAAAAAGCAACGATCTTAGTAATAAACTGAGCTTTGTATGATATGGTAACCATCTCCATCAACTCTAACCTTGACTGCTATGTTATTGGATGATTTAATAATTGTGCGAACCGGAACCACCACCGTATTGGATTGTGAACCATTAAAATGATATGGTTACCAACCTTATAACTTGATACAGTTGTGGTCAATCTTAGGCTGATGTGATTAACAGTTTGACTCATTATTTTTAAAAAAATGCACGTTACAAATTGTTATTGTAACTAATAGAGAACAATAACGTAAAAAAAAAATTGTAAGAATAAAAATAGCAATTTATAGTATTTTAGTCTGTAAAAATTATTATAGTTCAACGACACAATAAACAAAGATAAACTTTAGTAATGCTATTAAATTACTACAGAAGCTAAATAGACTAAAATGTCCAAATTTGGAGGCAGATATAACTGGTGTGGTTAACCATTGGTTTGAAGAGTTTAAATTGTCACTGTACTGTCAAAAGTGGTAGGGCTAACCGTACCATTAAAAGTCAAACGGTTCCTGTTTGATTTAATTTGATCGTTGCCGTGTATCTCTATTGTAAAATCCTTCTAAGCATCTTCCTAGCCCCTACCTAGGGGTTAGGGTAGGCTTACCACATCACATACGCATCTATGCGACTGTCGGAGGATACATAGTATAAGTACATATTTATGTTTCATAGGTATGTATTATGTTTCATAGGTATGTATGAATACATCTTAAAATAAAATTCTCAACTGAAAATAGAATAATTGCCTTCGCCTCCATCTTCTGAATTGATAATTGAATTTCAAAATATTAGGTATAGCCGTATAGGTATATTTAATACAACACTAAATAAATTTTGCATAAAGTATCTAGAATACTATTTAACAATACAAGAGTTTGTCAAAACGTCTAACTTCTGTTAATCTTTGATTGATCCCCGCCTAAACGATTAATCTCTTGTCCAAACCCACTGCCTGGTGATTTTTACGACGTTGTCGTGCATTAACTGTGCCTGAAAATATCAAGTGTAACAACTCTATTAATTAATGAAAGTATTTAGAGAGAAGCTTGCGATTTCTGATTTGAGCAATAATTTTTGGTTTTGTGCAATATCGTTATAATTTTGTGCGATATGAGTTGCATTAAAATTAAATAAAACTAAATTGTAATTTAATAATTTTGATTTTGAAACTGAGCAGGAGTGCTTGCCCTTGCTGGCCCCTTAGTGGGTCCCCCGTGCCTCTAGGCATAGTTTGACAGTTGGCATATGTTGTGAACTGTGGTTACTGCAGTTTGCACTATGCTACGAATTGAGAAAGAAAGTCATTGCAGTTTGCACTATGCTAAAGTTGACTTTGAGATATGTGTTTTTTTTCTTTGATGGGTGTGCCATTGGTTGGAGATCAAAGTTGCAAAATGTGATTGCGGTATGAACTACGGAGGCCAAGCATATTGATGGAGACACAATGGAAGCACTTTTTACATGGATCTACTTGTGATCGTGGTTTTGAACTAAGAGGTATGAAAATGCATTGTAATAGTCAGCATACATACCTTCAGCCGGGTATATGTCATTTAGTTTGATGGTAAAGCATATTACAAAGGTAAGTATTTTTTTCCTGGCAGCTATGGAAAAAGACAAATTAGTCCACCTAAAGAAAATTCACATAAAAGAAAATTCCACGGACATGTAAACCGATGTTCTTCCAACGGTAAAGTTTGAATGTTGCTCGAACTTGATTGCTTTGGTGAAATGTTAGTGTGCTGTGTAGGGGATAGCTATTAAAATTATTATCGGTAACAAGTGGTTATGTGAATTGACCTTATAGACATTCGATTACTCAGTAATTATCTTACTTAAGCTTATTAGCCAAGTGTCATAGTCTCGTCAAGTGAAATGGTTGAAGATAGAGATTAGAGGAATTTGGATTTTCCTTTGTTATGGTTGTCACTGTAGCATATTAGTATCAAGGTAGTGTTAAAATTTATAATATGAATTCACATTTACGAGTTGTGAGATTCATTTTGGACACTGAGATGGATGGAAGAAGGAAAGGAGAAAACACAGTTTGTAGTAAACAAGCATTCTGTCAACAAAATGATACACTTTAAAAATATGATAACAGGTATAATATTGTTGCATATACATAAGGGTTATATCTCTACTATTAATAATGAAAATTCAATCAATAGAATTTCCATCGTGCCCTTTTGAAATTTCAAAAGTACCCTAGATGGTATCCCTTCATGACAACCCATCAACGGAATATTATCATCGGTTCGCGGCATCCACCTTCACCCTCTTCCCACATCCATCAATGGAATTTCATTATCAATTTACATTTGACACGGCCAACAAGACTACTTGAAATAAAGATGTTGTGACCACCAAAGATTTTGCACTTATAGCACACATCCCCCATTAAATTTTATTAAATAAAAAGTAAATACATTTAGCTATTATATACACATACGTGCGATTTATAATAGTTTCAATAAACAAAACCTTGCGTACATGCATGGGTATATTTGCTTAGGTTTGAGCATGTTTTGAGACATCAAATGTTTTTAGACAGTATTTCCACATTATATGGTAAATCTACGGCTGAGATTCAAATTTAATGCTTCATAAATTTAATACCTAATATAATTCATTATATGATTGCTGCATCATTTTTTTTTTCAAGGAATTTTCTAGTATAGGTTTTTCCTCCAGTATTTTATTTTAATTAATGGACCTTCTAATCAGATATCTTGTAATCTCAATGTAGTAAAAAAAAAGGTTCTCTAATAGATCTTATGATTATGGAACCATTATACATTTGCATTTTCAACTTCGATTATCTATTGTGTTCTATGTCTGGAGTTGTGTTTGTTATTCGTGGTTATTATTGGTTGTATGGATGTTTTATTGACCTGGTGAGTCTTTGGGAACATTCCACAATTTTAGGGGTATATCATCGGAAAAATCCCAACATGGGATTCTTCCTTGATACATCAGAAAATTATTCTTGTAAAACTATAATTAATCCTATCAACATTTTCCTTCAACCACATTTATCATCCTTTGTACATATCTTTGACTAATTGTTCTCTCGAACATTTTAGATTTACCAGTGATCTACAATTCCCCGATATATCGATACACAAAAATAGCATTATTGAACAAAAAGAATGATTGTGTATGTATGTATGTATGTATGTATGTATGAAATTATGAAAAACAAATACATTAACTAACTTTTGGTTTAATAAAATAAGTATCATATCTAACATTTTCTTGTATGATTTTGTTTCTTGAGGTACCCGGTGTCCCCATAAGAAACATCTTATATAATGTAACATGTCCATTAAATGCTAATTTTTACAACTGATGCCTAGTGTAGGTATTTACATGATAAATATCTTATATGATTGTAACCATGGGCTTTTATTCAGACAATGGGATGCAGTCAGTGGTAGAAGCTGTGGGATCTTTTTGACTTGTTTTAAAAACTTGTTTTCTTTTGGATTTAGAAAAACATGTTTTATGTACGTCTTTTACAAGTGATTTGGGTTCTATTTCAAAACCTTCTAGTTTGAGCAATGTTTTTTCAATCTCATGAACTTATTCTCCGTAATGAAATATAATAAAGTTCTTGGTTTTGGAAAACTTGTTGAAAATTTGTGTAAATTTAATTAGATCACACATTTGAACATTGCTTCTTGTCACTGCAAAATGAGAGTGTTGGAATTAAGAGAATATTAAGAAAACTCCGCCATGTTATGGCATAAAAGACTTAAATTATTCAAATATCTTTTTTAACAGATGAAAGAGATGATTGGTGCTCTAGATGACTGTATGCCTCTTATGGATTCAATACTAATGCATATGGGAAGTATGTTCACAAATTTGGGGAAGCATGAGGATGCTATTCTTGCATATGAAAGAGGACTCAAAATTTTAGAGAATATGTTTGGTAAGTTTAATGATTCGGTGGTTGCTTATTTCATATTAGAAATTGGAAACATGAAATAGAAACGACTTGTTATTTCTCAAGGTTTGAATAAATAGTTATCTTGATTTCACCTCTATTATCAATTTGGCGCTAGCCTTTATTTTTAATCTTTTTACAGAAATCATATCAGTTCCTACCCATGAAACCTTTTCGAATTCCCACTACTGAATTGCAAAGTACCCCAGTGCCATAGTTGATAAAATCATTATCGGTTAATTGTTGGGTGTTATCTTGAAAAACTTGTCTTTCTGTACACCATATGTATATGGAAGAATCTACAATATATTTTTTTTCTTTTAGGAAATGAGAGTCCTTTCCTCATCACACCGCTTATGGGAATGGCAAAAGTATATAGATTAATTGGAAGAGCAACAAAAGCAACTCAAATTTATCACAAAACAATCTCTATTTTGGAGAAAAAGAGAGGAACAGAAAGTGAAGAACTTGTGCTACCTCTGTTCAACTTGGGAAATCTTTTAATTAATGAAGGGAAAGCTGTGGACGCCGAGGCATGCTTTATAAGGTCAGAAAATAAAAATATTTAGAGTATATATGATACACCTTTCATAATTAAATCTAATAAAAACCAATCGTTTTCAAGTTGATCATTGAATTCTAGAATTTTAAGCATACATGTTAAAGTTTATGGAGCTAATGATGGAAGGGTTGGAATAGCAATGTGTTCACTGGCACATGCTCTGTGCGCAAAAGGTTTTTTTTTTCTTCCTCCATATGTCTTGTTTTGCAGTTTGTAAAATACTGGAAACTTCCCGTGTGTAATTCATTGTATATTGTTCTTTATTCTGAAAGATATCTTGATTAAATTTATAGGTAGCGCGGATGAAGCTATTTGTATGTATAAGAAAGGTCTCCAAGTCATAAAAGACTCAAAGTATGCAGTGTTAGATGATGATGTTCTAGAGAAAATGAGGATCGATTTGGCAGAGTTGCTTCATGTTACAGGAAGGTATGCATCTGTTAATATATATTTAAAGAGAAGCCTGGGTCAAATTACTAACATATATGTTTAAAATGTTAAATTTGACACATTATTTTCTCTTTTATCATTTTCCATCTCTTCAGGGAGCAGGAAGGTAGAGAGATGTTAGAAGAATGCTTGTTGATCACAGAAAAAATGAAAGGCATTGGACATCCTAGTACAGTCGTGCACCTTGTAAATCTCGCAGCTTCACATACGCGCTCAAAGAATTTTGTGGAAGCAGAACGCTTGTTGAGGGCAAGTTTGGAAATTATGATGAAAAATGTGATGCCTGATGATCAGTCGGTTACTGTGCCAATGTTGCACCTTGCTGTTGCACTATATCATATGGGAAGAGATGCTGAAGCTGAAACTCTTGCTTTAGAGGCAGTGCGTATCCGAGAAAATGCATTTGGGAAAGAATCTCTACCTGTTGGTAAGAACTATATTACTTAGTGCCAATAACAGGAGAAATTTTTTTTTATTCCATTTAATAGAAATCGAATTAGGATGGAAATCTATCAGCTGCATCAATGTTCAACATTACTTTATCCCCATTCAAGTAAAAACATAGACAAATGTTAAGAGAACAAATCATTCTGGTATGACTAAATGTCAGGTTTTTTAAATACAATAGTTGTTTTTGATATTTATTGATTCTAAAAAAAATTAGAAGGGGAGTGATAAGAAAAAGGCTAATGCAACTATACTTGCTGTTCAATACGCAATAATGGCGGGTTTTATTTTTCCCGTCCTGTTTCCTTTTTGAAAAAAATTGGCAAGTGATGTGTGGGGCTGGCTAATAAACAAGATTTTTTTCAGTGATAATTTATATCTGATTTATCTTTTGTATGATATACTTTATCCTTGCTTTTTTTTCCGTACATAATAGATGTCCGTTGGCTTTTAAATTCGAAAAAAAAAACACAATACTCCCTGATTTCAAGCTTTTATGATGTTCTTCGCATTTTTAGTGATTTGTATCATGTGTCATGCATGATACTAATATGCAGAAACCATTACACACACATCTCTTGTATGGCCCTTGTTGCGAACTCTTTTTTTTTCTTCTTAGGAAGAAAAAAGAAAAAGTTGCAATGCTTAGGCCCCTTTTGGTTTGCCATTTTTATTTCTGTATTTTCGTCCAAAAAACACGCACACGACGTATGTATTTTTAAAAAACAATTAATTTGGAAAATAAAGCTAACATATAAAATAAAACACAAATTTATTTTGTTTTTCGTGCGGGAGCCTCGTGCACTGGGTTCCGTCTTTTTTTCGTGTTTTAAGAAATAACAAAAGAATGAAAAACAGTACATCCCCTTTGCGGTCCCTTCATCTTCTCCGCCGTATCTCCATCATCGTCGTAATGGCCTAAAATTTTAAGTTTATCTTCCCTTATCTTTGTATTTTATTATGAATGTTGAAAACGCAAGGTACAAAATGAAACCAACCGGGCCCCTAGAATCTCACATACTGTACATGCTCCATTTTCTTAGTTTACCACCTCCTCCTCCTCCTCTGTTTTTTTAAAAAATGCATAGAAAACCATATAAACTGAAGTCATTAACATATGGGTATGGAGGGAAATACTTAAAAGTGAAAATTATATAAATTCATATCTCATCATCTAATATTATTATTTGTCCAAAACAAAGTTAAAGCAATCATCAAAATTCGGGGCTTGAGGTAAATACAAACAGCGAGCTTTTAAACAGTCAGAATTATTACTTACTAAATCTAAAATAGTACTTAGCAAATAGAAAATTGATAAACAAACTAAGATTGGTTTTGTATATGTCAAAATTCTCTAGTATGTCAAAATTGATAATCTCCATATACATTAAAGAATGTCAGTGCACTAATAATATTTCTGTACCATCTAATATTTGATATTCCTTAATATTGCATGAATTTGCAGGTGAAGCGCTTGACTGCGTAGTGTCAATACAAACACGATTAGGGAAGGATGATAATTTGATACTGGATCAGCTTAGAAGGATTTTGGCAATTCAAGAAAGGGAGCTGGGTTATGAGAGTGAAGTAACATTAGAAAGTTTGAAGAAAGTTATTTTCTATTTAGATAAAATGGGGAAGAAGGATGAGAAATTTCCTTTGGAGAGGAGATTGCAGTCATTAAGAAACAAACATAAATATGGAGTTGCTGTTTAGTGTTTATTGTTGACATTGGATGTTTGTTGTGTGAAGAGAAGTAAACTAGGAGGGAAAGTTTGTTCATATGTAATTGTTTACGGTAGAGTCATGTTTCATACATATTCGTATGTATGTGTGTGTATGTGTGTGTATTGGCATGACACACACAGTTAGCACTACCCCATATTTACACATCATTTGAATTGATTTGAATAAGCTACCTTTTAACTTTTTCAAAGTCAAAACCAATTCATTTTGGTTTTGAAAAATAAAAAAAACTAGCTTATTTAAGTCGATCCAAACGGATCAATTATGGTCCGTTTTTGTTCAACTTAAATAAGCTATTTTTTAGTTTTTTTTGAAGCCAAAATGAAGTGGTTTTGGGTTTCAAAATGCAAAAAAAAGAAGTTTATTTAACTCCATTCACCAGAAACATCCTGGAAGCAAAGTATCTGAAGAACTTCATAATGCTGACTTTGACATTCTATGACGGACGACTGATCTGAAACAACATTTGTTAAAGTATGAATAACATATGGACGATGCTCGTGCAACGGATGCTGTTAGATGTAGATGCTTCCTATATTTTTGGATGGGATGGCGACGATGTGGTTAACTGCACTCGTGCCGAGGTCCATATCATCATTTGATCAATTAGCAAAAAAGAACCATGGAGCAGTTGTAGGTCCACATTGTGTGGTCGAAAGATGTGATGTCGTTGTTAAATGTTCATCGGTGTTTAGGAAAGACTATGAAAAACTTTATGAAGCGATTTAATGCGGCGGTTACTGAAGTAAGCACAAGTAAGCACAAGTAAGCAACCATCAAGAGGAGATTGTTTTGATGGGGCTCATCGACGGGGTTCGCTCGAGGATGGATTTCGGTAGGTGGCTCAAGAGAAAGCATCCATCCACCATGGAAGAGTTTTGCCGAAAGGTATCACACATTTTGCACTTGGAAGAGGCATATTTAGCTGACGGACTAGCTATTGATGGTCAAGGAGGACCGAGTATGGCAATATAAAGCAACGTTGCTATCAAACAAAGTGGTGACAACATTGGAAATGTTGCAGTGAATGTGAGAAATAACAACAATAATGCTAAGAGGAAGAACCAAGGCGTTGATGGCAAAAAGCAAGACACTAAGAAGCGCACAAGGTATACTAGACCTAAAGATTATACTCCATTGAATGATTTGGTTTAGAATATAGACCTTGTAATGCAAGGTACAGAGCATTACAAAAACCCGCCTTCGAGGGAGGCAACAGAGGAAGAAAGGCGTTCGGGGAAGTATTGTCACTTCTATGAAACCCAAGGGCACAATACCCATAAATGCATGCATCTGAGAGATGTCACGAAGATTTGATACAAAAGAAAAAGTTGTAACAATATGTTAGGAACCCGTAGGCTGACGGATAGACGAATAATAGACCACATGGCAGTATGCCTACGGAAACCAGACTGTATCCAATGGAGAGGGTTCGAGACAACCTACAAGAGGGATAGTGATTAATATCATCTTGAGAGGTCCTCATCCTATAGAGAAAAGTTAGGTCAAAATGGAGCGCTATGGAAGATTGTTGAAACACGTGCTCTAAGGGACGTGTTATGCCATAGAGGATGAGACTCCAGTGAAGCAACATAGAACTGTTAAGGATGATATGGTATTTTAGAACCGGTATGCGGACGGGGTGCAAGCGCTGAGGCCTGACCCCATGGTGATTACAGTCATGATTAGGCCAGCAACGGTGCACCGATTCCTTATTGAAATTGGGAGCTCGGTTAGTATTTTGTTTAAAAAGATTTTTGATCAGATGCAGCTCAACGAGAAGGATCTAAAGCCTTGCAAATCTCATATCCAGAGATTTACCGGAAATGCCAAGGAACTTGTTAGCCGCATAGAACTTCCTATAGAATTGGGTGAAGGAGACCGCAAGGTGGTGCGGTTGCAGATATTTGTGGTGGTCGATAGATTTTGGCCTACAATGCTTTTTTGGGCCGACCGACGCTTGTTGATTTCAAGATTGTGCTTGCTCCATGGTGTTTGGTGATGAAGTTCCCTATTGAGTCGAAGTAGGAGCAATATAAGGTGGCCAGAGCACTGTCGGGAATGTTATGTCGTAGAACTCAGAGAGGCAAAGCGATATGAGAAAGGAAAGAATACACAGAAGCCTCTCTGTATCAAGACTTCCAATGCATAACAATTATCGCCTAAACCCTAGGTCAGGTCCAACTGTAAGTGTCATAAACTGATAGACCTACGAAAAGAGCTAGAGGATGCGAAAGCGGCATCGGCGGAGCTGACAATCGATATTCCGGTCAATGATGACCATCCTTCAAAGGTTCTCAAGCTCGGATCTCAACTCAATATGAAGATGAGAAAGGAGTTGTTAGGATTTCTCTGAGCAAAAATGGATGTGTTTACTTTAATGCACTCTGATATGTGTGGAATTTCACGAGAGATAGCATGACACACATTGAATGTAGACCCAAGATACCCTTCTATGTAGGGCTGTATATAGGACAGGACAGTCTGTTGTCCGACTCGGTCCGAGGCTGTAAGACGTCCGGTCCGTGTCCGTACGATTCTCATTTAGGACACGAATTAGGACAAGAAAAAATTTACGAAAAAACGTCCGTCCAAAAATATTCGATGTTTCTCTATTGTCCGAACATTGTCCGTCTGTTGTCCGACTCGTACGAACAATGTTCGAAGTTAAAGTTTGTCTGGTCCGTGTCCGTTCGAATCTCTTATAGGACAGGACTAGGACACACCTTCGTCCGGTCCGGTCCGACCCGTTTACACCCCTACTTCTATGAAGCTGAAGAGGTATGGTATGGAACCGGAGTGATTTGCTGTGTTGAAAGAAAAAATAGATAAGCTAAAGGCAAATGGCTTCATCCGCGATGCATTATCCCCAGAATGGGTATCGAATCCCGTGCTGGTCAAGAAGGCAAATGGGAAATGGCGAACATGCGTTGATTATCCGATTTGAATAAAGCATCCCCGAAAGACTGCTTCCCTTTATCGATGATCGACCAGTTTGTAAACAGAACGGTTGGACTATCCTTTATAGATGCATACTCAGGCTATAATCAAATAGTGATGCACATCTCAGATCAGGAGCATATGAGCATCATTATTGATTTATTATCGAGTCATGTCGTTCGATCTAAAGAATGTAGAGCTAGCTACCGGCGATTAGTGAATAAAATGTTTAAAAATCGGATTAGATGAACTATGGAGGTCTATGTGGACGATATGTTTGTGAAATCACAACGATCGATGAATCACATGGGTGATCTCATAGAAATGTTCGACATACTTCGGAAATATGGAATAAAGCTTAATCCACTAAAGTGTTCTTTCGAAGTTGCATCAGATAAGTTTTTGGGTTTCATTGTAAACTCAAGGGCATTGAAGCTAACTTATAACACATTAAAGCACTAAGAGATGTTACCGCCCTAAAGATAAGATGAGAGATGCAGACCTTGAATGGGAAAGTCGCTGCATTGAGCCGATTTATTTCAAAAGCGATGGAAAGATGCATACCATTCTTTGATGCCCTTAAGAAAAAGAAAGGGAAGTTTGTTTGGACAATAAAATGTCAAGGCACATTCCAAAACCTGATAGACCATATGGAAAGACCATTGATTTTGTTTAACGCTTTGGAAGGATAAGATCTATTTGTTACTAAGCAGTGTCTTCTCAAGCACTGAGTGCAGCCTTAGTACAAAAGGAAAGCATGATCCAAAGACTGGTATATTATACCATCAAGCAGTTTACCGGAGCAGAAAAGGATTATCCAAAGATAGAGAAGTTAGTATATCGTTTGTTGATTGCTTCGAGGAGGTTGAGGCCATACTTCCAGGCTCACCCAATAAAAGTGCTGACTGATCAGTCATTGAGACAAGTGTTGCATCGACCCGAGACTTCAAGGAGATTGATTAAGTGGAATATCGAGCTGAGCCAGGACGATATAACATATCATCCTAGGAAGGAAATTCGAGGACAGACATTGGAAGACTTCATTGTCGAGTTTATCGTGTGGGATGGAGAAGTGGAAAAATATTTAGTAACTAACTCAATGGAAATTATATGTTGATGGAGCCTCTAGTGAGCACCATTCAGGGACATGAGTTGTTCTCGTGACTCTAAAGGGACGGAGGGTATATTACGCTTTGAGGCTAGAGTTCTCACTTCTCGACGACAAAAAACGAAGCTGAATACGAAGCGTTGATTGCGGGACTCAAGATAGTAAAAGAACTGAAAGTCAAGACATTGCATATATTCAATGACTCTTAATGAGTGATCTGTCAGGTGAACAAGGAATTTCAGACTAAGGGAGCGAGACTTGCCCCTTACCTAATGAAAATATTGGAACTACTGAACGATATTGAGCATTATAGGATAACACATATACTTAAGGAAGGGAATATGAAAGCCGATTCACTAGCCAATCTGGCCAATACCGGAGAAGCAATACTTTTGGAAATCGTTCCAGTAGAGGTTTTGTCGGCTCTAAGCATCGATGAGATGGACGTTGATTGGATCTTGGAGGCTGAGGAGGATAAGGAGTTATGATTGACTCCGACTATAGAATATTTGCTAAAGGGAACTCTCCAAAGTAAAAGAAATGAAAGATGGAAACTTCTTGTAAAGTACCTCGATTCATTATGCAAGGAGTGTTATATAGAAGAGGATTCTCGATGCCTTTTCTAAGGTCTACCACTAAAGACGAAGCTAGGAAAATCCTTGAAGATGTGCATGAAGGAAGCTGTGGTGATCACATTGGGAGGCAGATGCTAACAAAGAAGGTTCTTCACTATAGATACTTTTGGCGAACGATCAGCCAGGATACGACTGACTATTCTAGAAAATGTGACAGGTGCAAAAGTTTTGCAAAGATACTTAGAGCCTTATCTATTGAGCTTATTCAAATGTTTAGCCCATGATCGTTTGTGGTATGAGGGATAAATATCATTGATGTGTTACCAATATCGAGAGGTAGAGCGAAGTATGTTGTTGTGGCTGTGGACTGCTTTGCAAAATGGGTTGAAGCGGAATCGTTGACAATGATTACTTTGAATAAAGTGATCGACTTCGTAGCGAAGAACATTTTATGTAGATACAAATATCCTTAAAAGATAATTACTGATAATGGAACTTGGTTCGAGAGTGCCGAGCTTAAGGAATTTTGTGACTAGTACAAAATTAAGAAGAGTTTCTCGGCAGTAGCACACCCATAGGCGTATGGGTAGGTGGAGGTAGTGAATAAGGTCATCAAATCCATCCTTAAGAAGAGATTGACAAGAGCCAAGGACAACTAGGTTGATGAGTTTTCACTAGCATTGTGGGCTTATCGAACAACTCACAAGTCTACGACTGGCCATACTCCATTCGTTTTGGCCTACAGAACTGAGGTCATGATACCGATTGAAGCAGAAGTCCATTCTCACAAAAGACTGCGCTATGATCCCAAGATTAACAAGGAACTCTTGCTTAAATCTCTTAACTTGATCGAAGAGAAATGAGAAGAAGTCGATCTAAGGGTAGTTACTCACCAGATAAAAGTAGTAAAGTAGTTCAATGCTAAGGCCGGAAACCTCATCTTTGAGATAGGCGAAGTCATTTTGAAACGGGTCTTTCCTGGTATGGGTGGGGGCACTTGGTCCAAACTGGGAAGTTCCGTGTGTGCTTGCACAGAAGCTTGGAGATGGAACATTTCAAGCTATCGATTGTAGATGAGATCTCAATTCCATAGGCATGGAATAGTGAGCACTTACGGTGCTATTTCACTTAGATTTATTTTTGTAAATAATATGTCATGTCGAATGGTGTTGATGTAATAAGGCAGAGTGTCATTCCTTCATTCATAAATAAAGTTGGCTTTTAGAATCAATGGAATCGTTTCTTAAAAGTCTGACTTTGTGGTGCGTGATCAATGGTAAAATCAGACATTCTATGTTTTGGGAAACCAAATGTTTAGATACCCGAAGATAAGTATCAATGACTCCTTCGATCCATAATCGGGTCAATGGAGTACAATCATACAGGGGTCGATCGGATAATCCACCCTACACATCAAATCGTTGACCAATGCCCAAAGATAGGCATGGTTAAGGGTTGATGCCCGAAGATAGGCATTTGAGACGTAGATTCCCAGAGAAAGGAGTCGGTGTGGAATTGTATCTTTTTGAAGGTACAACCTCGCTTATGGCCCAACGAGACACGTTCGGCCAATGATAAGCAGAGTTGGTCGACAAAGTATTTTTGGTCAACGTTGAAAGCTGGCGAGGCTGTACAGTTAAAGCGCTTAGTGGTTCTATAGCGGTGGAGATGCAAAAATTTATAGCGGAGATATAGCAGGGATACAGCGGAAAATAATGGAGGTGCAAAAAGCTTTATTAGATATAAAACAAAATATTAAAAGTTAATTTATTCTCATTCTCAAATCATTTATATAGGAAAAATAAATATTGTTTAATCTAATAAAAAGAACCGATGAACTACATGATTTATACAGATAAGATTTGGTGACTATAATAGATTTCTAACTTACATTGAGCATTATGTCTTAAAATTAGGTTTTTACCCTAACTTTGTTGATTTGGTTTAAAAGAGAACTAGTCAAATCAACATTTGTATATTAATGTTGCTAAAGTGGGTGCTAAAAAGCTTGATTTAGTGGATGTAGTGAAAAATAACAGGGTTTAAAGCAGATCTATTGTTTAATAGCGCTAAACTGAAATAGCATAGTGGTCGGAGAGCGCTATGCGCTATAGCAGGGATTTTGTGGGGCTTTTGCAGTGCTCTAACTACATAGGGGGGAGGGCAAGTATGGATGCTCAGAGATAGGCATTCAAGTTACCAAATCCAAGAGACATGAACTGGTGCAAGATCATGGCTTTGTTACAGCCAAACAAGATACATTCAGTTGAAGATAAATAGAGTTGGCCAATGAAATATAGTTTTGTTTAACCAAAAAAGAAACATTTTGGCCTATGTTAAACAAAGCTAAATAATAGAATAATACTAAGCAATTGCTGAAAATCAATTATATGTATAAAGTTACAGCAAAATAATGGCATTACACAGATCACAAACAAATGCATGAATAATATATAAGTAATTGAATTACAAATGATTATATTATACATGCAGATAAATACATAGGAAAAAGAAGTAAAATGTACAAAAATTCAAATAAGACAAAGGTTTGCCAGAAAACAATCATTTTATTTACATATCTTTTAGTATAAAAGTTGCAGGGGCCACTCCCGCACAGCGATGACTTATATATATGATGATGCCAAAAAGAACAAAACACAAAGCATAAATCATTCTCCGTGTAACTGGACGCCCTACTTCTTCTTTGGTTATTTCACTAGGGTATCTTCCTTCTTCTTCAAAGGCTTGCATTTTCCTCCCTTGGTAGATTTTGAAAGCGGCTTCATGTCATTATCGTCAAACTTTGGTTGATTGGAGGTAGCTCCGATCTAGGGGTGAGCAAACGGTCGGTTCAGTTTGGTTTTATGTACAAATACTGAAACCAATTCAAAACCGAATAATACTTAAACCAAACCAAACCAATTCGAATTAAAACCAAACTCGAACCAAACCAAATTAAATTGGTTCGGTCCGGTCGGTTACTGCTTGTGTTATTTTTAGCGTTAATCAATATACTATTGGAACAGATTCAACAGAATATTGAATATTGGTATTGGATATTGAAAACTGAATATTGATCAATGCCCCAAATAACTGAATATTGAAAATAACACAAACTTACAATGCCCCAGAATATTTATCAATCCCTCAACTGAAGTCTGAAAATACTGATCAACTGAAAATATGCAACAGAATATTGATCAACAGATGAACAGAATATGCAACAGAGTTACAGAGCATTGATCAATGCAACAGAATTATAAACAACAGAATATTGATCAATATGCAAACAGCACTAAACCCAAACACAATTATAAACAGCAATAAAAGTTTTGCAAACCAAAATAACCCAAAACACTGTCACAGTGAAACTGACCCAAAACACATTCATTTTGCTAAGTAAGCAATTGCCAAAATGATATATCATACAAATGAAACTACACTACTAAAAATCATATGTTGGAGGCCTTCAAATCCTTGTCAACATGCAGTAGCAACTAGCATCAATAGACAATAAGTGCCAGTGGTATGGTATCCGACCTGTTAGAGCAAAACAGAAGTCATATTTTGCTTATCACAGATTCACATGCAATATCAAAACAATAAATCAGTGAACTTACCATTATTTTCCGACAAACCAGTATTCAGCATATCAACCTTTTCACATGTTATTAATGGGATCCAAGGCTAGCTTGCTCACATCTGCATATAAAGTAAACATGATAGACTGATAGTTATAAATAGAAGACATGCATGAGTAAATAAAATTATAGAAAAATATTATAATTATTTACCTGCCTCTAACTGCTCCATATTACTTAAATCTTCTTCTAGATCAATTTTACTCGCAGAAAAAGAATTACGCAACCAATCTTCTGTACAAATAAGCGACTGAACTATTTTAGGTGTAAGTGAACTTCTAAACGGATCAAGAACACGTCCACCAGTGCTGAATACAGACTCAGAGGCCACTGTTGATATTGGAACAGCTAAAAGGTCACGAGCCATTCTTGAAAGGATAGGGAATCTTAAACTATTAACCTTCCAGTATTTTAATATATCGAACTCCTTAGAATCATTTTCATTATCTTCATTAAGATATTTCTCCAATTCTGACCTGTTTTCTCCATAGTTATCTAATGCTTTTAACCTTTTAAAACGTGCTCTCAAATCTAGAACATCATCATCATTCTCAATATTTTCTATCTCAGTGGTTTGATTGAGACATCCATATTGCAATTTATACTCACTGAATAGTTGAAAAGTAGCATCTTTAATAACTTGTATTTTTTCATGGTAAGTTGTAGGATAAAATGTTTCTAAACAAAACTCTATAAAACCAAATTTCTAGCGAGGATCAAGCACAACAACTATATAGGTTAATATATTCATTTTCTCCCAACAACCCCAATACTTATCATATTTCTCTTGCATCCTTGTTGCCATGTTTTGTAATTGAATATCATCACTCAATTGCATCTTATTCAAACCTTCAAGTACTTTACTAATTTCATGCAAATGAAGATTACTGGTAATATATGAAGAGCCAGATACACGTAATGTGAGTTCATAAAACCTGCAAAGAAATCCACATAATTTTCGAGCATTTTCCCAATCAAACTCCGTAGGCACCCCTCCTCCTTTTTCTAGCTCACTCCTATAAAATCGATCCTCAATATCAAACCTTTCAAAAGCTTGTTCATATTGTTGTGCTGCATTAAGCATTAAATATGTGGAATTCCACCTAGTTGGTACATCTAAACATAGACCACTTTTATATTCTAGTTTTTCAAGCAAAACACAATGTTTGAATTTCTCAAACCTAGATGGAGATTGTCTAACATATCTAATTGCTGCTCTTATACGCGAGATAGATTCTCCAACCTCTTTAAGCCCATCATTCACAATTAAATTATAATGTGAGCAATACAACGCATGTGTAAATATTTTCCTTCTAAAATGGTTCCTTTCAAATTATTGAATCTACGTTTCAAGTAACTAATCATGACATCGTTTGAGCTAGCATTATCAACAGTAATAGTAAATATTTTATCAATACCCCAATCCGTTAAACAACTTTCCACGGCTTTACCCAAATCTTCACCTCTATGACTAGATACAGGGCAAAGATTTAAAACTCTTTTTTTTAGTTTCCAATTGTCATCAATCCAGTGAGCAGTTAGGCACATATAATTGACTCTTTGTATTGAAGTCCATGTATCAGTAGTAAGACATATAGATTGACACGAGTCATGTAATATTGATTTTAATTTTGCTTTTTCTTCAAGAAATATCTCATAGCAATCTCTTTGAATGGTAAATCTAGATGGTCGATGAAACTGAGGTCCAAATGCAACAGATAAAAGATTTTTGAAACCAATACCTTCAATCGATTTAAATGGAAGCTCGTCTAAAATAAAATAATATGATATAGCTTTTCTAATCTCATTCGCATCAAATTTCCATGGTTTTAAAGATCCACCACTACCATTTTCCCCCACAGTGAAATTTATTTGTGCTTGTGTTGCATCTTTGTTACAAGCAAAAGCCTTACAAACAAACATATGAGTATTTAAAGCTGACGTACCATTTTTATTTGTATCAGAACAGTACTCTTTTTTGCAGTAATTGCAACGAGCTTTAGATTTACCATCATCGTCTATGAATGAAGTGAAGTGATCCCATACTTTTGATCTTTTCCTAAAAGGTTTTCTCCTTGTTCCAGGTTTATTTTGAGAACCAGTAGCTAAATTGTTTGCTGGAGTAACTTCATTGTTGACCTATTAAAATGACATATGCAATATTACTATATTAGTACAAATGTAATAAAGGGAAGTATGAAAAAAATGAGCGGCATCTTTTGTGCTTTAAATCTATACTAGCTTACTTAAGTGCTAACAAAGACTTACTTGTACATTTGTTGGATTTGGAGTTGTACTTGAAGCTGCATGAACACTTGTAGTTTGATCAGATGCTGGAGATGACATTTCTTGTGTTGACATCATGACATGAATCTGATAATATATTTCCTCTCTGAAAATACAATAAAAAGCAATAAGTATTTCACATACAATGATACAATCACTCACTATTTCATACAATAATATCAGAATTTGGATACGAAGAGTAAATCAGTAATGTAATTTGGATACGAAGACTCGAAGAGTAAATCAATATCACTATTTCATACAACTTCATTTTGTTTTCACTGCCTGTTCAGAGTTCAACATTGGCTGGGCACTATGAAACCAACAATCAACCAAGAGTTTGAGCAGTACTTCTGTAGTAAACTGGTGTCTATTGAAATTACTGCAAACCATATTACGTAGGTGTATTTGTGAATAATCTACACAAACCATATTCTGTAGTCCATAAATAATCTACGCTTAGTTGTGTTGCTCTATTGTTTATCTGTAGTAAACTGGTGTCTATTGAAATTTTTATTGCACTTATTCGGAAAAATACGAAGATGAAGTACTCAGAATCGTAGCTAGCAGCCCTAAATCAAATCATACAACAATAAATCAAAATTTCTTACCTATGTTGATCGCAGCCGCAGCCCTAAATTAACGTCGCCAGTCGCCAATCGCAGCCGCTGTCGCCGGCTTGGAAGTTGGATACGAAGAGAAAATCGAAATTGGTAGATCTGAAAATTGGATTTGGGTTGTTGAATTTGGGCAAAAGATGAGTAAATATAACAGAGATGAGAGAACAGGAAACGTTGTTTCCTTTGGCTTTGAAATTTGAATCCATGGAGATTGCTTCGTATTCTTCAATAGTTTCGAAAATTGGAAAAAATAAAAAGCTAGCTGGGTCAGTGTGTAAGCGTAAATGGGAAAGAAAGAAACGTGAAAATGAAATGCCTCTTCATTTTCTTCGGTTCTATCGGTTGAACCGAAGTTTTCTGTTAAAATCCAAAACCAACCAATAAACCAAATTAAACTAAAAATAAAAACCAAATCCAACCAAACAACAAAGACAACCGAAACAAACCGACCAAACCAATTTGGTTCGGTCGGTTAATTCGGTTTGAACCAAACAATGCTCACCCCTACTCCGATCACAGGTGCAGAAGGGATCCGAGTGGGGCTAGGAAGGGGACTAATGTTGATGACTAATTTGGGAAGAGATGTTGGTAGCGGAGGAAGGGGATTCTCCATGCCCGGCTCAATCTTAACCTTGACTTTTGACATATCAAATGTTAATCTCTCTACCATGGATGTAGCTTTTGGTCCCTTCTTACTGAATATCATCGCCTCTTCGTCAATAGGGACTTCAACATCTTTCAGACCCTCCAGCACCCCTATCTTCTCAAAATCGGCGCTAGGGCCAGAGCTGGAGGGTGAAGATGGAAGAGTAGGCATTGTAGTAATGATGGTGGATGAAGTGGTGATAGCACTGGGACCTGAGGCGTAAATGACTGGTGGCGAAAGAGGCAGCGATGGTAGTTGCTTGTAAGTTTACATATAGAATGATAAAGATTGGTGATGTCCACACACGAGAACTGAAGTTTCTCTAAGACCGGAGATGTGAGAGATATACCTTTGATTGTTAAGGACTCCTTGGTGGGAGATTTAACGATTTCCCCTTCTGTAAGAGCTTTTGGAAATGGAGGCAGAGATGGTGGAATCATAGGAGAAATGATGGCTAGAGTGTTAGGATTGTAATTTCTAGAGGTGTCAGTGCCAAGATCTGCTGAAACAGGTGTTTCGGTTACAACAGCATCTAGACTAGTTTCCATGGTTTGGCTTTGAGCCTGTAATCTCCGATTGAAGTTGAGCATTTTGAACCTCTTTAATTTTTATTCATTTTCCAATTTTCCACATTGGGCGTGGGCTTTTCTTATTTTCGCATTAAAAACTAGGCTCTTGGTTGTATGAGCACCAAAAAGTTCAGCCAGTCTCTGCTGGGAGTCCATCGTAGACTTAACCTTTTCATCCCTTTCCTTCTGAAGCTTAGCCAATTCTCTTTTATAATTTTTGCAGATGCGAGTATGATCAGCCCTCTCAGTATCAAAGCTTCAGATGATAGCTGATTCACTTTAATGACATCTGAGAGGCCTTTGGCTAGTTTCTTCCACTGAAACAACTGCTCCACGACCTCATGGTGTCTGTCGAGACCTTTGTTGCATTGCTTCGTGAGAAGTCTTTGATGTCGCAATCAATTCTAGGCAGAAGTTAGGAAAGATTTCCTGCATTTTGTGACAGGGGCATTAGATTGGCCTTCAGAGGGAGGAGGAGCAGTGCGTTGTGAAGTTATTTATTTCCCTGCCCTGTGAGATCTTTAAGAAGAGGAAGGGCTAATCGATTTGGATCGATAGAGCACCATGATGGGGGGCCCTAGACCGTTCAGTGATGGCAGTAAAAGATTGAGAAGACGGAGGAATATCAGAATGAGAAGACTGGCGATGCTGAGAAGATTTGGAATGTGAGTGGTGTTGATGTTGGGAGTTGTAATCGCACCTAGAATAATCAAGAAGTTTCATTACTATAGTGTTGCCTCTCTTCGACTTCACACCATCCTTGTTTGTCCTTTTTAATCTTTCTCTCTCGGATTTGTGATAGGGGCCCTAATGAGGGTAAGAATTCCCTGGAGTCTCGGAGAAGTACTGTCTGGTGTTTTTTTGAAGCCCCTCCATACGGCTGTGTTCCCAATTGTACTTAAAAATGAAGATAGGTCATATCAGAGCCGAACCAATGGATTAAGAACAAGTGTGGAGTGTTTTTGCTTCTGATCCTATAAGTCTTTGAAGTGTTGTCATACTATAGGTAGACTATGGACTATGTTCGAGGGGGTTTAGAGATGGACTTTCTTCACCCTCGGTAAGTTGGGGCACATCGCTCGAAGGAAAGCTGAAATCGTGCAAGCTGGAGTTTAGGATGTTTTCAAAGTTTTTCCCATTGAAATGGAAGTCGGAAAGGTTCCCGAGGTTACTAAGAGAACCAAATATATTGTCGGAATCACCTATGGGAGGAGTTGATTCTTCTGCGGCGTCGTGATGTGGTTCGATCATGAGTTGAGAAGACTTGATGGTTAGTCATTTTGGCTTCGAAGGTGTGATGACCAAAGTGCCTTTAGGGAATGTCTTCCCGTATTATTCGTCTTCACTATCATAGTCATCGCCCTTATCTTCTTTATCCTCCTTGTTCTCTTCACGGTCTTCCTCTTCGACTCCTTGTTCATCCATATCTCCTTCTCCTATAGTTCCCTCCTCTTTCCTCTCCTCGTTCCTCCATGGGGTTCTCACCAACCCCTTGACTTCTTCCTCTTCCTTAATCATCATCTTTGGAGATGGGGACTCTTTAGTTTCCATGAAGATTCCTTAGGAAGAAGAAGGACCATCAGTGGCTCGAATTGCTCGGGTGTTATTTGGGAATGATGCTCCTTCCATTGCAAAGAAGGTGGAACTATCGCATTCACATAGTAGTGAGGAGATATGAGGTTTCCCTCAAATCGGGATAGATTCCCTTAAAAAATGCCAAAATATTTGACAAAGAAGGAGTTGGGACTCATTCCAATATATCTGTCAGAAATATAGAAAGGATGTTGGTCGCTTGGGTGAAGAAGGCCTAAGTGTAATGAGGATGTTGGTCAGCTCTTCGAAAGTGGGCGAACGACCCAAGTGCATCATGAATATGATATAAAGAGAGCTCAATTGGGCATCGCTATTAGGGTGTACTTGGGTTGGAACTAACCAAGATATTGAAGATTTTTTTTGGTAATTCATTGAAAACAAGCATGGCTCCAAAGAGGCATATATATCTGTTGCATGCAGTGTAGCAAACTAAGGGAAGATGGGCCATTTAATGGGGTTCAGGAAGAAGGACTTCATCTTTAGGAATCCCACACTTGAAGAAGAACCAATCTTAATTCTTTAACAAATAACCTGGAGGTTGTTTGATCTAAAGGGTTATCCAAGATCGTAAGGACCAGACGATCGTCCCTCGAAGGGGCAGGGCTATGAGGTTAGGCCACTAGAGCAACTTGAAGCTGGAGTTCCTACGTAATAGAATGCCTTTCTTTTGATAGAGTAGATGTGGACACCATAACAGATGATGAACCTACTTATGAAGGCACGAAAGGGCTTGTACTAGTACGAAGACCAGAGGATCGTCAAAGGTCGGCCATTCTATATTGAAAAACTTGATGACAAACGTGATCGGGTATGTTTTACTTTGATTAAAGCTCGTGTAGCCGATGTACAAAGTCCAACGAGTGTTGACATGTGTTGACTAATCGGATTTTGTACATTGACAGGGGTAGTGCAATGTGTCAGTCTATGCAGATGGTGTAAGCGAACACTTTCTATAGATAGCTCATTCATGCTGGCAAACAAACTACGCCACGCTTCGGAACTATGTGTCAAATTTACTCGTTATCATAGAAAATATGATAACGGAACTGTTATCCAGAGCGACACGGATTTTCTTTGCAGGATCACATGAATGTGTTGTTCAGTTCTTAGTGTTCACACTTGAATTTATCGAATGTTGGAATATGTTTGATAAAAAGACTTCTTGAAAGTGCCTTGTCAACGCCGATACATCCAATCCATGTTCAAGAACACTAAGGACTCGGACTGCTTCCCTTAAGCTATCTTCGCTTGTCGATGCACTCGACTTGGTGATTCCTTTAACAAACCCGTAGATGGCCATGAGTTTCTTGTGATAAGGCCTGGAGCTAGCCATGGGTTTGCTAAGAGGGAGAGAGATGATGGTCTGAGGGGAGGGTAGTCGACTTGTTTATAAATATGGATAAAAAATTATGGTCATGGTGGAGGCAACGATGAGACAAGGGCAAGGTGGTTGCGATGACAATGCCGCCAAGACTAGGACAACAACCCACCCAGAAACGAGGCCTGATTGGTCGAGGCTGGGTGGAGTTCTTGCAAAATAGCTTGGCGATGAATTGTTGAAAGATGATTGAGAGGTCGATGATGACTTGGTTGCGGCAACTCAGGTGACAACGTGGTTTGGATTGACAATGATGACATCAAAGTACTTAGAGCGGAAGGTAGCAGATTGAATTCGCAAAGGCAGAAAACAAGTATGTTGAAAATATGAAGTGGATATGGAAAATTTTACTAGTTACCACACACAGATATATATAGATATTGGGACAATTATGTCAGTACCGACATGATCAAGTTAGTATCGACATGTTTTATCTCATGCTAAAAGAATAAGGAAAAAGAAAACGAAAGTCTGCCTGATCAGGACAAGTCGTAATATAATTTTTACTTCGATAGTAGCTTATCGGATTTTACAATTTAGGTTGGACAAGGTATGCCATAGTCTATATTTTTGGTCGGTAGAGGCTTGTTGTTTTCTATATTTTAGTTTAGCATTGTTATGTTGATTTCATATTTTAATTCAACGTAGGTTTGCAGAAATGAGTTGTTTAGTCACTTTTCGTTGTAGCATTATTTTTTTAGCATTTTATTTTACTCTACTTAATAAATAATGAATTTTTTTTGTTTGTACAACAAAAAATCAATGGTGTCATCTTCAACCATTCATATTCCACCAGTGGTTTCGAATGTAAAAAATTAGCTATGCAAAGACTGATAAAAAGTATGAATGAAATTGAACACAACGAAAGCAATAAAAGCAACAAAATTGCAAGTGTGGAGGGCAATAGTTGACATGAGGATTGTGGTGAGGGAATTATAAGGGAGTTGAATCTAGTGGAGGAAAATGCAAACAAGGATGATTGTGAGGATGAAAGTGAAGAGGAGAGAGATACGGAGATGAAAGTCTTGATGAAGAATAACAAAGGCAAGAAGTTGATGAAACATTCATCAAGTCAAACTACCAAAAGTGAAATTCAACCGTTCTTACTCTTTGCATACAAAGATCATATTGCTTCTAGCATTTGAAATTCTTTAGTAAGTTTATAATATTGCTTTAGCAAACAGTATTTTAAATATTAGTAATGTACATATTGAATATCGTTTTGTTAATGTTTGCGCCAAGGGATGAACCTATACTTTTCAAGCTTTATGGCCACATTGGGACACATAAACGGTGGGACATAAGCAAGGAATGTGATTTTGCTAAGGATGCAGTAGCAGAATCGAGAAAACTTACACATGACAATGTAGACAAGGCCTTGATCAATGCATGTATTGGAAAATTCTATCTAGAAATGAATCCTTTCATCTTTCATTCAATGAGTTGATAATTACCATTGATGAAGCATTTCATATTACGGGTCTTCCTGTTGATAGAAAAGAAGTTTTGAGACTAGTTGAAGGTTCGAGTGGGATGAAGATGTATATGAGTTGTCAGATAAGTCTCTTTGAATCAAAGAGGAAACGGTTGAGGAACTATTAGGTGGGGAGAAAAAAATCCGTTTGGAATGTCTAAGAACTACATTTTCTGGTTCTCAAGAGTCAGGTAGTGCAAAGCGAAAAAAGGCAATGTGTGATTGTATACCTATTGCACACTATGACATGTTAGTTTGCGGTGATAAATCAGGAAACAAGGCCTTCGTACATTTTTTGCAATGCCTTTGTATGCTAAGGCAAGTGAACACTTATTCTTAGGGCACTACATGCTTGAGTTGGTTGTTCTATAACTTGGCTCAAGGTACAAAGAAAAGGTGTATGTCAAATTGCTGGTTGTATAACTTTACTTTAGGTACCAATATAATTATAAATTCAAATTAAATGATGTGTCATCTATTTATACTTGATGGTTCGTGTATAGGTTTGGATATATGAGCACTTCCTGATTTTCAGATGACATAATTAGGGTATTCACACAGTGCTTGTGTTAGAACCTCTATTGTTGGATTTTAATGACAACAACTATACAATTATGCCAAACAATCTCTAAGCTAATTTGCAGGTATATGAGCATCAAAAAGAGACAAACAAATACATTCAAAATGAAGATACACAGTACAAAAAAGGATGAAAGTATGTATATGGAGATACAAGAAGAGATATACATGATAGAGACAAGACGAAGGTGACAAACAAAGTATTATTAGTCATAGAGTGTCGTGTCTAGAGTTTACAAATGTTAAAATCTTCTCAAAATGGTATACATACATATACATTCATATTTTAAATGAAAAATCAAGTTTTAAAAAATTGCATGGAGCGGGGCTCGAACCCAGGTCACTAGTTTGGAAGGCAAGTGCTCTAACCAAATGAGCTATGGTAACTTTTGCTTATCAATAGAATTCAGCCCGCTGAATAATATCATTCAGACGGCTGAATGCTGAAACAAAGCATAAATTTTTATGCAGTTTCAGCCGGCTGAATTGTTTCATTCAGCCGGCCGAATTAGGCCAAAATTTGTCTATTTCTTTGCTGTTTTTGATTTTAACAAATTCAGAAGGCTGAATTATATATTCAGCCGACTGAATATTTATAACGGCTATTTTTTTATGAAAAGACACTTCCCTTCATCGAAGAGAAACATCTTCAAATCAACAGTTGCACTTGTTTCTTTTCAATGTTATCTTTCATGAATGATTGCAACTTTTTTAATCTCTATAAATAGATTTCAGAATTCAACAAACAATTAACAACAACTGATTTTAATATTCTTGAATTCTTATCTCTTAATCTATTTTCAATTTGCACTCTAATTGCATACAAACTCTGATCGTTGATCACTCCATCTTCCATATTCTTCAAGCACGTTACACTATATACCATAAAAGATAAGATTATAGGAAGATTGTACTTAATTGACTTATCAGTGCTATTTAAAGAGCATACTGCAATCAGATACTTTTGTTATTTGTAAAGAAGTCCTGTTCGGTTGCTCAGGCGGTAGAAGTCCTATTCGGTTGCTTAGGCGGTAGAAGTCCTATTCGGTTGCTTAGGCGGTAGAAGTCCTATTCGGTTGCTCAAGCGGTGTAAACCTATTCCTCCGGGTTAAGTGAAGATTGCTAGTTTAATTCCAGAAGGAGTCTGGGACTGGACGTAGAACGGGAGTTCGAACCAGTATAAAATTCTCTGGTGTCATTTACTTTACTGCTTTAATTATTAACTTGCTTAATTATTATTCCATACAAGTAGTTTATCCATATTACACGATCCTATAGCACAGTCACTTTCATTTGGTATCAGAGCACTTTCATTTGGTATCAAAGCACTTTCATTTGGTATCGGAGCCTAGAATTCTATTGATCGTCACAACATCATAGAATAATAGCCAGAAAAAGATCCAGTCGAAATACATCAAGCAAAAAGCCTGAAACTATCAGAGCAACGACCAATGAGGACTACAAAAAGGTACTTCCTGATTTACAAATTTCAGTAAAAGATAATAATGAATTAGTTAGTATAAGCGATAAGATTTCAAAGCTTAATTTTATTATTTTAGAAAAGATGAAATCTGTTGAACTTGAAAATGAGAAGTTAAATTTAGAAAATCAACTTGGTGTTGTAAAGAATAATTTTATAGCTATTAAAGATTTTCTAGATGAACAAAACACCATATTTGAAAAAGAGAGAGAAAATTTTTCAAAAGAAGTTTTTGATTTGAAAAGACAAAATGATTCATTACAATCATCTTTAGATAATTCAAAATCTCAAAATTTTCTTCTCGAAAATGAGAGCTGTACGTTAAAAAAGGAGAATTCTGAATTAAACAAGAAAATTGATTTTTTGAAAACAGTAATATTTCTTTTGAAAATAATAATTGTGACTTTAAAGCTAAATTTGATAAATTTAACACTGAAGTCACAAAATTTAATAAAGGTCAAAACGATTTAAACATGATTTTATCTAGTTCTAGACCTTTACATGATAAAAGCGGTTTAGGATATAATAAAACTGATCGTAGAAATAACACTTTATACGCTTTCATGTATAGTAAAAATGTTAGTGCTAGTACTAGATTTCGAGTAAAGTCTAAATCCAATTTTTATAGAAATTCAAATACTGCTATGACCAATAATGTTTATAATTTCTCTAGAAGTATAAAATCATTGATCAGAAATATGAATAAAAATTATCTACGTATTTGGGTTCCTATTAATTGGAAAAATAGAGAAAAATACATTAATGATTATTTTGATATGGTAGTTAATAATGAAAATTATATTTATAAAGGTTCTACCACACCCAAATGGGAATGGTTTCCCAAGACCTGACCCCCCGGACCCTAACATAGTAAGTGGGTACCAAAAATGATTATTATTTATTGCAGGTACTCGGAGAAATAAAAGGAAAAGGATAGATTTTGGAATTTTAAAGGATGTTCCATACGTTTGATAGAATTACGTGCTTACAATGAAATATGGACTTCAGCAAATATGGTAAAATCTATTTTATTTTTTCTCCATAATTAATATTGACTTTTTCCCACTATTTACAAGATATTTTATAAAATTTATTATATTCCCGCATTCTTTTTTATAATGACAAAGGGGGAGAAATTCATATGCATATTAATAGAGGGAGATATTATACTTAGGGGGAGATGTTATACTTAGGGGCAGCTTTAAACATATTAATATTATTTTATATATAGAATGAATATTTTTTTTAAATAATTGTATAGTTGTCATCATCAAAAGGGGGAGAATGTTAGAACCTCTATTGTTGGGTTTTAATGACAACAATTATACAATTATGCCAAAGAATCTCTAAGCTAATTTGCAGATATATGAGCATCAAAAAGAGACAAACAAATACATTCAAAATGAAGATACACAGTACAAAAAAGGATGAAAGTATGTATATGGAGATACAAGAAGAGATATACATGATAGAGACAAGACGAAGGTGACAAACAAAGTATTATTAGTCATAGAGTGTCATGTCTAGAGTTTACAAATGTTAAAATCTTCTCAAAATGGTATACACACATATACATTCATATTTTAAATGAAAATTCAAGTTTTAAAAAATTGCATGGAGCGAGGCTTGAACCCGGGTCACTAGTTTGGAAGGCAAGTGCTCTAACCAAATGAGCTATGGTAACTTTTGCTTATCAACAGAATTCAGCCGGCTGAATAATATCAGTCAGACGGCTGAATGCTGAAACAAAGCACACTACACCATACAGCTCAATTTGCCACACCCAGATGCGCAAAAATTGCCACAGTCTTAAGCCATGGCAATTTTACCACGGGCCTGAGCCGTGGTAAAATAAATTACCACGATTGCAGACCGTGGCAATTTTGGAGCGGCCTTAGGACGTGCCAAAGTTATCAAGAAAATTTCGCACCCCCATGTACCAAATCTCAACATACTTCACGCCTTCTCCAAACAAAAATAGAACGCCCCTTCCTAACCTCCTACGCCCTAAATCTCGTAGTCGAAAATGGCTACTATTTCTAATTCATCATCAAAATAATCGCCAGCGATCATCTGTCTTTCTTCAGAGGAAGATTCCGAACCTGAACGATCCGAGTCCCAATTCGAATTCGAAGATGATTCTGAAATCGAAGAGAAAAGCAACATGGAGCTGGATAGGTAATTGATTTTTAGCTTATAATGTTCTCAGTTTGTAATGTCTTTTCTTCTTCTTAAATTTCACTTGGATTTGTAGTGATGATGAATACGATGATTATAAGGGAAATAACACTGATGAAGACCGATATTTATCCATCTTATTCAAGGTATATATTGTTTTCATTTGCATAGACGAACTATTATCAGGATTATTTTTAAGTTGTTAAATTTGATTATCTTAGTTTCCACTTTTCAGTAGTTTTATGTTTTAATTCTGACAGAAAGTAGATCAAAAAAACTAATTTTTATACATGTATAGAGACCTTGAGACTGATATTGTTTTGTTTCAGTGGTGATGAGTTTTTTATAGTTTGACGCTGTTTTGTTTGGATTACATATGCATTACCATGTTTTAGTTCTAACGAGTTCCGATTCCATGATACCCACTGTTTTGGTAATTTTGGTTTTTACTTCTCACTCATATTTGTATGCACATAATATGTTCGAGAAAATGTTCCAATTGCTAATGACTTTTGTATACCTTCATGTTCATAGTTTTGCTTCCTTTATCGTTGAAATCCAACTGCATACCTAAATATGAAATCATCAATTTTCATTTTTTATGTTAGAGACATGTTTTAAGGAATCTTTGTCTTATTACCATGTTATCAGTAATTCTTTGAAAATTTAACCGTGTATAATTGTTTTTTGTGCATAATTGTTTTAGCAAATGCATAATTGTTTTTTGTGCATCATCCATCTCACAATACTTCTAACTTTTTATTGTCTTCAATAATTAGATGTTTTCCATTCATTTGGTTATAATCTGTTAATACCTTTCTTCTTAAATGTTAATTGTCATTTGTTCCAATTCTGGAAGCAACATCTGAAGCAAAAACATAGGTTTAAAAGTTGGCATTGGCTACTTATCGCCAAGCTCACGTTCTTGAGCTAGAATATTTATTTGGCTTAGTTTTTGCAGCTATAGTACTAAGATAAAAACTAAAGCCAGTTTCATACAAGGGAGCTTTGATTATGAATCATTCACGTGGACATAAACATAAATATCTATTAAGAGTACACATCTGATTTTCAAAAGAAACTTAGAAGGTCATTTTTTTACATGGTTGTGTTTCATAATATATACCTTTCTGACTAACAAACATTATTTGAACTTCGCACCTATTGCTTTGTTCATGCACATTATATGGGTTTGAATCTTGTGACTTTCTACTTTTAAAATAAAGATATATGCTTTTTCGGGCTCCACTTTTCATTTCACATGAACAAAATACTCGTCTTATGCTTAATTTGTTTGCTTGTTTTTGTTGGACCTCTTAGCACTAAAAATGTGATGGAAAATTAACAACGTTGATATGTTTTTCACTTTTTATCCCCTCTATATAAGTATAATTAAAAGATTAGAACTTGTACAAATGAAGGGATGTTACTTATAAAATAAACCATATGAATACTGTAAAATAATCTGAAGTTTCAATAGTTTTTACTAAAGTTTTTCTTCATCTTTTTTTCTACAGAAGTAAAACTAATTATCTCATTGACATCAGTAATATTGATGTAAGCAGATAACTATCTATGACTTAATTAATGATTGATGTATGCAAGTAGATAACTATCTATGGCCTAATTGATTAAACGATTCAATGGATTAAGCAAAAGTCACATGACAAATCACATACATGATTAGATGAATGTAAGGTTTACAATAAGTAAAGAAAAATGGTGGAATGAAACAGTTAAAAATTGAAAAACATATTGACAGGGAATAACGAGAAAAATAAGTATGCAAGTTGTGCGAGATGATTTGGGGATGAACTTAGTTAATTTATATAGTTGTTATAGTCAAACATGTCTATTTTTATGCATGGATAAACTAAACAAAGTTGTGGATTGATATAAAAATATCCCCTGCAGTAACAGTAAGTGACAAGCATTGATATCATTACGCAGTTTCATAGGAATATTTTGCTTGATTTTTATGCTTAATGATTTTTTGATATAGGCTTATGTTCAAGCATTAGTCCATGATGTAAGTATTGTCCATTTATATGAACAATGATCTTCAGAAATATTCCTTCTGAGCTTCGCTCGGTTCTAAAACTGAGGCAGCTCAGTTGTAAAACTGAGGCAGCTCAGTTGTAAAACTGAGCTAGTTCTAAAACTTAGCGATGCTCGGTAGTAAAACTGAGCATAAGACAGAGCATGGCTCAGTTCAAAAACTGAGCAATGCTCGGTTGTAAAACTGAGCTAAGCTCAGTTAGAAAACTGAGCTGGGCTCAGTTCTAAAACAATCCGTTAATATGAAAGTATCAACTATCTCTTTGAGTTAGGTTTTTGCCTAATCTCCTGATTCTTTCATTTTATCATCACCGATAATTTGTGCATTGAAAGTTGCAATTCAATACACGTGTTAGTTGACACATTTAAAAATGAGGTCATTAAGTATAGTTGAAGAAACTTTACAGTGAATGATAAACATATTACCAAACTTTCATATTTTCCCAAATATATTTTGCACTTGCTTGATTATCAACATCTATATTATCATCTATATTGTCATATTGAGACCACTAGAAAGTAATCATTTTGTTTTGATACACTTATTTTGATTTAGGTACTAATGTGCACTCTCTTTTACTACCACTGATATGATCACGACAAAGGGTAGATGATGTTTGGTTATAAATTATGGTTAGTGACTATTTTTTATCATAGATATATATCTAAGGATTTGTTATGAAATTTCAGTTCTTTATCATTTTCCATTTATTGTTATGAAATTAGTCTGCTGAATTTCTATTTGTTAGAAATAGAATTATTTATAGTTTTAAACTTTTATTTACTATCATCTCGGTGATAAAACTTCAAAATTATATAAATAATACCTATATAAACGGCTATGATGAAATATTCAAAAGAAATAAAACTAGATTTTGAATTTTGTCCTTAATTGTATGAAAATATAATCAGTTGATATATTACCCATAGTTATATGTTTATTATTAAACAATTTTGATTTATGTATGCTTAAGGGTAGGCATTTATAGTTTAAACTGTATATTAAAAATAGTAAACATGAAATATTTAGCTTACCTGCAACAGGGAAGCCTTTAGAGTTACGGAACTTTTTGATGCGCTTCAGTCTTTACTAGCCGTGGCAAAATATTTGCCACTCCCCATTTTGCCACGGCTCTGGGCCGTGGCAAAATTATTTAGCCACGGCCCAGAGCCATGGCAAAATGGCTTTTCTGGTGTAGTGGCATAAATTTTTATGCAGTTTCAGCCGGCTGAATGGTTTCATTCAGCCGGTTGTTGAGTTAGGCCAAAATTTGCCTATTTCTTTGCTGTTTTTTATTTTAACAAATTCAGAAGGCTGAATTATATATTCAGCCGGTTGAATATTTATAACGGCTATTTTTTTATGAAAAGACACTTCTCTTCATCGAAGAGAAACATCTTCAAATCAACAGTTGCGCCTGTTTCTTTTCAATGTTATCTTTCATGAATGATTGCAACTTTTTTAATCTCTATAAATAGATTTCAGAATTCAACAAACAATTAACAACAACTGATTTTAATATTCTTGAATTCTTATCTCTTAATCTATTTTCAGTTTGCACTCTAATTGCATACAAACTCTGATCGTTGATCACTCCATCTTCCATATTCTTCAAGCACGTTACACTATATATCATAAAGGAGAAGATTATAGGAAGATTGTACTTAGTTGACTTATCAGTGCTATTTAAAGAGCATACTACAGTCAGATACTTTTGTTATTTGTAAAGAAGTCCTGTTCGGTTGCTCAGGCGGTAGAAGTCCTATTCGGTTGCTTAGGCAGTAGAAGTCCTGTTCGGTTGCTCAGGCGGTGTAAACCTATTCCTTCGGGTTAAGTGAGGGTTATTAGTTTAATTCCAGAAGGAGTTTGGGACTGGACGTAGAACGGGAGTTCGAACCAGTATAAAAATCTCTGGTGTCATTTACTTTACTGCTTTAATTATTTACTTGCTTAATTATTATTCCGCACAAGTAGTTTATCCATATTACACGATCTTATAGCACAGTCACTTTCATTTGGTATCAGAGCACTTTCATTTGGTATCAGAGCACTTTCAGCTTGGTGAACCAATGATGGCCTTTTATTTTGTGATGGAACCAAGTAACAATTTGGCATTTGATTGTTTAATCATTGGAAGAAGATCGACAACCTTCAAGGTAGTGATGTTGTTTGGGATTATTTCAAGGATATTCGGTATCATTATCTGTTACACCGATGTGCAGTGTATAATAGTCCCATTATTTGTTTTGGAACAGTAGTGTTGTATCTTCCATAAAGAATTATTCGTCAAATTGGATTGTTCAACCAATACATGCTACTAATTTCACTCTAGAGACAAAAAATAAAGTCATCAGTAAAATCGTACAAGGCAGCCTACTCTAATTTATGAGATTTCAGTTGGAGTGAGTGGAGAAATCATATTCTTAATGAGAGTTTGACATCCAACCACGTAATATGCCCATGGGATTGTGATGCAATGTACATGAAGTGGTATAAGTCTTAATATTTAGTAATCTGTAATATTAAGTTGTTTATCCATGGTACTATGATGCAATGTATATGGAGTGGTACTTTACTCTTAATTCTTCTTACCCACATTCATCCCACATCCCTTTATACATATCAAAATGTAGTATTACGTTATCAACCATCGACTCATGTACAAACTTACAAGGATTTTTGGGTCTTCGATTGTGTAGTTTTAGTTAGTTAACCACAACCCAATAACCACAATTACCATCATGAGGCATACCCTCTAAAGCAATGATATATGACCTTATACATTCGGGCATTTGCACTAAATAATACTGATCAGTTTGGTTGTTCTTGCATACTTTGTTTTTAGTACCCCATGTTCTATATGAACGAATTGGAGTGAGGTTTGAGCCACAAGAGAATGATGCTTCAATATGTTTGTAGTAAGAAGGATCTTGTTTACCTGACTTATCTTTTTCTGACGGCCCCTCTTTTTAATCATTGCTATGGGGGTTTCTAAAATGATAGTTGTTAGCGGATATTGCTTTGTATAATAACTCTCTCATTATCCAAAGCATCTTTATATCTTTTTTGAAGGCTTGAATTTTTGGTAACTTAAGGAACTCTAGAGTTGAATGATGTAACGTAGGAGGAGTGCAAGATAATTGTTTCCAAAACGAGTCAATGCAACTAAGAGGAATGCAACCATATAACAATCTAAAGTCTTCTAGCATATGCGCACATGGTAAACCATTTATTCTCATTTCTCATAAAACACACCTACAAGACTTGATGTTTGAACCAACATGTGAATGTTACCCCACTCTACTATTAGTAAATCCAAAGCTTTGTGCGATACAAATCCCAAAGTTTTTTGGACATGATTTCATCTCAGAATTGATGCATGTCCCTTAAAGTACTATTTCATTTTCCGCATGAAGATGTACATTCATCCAAAACTAGACAAAACTAACTTCCATCGAATCAAAGCACAGTTTCAAATGGTGATATGCCCTTTCAACTATGTTAGTCGTAGTGTTTTATTTTGTTGGTACAAGCTAAAACAAACATCTCTCGATATTTATTCAACTAAAATTTTAAGACATATATGACTGATTTTTTTACTTTACAAGCCATCCATCTTAGAAAGATTTCAAATTTCGATGGTACTTTTCTTCTAACAAAGATTTAATCACACTTATCCAACCATCCCAAACAAAAATAATATTCTTTTTTCCCTTCTTCATCCTCCACCGTGATCTCCTTATCACCAATCAACACTCGTTTATATTTAATAAAATTTGGTTAGCAATTAGCTTGAACGTTCTTCGATATATGCCATGCACGAAGAATATGACGTGTCATAGGAAATACGCTCGCCACAACATTTATAAGAGCGGCTTCGACAATCATAATAATAACACATGGAGTTTCTTTTATCTATACAGCTTTCAAACATAATCGAAAGCCAATATATATGAATCTATAGTCTCCAAACTAATAAAAGCAATTGCAACAACATACGAAGCACTGGTGGATATTTGCAACACCATGTGAAAACAAGGCAATTTATAACAATATGTTTTGAACTTGCAATCCAAAAACAAAATTTGATGAAAACTCTATGCAAGATTTACACATCTAAGATGGATAAATAAAAGATAAGAGAATTGGTTATCTGTAGGATTATATCTATGTTGCATAGCCTATCTACCTTTAGTATTTTGTAGTTCAAGCTTTTCTTTTTCATCGTAAATATTCCTTATATTTAACCGGTTCTTCAGATTATCAAGTTTGATAACGAATAAAATACTACAAAGTCTAGCTATACTATCAATAGTGGTTTCAATGGTCTTTATTTCATTATCTTTAAGTTTCACAACATAAGCATGATCGGTTAGGACATTAGTGAAAGAGTTAGTGTATGCCCTAGGGGCAATTATGTAATTTGATACATATATCTAACTCTGTAGTCAATCTTGTTCGTAGTAACAATGTTTGTTTGCATTTATATACTTTGTTATATTGTGACATAATTAATTAAGTAATTAATTTAAAATATATAAAAAAGAAAATCCTTAAATAAAATGTTATGTACTTGTAGTTGCAAATAGTTGCAATCGTGAGTAATTAATCACAAAATAAAATGACATTCTATTTTAACTATTCTTGGTTAAGATTTTTAAGAAAAGTATATTGATTTTTGTTGAGACTAGAGTGTGCAATACCATCCAAATGTTGGGCAGTGCATTACTCATGGCCACCGAGGGCATAAAGAGATTACGTACATGTAATTATTGGATAACTATGAAATGGCTCGACCGAGAGTTCCCTATTGGTTAATAACAACTGGGTCAAATAGGAAATCTCAATGTGACGACGTTACATAGTTCCCTCGACTAAATAATATCATGGAACTTCAATGTGAATACTCCAGTTTGACTATAGTTAAATCATGATATTATGATCCATCAAGTGACTTTTGGGCCTGAGTTGAAGCATTGAAAGTGAAGCATTATTTAGTAGAGAATTCGTTCCTCGGTTGTATGAAGTTAGTATCACTGTTAACTGGAGTCAACTCAAAGTCAAAATCTCTGGCTAGAGTCGAATAATTAATAATAAATATTATTATTAAACCAAAGACTCTATTTACTGACTGATCGAGTTGAATTTGGATAGTATTAGAGTTTTGATCAATACCAAATTCCATACATTCTAATGTGATATAGTATTGATGAAGAAAATTTATGTAAATTATTGTCACTGTTGGTTCTACTTAAGGTAAAATAAAATATGATTTTTTGCTAAAAAGGTTAAGCGACGAATTCGATCAAATTTTCCCATTACTAGTTAAGATGACATGTGAATGTTAATATTTGAATTGTTCAATATTAATCGTTGACTGAATTCATACCTCTGAGTCACACAATCGCATCTGTGGATTCTCTGAAAATACAAAATGATTTAATTAGTTTATAAAGTATTACTAATTAATTAAGTTAATATTTAAGAAATATTTATTATTTATTTATCTGATGTTTTGGAAGTTGTTAGTAATTATTTGGCTGTATATATAAAAGTTATATGTAGACACGTCGATATATGATATCGATATACATTTAAACTGGGATTAAATAGAGCTAATGGCTCAAATGAGCTTTTGGAAACTTTGCTCCAATTAAGGGAAAGAATGATCAGGCATGCTTGATAAGGGACGGGGTGGAATGATTGACAATTGAATAGGAATTGAAGAAGTGAAGTTTTAATAAAGAGAATTGGAAAGGTTTCGTTCCCTCATTAATTAATTTTAAGTAATAAATTATAGAAATATAATTTATAAATTATATAATTCTGTGAAATTATATATAGTGGAAAATAGGCACAAGGATAAACTTTAAAAAAACTTTAGCCTGAAGAACAATAAGTTTCATTTTTGGACTGAAGGACAAACTTTGAAAAATATTAGGCTGAAGGACAATGCTAATTATAGCTAGCATTTTGTGCAATATAAAACTGAATATAATGCTAGTTATAACTAGCATTTTGTATGGTGTAAAAACTGAATTATAGCTAGCATTGTCCTTCAGTCTAATTTTTTTTCAAAGTTTGTCCTTTAGCCCAAAAATGAAACTTGGTGTCCTTTAGTCTAATTTTTTTCAAAGTTTGTCCTTCTTCCTAATTCCCTCTTATATATACATATATATATAGTAAATGCGATTTTATTTGGGAATTAAAATAATAATTGTTTTGTGAATTGAACTAAAAGAAGCAGATTTGGGTTAATAATTAACTTGAGCCCAATTAACATTGGCCCAAATCAAAATTTTGAAATGTCTGGACCATTCTATATCTAGAGACTTTATTCCTAAACCTACGAAAGTTATCCCATATCTTACTTTAGTTTTGGTACTTCACTTTATCATCTTCCAGTAAAAGCTCAAAACCTAATTTTCCCTTGTAAAATCAAAATGAAATAAAATAAAGTCATGTAAATTCCCAAATCAATATACAGCCTTCTCGATACAAGGCTAGACCAATAGGAACTTGCAAATCAAGGTTTGGATAGGGGTTTGGCGTTTTATAGTAAAGCAAGGAAGAGAAATTTAAAAAAGTAATGCAAACTAAGGAATGTTTGAAGCTTGTTATGGCCGAGGTGAGTGTATAACTGACGAATCTATGTTTATACAATGAGTGATAGTGTGATTAGTTGATGTTGTAGCCTCCTATGTTTGATTCTTTCAATCACTGAACCCATTATTGCATATTAATATCTTGATTTTAATGCTCGGAAGTGGTTGTTTTGTCTGGAAGTGTGATAGAATCGAGCAATGGTATATGAAGGAAGCACGAGGAGTAATCAAGCTCGTCAAAGCTCACGGTTGGAGCTTGGCCTGGGTTTCATTGCCCATGCCGACAAAATCGGTTGACCGCCCACAAGGGCAGCGGTTGACCGGTGGTCAATGGGCTAGGGCAATAAAGCACCAAGCAGAGATCATTTAACTAAAAAATAATAAAAAAATATTTTTGAAAACTAAATTAAAAGTTTGATTTAGAAAGTAGAAGATGGATGCACTGTAAATGTGAAATTATTTTGGACAATTTTTTTATTAAAATTGAATATTAATTATTTTATTAATGATATTGATTTATTAGAGGAAAAATTGATTTTTAGCTATAAATAATTATATGAAATTCTATTTAATTCTATTAAAATAGGAAATGGTTTTTAATTAATCTTTTATGTTTTTATTAAGTGTATTCTATGATTTTGAATATAAGAAAGGAATTTCAAACATATATTCTATGTAATAATAAAAAACTGATTTTGGAGTTTACAAATTCATTTAAAATCATATTAAATTATAATGAATTATGTAGTGACTTTTAAAAATAATCACTCATTATAAAAAGAATTTCAATGAGAATTAAATATATAAATGAGGTTGAGAAATGTATTTTATGCACTAAAGTTCTTATTTTTATCTTAAAGGAAAGGGAAATTATATTTTTTATTATATATATACATTAAAAGATTTGTAATAAACATAATTTTCCTATATATTGAAATCATTTTTCGATACAGGTGTTTTGTGTGTTTCTATTTCTATGTGATGAGAATATTAAATAAATGGAGTTATAATACAATTGGTATGAGACTTTTGCTAAAATTTCTTGGGTTATCCTTTGGACTTGTCATGTAGAATATTATTATATGAAATTTTATATAGTGAGAATATTGAGTAAACTTATTAGTAATACCGTTTGGTATGGGATATTTAGTAATACTATTCCAATTACGCCTTTGACTCATGGTATAGAATATTATGATGGAGCAAGTGTGATTTGTGGACATTGAATAAAGGAGCGAGTATCACCAGGTGGTATGCGACACTTGAGCTAATATTTATTCAGTATTTCCTTGTAAGTAGATGATACTCATACAAAGATAAGTGATGTATATACAATATGATGCTCAACGCGGTGAGCAAGGCTATGTGTGCTAGTTGATGTGTATGGTTGTGTGTCAATAGATTTATGGTTGTGTGCATATACAAATATTATATGGATGTCTATCACTATCTGAACTCCAAATTTACAGCCAGGAGTGAACTAGATTAAGCTGGTATCCATCCTAGCAGCCTGATTGTCTGATCACGTTGCAGATTCGTGGCACGCTTATTATTATATAGTTGTGAGCTATTATTATGTGCGTTTGGCCTAGTGTCACAAAGGTAGCAGTTCGTTACCATAGGGCACTTGTAGGGTCGTGATCGAGGCTTAGTATTGACAAGCACCTAATGGATATTTGGTCACGATGGTCATTGAGGTAACTAAAGACTATAGGAGCCGTGCTATAAGAACTTGTCCTTTTGTCGTGGATCCAACGCCCGAACCGACGTCGACAACTCAAGAACCGAAAGGACGAGTTGTTAAGGTTGAGTTAAAATAATCATATAACCTATACAATTTTAACTATGCAATTTCAGAATATCACAGTGGAAAGAAATAAAATATAATACATCAATAATAACCATAGTCACATCACCATAACATGTTTGCAATGTCAAATACATATGTCTAAACAATAAAATACAACCCAATCCATACACAGTCAAATCAAGGTTAAAACACTTATTTACATCATATACAATATATACAAATGAGTCTCTTTCCCTGTTATCATCTTTTCTCCAAACTCCATCAACCGGGTGTGTGTATAAGGGACAAATAGGGGTGGGTTAGACATAAGTCTAGTGAGTGAGCCATACTTTCACTCTACATATACTACAAAAATAATACTATAACATGGTATGAGTCTAACGTTTGGTCATCTCACGTCCTGTCATCACGTCACACCAAACCATCATCCACATCTAGTCATACTGCATCATCACTATATGGATTCACTTCCCTGGACCGACCTCATGCCCTACATGGTAGCATGTTGCCTATCATCATGTAAAGCACCTACATGACTCGCTTCCCTGGACCGTACGAAGCCTACAGAAGCATGTTGTCCTCGTACTAATTGGTATCATACCTTAGTCTGCTCATAGCCTACAAAGTCGCTTAACATCCACCTCCTCCACCTGGCCCGTCGAAGCACTACATGGGAGCAACGTAATACCTGGATTAACTACTTGTGTCATAGGTCCATCCACATTTGCATCTATATCCGTATCCATGTCCATATCCATTTTCGCATTTGTATCTATTTCCGCATCCATTTTCGTATCCACATCCTTATCCATATCTTCGTCCTGGGACATCTACATATGCCATAGATTTGTTCACATTCACATTCATTATCATATTATGTTTCCGCATCGCAACTCATACATATTCATTCAAATAGCAACCAATCATCACACACATTCACTAAATTCGTAACATCATCGTATGCTATGTCAGTAGCCTCCAATCACCTTCAGGGAACAATACGAACTTGATCCAGATTAATAATTAATATTTTTGCAAATGTGACATGTGGAACACATTATGGCTCCCGTGATCTTCTCCTTAAGCTCCACTCTATATGCTTAACTTCCTATCCTCTCCATCACTGGAAATGGACCAACAAATTTGAGTGCTAACTTTCTCGAACTTCCGAATCTTACTACCCTCTTCAACAGGGAAACTTTAACGAAAACCAAATCACCCACTTCGAATTCCAAATCTTTCCTTCTTCTATCAGAAACTTCTGTCGGACTTGTGCAGCTTTCATCATCTTCCTTATGAGCTCCACCTTCTATGTAGTATCTCTATCTATATCTGGACCCAAAATAATATAATCTGTAGACTCCCACCAACATGAAGATGACTTACACGGTCCCCCGTACAATGCTTCAAACAGTGTCATGCTATACCCGTCTAGTAGCTGTTATTATATGCAAACTACAAAAGAGGTAGATGAGCTTCCCAATATCCTCCAAAATCCAATATACCCTCAAACAATCCTCCAACACCATGTTTACCCTCTTCGCCTATCCATCGGTCTGCTGGTGATATGCCATGCTCAAATTCAATTCAATCCCTAATACATCTTGTAAACTCCTTTACAATTCACTCATGAAAAGTGGATCTCGATCACACACCATAACAATCGACACCCTAGTGGGTCCGAATTTTAGCTAAATAAAAAATCCAAGTCCATTAAGGTACAAATTGTTGGTGTTGGTATCCTGTAAATAACAAAAGCAAATCAGAGCACTATCGATATAAACTCACAGCTGAATAGTAAAGTATGATAAACATATAATTATTGACCAATGCTAATACCTTCGGTATTTAGTACCCTTGTAAGTGTTGAGCATGCGTAAGACGTCAATCCTTCCACCGTTCCCATCTTGTACCAAAACATGTCCATCTAGGTCTATCCTTTTGTTGTAATGATGAGAGGGTGGGAACAACATTCTAGTGATTTGTAAATTACATACTTTGTACATAACACTAGTTTATGTCGATTACTTTTCATTACATGTTATGTCTACTTTTTAAACTTAGTCGTCCAGACTACATATGCGCGTACGATATGCCCTACCTACTCGAGGTATACAATAACTATGTATGTGTATATATATGTATATGTATATATAAGTACCACAATCCCCTTTTGGACCAGGATGCTTTCCGTGCTAGCATCTGTAACTCTGCACCTGCACCAGGTATCCACCATCTGTGTCTAAAACGAATCGTCCATGTACACTGAGGATCTTCCTGTAAGTGTCTAGTAATGGTGTTACAACTATTAGCCGTATTCTACTTACTTCGTATTAAGGACTCCGTTTCTCGGACTAATCATGGACTCAACTCCATAGACTATTAAGGAATCAGCTCCTTAGACTATCCTATTCTCTTAAAAGACCTCAACTAAGGGTTATCTAGCCTTGCCTCCTAACGACAAACAAACTAACAAACAACAGCGAGGCAATACAAACAAACAAACTAACTAACTAACAAACAAACCACAACCTATTGTTTGAAACATTTCCAAATTAGAGCTTCTTAATTAAGGTTTGAACATGAATTTAACATTTATATGTTATACTCAATCACACTTATGAAGTTCGAGTCCGAACACTCCTTCATAAGGAGTTTGTTGTTTATTTAAATAGCTCTCTAGTATTTTATAAATAATCAAGAATACTCTAAACTACCATATTAGTGATCCTAATTTGGATTTGATATTTGCTTCATCATGCATCAAATACATAAGCAAATTACAATATTGTAGACAATATAACAGGTATTATAATTCCTATTGCTAAAGCATAAGGAACCAGCCTTATATGTTCCTTATTAAACATTTTAATAAGGTGTTTTGCGTAATGTTTGGGACATTCCCACCATTCTTTATACTTAATATAAAAGATATAATTTACAAATCCAATATCGATTATTAAACAACCAAACTATTATTAATTTTAATATAAGTACATCATTAATAATCAACTTATGTTATCTACTTATAGTCTAGATATATCTATTTACCTTTTAATGGTTCTTTATTATTGACACACGCTTCCTCTGTATTCTGATTGGAAATCAAACTATTTGATATTTCTATCAAAATACTTACTCAATTCCGATGCTTATAGAATTATACCTATGTATCATTTCTTAGATCTTATCTGGAAAACCTAGAAATTCAATATCGCTCCCACAGACTTCGAGACACTTTGATTGTTATGTGCAAACAGTCTATTTTAAATCATTATTTAGAATTTTTCATTTCAACGCATATGTACCAAAATACAAAGTCGTACCAAGTGATAATTTTTTGTGAATAAAATCCAAATTAACTTGAGCACATCAAACGATTAATCTATTACGTTAATTTCAACAATTAAAATTTACAGAGTTATTCTTATCAATGTGGCTCACGGTATTCACACTGCATTAGTCTTTTCTTGAAGACACATTTGTAGTGGTCAATAGATCATATCCCTTCGGGTGCAATTATCAATAATGTATTTTGATAATGCATTTGGAATCCATTTCAGATTTGCACGTCATACCATATCGTAGAGTCAATAATCTTAATGGTTTAATTGATAATTGAGGATTATCTATTCTCGACATTGATAAGAAAATCGTAGTTTCTTTTCAATGTGGAAGAATGCTTATTGGACATTCTAAAGCATAATGTTTATTTAGGTTGGTTAATTTCATCTCATCCCTCGTAATCAAATTTATTCTTGGATCGTACCCAAATCCATTTTATTACCAATAACTTTTAAAAGAAATTCCTTAACCACAAAGTTGGTATTTCTTCAAATAACTATTGTTTCTCAGTGCAACACAATAGGTATTCATAAATACTTTATGAAATGCCTTATACATAAAACTAATTAGTTTTTAGTATACAATACTTATGTTCAAAACACAACTTGGTCATCTAATGACTATCGTTCTCAAACTTCTTTGAGGCGATTCATATAAGATCCTTTACATAAAATTATTACGTGCAGTCTTTCGACTCGCACAACCTACCAACTTCTTGGCCTAGTATATGTGGGGTTTCTTTTAAACCCTTGTCTTGTATGATTTTGTAATTATTCATTATATGAAATTAATTTTAATCTTGTGCACTAATCTTAAGTACATGACCTTACTGAAAGAAGTTAACTCAACTTCACTCATAATTAATTTTACTTTATTCAACAACGTTCGAAAACTCCTTATCGATACATCATTATATATCATAAGGAGGTGTAACTTTTGAGATTGAATATTTATTCATATTAGGTACATTCGAAACTCTTTCCAGTAAACTCGCTTATTCAATCAAAGCGAATCATTTTCTTTTCTTTTGCACGCTATTTTATTTTTAATTTCATATAATATTCTATGAGCTTATCATAGACATACTTCGTGTGTATCAAATACACATGTTCATGTTTGTGTTAACTCATTAGTAAATACAATGAAATACGTGAATCTGTTTTGGAATTAATAGACTTTCAATTGCATACATCTATATTAATCAATCCGTAGAGTTCGTCAACTCTTATGTCGCTCCCACTCAATGAGTGCTTTGCCCTTTTTTGATTGAGATATAGTTCACTAGCACCATATGATTCATAATCATATAATTTAAGAATTATTTATTCAAACTGTGGCTTAGTCCATAATTCCAAAATAATTGTAAATAAATTTAGATACTTCTGTATTTTCTAATGCATCATAAATACTACTGCTATAGTTATATTTTATATCGAATATTCGTAATATTCATATTGCAATAAAACTATGTCTATTTTTTAGTCAACGTTGAAAAATAATTATTATTTAATAAATAATATTTGATACATTTTACGAAAATAAATTTCATCATTTGATGAGACCAATAAGTGTTATATGGCACGCTTCCACTATTTCCCCCATTACTATAATTGCATATGAAATACAGAGCTCCGTTCAACCATTTAAAATATATTTATTTCATCTACTGTAAACAGTTTACAGTAGAGAATTTTCAGATCATGTGTCCTAAATTCAAAAAAATAAATCTTATAGAAAACAATTTTCTATTTGAAAATGCATCTTGGAATATAAATCATATTTTATTCTAATGTTAAGTATCTATTATTATTTTACAATTCTCATTTCTGATGTTTCTTTATGAAGCAGAAGCAACCGTTCACTCTCTTCAACTCAATCGTACCTTATGTTACATCCACTCTTATACATTTGATTTTCTTTCTAGACGGTCAAACCATTCAATGGAAATCCTCAATATCATAAGGAACTCTTTACAAAAGTGTATTTGGTTATTCTTAACTTTTAAGGATATCAAATAAATTACACTTTATGTAAACTGACATTTCAACGATTGAATTCTTAGATATATCTTATAGCATTTGGTCTAGTGTTAAATGTAACACAATAAGATCATTACTATAATTAATCATATTGAATTCATGATCTCACACTATAAATTACTTGACCATTGCAATGAACTAATTTCACCGATGTTTCATACATTACAAATTGTGATCATTCACCATATAGCCGTTTAAACCCTTTTTGTGTGTTTTCATGATGACAACTATATCTCTGTATATATCTAGCATATTATATCATGCAGTTTCAGAAGACCTTGTATTAGAGAATCGTGGAGAAATGAAAGCAGGCTCATCTACATATCAATAGCTAAGGAAATACATATCGTCAAGTCAAATGTATGTATCTGGTCTTAGATATACTTTTACATGTCTCCTTGATAGTTCATATTCACACACAGACACCTTCATTCAAAGATTTCCAAAAATCGAAGAGTAAAAGCAATTTAAAGTAGGTTGTCTATGTAAAAAATAGATTTTATACAGTTCAATTGGATGAAGATTTCCAGTCGATTGAACATGAACATTTTTTTGCACAAACTTATTTTTGAATTTACCGCATAATATATTATTCATATTTAGTAGAATGACCTTTTATCCTCAATTGATTAGTCACCCTATAACAGCTATTTTCTAAAAAGTCACTTCGAATGGTTGTGATCGTTCAAGAGCATTTCTATGAAATAGTAATGGCTGTTTAGAATGATTACAACTCTTTAATGAAACTCTTTGATATCTATAAATAAAGATCAATATCCAAGAATCATACTAAATTTCTTAACTTACTTTCTTGATCTCTATTCTCCCTTGAGCACTCTTGAACTCTCTTGCACTCAAATTGTATTCTTTACTCAAGAATCACTCAATACACTTCCAATAATCACGAAACAAGCATTTTGAATCATCAAGGAGATTATAGGGAGTCTTGTACCATCAATCAAAATTTGTGTTGAAGGAACACAAGGTTGTCAAGTCAGAAACTCTGTTGTATTGCCTATTCTTTCAGGCGAAGTGATGATATTTGGTAGGAGGATATTCTGAAGGGGTGCTTCAGGACTTGACGTAGGATAGGAGGTCCGAACTAGTATAAAAATTCTGGTGTGATCATTTTTATTTACTTTACTATAATCTGCCAGTAAGTATTACTTATTTTTGAATATACACTTGAATACTTGAATACATTTATAAACCATATTATACAAGATCCCTGTGCACTTTCATTTGGTATCAGAGCAGGTCATTTCAATAACCGTAATAAAGTTTTTGAATAATATAATATGGCAAGCACTTTTCTAGAAGATCAATCAACTGCACGTCCTCCACTATTCATCGGGTCTAACTATGCATATTGATCTACTTGTATGAGAATTTTTATGGAAACTAACGGTCTTGAAATCTACTCAAACTATGTACGAAGCACCTCCTACTGAAATGAGTATTTGGATAGATGCTCAAAAGACCACAGCAACCAACAATGCAAAAGCTACGAATATTTTATTCTATTGACTGGATAAGAATGAGTTCTCTAGAGTTATGCTATGTAAAATTACATATGGTTTTGGCATACACTACAAATCACCCATGAAGGCACGAACAAAGTAAAACAAACTAAAATATCTATTCTGCAGAATCATTTTTCATCATTTAAAATGAAAGCAAATGAGACCATTGTAGATATGTACGCTAGATTTCAAACAATTCAACATGATCTCATGGCTCTAGGAGTTACTTTTACAGAATTTGATCCTGTCACGCGTATTTTGAACCCTTTAACTATTGAATGGGAAAGAATAGTTTTAGCTACCCAAGAAGCTAACGATCTTTCTCAACTCAAGGTTGAAGAATTAATTGGAAATTTAGTGTCGTACAAAGCTAATTTGCAGGTAAGGATAGAGCAAAATAAAGAGAAAAAGAGTACAACATTTCAAGCCAATGGCGATGACTGGGATTTGGATGATGATGAGATCGTATTCATGGCCAAAAGTTACAACAAATTCAAGAATTTCAAATTCACAAAATCTTAAAACGGTGGCAACTCAACAAGCTTAACTAACTCGACGTCAATCAAGTGCTACAAGTGTGACAAATTTGGTCATATGAAGAAAGACCGTCCGCAAGTAAATAAGGAGAAGAAGAAGAACAAATTCGAAAAGTTCAAGAAGAAGAGAAAGGCTTTCCAAGTTACATGGGACGATTCATCTTCATCGGATAGTGAAAGCGATAGTGACACAGAATAATCAAACGTTTGTTCCATGGCCACTATAGAGGCAAATCCTAAACTTTCATACAATGAGATTTTAGAGATAAGTATCGAATTGGATGATAAACTTTGAGACCTAAAGAAATTATATAAGGAAAATATAGGAAAGCTAAAAGGCTTACTAAAAGATGAAAAGAGTATTCAAGAAGAAGAACTTGAACTTTCACAAAAATCTTGTGAAAGTTTAACTTCTCTAAATATTGTTTTAACTGATGAGATTAAAGCCATCAAAACTTAAAATGATAAGCTTAACAATGAAGTTTGTGAATTAAAATCTAGTTCAGACTTGGCTAAAAATGAAATTGTAGAACTCAAACAAAAATTGGAACAATTTATTAATAATATTTCAAAATCTAATAGAGAAAAGCAGAGAATTAAAATTTCAAAACCATCTGGCAAAAAAAATGGACTTGGTTTCAAAGCTAACAAAATAATCACAAGAAGTATAGTACTTTATAAACAAAGTTTTAAAAGATTGAAGATAGTGGTAAACCGGTGTTTCAAATTCAAAAACTTTAAAGATTTGGATTTCTAAAACAAATAACCAATTGATTAGATTGAAATATATAGATGATTATCTAGTAAATATTGTTCATAATAGCAATTGCTATAATCATATTTCCCAAACCCTATTAAAGGCAAGGTGACGTAATACCAAGGTCAAAACGGGATACTCTCTCTGTAAAAGTTGGTCTACGAAAAGGAAAAGCAAATAATAAAGCAAAGTCAAAAGGATACCGCGCTTGGAAACTACAAGATGACAACAAAGGTTCAAACTCCATCGATCCCTCGAATCCCTATATTACATTACGAAATTGAGCCCAAAACTAAATACGGCCACAGAGTCTACAACCATGATAAGTGATACCGTATCATAATCAAAATCCCAAAATAACAATAAAATGTTAATGCTGCGCTGCGGCGCAAGATTTATATAAATGGCATCAAAACATAACACACCTCACTTAAAAAATGACACATGCCATCAAAGACATATTGCACTCACAAGTCAATATATACAGATAGGAGAACTATGCTAACAACCTTGCATTGAAGGAAAATAGGGATGCGTTGCCCCGTTTTCTTTTGACACTGGAATAAAGTGAAGTGACACAACACGCCGCCATCATGACATATGCACAAAGAGAGGACTGTGCTACACTCAAAGGGCTGAATAAAATCCAATATCATTCCCAAAGCTTGTACATTACTGATACCTCTAAGAACGGATATGCACTGCACTCCCTGGGGCTACCTAAGCAGTACCACGTAGAGTCAGAAGCAATCCAAGGGCTGGACGTAGGGCCACTCAAATAGTGCACCAGTGCAGATCCATGCACATGAGTAAACGACAAAGATATAAGACCCCTCATCGATAAACCACGCAATCCATCGCTTAAAGAAGCTCGATGCATCGCCGCATAAAGGGATAGCCTTCATAAATGGCAGCCCGATCACCCTAACCAACCTCATAAGTATCACCTATGCTCAAGGCATATCAAAGAGCAACCATCCTTTGAGGCAAAAGTAATAAAAACGGCACGGTCCAACCTGAAGAAAAAATGGATGGCAGCTTTCCATACTCACACTCAGAGGTAATGCCTGGGTTATTCACCCTACGAAGAGAAGGAATTGAGCCCATTCAAATTTGGAACCTCCCGCCACAAATTCAAACATTCCCGCTTCAATTTCAAATATTCCTGCCTCGATTTTAAACTTCTCGCCAACTCCCAGAATTTAACTGCTCAAAGCATGGTTTCCCACCAAAGACATGTCAACAATTTACGCCCTCTAAACAGACGATGCGGGTGGATGACACATGGCATGATCCAATGGTGGGAACTAAAGTTGTGGAAGAAGAGTGATTGTGGGAATCCATGTGCATCTTCTACACTATAAATAGGAGATGGTCTGGAATGGAAAGGGGATCTTTTTTGGAGTAAAGAAAAAAAGAATCACATCTTCTCTTTTTTTTGCTATCATCCACGTAAAATTGTATCAAGGAGGAAATATATAATCAAAGATTTGACCTGTGGATGTAGGATTTCAAAAGAATCCGAAGCACGTAAAATTCCCATGCTTTTTATTTCTCTGCAATATTACTTAGTTATTTCATTTCAAATTACTCTTAACTTCAATTTGCAAATAGATTATTAATATAATTTGACATTTTAGCAAACAATTAAAGTACAACTACTTGATTGTGTATGCTTCCGGCAACATAATTACTACTCAAAGTCAAATTTAACATCACTTAACTTTGTTGATTCCAAAATTGTGGGAGTAATTAAAGCTTCAATTACTTCATGATCATCTGAGGTGTTGTGACACAAAAAATCACATCGACATTTTTAGCACTAAAAGAAAGGCCTAAACCTCCATTCCCAGCTTCCTATTTCCGATGAGTCTACCGACACTCCCCTTTGCATACCATGTTCTCAAAAAATTGAAGATGCCATTCATAGCCTTAACAATGCGAGCAGAGGAAAAGTCCTCAGACAAAGCCCCTAAAGACCCCATCCTAACCATGATTCAAACCTTCCCTAACTTGGAAGACTAACGGATGAAGAAAGGAAACAATGACTCAAGATACTACTCTTTGATCAACATCATCACCATCGTCCATAGCCTAATGCCATCACTCAACAAGCATGCTAACTATGAAGCAGGTGAGTGATAACATCACTCTTACAAATGAGAACAGTGAGACTGTCCTACGAGTCAAAACCAAGTCATCCATTATTAAGCCGCTGCTGCAAAGGGAAAGGCAAGTTCGATTGGCCCTCAACAATGACAACGCTACCTTACCCTTCAAAGATGACTCGATCTGCTCTCAATTCGAGGCTCATTTGCTTTTCCCTTGTACCATTCCTTCTAGCAGAGAAATCCCTAGAGTATCTTTAGATATGAAGCTCCCTGCTAGCAAGATGAGAGAAGCAAACAAGCGGCGAAGTCTTGGCAACCCAAGTGAACCCATATGTCCTTAAGATAACACCGCGGTGGGGAATGATTAACCTTGGTTTCCATAGATCCCTTAGCACCCTTAGATGTCTCATCTTCCTGGGTCTTCGTCCCTTCCTCCCTGTGCAGTTAAAGCGATTAGCGGTAGAGATGCAAAAAGTTACGGTGGGGATAAAGCGAGGATATTGTGAAAAATAGTCGAGGTGCAAAAAGCTTTATTGAAAATAAAATCATATCTCCAAAATTAATTTATTCTCGTCCTCACATCATTTATGTAGGAAAAAGAAATATTTTTTAATCATATATAACAAAACAGATAATATTATGATTTAACCAGTCCCGACTTGGTTACTAAAATAGATTTCTAAGTTATATTGAACATTTAGGCCATATACTTAGGTCTTTACCCTAACTTTCTTGAATTGGTTTAAAAGAGAACTAGTCAAATTTACCTTTTTATATTAATGCTGCTAAAGCGGGTGCTAAAAACCATTGATTTAACAGGTGTAGTGGATAATATCGGGGCTTTAATCGAATCTACTATTTAATAGCACTAAACTGAAAAGGCATAGCGGTCGAAGAGCGCTACGTGCTTTAGTGGGGATATAGAGAGGCTTTAGCGGGGCTTTAACTGTATAGCTTCCTCCCTAGTTATCCACTTTTATCAACCAATGACTACCAATCAGACAGTGATTCCGATGATGGTTTGAAGCCTAGTTCGGGGTAGAACCTGAGAACCCCCCTCTACCATTATGAAAGGATCGAGAAAAAAATTATTGCAGTCAAATCATTAAGGAGGTTTGCACTTTCGGCTCGGAGACTAGGAAATTCAATTGCTACGTACTCAGCGCCAATCATCATCCTAGTAAAGCATGGAGCTGAAGTGATTGAGATGCACACCCATTTGAAAGTCTCAAAGAAAAGAAGAAACAATGTCAGACGAAGAACCGAGATCAGAAACCTAATACACTTCGCGTCTTTTGGAGAATAAAAGTAAAGCAATTGCTACGACTGCAAAATACAAATGCTTGGTACTGCACTGGGATCTTAGACCTCATTATGAACGATCTGCATTACTTATGTAATAAACATTGTAATTATTATGAAAAATAGTAATACAATAAACTGGTTGTAGGGATATTAGACGACCCGAACCAGTATAAAAATCTCTCTGTGTTAATCTCTATGACATAGCAATTGGATGTAGGGATATTAGACGGCCCAAACCAGTATAAAAAACATTTCTATGTTAATTTTGTTAGCTTAGTCACGTTGGATGTAGTGTTATTGGACGGCCCGAACCAGCTATCAAAATGAAGCTGCACAAAATGCAGACCGGCTTTCTCAACCAAACTGGTCGTAGGGATATTAGACGGCCCAAACCAATATGAAAAACCTTTCTATGTTTATTTTGTTAGCATAGTCACATTGGACATAAGGATATTGGATGGCCCGAACCAGCTATCAAAACGAAGATGCAAAAAACGTAGTCCGGCTTTCTCAGCCAAACTAGTCGTGGGGATATTAGACGGCCTAAACCAGTATAAAAATCCCTCCATATTAATTTTGTTAACATAGTCACACTAGACGTAAGGATATTAGACAACCTGAACCAGTTATAAAACCCATGCACATGAATTAAAAAAGTTGTAAACACGCGACCTGACTTTATAGTCAAATATCAGTCTGCCCCCAAATAGCGGGGCTGGCCGTGCCAAGTGCATGAACGTATACTGATTCTGAACAATAGGGAACGTCGTGCCCAACATCACTACAAGAAAAGCAGTCTTTTATAGCGGTATATAACTGCTATTAAACACAACTATAGTGGTTTGTTAGACGTTGTATATCAACATGTTATAAAAAAGAATCGCACATTCATAACACAAAAAACTGCTTTAAAAGAGCATGATTTCATAGCATAAATTAGCCGCTATGTTACATAAAGACGGTGGCTGACTATTACCGCTATAAAACATCTCAATCTTAATGAAAATAACACAATCTTTATAGCAAAGTATAGCCGCTATAAAATATTTATTCTATGGCGCCTATTTCGCGCTATATATCAAGATGTTTGTAGTATATTCTACATCCATTTATAGCATATATATACCGCTATAAAATGTGTATACAATAACGCCTATTTGCTGCTATCCTTTGACAGTAACCTCATACATTGCATTATCTTTTTATAGCACTTATGTCATATAGTTATAATGCTTTTTAGCAGCTATGCTTTATTTTACTATATATTTGATGCACCCCACTATTACAGTTTAATAATAACAATCAAAATGAATCTTCTTTAAATAGATAACAATTTGAACAATGTATGAATGAAAAAAAATCAGCAAATGTAACGCATATTTATGATAACAAAATAAAGTATCAACTAACAAAAATAAGTTCAATACACGAGTTACCAAATTCAATACATATTCATGATAACAAAAGACAACATAGTTCAAAGTTAACGTCTACAAGTACCAAATGCATCACCAAGAACTCGAACTGCTCAAAGTCTTTCTTCATGCATGTCTTCGGTCATTGGTAGTATTTCCTGAAATTCAGAACAATTTGAAAATAATTATATAATACTATGATGAAAATTACAAGTTATTGGTAGTACCTTCTATTATTAGATGGATGGTAGTACACTCAGGCAAAAGGGTTTAGTGAAGAAAAAGAAACAGAGGGTGTTGATGAGACAGACCATGGAGAGATTAACCTAAATCTAGAATTTACTTGTCTTTTAGGCATGTGTCTTAGACTCTTTTAATTTGGTGCTACTTGAAGTTCACCTAAAACCTGGTGTATTGTAAAGAGAACATGTGACGCCCCACCTCTATGCTCATAATAACAAAGAGTATTAAAAGAAATATTGTCTATTATTATGAAGAATAAGGCTGGATAGGAGCGACCATCCGTAATTGGCCTTACACTAATATTGGTTATCTCGATAGGAATGGTATATACTTTTTATTTTTCTTCTATTATTTGTTTACTCCCATCGACATATCCAATTATCAGTATAAAACAAACTACGATAGTTCATAATAGTTTAGGACATTAGATATAACAATAACACAGATAATATAAATGCGGAACACAGATTAACAAAAATCTCATATATATATATATATATATATATATATATATAACCGATGTCAGTTACAATATAGTTGACACGATACATATGATACAACTACAACTGTCGACTCTAGAAGTTATATATACAAGTACATTATCGACTTATATACATGAATACATATCGTTCTATACAATGACACGACTACTATAAAATGACACTGACAACTTCAGAAGATGTGAAAAGTCTTCAAATCCCGAACAGCAACTCAAAGAAGGAAATCTACAACCTGAAATAACTCGGGTTTGACCCGAGTATTACATTCAAAAGAAAATAATACACGGGTCAGTCTAATTCAAACTCAGTTATTAGTGCATAGAAGCAATAATAATCTCAAATAGATGACAGTCACAGAAATCACGTATATCCAACTCTCGATACGAGAATTGGATAACGGCAGATATAACACTAAGCAGTGTTAAATGACAAATCAACAAACCAAATTAGAATACAACTCCAAAACAATGAAATTAACCAACGAAACAATTCAACAAATCGAAACATCAATTTAAAACTGTCAAATCTGATAGGGCTGCAGTACACGCACGCGTGTACTGCCTCGCCACTATCATACGAAATGCATAAAAGATCAACGGAAATTCACAAAACGCGCATAAGGTCAAACCCAGAAAAAGTCGGGTTCAATACATCTGCAATTTCAATTGAGATGGCCAAGACATAAAATCAAGTCTCGAACCAAAATCAGTGACTCAGTGCGAATGCAACAATAGAGCACGACACACCAAGTAAGTAATAGCAAACAATAGGTGAACAACCAAGGGTCGAGCACTGATATGTGCAAACGAATGGAATGCAACTACAGTGATCAAATAGACTGCAGGATAAAAACAGACTACGGTGCTCCCGAACACATCAACTTAATGAAACAGGAACTACAATTACTAGTTACCAACCTACAAACAACCAACCATGCAGCTCGACGTGCTATAACAGCAAAAACCACAGATAGCAAGTGATGTAACAAAGCGACTCAACAACAATGTATACAACATACGAACAACAGATCTACAAGCTGAAACTTCAGAAGAATCGGTTTGGACAACTATAGGTACAGGTACAACAAAATGCAGACCTAACTCCCCAAATGACCAAATGAATGTATACAAGTTCAGTGTAAATCAAGGAAGGCAACTCGAGTGAACCAGACTCAAGTCAGTCCAGTTACTCTATGGAATACATCACTACAACTATCAAGTGAAACAGAGTATATATAAGGTAGGCAAGGGCTCAAGTGCATCAGGTCAGTGATGTGACACCAGGCCTAGTGCGAAAGTAACCATCATTGTATAAAACAATGTATCAAAGTTCAAGTGAACTTGATAGGTAAAACTCAAGTCTACGAATCATGAAGACTGCAATATCAAAGAAACTACAAGATTGCACAATGGAAATGCAAGGACCAGGCAACTCAATACTCAAACTCAGTCCAAATCCACAATATATGCATACAGAAATAGTGAAGATAAGAAGTCAGGCAAACTGGACTATGTAACAGGAAGCTACAAGCCAACAAATAATAGGTACAACTATAATTAAAACATGATATGTCTCAAAGGCTAAGGCACAGTTGAAAACATATTACAGTGAACACAGTTGCATAATTGCAACACTCTAAATCAAGGCAACATGGAGTCTGCAACTCAAACCGCAAGTCCAAAGCAAATCACAAAGGACACAGGAACAACTATTATACACTAGACCGGACTTCAAAATGATCAGTAGTATGCTTATACAACAAAGACAAGACCACTATGCAAGGCTCAACCCATACAAGTAATGCCAGGTTCACGTACAATAGGCCCATATGGAATAGAGGCAACATAAATCAGTATGAAATCAGTATGAACTCAGTAAGTGAGCACAAGTGCTTTAACTCATAGGCAATTATATCAAGCTAAAAGAGCAAGCCCGAGTAACAAATTCCAAAACTTCACAAGAACTGTCATTACTTTAACATTTGTAGTTCAAAATCAATGTCATGAAATCAAGTAGTCCAGCATACACAATTTGGAACAAGTCAGAAACACGTTCCACCATGGAGGCCGAAGTCAGGTACTTAAAACAAATGCAAAGACATAATTGAATTCTCGTCTAAATTATTTTCACAAACTAAAGTTTGCAGATTTTAAAACCAAAGCCAGAAAACATCAACCTCCATCATAGCTGAATGGCCAAAAAAATCAAATGACGAAAGTATACGAATTGACAAAATCGAAATCATTTCAGGCATCAGCCAAAATCAAATGGCCGAATCCCAATTACTACCACAATTTCACCAATTCAAAACAGTGACAGCCAATCAAAGGATTAAAGCCAACTATGAACAAGAATGGCCGAAGCCAAGGAGAACAAATCAACAAGCAAGCTCATACTGTTTGAATTAGATGTGAGTGTGAGGTCACTCACCTTCTTCGAAGAGGCAGTGAAGCTAAAGCCTTTGCATATGAAGCGAAGACGACTCGAATGGAATCATCAGCAGCCCCAAATCGAAGAAGGACGATCGCGACATGCCCTAACTCTGCCGAGAGAACAACAAGTGCAAGCTAACCAGAGAAGCGTCCATCAGAGAATGAGCGCAAGCCAGAGCCGAAGCCCTAATTCGAGAAAGAAGAACGAAGCCGCCAAAGCTCTAGTTAAATTGGAGACGAACGAGAAAAGAGGCCTCCACCATTTTCGTTCTTCTGATTTCTTTTTATTAGGGTTTTCGAAATGAGGAATGAGAAAGGGAGGTAGGGTTTTCTTGGGTAGATATCAACACACAATTGAAGATGTGGGCCAAAATAAATAAAATTTAAAGCCCGAAACCCTTTAACAAAATTATTTAAAAGAATTTGCAATTGATAAACGAATTACAACTCGAATATAATTCCAATTACAATTGCCAAACAAATTAAATCGTCATCTGATGATAATCAACAATTATAAAACCTCGGGTTGTTACAGAACACCTTTATTTTAGCAAAATAGAGAAGGCAAATTTGGAACTGCATGTGGAAAGTATTTCCGTGTTTGCTGCCTGAGCGTTATTGATCCAGGTGAGTGCTTTCCTCGATTAAAATTTACTTCCATAACGGAATATTGTTACACAATAATTACAGTACCGTGTATAAACATCTAATTTAATAGTCGTGTGTGTACACATATACACACAAACTCAAAGTATTAACTTAAAATGCACGAGAATTCATTTATCACTGTTCATGTCCTATCACACGTGAGACCCGAAAAACTCTCGTTTTTCACTTTGTTTGAACATTATAACCTGGACTAGTTGTTACTTGTGTACTTTATAGTGTGTACTAGTGTAAGTTGTTATTAATATTTTTTACATGGAAAAATGGTGCAGGTGATTTAGACATCATTAAGACTCTTCCAAGAGACCAGTGAGAGTGATTGATATGTCATTTTCATTTGTCTGAAACTAATTTCGTGTGTTTTTCATACATTATGAAACTAATTTCATGTGAAGAGTGGTTATATATGCACTAATTTCCTTTGTCTGAAACTAATTTCATGTGTTTGTCATACTAATTTCGTGTGTTTGTCTGAGACGATGTTTGTCATACATTATATCAATCTCCAAGAGACCAGTGAGAGTGATTGATATATGCCCGAGATTCAGTCTTAGTCAAATTATTCATTCATCGAGCAAGCGACTAAAATATCTAGAATTTATTAAAATACGCATATTTCAATGAATACATATAGTAATTATTTCTGGAGTAATCATTTAATATTTGAAATAAAAAAAACTCACATAGAATTTAATACTAGGATATCAGATACACCAAAAAGAATTTACCAGCATTGGATTTCTTGATCAATAGTGAGCTCTAGTCCAACAGGCATAAATCCAAATTATAACATCTAGATGGTTTATAATCAAAAGGAAAACAAGTTGTCACGTATGAAAAAAAGAATACTTACTTTATAGATTATCAGATATAAGAACAAAATCAACTGGATTAATAGTTTTTGGAAGTAAAAATTAAGCATCAAATGCAGAATCAGTTAATCAATATAGAAAATAAAGTAGTAATATGATAACTGGGAATGCATTTCTATAAGTATGAGCTATCAACATGTATGACACCATGTACCCTTGATACTAAAACTGTGTACTAGCTGCTGGACTCATAGAAGTGTTCCATACAGGCCTGAAATATACATGGAAAAGTGGTGAAGCAAAAAGAATTCATTCTAGACTAGATAGAGCTTTAGGCAATGCAGAACTTTTGAACAAATTGCAAAATATAAGAGTCACAGTGCTGCCAAGTTCTACTAGTGATCACTGCCCTCTATACATCCAATTTAACAATGACAAGCAAACTCTTAAAGGCAAACCATTCAGATACGCTAATCATTGGCATTTAATTGAAGGATACAAAGAAATTGCTGATTTTACTAAAATACAAATTCCAGTGGGTAATCATATGTACCAATACATAATGACAGTTAAACTTATGAAAAATAGATTGAAGAACTGGAATAAAACAAGGCCCAAATCACATGAAGATATTAAAGATTTACAGGTTCAGTTGGAGAAAATGCAACATCAATTAGAAGAAGATCCACAGAATGCAGAGTTGAATGTAGAGTATTTCACCAAGCAAAAACAACTGAAGTATATGCTGGGTGTTCAAGCTACAGAAATAAAGCAAAAGGCAAAAGAGAACTGGCTAACTAAAGAGGATGAGTGCAATAAGTTTTTTTATACTAAAATGTCTCAAAGAAATAATCAAAATAATATTTTAAATTGTTTAAATGAATAGGGAGAAGTTACTGAAAACTTACAAGAATTGGAAAATAAAGCCATCAAGTATTTTACAGAAACATACAATGGGGAGAATTTCCAGCAAATACCTCACATCAGCTGTAGGAAAAAGATTTCCAGAGAAGGAGCTAGGATGCTGACAGGAGACATTACTGAAAGGGAGTTGAAAAAAGCCATTTTCTCTATTCATGACGATTCCAGTCCTGGCCCCGATGGTATGCGTGCACTCTTCTTCAAAATGCACTGGGAAAACCTGAAAGAAAGGATGCTCAAAGGTTATCAGGAGGCTTTAAATACAGGTGAATTTATTCAGGAAATAAATCATACTTTCATCACTTTGATTCCTAAGGTCAAAAATCCAGGAAGAATAGAAGAATATAGACCTATAGCCTGCTGTAATGTTACTTACAAAATTCTTAGCAAGATCATCTGTATGAGACTCAACAAGGTTTTACCGCAACTCATATCACAAAGTCAAAGTGCTTTTATCAAAGGGAGATTTATATCTGAAAATTCTTTACTGGCACATGAATTAATAAGGGATTTTAATAAAAAAGGAGCTGACAGGGTGTGTTTGAAAATTGATCTTCATAAGGCGTATGATAAAGTTAGCAGACAATTCATTTTGCATATGCTACATGAAATGGGAGTTCCTGCCAAATTGCTTAAACTCATAACACATTGCATCTATACTCCTACTTTTTCAGTGTTAATAAATGGGATTCCTAAAGGTTATATTAAATCTAACAGAGGAATTAGACAAGGGGATCCGCTTTCACCTTATCTTTTTGCTGTAGCAATGGAATGGTTCTCTCTTCAAATGGAACAAGCTAGTTACCAATCCTTAATTTAGCCCATTTATAAGATTAAACCAGTGATAAACCATCTCATTTACGCTGATGATCTCTTGGTTGTATTCAAATCTAGTGATACGGGGTTGAGCACAATAAAGAGTATTTTCAAACAACTTGAAATTTTAGCTGGCCTAAAAGTTAATGAATATAAAACAAAATGCTATATGAACAAGTTTTGCAAGAATAAAGCAGATATATTAGCACAGCTTGGAGTTGGGGAAGGAGTGTTGCCAGTTAAATACCTAGGAGTGCCATTATCTAACAACAAAGTTACGGATGCTGAATGTGGTAAATTGATAGATGGTATTAGAGAACAGCTTCAAGGATGGAGGTCTAATTTATTATCATTTGCTGGGAGAGTAGAATTGGTTCACACTGTTATTACCTCAAAGGTTAGATTTTGGCTATAAACATTTCAAATACCAGACTGTTCTCTTGCAAAAATCAACTCTGTATACGCAAATTTCATATGGAAAGGAGGCATTCATAAGGTGAGTTACAATGAATTGTGCAGACCTAAAAGTGAAGGGGGGATTGGTCTTAAAAACCTTTTTGAATTGAAAAAGACTTATGGTCTAAAACTTGCTTGGAAAATTTTAAATTCTGATAATCTCTGGGCCAAATGGATGAGAGCCAAATACCTAAAAGACAACTTTTGGACAATACAGGAAGATAACAATTCTTCAACTATCTGGAAATATATTCTACAGCAAAGAGATAAATTAAAAATTTCAGTAGAGAGACAAATAGCTAATGGGCTTGACACTGACCTATGGAAGGATCCCTGGTTGAATAACAAAAGCATATTAGACCGAATGGGTTGGGAAAGTTTCTCAGCAAATAACACACCGAGGATTCAAGTTGCTAGTATTATTCACAATCAACATTGGATGCCAGAAAAACAATTGATTACCAGAAGTCTGAAGAAAGAAATAGAGGAGATACCCATTTACACAGATAAAGCAAAAGATGTTTGGGTATGGAAAAACAATAGTAAAGGGCAATTCAAGTTGAAGGAAGTTTGGGAAAATAATAGACAACATTTTGACACGGTTAGTTGGCATAAGGTTGTCTGGAGTAAGTCTAACTGTCCCAAAATGGCTCATGCTACCTATAAGGCTGTCAAGGGGAGACTTAGTACTAAAGATAGACTCAAAAGCTGGGGAGTTATTACTGATGACATTTGTAACTTATGCAGAAAGGAAACAGAATCACATAGACACTTATTCTTTGATTGCAAGTATACGAAACGTGTGTGGGCTATTCAAAAACTTAAAAACTTGCAAACTGAAGCTGTTATGAGTTTAGAGGAAGAAATAAATTACCTGAGTGATAGGACAGATTTCTCGAACCTTATGAAGGAGGTCGTGAAAATTGCCTTGACAACAACTATCTGGCATGTTTGGAGAGAACGAAATGTAAGGGCTTTCACCGGAAACAAGGAGAAGAATGAGTTAGAACTGTCGGGGTACATTGAAAGAGATGTTAATATTAACATAGGAAGAATCAGAAATCTACTCACCAACTTAGAGGCAAGAGAAAGACAGCAATTGGAGAATTGGAGCTGGAAGGCTGTGATGCCAGAAAATCGAGCAAACACCGGGGAGTCGCCATGGAAATGAAGATGAAGCTGAACCCTAATTCAATTTAGGAATGTTTTGAGTTCGAAAGTGGTTTGTGTCGTTTTGTCGGTCTGGAGTTACTTTGTATTTTATCTCTGTATATGCTTTGGGCCGCATAGCCCATATTAATCAATTTAACCCATTTTCAAAAAAAAACTATGTTTTACTCAAAAGCTCATCTAGAAACGAAATTGTAGACATATTTCTAAAAGGTTCGTATATTCCAACTATTTTACTTTTCGAAAAATAGTACATGTAGATGTTAGAAAGTTCATTTAAAATAGAATAAAATATTCCTCATTCAGGAAACTATTATCAGAAAATGGATAAAGAATCTTCATTCCATTTCCACCATACAAAACCCAAAATATAATTGTTAAATGCCATTTCAAAAATTTCACTCCTATAAAAAAAGATAATATGGTAATCACAGAAAAGTAGTAAAATAGAAACTTACGTTCTCCCCCATCCTTTTTATCAACCCCACAGTACATAAAGACATGATAAATAGAAAAGGTTAGATTACATTTACAACACCAGTTGACATTCATTTAGTCAAAACAATAAAATATTATATAGAATGAAACCTCATTTACTGTCAGAACTAATATATCTTTGAAACTTGCAAAATTTGATTACACACACACAAGATTGATCTATAAAATCCATATATATGAAATTGCCCCTGCTTTAAGAGTCTATATATACTCTGGAACTTGGTGCACATGAACATTTGAATCTTTCAGCTATATATTTAAAGCAAACTATCATGAAATTCAATACTTGCCAAAACTAAAAAAGTATGGAAAGATATTTTATCTTAATACTTGAGTCTTACACACAAGTACATTGAGATCCCTTTTTATTTTCAGAAACCATTATATGTACGATAACTCATAATCAGGTGAAATCCTTAACGTCTTCGAAATTACTTATTTTTAAAACCATAAACAAAATTTAATGCATCTTGGAAAACTCAAATGAAACTCAGTAGCTCGAAAATCGGATAAGCATAAAAAATTCTTCAACAATTGTTCTCAATTTCAAGGAGAGGCATGTTATAAAAAGTAAACTGAATGCACTTCTATGAAATTGTATATACATATCGCATTTTAAGTTTTAACCCTTCTTCTCTTCCTCCTATATCATATGTTACTCATTCTCATTTGAAGATAAACTAACGCTCACACTCAAAACTTGTTATTTTATTTCAACTCCTTAATAAAAAGTTTATCGTTTTATAAATCAAACACCAAGCGCATTGTTTTAAGCAGCGTAGTTGGGACAATAGATATTAATATTAGGCATCTTCAATGCGGAGAGACTTTCCAACATTCATCATCGTTATGTAAATTAAGTTTATGGGAATTTATCTGGGTTAAGAACCTTCCAACATTCATCATCGTGTAAACTAACCAAACACTAACCAAAAACAAAAATGAACGGTAAAGACTTACTCTTCATTCCATTACGATATGCGTAGCAGGCCAAGCTATAACATAAGAGAGTGCATCTTCCATGTACTATAATTCGGATGTTTGTCTCCAAAGCTCTTCGGTCAGCTCTTTTACGGTCTTTATCCAGACTTTAACTGCATTGTTTCCTAGTGGTTTGAAATGGACCCTTGCATTAGGATTGGTTGACTCCACACGTCCTAAAGCAACCAATTTCCCCTTTCCCAATAAATCCATCAACTTACATTTATCGTTTATTCTTGAATTTGCAGTCTGTAAGTTGAAAAAAGAGAAAAATAATGAAATTGCTAATCCTTAAAAAATAGAAATACAAAATAAAAATCAAGCACCATAAATGTTTTCAGTATAGTCATAGGCGTAATAGGAGCTGTAGCATCAACCTTCTCAACAACTACTTGCGATTCAAGCCACGCAACCTTCTTACCAACAACATTTGCAATTCAGATCAAATCAGGGGCTGGCCTCCACAAAAAAGCTTTTGGATTTAGTGGATTATCTATCCAAACAATCATGGCTGATGGTTCAAGAGGAACATCGTTAACAATTTCCTCTGGGATGATCGAATGTAATCGTCCTAAAGCCACTAATTGTTTACTCCCTCCCCAATAAAAAATCTTGCATTTGCATTCTAGGTTGCTAGTTCTACTCTATTAGAGGTAAGAATATTTATTTAGTAAAAATTGTATATATTAAAATTGCATGTTCGTTGTGAAGAAAAATGCTTACCGTGTCCTCTTCTTCTTCAATGTGATCACTTGAACTTAAAACAACTCTATTCATTGGCCACACCACAATATTATCCTTTATTTCCCCAATAAGTATGAAAGTAGTCGTAGGCCTCCAAAGAAAAGCATCCGGCTTTTTCGGACAGTCAACCAAAATTATCATTGCATCCGACCCTAAAGGAACATCATTGATAAGCTTGTTAGGATCGTCCGACACAACTCTTCCTTCAGCAACAATCCCTTCAACCCCTCGCCAATCCAATAAATCACACTTCTTCATATTTTTATCATAGTTGCACTACAATTAAACATAGGAATATTATATTAATTATTGAATAAAAAGTTAAAATACAAATGATGTCAAACCAATAAAAAAAATTAATTACTTGAGGTTTGTTTACTTCTGTCCAACCGTGCCTACTTTGCAAAACCAAAGAAAATTTAACGTTAGTTTTACATTTAGCAATCAACCATAATAACATGGAATACAATCATATAACAACTAGCAAATATAGCATTCAAACTCAATAGATAAGAGATGTATCTTACCTGACATTTCTCGAGCTGTAGAAATTTCTTCTCTAATTCTAACATTTTGTTTTCAAGTTGCAATGTTTGTTTATCCCTAACTTGCACTAAAGCTGCTCTACTAAGACTCATTCCCCTTCCCATCTCTCGTAGTCGACCTGGTCTTTCTTGCCCCAACACTTGTGCAAGTGCATCTTCTTTGTAGTTTATTAGCGAGGTCGATTGTGAAACACCTTCAATTTGTTTAATCTTTTCCTACAAAACATGATTAATAACATATTATTGATATATTTCTATATATATACACACATATATTTTTATATGTATATATATTATGGCATCAAAAGAAACAGAGAAAATTGTTACAGAAGAAGGAAACACATATATTTCTGAGAAAGATGATGATAATTTCAGCTTTGGTAAATGTTAAATCTATCATCAAACTTCACTAAGTAACACTATATACAACCAGTAAAAGTATTTATCCATCCACCATGTATGTGTGTAGAGGTGATGTTATCAGACAACTTAAATCGTAAAGAAATTTCAGTTTTTGTTTTAAATAATCATTCATCAACTTCAGATTAATCAACGTCAATTTTTTTTTAGTATGATACAAAATTCAAACAGCTTAATTGGTCATTAAACTTGTTTAAGTAAAAGTATCATCAGTTGATCTTAATATTTATAAAATGTCATGTTCTGATGTTCCAACCTAAGAACGAATTTCAACTTTGATTTTCAATAATGCAGGTGAAATTAACATTGAGCACTACTTATTATTAGCTTTGCACTATAACATTTAACCGTTTAATGGTTCCTTGTCTCATATCTGATAGTGAGCATTAATGATTATAACTTTTGAAGCGTCCATATAGAACCCAAACAATGCAGTGATTTTTGGGTTTTAATATATCAAAATTTAATGGTAACAAGGATCGTAGTATGATCATTGGTTTTGCAAACATAGTAGAATTCACGGTGCTTTAACAATTTCCACATACTAATTCAACCAGTAAACTATGATCATCAATTCTTATAATACACAGTGGCCTTGCATTTTAAGACGATATTTCTGTTTCCAATGAATTATTTTCAGCAAAGTACCTAGCAGTATAAAAAAGGGTGATAATTTTGAAAACATAAGGATATCATGTTCTTCTAGAGTTCATACTAAAACTGGGCTAAGAACAATGGCTTGGCAAACATGTCCTTTTAGACAATCGACACATTCATTTGCTAGTTAACGATGATCTGAAAAATAAATTCCTAGATTGCCAGTATGAAAACATTAAAGGATATAAATTAAATCAAATAGTGATAAAGAAATAATCATACTTGTGCCCAATATTGAAATGAGTTAAGATGTTATAAAAAATAAGGTAAAATGAGTTAAGATGACAAATATTGAACTTGGCAAATTTAAGATTATCTATAAAGTATGGACTTACTATAGCATCTGCAGCAATCATATTCACCGGTTCACCATTTTTCTTAGTGCGAGATTTGATCCAAACTACACTTCTAGAGACGGAAGAGTGACCGCTACTTTCGTTTTTCTACGTTCAAAAGAAAAATATTCAATTTTTCTAGAAACAAGGAACCAACATTTCGTTTTTGTCAACATAGTCAGGAAAATAACAAGGAACAATTAAGAGGGTAGTTCTTTGCTGTGAATCCTGGTTGCATATGCATGTATGTTAGATCACCATGTTAAAAGGACCAAATAGAAAATTTCAAACATATAGGAATATAAAATAGACTTTGACAATTCTGCCAATAAAATTTTATTCAAAGGACCTAATCAGTTTTCATAGGAACCACAAATATATTGGAAAAAAATCAGAAAGAATATATAGTGTCATTTAATATTAATGAAATGTATATTTGTTTGTTCATGTATATGTTATAGGAGAAGTAGGCATCATTCATAAATATTTTAGTTATTCAGCACCAGTAGACAGTTGGTTGGATGTTTTGAACAATCAACAGAGTCATCCGCAACCTTTTTCTTAAGATATACTACTGAATAGTGCCTAAATTAATATAGCTAGTAGTACAAATAATTGGCAAAAAGTATTACACTAAGATTTTTATAGTTGTTACTACTTTAGTCCACTGTTTTTTGATATTCATTTTTAGTCCATGAATTTCTAATTAAGTCAACTAAAACTACACTATAAACTGAAGCAAGTCAACAAAATTTGCAATTAAAAAGTACATAAATATTACATCAAATAAACTACTCTTTTCTTATCAAATCTTCAGCCAGTCGAGCCATTCCTTTATAACTGCATGTGTGTGGCAACTGCTTCTGTCTAATAGCTTTGTTCTTTTCGCTCAAAGCCTAAAATAAGAGATTTTAAAATATTATCCATAATTTTAATGTAATTATTATCCCTTCGATATGATACATAAACGAGAGTTGTTTATAAAAAATACCTTAAATTCCGAACTTATTTTCAACTTGATAAATTTCTTCCACTCGTTCATACATTTGATGTTAGCTGGTTTCAACTGAAGCCTTTCCTCTATAGACTTTGCTTGTACCAGTTGCCGAACTAATCTACATTTTGACGCCTACCAAATACCACTCATTTGTTGAAAAACTAATGTTTTGTGCCAATCTAAATCCAATTTAAACCTCGCCTACAACAATCAAAATTCAGCGTAAAGAGTGTTTGAGGTAAGCAATCAATATAAGATTTGATCTTAATGCAAAAGAGAGAGTGTCACCTAAATGCTTTTCCATAAAACACCTTTCAATTCAGTACTAAGTTGTCTCCAATCATTTAGTGTAACCGAAACAATTTCTCGTACAAGCGGTCCTAAATAAGAAGATAATTTGATCGACCCTGGTCCTATTGGTTCGCTGCACTATTAAATTCAACTTCTATTTGCACCAAAGAATTGAATGGAAGTCTTCTAACTTTAGTTGGCCCTTTAGATTTTCTTCTCGAACTTATATTTGCATTGGTATCTTGCATATGTCTCTCACTATCTATTGGACCTTCAGAATTTCCTTTTGACTGAACTACATTGTCTTCGACTATTTGTGGGTTGTCTTGTATTTTAGCATTGTTTTCTGCTTCGATTTGTAATTGATTTTTTTTCTAAAGCCTGTGGGTTGTCTTCATTATGAACCTCGTCTTCTACTTGATTGTCTTCAAACATCTCTTCTCTTACATGTTTCTTTATGTGTTCGTCGGTTTCTTTTTGCATGCAACCTCTCTTTTTCACAGCCTTACTCTTGTTACCCATTTTCTGTTTAAAAAAATTAATATTCATTGAATGATACAAAAAACTTTACAGTAATATAGAAGTATAAATGAAAATTGAAGAATGGTGAAAAGTTTGTACTTGATTTTTTTCTAATGCTTGTGGGTTGTCTTCATTATGAATCTGATCATCTACTTGATTGTCTTCAAGCTGCTTCTTTCTTGCACATTTATTTTTTTGTTCGTCGATTTCTTTTTGCGGGTGAGCTCTCGTTTTCACATTCCCTCTCTTGCTCATTTTCTGTAAAAATAGGTGCAAAAAAAATACAAATTAGATAAAAGTGCAAAAAATTTGGTAAAGTGTTTAAATATATTTTCCATGAGTAGAGCAAAGCAAGACATTTTCTGTAAAAATAACAGTAATCACAGGATATAGAATACAGAAAATAGCCTAAAACTTGATCGCAGAAACAACATAGCAAGAAACAAAATTCGCAATGAATCAACGAAACACACAGAAATTGCACTGAAAGAATGTCAACATTTTGAATATATTAAAGAATATTAATGAATCGTGTGGTTGTACTGCTTCTGTTTATAATCTATGCTTATGATGTACATAAATATCAGTATGGCCATCATTAACAAAATGCTTTGGAACTATCAAATCAGCATGGATCGATATTTAAATTCCTTATTTCAGCAATTTTGTTCTAATTTCAGTACTCAAAAGATAAAAATGAATTGTTAAGCGAATCAATTCAGATATGAATATTTTCACAAGATTGTGGCATTCTTGCAGGTGAAAACAGTTTAAGCTAATTCTAATAAAATTAGACATGAAAAATTAGTGCTAGTTAAAAATTATACAGCATTGTTAATAAATAAATTAAAAAAACTAATATTAAACAAATACACAGTCGGGTTTACAAGTGTAACTAAATAAGTTGGTCAGGGAAAAACAATCATGCAATATGAGAGATTCAAAGACTAATCTTTTTCAAAAGAGAAACTCTATTCAAGATTAGTTGCCTGAATAATGCATCCAATCCATTTTCCAACTGATCAAGACTCTCCATCTGGGTTTACATAAACGTATCAAAAATTATCAAAATAATATTAAACTATAGGTATGACTCAAAGATAAAACTTACTGCCACAGTGTGGATTGATGATTCACAGGGGAGCATAAGATTGAAAAAAATTGTGTTTTTTGAGCCAAATATGTATTTTGATGTTGAAGAGAACTAATGTTAATCTACCTTTTAATGTTCAAATTTCTTTTCAATTCAGTTAAAGAGACAAGGAAAATGTTCTGTTAGCAATTGACAAAGAAAGTTTTACAATAAGGTAATAACTAAATGAGCTATTTTGATATAGAAAGACTAAGTTCTTAGTTAAAACTTATTACTAAATGGCTTTTAACTCTTTTCTTTTTTCCCGACTACATGATTATGTTGATCCCAGCATGGTATTTCGATTAGCTGCGTCTTTACATAACTTATCGAATATCTTAATATATGTACGAGGACTCCAACCTACATATTCTTCATTGTCTAACAAAATATGCATTCACTACAAGAAAAACTATTTTTAGTTGCATTAATTGGTGGCGTTTTAAATTTTGTGCAACTGTTGGTAATTTTACAATATAAAAATAAACAAAGAAACGCGACTAATTCTCACGCCAGTAATTCGTGTAATTTTTTGCTAAAGTTTTTTGTGGCCGCTCAAATTTCCTTTACCACTTTTTCTTCTTCTCAAACTACCCCATAGAAAAAAATTGTTCGTCTCTTCCAATTTACTCCACAAGCCCTAATTTTCCTAATTCTCCCACTCTCAAATCAATCTGAAATCAAAAATGAAAAAACGGAAAAAGAAAAATACGCGAACAGCATCGCGACTAGAGGAGGGCAACGCGATGGCAGGAGATGACGGTAACGTCACGAAGGGCTGGGAGCTCACAACGTCGTAGGGCGAGGTGGAGGCTGGATGCCTAAACGACGATGGAGCAGGCGGCTAAGGCTAGCGATGGTAGTTGCGAACCCGACTTTGACACAAGACGATGTGACGGCTCAGCACATGACGCATGATCTCTTCAGGCGACATCAGACATCGATGGCTCAACACGCGATGCGTCATCTCTCCAAGAGACGTCACCAAACATCGACGGCTCTCGCGACATCAGGATCACTGCATCATCTCTCCAGACTTCAGATTCTCACAAATGTAAGGTAAAATTCATTTGATTAAATAACTATTTTTTAATTAGAGTTGAGTCTTTTAACAGTTATTATTCTTTAATTTACTCTTATACGATATATTTGGTGAAGGTAGGATTTTATTAACGAAGTTAAGTTAGTGCAGAACCATTTTATTTGTTATGGACAAAAAAGTTGTGATTTTCTTTTAAAAACAGTAACTGTTTTATTTAAGAGTTAGTGTAGGACTTGTTTATTTTGATACTTGAATCCTTCCTATATATCACCAAAAAAATAAATCAAATCGAGAATCAAAACAGTACCAAAAACAGCTATAAATTGAGTTACCAAGCTTGGATAATTATCGACGGCATTATAAGCAAAAGTATAACTATCCCAGTAAAGGAAATATTCGAAGACAGAGGCTAGGACTGTACTAATTTCAAGTGAGTATAAACTTTGGTTTATTGTCAGTATTTTACCACTGTACTAGGCTTGAAATTTGCTCAAAATGGATGAAATGTTGAACCCATAAAGGCTTGGCAGCCTAACATGTTAAATTGCTTCCTGCTTCACACACACGCGCGCATACATAAGAGTAAATGATTAATTTTTGGTCATCAGTATATAATGTTTATAATTCAACTATATTTGAAATAGTATTGCCTTTAAACTTTTTTGCTTGCGTTGTTTTTTATCCTGATTTGCTTCTTTGCCTTGTTTGATGGTTAGTTTTGTACATTTAAAACAAATTGAAATGCTATGGATTGTGGATTGAAGCTATTGAATGATGTCGAAAGGATTTTAAACTTACTATATAGTTGTTTTCAAAAGATAATGTTTTCCAGAGCATTGGCCAATGTTGTTTGATTTGGATTTCTTTGGCTTGCTTGAACTATTTTGACTAATTTCTGTAGCTATAGGCAATTGTCGTTACTCATTGAACAAACTTTGTATAATATGATGTATTGCACTATTATGGTTAACCTGTATTTTATTTTGACAATTTAAACAGAACATTATTGATATCTTGCTACTATTTGATGCTTTTCGTATTGAACTTTGTACGTGTTTGAGTTGAAGCTTATTCAAGTCCAGTGATTTTGTAAGTAGTGTATCGGTAGGTGTTTTTATTTTAAAATTTACAATCTGTTTCCACTTTGATTTCTGGTATTCAAAGTTGCAAGAATAAGTATATTGTCATGATACATTTAGTTCACCCATAATATATTAAATATACTTATTTGAAATCATTATAAATTAATAATGAGTTAATATTATCAAAACTTTTATGTTTAAATGTTTATAATAATGTACAATGTTATTGAAACATTTCCACTTATTCTTCCAAGTATCATAGGATATGTGTTTTAGTTCTACTACCTGCACTTAATTTTGATTTTAAATCATTGTCAAGCTGCAGTTAGCATCATTGTCGTCGACTTATATTTCAGTCACTTCAGACATTAACTAATTTTGATAGATTAGACGCTAGCCTCTGCATCATATTCTCCGTACCACACTTCAGCTCAAATCAATTCCAACCCAAATAAAAACAGACTACCAGTTTCAGTTTATAGCATGTCATTTCACGTCTGGTATTATCTGGATTACAACAGTCCAGTTTATAACATTTAAGCATATCTTATATACCTTTGACCTGCATATGTTTAAAATACAACATGATTTTACTACTGATACAATAAATCTATGTTTTGGACCATTTACATCTCATTCTACCTACAGATCAGCTCTTTACTGACTGTTTTTTTAACTTTGAATAAGTATTATTGATCGCTCACCAAGATCCATGTATGTTAATAACACTTTGTTTATTATGACCGTTATATTTCACAAGCGTTCTCCTCATGCTGAGAACCACCCATCAGTAAAAAAAGGACATGCTCACAATAAAAATGATTCAACATATCATTTTTAATATGATTATTTAGTAAAGCTAAAAGCCATTGAAGCTTTAGAAGAATATTTGTAATTGTTTTGAGTTAGTTTTATCGAGCATACGTTCCTTTTTCATGTCACTCAACTATTTATTTTAAATGTTTAATGGGGTGGGCTCTACTAAAATCACTGGCTTATATGCATCTATTTGCTTATGTATGCAGTTTTAATGGAACAAAATCAAAGTGGTTGATTTTTAGTTTCTTTATGTATGGCTGATGTTTAGTAAAATTGGCTTACATATAAGTTATATTTTTTTAGATTCAACATGGATGAGCATTAGCACTGGATGCTCTCGTTTACCATATAAGCTTATTTGAAGAATGCTTTTCATTTGATGAAAACATATTAGACTTTATGCCAATGTTAATTTATTTTGTCAGTGGTGATTGACAACCATATGTCGGAGTCGTGTATTTACTCAGTGCAACCGCTGAGTATAAACTTGGTTTAACCATTGAGTTATAAACTCACTATTTCACTCAGTGCTTATGCAACGAGTGGAACTTCGTGTAGTTTCATTGAGTGGAACTCAGTGCTCAACGTTGAGTTTAACTCAGTGACAGCCCTGAGTTTAACTTAGTGATAGCCCCGAGTTGAACCCAACTTAAAAAACTAAGCTACAGAGCAAATTAAATTCAGTTTTCTATAGCGTCAATTTTTCTGCAGTTTGTAAGAAAGATTTTTATAACTATTTATTTGTTTATATGCTTTTCTACACAGTGTAAATTTGTTTATACTTTGTTAAACTTAGTCCTAAAAATTAAAATTTATTTCATTGTAATTTTACACAACTACCTTTACAGTAGCAATTTTACTTTAAATTAACTTTAATTTTACTTTAAATTAACTTTAATTTTACTTTAAATTAACTTTAAATTAACTCTAATTTGAAATTAACTTTAATTTTAAACTTTAAATTAACTTTAATTTTAAATTAACTTAGAACTTTAAATTAAATTAAATTTAAAACTTAAAATTTTAGTACCTTCAACGAAACTGTTAACTAATTGCTTTACTGTTAACTAATTGCTTTACATATTATGCATTAAATTACAATTTACAAAAGTACTATGAATTTAGGTGCTTACATTGTCATTTTTTTCTTGCTCAGGTTGTTGGATTCACCATTCTATCAAGAAGGGTTCATAAGTGTGCAAAATTGATTTCTACTATTTAAGCTCAAGAAAGGACTTTATTTCATTTTTTATAACTTTGATAATTTATATGACATCATTTATAGTAGGATATACTTGTATAATGTTGTAGATGTTTGATCTCATATTTGAAGTCCTACGAGTTAACGTAATTGTTTGACTATCTATTGTGCTTTCACTTGTGTAGGCATCGGACTTTTGAAGAGAGCAAATTTGGACTTGATGATGCTAGCTTTCACTTGTGTATGCAACAAAGAATTATGGGTAATCAAACGTTTTGTTAGCACTAGTTAGATATAACATTTATTAGTACCCGATGTGTAAATTTGTATACAAATGGTTATTGTATGTGAGTTAGGTCATTTTGTCGAAAAACTATTGTATTGGAATGGTTATGGATATTTTATTTGATTATATGGTTAATGCGTTTTTAACTTATTTGAATATGATGATTATGTGAGTGATTGTTGATTGATATAATAGAACCAAAATAGACCATTAACAGGAAATAATAGCATGAAAAAATGGTGTAAAATAATAAACAACTTTTAGTAGCGTTTCAAAAACGCTACCGAAATATATATAGTGGCGTTGAGTAAATGCAACCGTAAAACAGGGGTAAAGTTGGAAATTCTATTAGTAGCGCCAAAAAATCTTTTGGTGGCGTTTTTTAAACGCTACAAAAGGATTTATGGTGGCGTTTGAAAAACGCTACCAAAAATGCATTTATAGTGGCGTTAAAATAAATGCAACAAAAAATCATGGATTTTTAGTCGCATGTTTTCTGGCGGCGTTTATCAAAACGGCACCAAAAGTTTTTGTAGCGTTTTTTGAGCACCACAAAAAATAAAATTTCTTGTAGTGATTCCCAGATAGATTATACATTTAGCATACTGGCATTTAAAATAACCTTTTTCTACTCATAAAAGAAGTGTATTATACTATAGATGCATAACAGAACAATTTTTTTCTAATAATAAAAGTGATGTATTAAGCATGATCTTATATGTTAATGGGATGAACGTTAATAAGTTAATATAACTAATGGTAAAAAAAATACATGTAGACGTCAATATAAAAAGGTTCAATTTTTACGATCAAACAAATGGATATGTTCTCTTGGTTTAACTGAAGTCAAGACTTGAAATTGTGTAGATATGCAAGTACATTTATTCAAAATTTGAAAATTTTCCTATTTCAACACCAATTAGGGCAATGCTTTGAACATTCCATCGCTCACTGATCCTTTATTAAATAAATGGAATGTTAATTAAACCCGGCTTTTATAAATATCACAGTAAATGGTAAAAACATCACAGTAAATAACAATTTTAAGTGTTTAACAGACTATCAAAAAGTAGCTAATCTGGTGAAGGCACTGAGGTAGAATTATACCTGAATTTCTAAAGTCAACTTTCTCCCTCTCCTTCCTAGTCCTTTACTCAATCAACATAAAGCATGGAAATAAATTTTCATTTACCTACATAGTTAAAACAAGCAAACAGATATAATGCATTAGTTTGGATACATTTTATATAAAATAAAATAAAAATAAAGAATGTGCCTTTCAAATATATCAATACATGGTGTAATATTGAAGGATATCAGCAATGTGTATTAGAGGGGTATAAATCTACAACATGAGGGGATTTCACTCATAGTCTTATTGCAAATCTTAAACAAGTAAAGGAAAATCTACATGTCTAGAACATGAATCTCAAGGAATCTGATGTGGTAAAAGGGCTGCATGAAGCATATAATCAAGTATCTGCACAAATTGATGCAAATCATGAAGACATAAGCTTATATGAAACATGATGCAAATTTATTTAGAATTAATAAAACAAGTAAAACTGCAACATGAACAACTGATGCAAAAAAAATATTATGCCTGTAAGAGGGAGAAACAAATTCAAAATTCTTGTGGATTATTTACCATGGTTAATTAAAATCAGATATGTTTGAAATAAATTTGCCAAATACTGGTCTATTTATAGAACGCTTGTGGATTATTTGCCAGATAAAAGAACACTAAAAATTCATTTCACAATTTCTGCAAACCAAGAATTTTGGCCTTAAACTACTAAGCATAGCTTAAGCATGCTGAATTGAAAATGTAAAAAAAAATACAGAAGTGCACGCAATTTCATTATGATTATGTACTTGAGTACACAAAACTAATTAATGTATAGGATCAAGCATCTAGGAAAATAAATGATTAAATGTTTTTTTGTAAACGGTTTGAATAACAATTTAAGCACTTCAAATGCGTATACATATATAGGATGTTTCTGAATTCTAAATTAAATAAACAAACCTCACAAGCAAATAAGAATGGAAATCTACTCAAATATGCCTTCACAATCTTCTCTAACATAGCTAACATTCTCCATGGAATCAATATCCATATCGGTTTCTTCACAATCTTTCCTAACAAAGCTAACTTCCATAACAGGATCATCTGTCTCTAATTCATGATAACCTCTTGGTGGTGCTTTCATTACAATATACCAATTAGAGTGATCATTCTCTCTTGAATAAAAAACTTGTTTCGCTTGAGATGCAAGGATATATGGATCTTTTACAAATGAAGATTGATTTTGTTGTAAATTTACAAGAGTGAATCTGTCTTCGACCTTCACTCCATTTCCTATATTTTTCCAGTGACACTTAAATATGAGAATATAAAAAATATGATAGTCTAGCAAGATTATGTCCATCACTACCCCATAATAAGTGACCACATCAACTCTTTGAGAAATATCTTTTGCACTTGTCCTACACATGGTAGTCGCATCATAAGTGACTCCGTAGTTTTGAGTGTCTCTTTCAACATCTTTTGTATGAAAACGCTGTCTGTTAATTATATATCCTTTATAGGACAATGCATTACTACTTGGGCCAAAGGCAATCCATTTTAGCATTCCATCACTTGTTGATTGAATAGGTATCTGCAAACAAATCATTTTACGTAAATTTTGAAGAAAAAAGAAACCTTTTTTCATCAACGGAAGGATAAATTAAAATTAAAGTAACCTTCTTTTTAATCCAATCTGAGAAATTATCTGTATGTTTTTTCCATAGCAATGTTGTATTTTTTTCCAAACGCTTATCAAAATTTTGTAACTCCTCCAAATGCATACTGGTGTTTAAATAATTTTACCCAAGTTGTATTCAACATTAAAAATTTATTAAAAAGGTATAAATAAAATATAATATGTACTTACTCTAAATATGGTTCCACCATAGCCATATTCATTAGCACGGCCAAATGAGAAATATCTTTTTCATTCGATGACAATGTTATTGTCTTCGGTTTTAAAATTGGATGTCCTTCGAGTATCGCATTGTTTTCATAATCTTCGTTTCGAACTTCTTTCTCCTCCATTTGTACTTTCCTTTGTAGAAATTCACTAAAAAATCTCATTGATTCTTCTGCAAGATAAGATTATGCAATACACCCTTTAGGTCATGCATAATTCCTTATATAGTCTTTAAGTGTTTTCATATACCTTTCAAATGGGTACATCTAACGAAAATGAATAGGACCACACAATTGCGCTTCTCTTCCAAGATGAATTGTCAAATGTACCATTATATCAAAAAGGGAGGTGGAAAACATCTTTCGAATCCACACAAAATTTCAATAATCTCATCATTAAGTTGTCGCAACGTCTCTGTTTTAAGAACACGTTGACATATTTTATTGAAAAACGTACATAAACGAATTATTATTATTCTAACTTTCTTTGGTAATAATCCTCTAACCACAACAGATAACAATTGCTGCATTAGGACATGATAATCATGCGACTTCAAACCACTAACTTTGCGATCTTCTAATGATACAAATCTTTTGAAATTTGAACAATAACCATCAGGACCTTTAAAATCATGTAACCTCTTACAAAATATTTTTTTTTCGGACAATGACAATATATATGGAGTCGGTGGTAGATATGTTTTATTCCCACGAGGTTGTGCATAAAGACTTTGTCGAATCCACCAATCCTCCAAATCCTTCCTAGAATTAATTCCATCTTTCGATTTATTGTCATGCAACATCGTGCTTAGTAGGCTTTCAGCGACATTTTTCTCAACATGCATCACATCTAAATTAAGTCGCAAGGGAAGTTCCTACAAATATCAATAATACAACACTTTATTAACTTTTTTATTTTTAGGTCAATGAAAGAAAATATAATTTTAATACTAACCTCCCAATATGGAAAATCAAAGAAGATTGATCTTTTTTTCCACCTTAATAGCTCTTTTTTTCCATCATCTTCATCTTTTATGTTGTGGTTACTCTTCCTCTTTTTACTTTTTATTTTCTTACTCAACTCCATCTTTAACTTCTTCTTACTCTTTCTCCTTTTTGTTTCTTCGTTCCTATCTTTTCCAAAAACATCTGGAAAATCCTTCAAAATAACAGAAATATTTCTTCCCTATAGAATTCTAGGTTTATTACCTTCCTCTGTAGTGTTATCAAACCAAGATTTTTGTTTCCTCCATGGATGTGAAGGATCTAGAAACCTTCTATGTCAAATATAAACACTTTTGCATAGGCTGGAAAGTCATTTATTGTCCACAGTAAAATTGCTCTTAAATTTAAAACCGATCTACTGATTGCATCATATATATCAATTCCAACATTTCACAAGTAATTTAAGTCTTCTACCAATGGTGCCAAATATACACCAATATCATTTCCAGGTTGCTTTGGACCAGGAACTATTAATGTTAGCATAATATTTTCTTTTTTCATACATAACATAGGCGAGAGAATATAAGTCACAAGCATTACTGGCCAACAACTATATTTGGAGCTCATCGAGGCAAATGGATTGACACCATCTGTAGCAAGACCAAGCCTGAGATTACGTGGATCAGATGAAAATGATTTCCACCTCTCGTCCACTGCAATCCATGTTACAAAATCTACAGGATGTCGCATTTTTCCATCACTGCTTTTATTGTTGAAATGCCATCTTAGGTCTTCTGCCATCTTTTGAGATCTATACATTCTCCTAAATCTTGGAATGATTGGAAAGTATCTCAACACTTTAGCTGGAACACCTCATATAATCTCCTTAGTGTCCTCATTTATTTTCCATCTCGAAGAGTAACATTTCGGACAACTTTCTAAATCTTGAAACTCTTTTCTAAAAAGACAACAATCATTCTTACAAGCATGAATCTTTTCAAACCCCATGTCAAATACTTTGAGAATTTTTTTTACATCATACAAAATCTTAGGAAGTACATTATTCTTTGGTAGTAACAACTTTAGCAAGTTCAAAAGCTTATCAAAACCATTATCAGATAATCCAACCTCACATTTATGATTATACAAAGTAGTGATGGCGGATAGTTTAGTTTGATCTACACAATCAAGATACAAGGGGGTTTCTGCATCTTCCAAATTCTTAAGTAAATCATCCTCCGTTTTCGAACATCCTCATTTTCTTTAACATCAGTAAAAGAAGTATGATTCAAAAAATCTTCATCTTCAAAATGAATAGCTTTAAGTAGGTCAAATGTATTGTCCAACTTCAGTTCTACGCCCACATTTAATTGTTCGCCATGATGATACCACTTATTACTGCTCCTGTACTTAGGATCCATCCCCCTTATAATCAAATGTTCAACGATAATGTCATTAAGTTGTCGACTAAGATTTTTGCAATCTAAACAGGGGCATAAAAGCTTCTCTACATTTCTTATATTTCTCTTTGCAGCATCTACGAAACATCTTGCCCCTTGGGCGTACTCCTTCGAAGTTCTATAATGAAAAAAATTCAACATAATAGTTGAGTTTTAGCATCAAATATATTTATTTTCTGAAATTAAACATGGTTGAGAATACTGGATTATCTATTTACCTATGTAAATGAACCTAATCTTTTTCCATCAACATATAATTAAGGAGAAACATGGGAAGAAAGAATACTCAAGCTCCAAAACTAAAGAGAAAAAGGATTACTAAAGCACAAACCGTATACTAAATTTGTACTCACTCTATTAACAAAAGACAAATTCATCAGCAAATATTGACAAACAAAAAAGTATCAAATAATAAAATGAAATACACGTCCAACAAAATGAATCTGTAAATACATAAATCAATAGTAACATGATTCAGCCTAGATTTTTCTGATGTATAAATAATAAGAAACAATAATTAGAAACAACCAACCTAACTCTGATGTACTTATAATTTAAGGGATTGTTAGGAAAAACTCTAGCTTTTGATAAAAGATGATACAAATCTTTGAGTGACTTCATTATAAATTAAAATTCAATGGAATCAAGCAATTTATTCGGTTACCCTTGATCAAAGAAAATACGAGGTTACCTTCGATCAAATAAATTACAATGATCTACCGACTTCGATAAATAAAACCAAGAAGGGATTTGATAAATAAAAGAGAATCATACGGTGGTAATGCAACCAAGAAAGCCAGCATTTTAATGTAAATCTCAGCAGAATCTTGCTATTGCAACCAAGAAAATCATACCGTGATTACTCGATGATGCTATAAACATTATAGTTTAAGATCACAGTCCTTATTCAACAGCTCACTGATAAATCCTTTAAATTCCAAATATAGAATATAATTCGTCAAGCAAACATAAGCATATCCATTTAGTAAATACAACAGCAAAACAACCATTCTCATGCGATCACTGAATGCAAATCAAGCCGATACAAAAAAAGCTTATATAATTGGAAACAAACTAAGCATTGAAACATAAAGGCTTACAAAGTCAACTCATGGCAATAGATGGTAAATTATAAGTAGATACTCATATAGCTAATGGAATATTATATTATCTACCTCATAAAAGCATACAGGTGAAATGCAAAAAAGTCCCTCTTAAAATTTGATTGGGAAACTTGGATATGTGGTTTATCCTTTCTTCTTCTCAGCTACGCCAGCTGATCTGCATTCAGCAAAACATAAATTAGGACTTCTCTATAAATAGTTGATATAACACAATAAAAAGGAAACACATTAGTTCCATAAAGCAAGTTAAATGAATGAGACAACATCATATTTTGATGAGAATTCAGCCTAGATTTTGTATTTTGACAATGCTAGTAATACGAACTATTATCAGCTGAATATTTGCTTTAGGTTGTATTCGAAAAATATATCGATTAAACTAATAATCAAATGTCTGAAGCAGCTAACAATCAAAAAAAGTGCCATCTTCATTCTTTAATATAATAATCAAATGCCTAACTCAAAATAAAAAAAAAGTGCATTTGGATTTTTCATTAGTATATTGAGAAAATGAAAAATATACTTACACGTAAAAGTAGATCAACATCTTAGTACACTTGGGGTCCGGATGTGTGGTATAATAATTAATTAGTACCAAAGTGGCTATGACGTAAGACAAAAATCGAAACATATTTTTGTTCAATGAATTCATTTTGAAAACGTTTGACCTTTAAATGGTGGGTACAAAGGAAATGAGTTTGAATCTAGGGTTGAAAACTATTACATGGTCCCTAAGGTAACACCAGTTTTTCATAATCCCTAATGATTCACTTCTTAAATCAAGTTATATTTGGAGTGAGCAGGGAATCTGTTGGTAGTCTATGTTGCTGCATTCTCATCAAAATATGATTTGTTTATTTAGCCATCTTGAGAATTGACTTCCTTATGTCATTTATTAGAACCTGTGGATGGATGGCATATAAATGTTCTTATTATATTGAATTGTGAATCTTTAAGCCTAAAGAAGCACATAATGAATTGATTACATGACAAGAGTTTAAATTATGGTTGTCATGTATGCGTCTTTTCTAATTCATTTGATATTCTTTAGAGCTATTAGTCAGTCTGTTCACTCTATTTCTCAAGACACTCATTATATAAGCAGAAAAACTCTTATGCATATCTAAAAGTAGACATAAGTTATGCATATCTTAAAGCAGACATAAGTTATGCAATTTTTGATGTGTACTTGTATTCATTCTCCTAAATTATACATTCATAACTTTTCCAACCAAATTATCCATATCTAAAAGCAGACATTATCAAACTCATACTACAATCAATCAGAAAATCACTCACTATTGCTGCAACAAATATCCATTTAAGTATATTGAAATACAATTATTATTTTTATCACTTTTCCTACTAAACCATTTAAGCAAGTCAAACAAAAATATCAATTCTAGTTATCTATTTGCATAGAATCCATCTAAAATAAATTACTAGACATTTTCTGGAAAAAAGAACATGCAATTCATAAACAAAAATATAAAACGCATTTTTCTACACTATGGTCGGAGATTGATTTCGAATATACCTTTGAATATATGTTTCTTGATTTCGAATATGGAAAATATTGATGAAGGGTGAAATCAAAGATCGGAGATTAGGGTTCCAGACGTCGTCGAGTTGACTACTGAGGAGCGAACTATTGAAGTGGAGGAGAACAGCTACGAAGATCCAAGATGGAGCGGACAGTTTCGATTAGGGTTATTTCGTTGGAGACGAAAATTGTTAGTGTTATTTTGGGAGGGATATGAAAATGGTTAAGTATTTTTTGGAGGGAGATGAAACTGGTTAATTGTTTTTCTGTAGGGCAGCCGAAAATTTTGGAGCAAAGAGCGTTACACAACACAATAAAAAACAAAATGAGTTAAAAAACAAATGATTAATTATAAACAATAATGCTTTAGAATAACTCGTTATTAAATGACGTTATTAATAACTATTTTCTTGTAGTGCGTGCAGCAGAACATGCATGTCAAAAGCTTACTTTAGCATTCATGAATTGCATAAGAAGTAAATGACAATGAAAAACAACACATGGAATGTACTGCAATTTACAGATTAGGTTCGATTCCAGAAAATGCTTAAAGCTTGTTAGGTAAGCATCAAAAAACAAGGATTTTCTTATATTTATTCAAGTCCTGCTAGTATACACTAAATACTATGCTCATACATGTGTAACCCGTACTTCTACAAACACTTTAAAAAGTGCAAAAAAAACAACGCACCCAGATTAAACAAAACCACGTTACGAGTCTGACTCAAGCTCAGAGGAAGAACAAATTATATCCTTTTTCGACAGTATGATCTGCGGGAACGTGATGCTGAACGTCGAAAGGAGTTGTCCTCAATTTGAAGGGCATAAGGAGAGTCACTCGGTTTAGTAATGATAACCGATGGACAACTGGGGGCAGTGCGTTTGTAAGCAGTACGAGGATCGTAACATGCGCTGACCCAGTGGTTACCATAGTCTTGCGGATCGAATTTATAATCTGCACGATTGTATAAGAAGGTCAAATCAAACCCTGGCTAGAATTGAGTGGAAAAGTCAATTGCATGCTTCACACCAATCCCTGTCTTAACTTTACCTACCTTTATATCATGACGCATTTCCAATAGGGAAGCCCTATCTAACCCCCCACGACAAACCACGACAAAATCCAGATGAGCTTCGCATTCTAGTGTGAATATTTTGTTCTCAAGGGCATTCACATGTTCTATGGCGACCCTCGTAGTTCGTTCGATCTTATACAAAAGTTGATCCCTTGTTTTCTCAATGGTCCTAGAAAATGGACCAAAGAGCTCTTGTGCGGAAGTAAGGTAAGATGAGGTGCATATCCCAAAGGTTCCCATTTCCTTCTTATAATGGTCCTCCAACTCATTAAACTTAATCTCATAATAATTATTCAAATCACTCTTCCATTTAAGAACATCATCTGGATCAGCCTCAAAAGGAGGTGCGGGGGCAATACCTGACCTTAAAGTAGCATTTAGGTTTAAAGCAGCAGAGGGTGCACCTTCGACACTAATTCGCTTTGCAATATGCCCATCTAATTCTTCAACTTTACGTTCAAAAGCTTTAATTTCATCCCTGTATACGACCTCGTGTACACTTTCGGCCTCCTTCAATAAACCTTTCAATTCTGCAACCCTAGCCATAGTAGAATTAAGCTTCTTTTCAAAAATAACCACCTCTGGGTCTTGATCAGAAGAAGGGGATGAAAATCAAATGAGTCCACACAAAATGAAATTAAAGAGGAGTATAAACATGTAAAGTGAGAACAAGAAACTAGAAAACTTCGCAAAGAAATCTCAATCCACATAACATATATACAACCCCGAATATAATGAAAAGTTACAGTCATTTTCTAACGCGAGCTCCAACAATACTACCCTAAGAAACCTAAGACAAACTGGCCAAAGGCAGAGCTGAACTGCAAGAAAGGTCCTTTGAGGTTCATAGCAAGCCCCAACCCAACGGTCCATTGGTCCTTTTGCGGTTAGTTCGAAACCCGCCATATAACTTAAGAAATTCTTACCAAGTGAAATATGGAAATATTCAAGGATATACCTGGCACGTTGCAAGTGAACCTACCCACTCTTAATTTTCTCATATCTAGGTTTTTATAAGAAGGTGGCGATCCTACCCTAAGCTTCACTCAAAGAGTCCTCGAGCTCATAAATTCTCAGTACAGCTTCCTTTCTTGTGTTTTCTAAAGTATCGATTAGCCGAGCCTTAGTTTTCTTGATATTTCTGGCAAAACCACCAAAATACCTAAAAGCACCAGTCATCCACCCCTCATCCCATATACAGGAAGGCACCCTCGGCTCCACTACCCTCGTGCGTTCAGTCACTGGAGAAGACCTAGTACTCGCAGGACGAGTTGGAGCCGCATCTAAGCAAGATACCAAAACCACCTTCTCAGCCTCTTTCTCTCTAGTTAGGTGAGCAATCTCCCTAGACATATCTTGAATGGTCTTCTTCTGCTAAGCAATCTAATTCTCATAAAAATACCATAAAGTTTTTCAGCATCTTTCATAGACCGCTGTGTTCCCTCCAACTTTGATGTATTCCCTCCAACTTTGATGTGACCTCCGTAACCAATGTATGCAACTTAATACAGACATGTGAGGGCATCTTTAGCTTCTTTTATCTCCTTATGAGCACACTGCAAATCCTTTTCAAGCCTTAAATTCTCAATTATGAGTTGAACTGCCTCTGCCTCGGTGGCAGCAGAAGGATCCTTCATCTCAACCCCAAAGTCAGACACACTTATGTCATTCGACCTACGAACAACGGGAAAAAAAGGAAGGTCGGGTTTGAAGGCTTCGATAGGTTCAGGTAAAGGTTCATGGAGGCCATCCTAATCAGTAATAATAATAATAATTGACCGAAAGGTAATCAAAATGCACCAAATAAGGATTTAATATAAACATCCATTATTAACAACATAAACTCAACAAACCCATGCATAGAAGAAACATGCATATATAATAATAAAGGAAAAAAGGATTCACTCCTTATTTAAGTTTCTAAGCTTAAGCCTAAACCACTCCAAGTAGGGGCTATCGAGCGGGAAAGAGCCACTTTCTAAGCCACTTTCTAAAGCATATCACCATCGATGCATCACAGTCATTAAGGGCTTCTTTCTCTTGAACTACTTGGTCAATCCGGGAAAGTAATCCTTGGGTCTCATCCCTAAGTTTTGCAAAAGACTCATCCAATTCTTTCTCACGCCTACAGATAGCCGTAGCATTAAGACCAAGACGGTCTAAGGTTTGGTTCTTGAGCTTGTCCTCGCTTTCCTTCAGAAGTTTAGTAAACAAAACTTCTTCAAAAGACTAAAACAAAAACAACAAAGACGAAACAATCATTCACAAGACAAAAGCAAAATAAGGCAAAAAAGGAAAATTTTCATAACAAAGCGAGGATAACAAACCAACTTTCACCGCATATTAAAGAATCTCAAAATCCACATACAAAGAAGTTTTAAGTAACTACACGAGGAGTAAAAGTAATCCCAGAGTCCTTAGCCACGTCAGCATCCTTAGGCACCTCGCTATCCTGAGGCTCATCACCCTCAATTCGCAGCAAAGAAGCAGAAGGAGAAGCATTCTCCGCAGCGAAATCTTCTTTCCATTGGGCCCGGCAGTAGGCGTAAACATTGTTAATCATGGTCGAATTCCACAAAAAGTCAAGCTTGACCTCCTCCTTAAATTGGCGTAGAGCTGAGGCATACAGATTATAGGTTACAATGGAAGTAATCCTCTTAAGCTCTTCTTGCATCATTTTCAGCCCTCCCTACGCCGCTACCAACTCTTTCTTCATCTCCTTCAACTCGCGATCTTTCAAGGCTAAGGCATCCGCAACAAATTCGAAATCTTTTTCAGCCTTTTTTCGAAATACTTTAAAATCTTCCTCAATCTTGTACTTCTTGGAAGCAAGTTGGACCTTCTTAGAAGTGATGTTAGTCTTCTTAGAAGTAGCAGAAATGAGATCCACTTCAAGTTTGGCAACTCGAGCAAGGGTAACGACCTACTCGCCTTCCCACTTCTGCACCTCCGTCGTCAAAGCGACAAGCGGAAAAAAAAAGAAATAGCAGGTAAGAGGAAATTAGATAAGCAACCAATCAAAAAATATATTCACATAGCACCAGAACTTTTCCATCTTAGACACAAGCACAGAAGGAGAGAGTTCTAAAAATGGGAGGGGAAGGAGAGAAGGTGAAGAGTGGCAATATAGGACAATGTATCCCGTGTAGTCTTCCCCACCTTCTTAGCTAAGTCAGATATGGCACCATCGAGCAGAGGCAAATATCGAATGTCGGGATCATAAAGACGCTGTAGAGGATAAATATGAAGAGCTATTAAAGTAGAAATAGAGGGAGCCATCAAAGGAGTAGAAAGAGTGGAAGCGACTAGTTTCTTAGGACTCTGGTCAAAACTGGTATCAGAGTCATGCTTCCACTTTTAGGTATGCCCCTTCAACGGTTTACTACGGAGTGCTTTCAAGGCTTTAGCATCCATTTCACCTGTAAAAAAAGAAGGCTTCAAGATCAAAATAAGTTCCCCACGAAGGTCAGAATCATAAAAATAATAAACTTAAAATTTATTATTAACAAACTATACCCTCAGGCTCAACCGATGTCATGGAAGACTTTAAAATATCGCGAGAGAATATGTGATGTGGGCGCAGAAAATTGTGCTTCTTTAGCATCTTTTTGGTAAAAAATATCCGAGTTTCTCTCTCCTCTTCCCCTAATCCTAGAATATGGTTTCTACGAAGTTCATACGACTTAGCTGCATCATCATAAAAAATGGGCCGAGTAGGACAATGGTGGAAGGAAGATGGAAAATTATCGGAGTTTGAAATAATGAAATATAAATCGCTCCACCTCTAAGTTTTTCGAGGGACGTCTGTAAGGATCACCTTCTTGGCTTGGACGCACTACAACAGAATCACCATATTACAACGGTGGAAAACAGTTGTAAATGACATATTACAACGGTAGGAGCACCGTCGTATATTAAGAAGTTGTAATAGACTAAAACTTTTTACAACTGTTTTTCGATGTTGCAAGAAACCGTTGTGATATATGTTATTACAACTACTTCTGACTGTTGCAGTTACTTATAACAAATACGGTATAACCGTTGTAATAATCTCTACTACAACTGTTACTCACCCTTGTGATTTCTTATGTTTTGCAACTTTTTCTGACAGTTGTAATATACTGTATTACAACTATAATTGGCAGTTGCGATTTAAATCCAAAAATAATATTTACATGTAGTAGTACATATTAATAATCATAGAATTCATATATTGATGCAGCAACTATAACTAAACCGGATTCATTCATATTTTAATGATCATAATATTCCAACAAAGTACAATACATATCCAACACAACAATCTAAAGTAGATATTCACATCACCAACTAAAATGTTACCAAAACATCATTTGAACATAACCATTCCAAAATACAACGATGCAACACAAAATACATAAGAAAGATAAAATTTTGTATCACAAAACAATGCATACCCTAAGGAAGTACACTAGTCGAAGGCAACAAAGTCTTTATGCCAAGCCACGGTTGATCCAACAACTTCTCCAATGGCACACGTCTCGAAATTCGGCCTACACATCTCGGAATTTCTACAGATCAAGAAATGGATGACATTCAGCGACTACATATTATGTACAATAGTTGATGATCAGATCAGACTGAGTCCTAATAACTATGTTGTGTTCTTCAGTACTTTGAACTCAAGACTACCAACTAACTTTAAATGATCAGATTTTCATGTCTGATAAATACAAAACATACATTGTCTGGTGACATTAATGTAATCGGCTATCTACAATTAACATTCAATATTTCTGGACTTTGAGTTGTTTACCTTTCCGGATCTATGACATTTGCCCTCTTGCTAGCATCCTTTACCAAGCACTTGCTCAAAAATTCCTTACAAGAATCCGAAATCCATTTAGGAATTTCAGGCAGATCATCTGTGAATCCAACCCGGTAAAGAAGGGAGGCTGCATTTGAGACATTCGACCATGGAGCTCTGCCTGTTGCCATTTCTATAATTGTGCATCCGAGTGCCCACACATCTGACGCCAGTCCTTGCTCTTCTCCTCTGGCCACCTCTGGCGCCATGAACATTGGCGTTCCCCTTAATTTTGCCCTAATTTTATTATCACGATCCATATACTTGGCGCAACCTAAACCTGCGATTTTTGATCTTCCATCGCCAAAGATGAGTATGTTCTGACATTTAATGTCACAATGGGCGATTTTCATTGAGTGAAGATGGCTCAATCCAAGCGAAATGTCTTTCACGAAGGATCGGATTTCGGATTCCTGAAGCTTTTGCTTTGGGATGAGGTCGGAGATGGATCCACCGGAGGCGTACTCGAGGAAGAGACTGTAGAAGTCATCGTCTGAATGATAGCCCAAATAAGAGATTATGTAAGGAGAAGAGATTAAAGAATGGATACTCTTTTTGTATTGAAGGGATCCGGAGTTTGAAAGACTTGCCGATTTAACGGCGAAGAGTTCGCCAGAGTTTACCCCACCTCCAGATCTGAAAGGAAATAGGAAATTAAAAAATGGTAGGCAATGTTTACTGTAAAGAAAAGAAAAGGAAAGTGGAAGGAGGGATTTTGAGGTTTACTTTTAGATCGAAAAACTAGATCTACTGGCGAGATGAAGAAAGTTGTAGATGGTGTAAGCGGAGGATAGTGATAAGGGATAGAGGGATAGACAAGAAGATAGGCGGTTCTTATGTGAAAATTTGGCTTTGTTTGGAGCCAAAAATTTGTGCGCGTGAAAATTTCGGAGAGGAGGGAAACTTTTTTTTTGTTTTGGAGCCAAAAACTTTGGGGTGGAGGAAACTTTTTAGTTTTGGAGTCAAAGTATTTATTATTTAAAACCAAAAATAAAGTTGTACATATAAAATAAGTAAGTTACAAAAGCAAGCATTTAAATGAGTTATATTATAGAAGTACTAATACGAATGCATATGGAAATATAGATGCACTTTGAAATTTTCTATATTTTTTAATCATTATAAAGTTTGGAATTTATTAAAGTTCTAATTTTCTTTTAATTTTGCGTTTTATGAGCATTTTAAATTTTATTTTGGAGAACTTAAATTTTTTGAATTTTGTTAAATGTCATTTATAATTATTAATTATTAAACATTAAATAATAAATTATTCAATGTTAGTTATTAAATTTTTTGTTGTTAAAATTGTAAATTAATTGAATAATAAAATTAATTATTTAATATTAACTATTAATTATTTAGTATTAATTATTAATTGTTAATTATATTTATTGACTATTAAATGTAATTAATAAATATTAAATATAATTTACTAATTATAATAAATTATTAAATATATAAAGTAATCGTTGATTATTTTGCTATTAATTTTTTTGATTTTTTGAAAAATAATATTAAGAATGGATTTTTTATTAAATTATTAAATATTACTTTTTAATAATTAAATATAACTTATAAATATGCTTCTTAATTATTAATAATTAACCATTATTACTTAATTATTAAATATAACTTATTAACTATTACATCTTAATTATTAACTATTTATTATTACTTTTTAATTATTAATTATTAATATTGATATTTATTCTAAATTATTGGTTATTAAGAAACGAAATATTTAATATTAATTATTTAAACATTAATTACTATTTTTAATTAGTAATTACTGTTTTTTAATTATTAATTACTAAATATTTCAGATTTTAAAATAATTATTAATAATTACTCATTATTTACTATTTATTATTATTTTTAATTATATTAATTATTATTATTATTATTATTTAATAGTATATTACAACTGGCATAAAAGAAATGTTGTAATAGACATCTATTACAACTGGAAAAATAAAAGAGTTGTTAAAAATAAGTATATTACAACTTTCAGAAAAAAAACAGTTGTAGAAAATATTATTACAACTGTCATTTTGTGACCGTTGTAAAATTACAGTTGTAATATAGCATTTTTGTTGTAGTGACGTAATGAAAACCGGCATCGCCCTATGTGGGACTTATTAATATCGAATAAAAATTGAAGTCCTTCGCAAGTAAGGGTGTAACCATTCTCTACATAAAGAATGAAGGTGGCAATCACAAGAGAATACGAAAGGGAAGCAAGCTGGACATGAATGACATCAGTGGCCGTCAGCCATCGACGGAGGACTGGATGTAAGAAAGACAAAGCCCACATCATATATGTTCAGGTATAAGGGGGGTAAAACCTATTTGGGGAGTGTTAATATGCTCATGAGGTTCAAAAATCCTAACCTCATAACCTATGAACCCAAATTGATTTAAAACGCCCTCGACTTCTTCCAGTCGAGTAATTTTAGAGGACGAAAGTAAGGGGGAAGATGAAGAGGAAGCCATTTCAAAATCTCAAGATTAATTAAAATGCTAAACTAAAGAGATCTAATAGAATATAAAAATAAAAACAAGATTCTTACTTTAAACTTAAAGAAAATCCGAATTCAGAGACGAAATCGATCTAATGGATATTGGGTTTTGAAAGGGAGTGCGGATTAAGGATCTTAAGGCTAATTTAACACTAGAGGGGGGTGAATACTGTTTAATGGATTCTAAGACTTATATGGACTAAATTAAAATTATGACACAAACAAATGCAGAACTTAAACACAGAATCAAACACAGATGCAGAAAGTAAATAAAAAGCAGTAAAAGGAAAGAACACATTGGATTTTATACTGGTTCGGAGTTACCCTACATCCAGTCCTGTACCAAGGCAGAACACCTCATACAGATTTTTATTATACCAAATTCGAGATTACAATCCTCAGTTTCAAAAGGCCTTGAGGTACCTTCCTGTCTCACGAGTCCAGGGCAAACTCTCTTGATTTACGGGCCACAAGATTACCCAATTGATTTCCAGGCACAACCACATCTTATAGAGAGACTCGATAAACTTTTGATTACAAATTGATCCTATAACTCTGAATAACACTTTGAACATCGAGAGAGGGTAGAGAACCAAACAAGAATGAGATTCTAATTTGATTCACTTGAGAATTCAACAGAATTTCGGCACGATCTTAAAAATATGAAAATTTTAGAATATGGATTTATGGAGAAGAAGGAGTGAAGAAAATATGAAAATAGTTAGTTAGAAAAATTCATTTGTGAAGGCTATTTATAGACTAGTAATGATCATAACCATTCGTGAAGAGATTTAAACGAATAGACACTTCTTTTGAAAATTGAAACTTTTGAATTTAACGGCCACCATGTCGACATGGGGTATCCCATGATGTCGACATCCCTTAGTTAAAAACAATGTAAAATTTGTTTTGAAATTGGTATTGAAAGGAAAACAAGATGAAATGATTCTGGAGTAAAATAAACTAATTTTCCTATGTTTTAAAATAAAGAAGAGTAGAAAAATATATTTTTAGAATGTATATATAAATTTGATTTTAAACCTCAAGTATATATATATTATAAAAGAATATTTAAAAATCAGAAGATAGTTTTAAAATCAAATGAAGTTTAAAACAAGAGTTTATTTAAAAACAAAGACAAAGAATATTTTAAGGCTAAAACATTTTGAAAAGCAGTTTTGAAAATCATTTTGAAAAACCATTTTGAAGTAGTTTTGCAAGCTTCTTCCTGTAAAATATCTCATCACATCCGGACTCGAGAACTTGTACAAAACTGTGATATCCCAGAATTTCAAGCAATTTAAAATGTGATAATTCCCTTTAATTATTTTTTTTAAAATTGGTAAATTTGTTATTTTCATAACAATTATAATAAATATGTTGTTTTTTAACATAGATTAATAAATTTTAAGTAGAATTATTATTTTTAAAATTGAATTTGGTTTTTTTTAATATATATATTTATTTGAATTGATTTTAAATTGGATTTTAAATTGAATTTGAATTTGAATTTAAATTTGAAATTTAAAAGATATATATATATATATCAAATATATTTTGGATTTAAATATATCATGTATGATTCTATTTAGAATATAGTGTGTTTTATTCTATTTTCTTTTAAAAGAATTTTATTCATATAAATTAAGAATGTATTTATTAAATAGTAAAGTAAAGATAAAAGTCTTATAAACATTTAAAAATTTAATTATGCATGTAAAGTTACATGTGTTAACCTATAAACTTCCTTAAATGACATGTGTTAGATTTTAAGACAAGTGTCAATTTTTATTCTAATTTTCTTTTATTTTTAATAAAAACCTAATTTAGCTTATATAAACATATATCATTCATCTTCATTTCCTTTTCCTATCCTTATTCTAAAAACTAAGAAAAAGAAATAGCATGTACTTAAAACCCTGTAAAGCAAATTCCAGTAAAACAAAATCCAAGAATTTAAGCAAACTCAATCAAGCAAGGTTTCAAATTTCAAAGCTTAGATCATCTCAACAACAAAAAGATTTCCTGTAACAAGCTTTCAGGGATCAAAAGCAACTCAAGTTTTCAGAGTTTCAAACTGTTTCAATATCTCTGTTCATCATTAACTGCTGTGTAAACATTTTATTTAAAAGGCTTAAGTAAATTAAAATCTGTACATGTGGTTTCTGGATTGAATTGTGCTTTGCATGTATATATACAAGTGTGAATCCTATATGCTTGAATGTGTTAGAGTGTGCATGTCAGATATATCTAAAGTTCTTCTCTGTTTCATAGTTACAGAGTTTAAATTTAAATCAAAATTTAATATCTCTTTATCTATTCACTGATAGGCCTTAGTTTTCAAACACGATATGTTTGTTTAAACATAGATTAAGGTTTAAAAATATTTATGTAAATTAAGTTTGAAATTTTCTGGAAACCAAGAAGAACAGTGGAAAACTTAAGATATGTTAAAATTCAAACATCTAAATTCTTCGATTTTCTTATATAACCTGAATCACCATCTAAAATCATGATTTTTAAAAGTTAAAACAGGATTTTTAGTTTGAGATCGAGTGAGATAATCGTAGTTGATCAGATTATGGATTTTGGGCTATTTATGGTGATGGGTGAACTCGGGAAGGTCGGGATTGCTACTCGAGACGGCGAGGGAGTAGGCGAACTCAAGAAAAATGCTAAGTGAATTTATCATCCACCATGGCGGCGATGATTGATCGAAGTAGGGTTTAAAACCTAAATGGGTCGAGGTCTGGAACTGGGTTGCTGCGGCGCCTCTGGTGGATCGGAGTTCATTGGACTGGGGGGAAAGGTTGAAGGGTTAGTCGGCGAACCTTTGGGCGGAGGTGCGTGGTCGCTGGTGGTCGGCGTTGTGAGTTCGAGGAGATTTTAGTTGAAGGTTTATGGTTTCAATTGGTTTGAGTTTTCTCGATGTCGATTCTGAGTTAGTGGAGAACTTCGAGTGGTCAGAATCAGAAGAGTGGGTCGGGGCCGACTTGTCAAGGGTAGTGTGGATGGTCGGAACTGCCTGGGTCGCTGGTGCATGTGCACGAGGGTGTCAGCGGTGTCAGTGGGTTTGGGTAGATGGTTGACTCGAAGGGACACTCGGGGATAAGGGCAGGTGGCTCGGGATCGTCTTCGAGAAGAACGTGAATGAAGTCATGTTTCAGATTTAAAATTTTAAACTAACAATGTAAAGGTAAGGGGAGTACTCGGGGTAGGTCTCGGGTAGAAGTCGAGTTGGACCCGAAGCAAGTTTTAAAACAGTTTTAAAAGTTTTTAAAAGCAAGGTTTTATAATTTGTTAACTTTAATTGGTTAAGTTAAATGTTTATTTTATTTGAAAACTTAAAATAAATGATTTGATTAAGTAAGTTAATTAAAGATAAATGTTTTAAGATATGTTAATGATAGTTAGGTAATTAATAAAGGATAATGGTTTATCTTAAAAGTTAATTAAGGTTTTAATAATTTAAGATTAATTAAATTAATAAAGTAATTAAAGAGTAATTAATTAGTTAAATTAATTAATGATTAAGGATTAATTAATTTGTAATTAAGGGTCTAGTTAATTCATTAGAGATTAATTAATTGATAATTAGGAACTAATTAATTAAGTAATTAAGATTAATTAATTTATAATTAGAGATTAATTAATTGAGTAATTAGAGATTTATTAATTAAGCAATTAGAGGTTAATTAACTGGTAATTAAGAAGTAATTAATTTTTAATTAAGTTTTATTAATTAATAATTAAGGTTTATTAATGGATAATTAAAAGATAATTAATCTGTAATTAAAGATTAATTAATTGGTTTATAAGGTAATTAAGGAATGATTAATTAATTAAATGATTGTAATTAATTAATGATTGATTAAGCAGGGTTAGGTGATTAATTCTTAAGTAATTAATTTAAATTGAGTTAATTAAATTAATTATAGTATGAATTAATAATTCTTGTTTATGGATGATTGTTTGAGTAGAATGTCTAGATTGATTGATATCTATTGTATGATAATCTACGTTATTCTGTGATGTGATATTGGATATATCAGTGATAAATGAGTGATATTTATTTGTGTTAATGCTATGTGAATTCAAGTATTGAATTGAATTAAATTGTTTAACTTTAAAACAACTTGGCCTTTAAGATACGTTTGGATTTCGATGAGACCGGGATCGTATATTAGTTTTGATTATCCGAAAACCACATCGATCCAAGTTAAACGTTAGGTCGTGAAATCTCAAAGTGAAGATCGAGATGGAGTTTCAGAGTGCAAGGGTTATTGTCGTTAACTCTGAGGGTGATTCCAAAATGAGTGTAACGAGATAATGCCTTTGGTTTCGTTCGAACCTGGAACGAACTTATATGGATTTAATGCTTTCAGAACATCGTTATTGGAGGACGATGAGCATTCTAAGATATGTTCTTTAAAAGGTAATCGTAGCCTCAAGCCTCATCAACCGAGAATGGCTAAAACAGGGGAGGTGCAGCAAGGCTAAGTGGGTCGCGCTCAAGTAGGACGAGATTTTCCTCTGTCTAGATGTCCCTTTTTATTCGGCTGTGTGGTGGTTGTTTGGCCGCAACCACGGGGTTGTCTTGTTCGGGACTATCCAGTAAGGGATGGTTCCGGCCTTGTGTTGCAGGGGGTCGGGAGGGATCCTCGGTACGGTGATCTAGGCCACATACTATGATGGGCGGTACCCCAGTAGCCCTGCCATTGTATGGAATCCAATCTCCAATAAGTGCCCTCGGATTTGATTGTAAACCTATGTATGCTGGAATTTAATAGATGTAACAATTTTAGCTATTTGATTATTTTACTTGAAAACCCTAGACACTATTATAATATCACCGGATTTCCTATAAAATGTTTTGGTTAGCGTAAGGTAAAAACTTACCCGTGTTTATGTGTGGGAAGTCTTACGTGATACCTTTTCAAATGGTTTTTCAAAGTTAAGAAACTTTAACCCGTTTACTCACACCAGACCCATGTCTGACCCGGAGTTTATTCTGTTTTTCTTAAACTCTTGGGTACTCAAATTTTTATGAGTAGCCAAGTGATCAGGTCTTGGATTATTGAAGTCTGGAGGAGCTTGAAGCAGAAGTCCAGACGTATATATCTATCTATCTAGTTCCGCTGTGTTAGTGATGTATGTTGTATTTTGGGATGTATGAAATGGCAGATATGTATATATGACTGTCTTGTATGAATGATGTTGTGTAACTCTGATATATGTAAGACTATGTAATAGTTATGTGATGTATTATATTTTGTTCCGTTTCCGCTGTGAGATTCTGAATTGTGTTGTTCTTTCTTCTTTCTTTCTATTTCTATCTATTTCTTTCTTAACAATGATGCGTCTTTCTGTGGATAGAAAGGCGGGTCGTCTCAGTTGGTATCAGAGCTGAAGGTTAAGCGAGAACCTTGGCTCTGGTAGGTTTACTCATTAAGGATAGGGTCAGTGATACCCTAGAATGAGTTGAGTGTGTATATATATATATATATGAGGGCGTATTTGTTATTTTCTTATAAAAAGATTTTAAAACGGTTTTAAAAATTAGTTTTTATACAAGTTTATATTTTGATATATAAAGCAATAGTTTTTCTATATATATAAAGGTAATTGGTTGTTGTATTATTTGAATTAAACAAAATAATAATAAGAATTAAGTGGTAATAGAAATACAACCAAATGGAAATGGATTAAAAATAGAAATTAAAATCATGAATTTGTATAAGTGTTTTCAGATTGAGATAATAATGAATTGGTTTCCAGATATGATAATCTTGGTTATTATCATAAATGGTAGTTGTGTTTAATAATAAAATGTTTGTTGTATCTTATTAAGAGGATGTTCATCTTTCTTAGATAGATAATGATAAAGCAAAAAGGAATGTTTTAGAGAAGTAAACATTTAGGTGAGTATGACTTATAAATTGGAATTGAAGATAATTTAAATTGTGAAGTTTTAAATCTAAGTCCAATAATTTGTTAACAATTGGTTTTGAAGATAAAATTGGGTAATAATTTGGATTCTGAAAATTAAATTGTTTAAAGAGTTTTTGAACTCTTATTTGAACTTTGAAATAAGTTAAGTAAAGGTAATTTAAAATGATATTTTGAAATTTGGACTCAGAATTAAATGGTTTAAAAAAAAATTAAGTTGTTAATTTAAAAATAAAGGTTGGAATGATTTAAAGGATTAAATCAACATTTAAGAAATTAACTCGAATTTATGAAATTCGAAATGGTTTTAAGTTGAGATTTGAATTAAAAAAGTTCAAACTGAATTTGATTTGAATTAATTGGAGTTGTGATTGAAGATGGATAAGTATAAAATTCAAATGGAAAATTTGAATTGAATTAATTTGAAGTGAAATTGAAGTTGAATAAGTTTGAAACTCAAATGGGATTTGATTTGAATTTGGATAGGAATTGAAGTTAATTTAAATTGAACTGAAATTGAATCAATTTAAATAGAAATGGAAATTGGAAATTGTTTGTTTGGTTGATAGTGTATGGTTAATATGTATGCCTTAAATGGTTGAAATGAAATAAAAATTTTGAATTATCTTTTGTTTTAAATTTCGAGGACGAAATTCTTTTAAGTGGGGAGGAATGTGATATCCCGGAATTTCAAGCAATTTAAAATGTGATAATTCCCTTTATTTTTTTTTAAAATTGGTAAATTTGTTATTTTCATAACAATTATAATAAATATGTTGTTTTTTAACATAGATAAATAAATTTTAAGTAGAATTATTATTTTCAAAATTGAATTTGGGTTTGTTTAATACATATATTTATTTGAATTGATTTTAAATTGGATTTTAAATTGAATTTGAATTTAAATTTGAAATTTAAAAGATATATATATATCAAATATATTTTGTATTTAAATATATCATGTATGATTCTATTTAGAATATAGTGTGTTTTATTCTATTTTCTTTTAAAAGAATTTTATTCATATAAATTAAGAATGTATTTATTAAATAGTAAAGTAAAGATAAAAGTCTTATAAACATTTAATATTTAATTATGCATGTAAATTTACATGTGTTAACCCATAAACTTCCTTAAATGACATGTGTTAGATTTTAAGACAAGTGTCAATTTTTATTCTAATTTTCTTTTATTTTTAATAAAAACCTATTTAGCTTATATAAACATATATCATTCATCTTCATTTCCTTTTCCTATCCTTATTCTAAAAACCAAGAAAAAGAAATAGCCTGTACTTAAAACCCTGTAAAGAAAATTCTAGTAAAACAAAATCCAAGAATTTAAGCAAACTCAATCAAGCAAGGTTTCAAATTTCAAAGCTTAGATCATCTCAACAACAAAAAGATTTCATGTACAAGCTTTCAGGGATCAAAAGCAACTCAAGTTTTCAGAGTTTCAAACTGTTTCAATATCTCTGTTCATCATTAACTGGTGTGTAAACATTTTATTTAAAAGGCTTAAGTAAATTAAAATCTGTGCATGTGGTTTTTGGATTGAATTGTGCTTTGCATGTATATATACAAGTGTGAATCCTGTATGCTTGAATGTGTTAGAGTGTGCATGTCAGATATATCTAAAGTTCTTCTCTGTTTCATAGTTACAGAGTTTAAATTTAAATCAAAATTTAATATCACTTTATCTATTCACTGATAGGCCTTAGTTTTCAAACACGATATGTTTGTTTAAACATAGATTAAGGTTTAAAAATATTTAAGTAAATTAAGTTTGAAATTTTCTGGAAACCAAGAAGAACAGTGGAAAACTTAAGATATGTTAAAATTCAAACATCTAAATTCTTCGATTTTCTTATATAACCTGAATCACCATCTAAAATCATGATTTTTAAAAGTTAAAAAATACTTTTTAGTTTGAGATCGAGTGAGATAATCGTAGTTGATCAGATTATGGATTTTGGGTTATTTATGGTGATGGGTGAACTCGGGAAGGTCGGGATTGCTACTCGAGACGGCGAGGGAGTAGGCGAACTCAAGAAAAATGCTAAATTAATTTATCATCCACCGTGGTGGCGATGATTGATCGGAGTAGAGTTTAAAACCTAAATGGGTCGAGGTCTGGAACTGGGTTGTTGTGGCGCCTCTGGTGGATCGGAGTTCATTGGACTGGGGGGAAAGGTTGAAGGGTTAGTCGGCGAACCTTTGGGCGGAGGTGCGTGGTCGCTGGTGGTCGACGTTGTGAGTTCGAGGAGATTTTAGTTGAAGGTTTATGGTTTCAGTTGGTTTGAGTTTTCTCGATGTCGATTCTAAGTTGGTGGAGAACTTCGAGTGGTCAGAATCAGAAGAGTGGGTCGGGGCCGACTTGTCGAGGGTAGTGTAGATGGTCGGAACTGCCTAGGTCGCTGGTGCATGTGCGAGACGGTGTCTGCGGTGTTAGTGGGTTTGGGTAGATGGTTGACTCGAAGGGACACTCGGGGATAAGGGCAGGTGGCTCGGGATCGTCTTCGAGTAGAACGTGAATGAAGTCATGTTTCAGATTTAAAACTTTAAACTAACAAAGTAAAGGTAAGGGGAGTACTCGGGGTAGGTCTTGGGTAGAATTCGGGTTGGACCCGAAGCAAGTTTTAAAACAGTTTTAAAAGTTTTTAAAAGCAAGGTTTTATAATTTGTTAACTTTAATTGGTTAAGTTAAATGTTTATTTTATTTGAAAACTTAAAATAAATGATTTAATTAAGTAAGTTAATTAAAGATAAATGTTTTAAGATATGTTAATGATAGTTAGGTAATTAATAAAGGATAATGGTTTATCTTAAAAGTTAATTAAGGTTTTAATAATTTAAGATTAATTAAATTAATAAAGTAATTAAAGAGTAATTAATTAGTTAAATTAATTAATGATTAAGGATTAATTAATTTGTAATTAAAGGTCTAGTTAATTAATTAGAGATTAATTAATTGATAATTAGGAACTAATTAATTAAGTAATTAAGATTAATTAATTTATAATTAGAGATTAATTAATTGAGTAATTAGAGATTTATTAATTAAGTAATTAGAGGTTAATTAACTGGTAATTAAGAAGTAATTAATTTTTAATTAAGTTTTATCAATTAATAATTAAGGTTTATTAATGGATAATTAAAAGATAATTAATCTGTAATTAAAGATTAATTAATTGGTTTATAAGGTAATTAAGGAATGATTAATTAATTAAATGATTGTAATTAATTAATGATTGATTAAGCAGGGTTAGGTGATTAATTCTTAAGTAATTAATTTAAATTGAGTTAATTAAATTAATTATAGTATGAATTAATAATTCTTGTTTATGGATGATTGTTTGAGTAGAATGTCTGGATTGATTAATATATATTGTATGATAATCTATGTTATTCTGTGATGTGATATTGGATATATCAGAGATAAATGGGTGATATTTATCTGTGTTAATGCTATGTGAATTCAAGTATTGAATTGAATTAAATTGTTTAACTTTAAAACAACTTGGCCTTTAAGATACGTTTGGATTTCGATGAGATCGGGATCGGATATCAGTTTTGATTATCCGAAAACCACATCGATCCAAGTTAAACGTTAGGTCGTGAAATCTCAAAGTGAAGATCGAGATGGAGTTTCAGAGTGCAAGGGTTATTATCGTTAACTCTGAGGGTGATTCCAAAATGAGTGTAACGAGATAATGCCTTCGGTTTCGTTCGAACCCGGATCAAACGTGTATGGATTAAATGCTTTCAGAACATCGTCATTGGAGGACGATAAGCATTCTAAGATACGTTCTTTAAAAGGTAATCGTAGCCTCAAGCCTCATCAATCGGGAATGGCTAAAATAGGGGAGGTGCAGCAAGGCTAAGTGGGTCGCGCTCAAGTAGGACGAGATTTTCCCCTGTCTAGAGGTCCCTTTTTATTCGGCTGTGTGGTGGTTGTTTGGCCGCAACCACGGGGTTGTCTTGTTCAGGACTATCCAGTAAGGGATGGTTCCGGCCTTGTGTTGCTGGGGGTTGGGAGGTATCCTCGGTACGGTGATCTAGGCCCCGTACTGTGATGGGCGGTACCCTAGTAGCCCTGCCATTGTATGGAATACAATCTCCAATAACTGCCCTCGGATTTGATTGTAAACCTATGTATGCTGGAATTTAATAGATGTAACAATTTTAGCTATGTGATTATTTTACTTGAAAACCCTAGACACTATTATAATATCACCGGATTTCCTATAAAATGTTTTGGTTAGCGTAAGGTAAAAACTTACCTGTGTTTATGTGTGGGAAGTCTTACGTGATACCTTTGTTTTCAAATGGTTTTTCAAAGTTAAGAAACTTTAACCCGTTTACTCACACCAGACCCATGTCTGACCCGGAGTTTATTCTGTTTTTCTTAAACTCTTGGGTACTCAAATTTTTATGAGTAGCCAAGTGATCAGGTCTTGGATTATTGAAGTCTGGAGGAGCTTGAAGCAGAAGTCCAGACGTATATATCTATCTATCTAGTTCCGCTGTGTTAGTGATGTATGTTGTATTTTGGGATGTATGAAATGGCAGATATGTATATATGACTGTCTTCTATGAATGATGTTGTGTAACTCTGATATATATAAGACTATGTAATAGTTATGTGATGTATTATATTTTGTTCCGTTTCCGCTGTGAGATTCTGAATTGTGTTGTTCTTTCTTCTTTCTTTCTATTTCTATCTATTTCTTTCTTAACGATGATGCGTCTTTCTGTGGATAGAAAGGCGGGTCGTCTCAGTTGGTTTCAGAACTGATGGTTAAGCGAGAACCTTGGCTCTGGTGGGTTTACTCATTAAGGATAGGGTCAGTGATACCATAGAATGAGTTGAGTGTATATATATATATGAGGGCGTATTTGTTATTTTCTTATAAAAAGATTTTAAATCGGTTTTAAAAATTAGTTTTTATTCAAGTTTATATTTTGATATATAAAGCAATAGTTTTTCTATATATATAAAGGTAATTGGTTGTTGTATTATTTGAATTAAACAAAATAATAATAAGAATTAAGTGGTAATAGAAATACAACCAAATGGAAATGGATTCAAACTAGAAATTAAAATCATGAATTTGTAGAAGTGTTTTCAGATTGAGTTAATAATGAATTGGTTTCCAGATATGATAATCTTGGTTATTATCATAAATGGTAGTTGTGTTTAATAATAAAATGTTTGTTGTATCTTATTAAGAGGATGTTCATCTTTCTTAGATAGATAATGATAAAGCAAAAAGGAATGTTTTAGGGAAGTAAACATTTAGGTGAGTATGACTTTTTGGCCTCAAAAGGTCCGATTTATCTATCTCCAATCAAACGTCTTTGGTTTTGGTTGCTTCACATGTACATGCATGCGCCCGTGAAGTGACTTGATGGAACCCGTGAATAAATGTGAAACTCTTGACTTACAGATGACATCGGGAATCTTCATTATTGAGCCCGGGGGGTGGTGGTCGGGGGCGGGAGGTTAATCGGCTTTGCGACCTGGCGCAAAACGTAATCTTAGTAGCGAAGAAGAGAGGACTTATAAATTGGAATTGAAGATAATTTAAATTGTGAAGTTTTAAATCTAAGTCTAGAAATTTGTTAAGAATTGGTTTTGAAGATAAAATTGGGTAATAATTTGGATTCTGAAAATTAAATTTTTTAAAAAGTTTTTGAACTCTTATTTGAACTTTGAAATAAGTTGAGTAAAGGTAATTTAAAATGGAATTTTGAAATTTGGACTCAGAATTAAATGGTTTTAAAAAAATTAAGTTGTTAATTTAAAAATAAAGGTTGGAATGATTTAAAGGATTAAATCAACATTTAAGAAATTAACTAGAATTTATGAAATTCGAAATGGTTTTAAGTTGAGATTTGAATTAAAAAAGTTCAAACTGAATTTGATTTGAATTAATTGGAGTTGTGATTGAAGATGGATAAGTATAAAATTCAAATGGAAAATTGAATTGAATTAATTTGAAGTGAAATTGAAGTTGAATAAGTTTGAAACTCAAATGGGATTTGATTTGAATTTGGATAGGAATTGAAGTTAATTAAAATTGAACTGAAATTGAATCAATTTAAATAGAAATGGAAATTGGAAATTGTTTGTTTGGTTGATAGTGTATGGTTAATATGTATGCCTTAAATGGTTGAAATGAAATAAAAATTTTGAATTATCTTTTGTTTTAAATTTCGAGGAAGAAATTCTTTTAAGTGGGGAGGAATGTGATATCCCGGAATTTCAAGCAATTTAAAATGTGATAATTCCCTTTATTTTTTTTTTAAAATTGGTAAATTTGTTATTTTCATAACAATTATAATAAATATGTTGTTTTTTAACATAGATAAATAAATTTTAAGTAGAATTATTATTTTCAAAATTGAATTTGGGTTTGTTTAATACATATATTTATTTGAATTGATTTTAAATTGGATTTTAAATTGAATTTGAATTTAAATTTGAAATTTAAAAGATATATATATATCAAATATATTTTGTATTTAAATATATCATGTATGATTCTATTTAGAATATAGTGTGTTTTATTCTATTTTCTTTTAAAAGAATTTTATTCATATAAATTAAGAATGTATTTATTAAATAGTAAAGTAAAGATAAAAGTCTTATAAACATTTAATATTTAATTATGCATGTAAATTTACATGTGTTAACCCATAAACTTCCTTAAATGACATGTGTTAGATTTTAAGACAAGTGTCAATTTTTATTCTAATTTTCTTTTATTTTTAATAAAAACCTAATTTAGCTTATATAAACATATATCATTCATCTTCATTTCCTTTTCCTATCCTTATTCTAAAACTAAGAAAAAGAAATAGCCTGTACTGAAAACCCTGTAAAGCAAATTCCAGTAAAACAAAATCCAAGAATTTAAGCAAACTCAATCAAGCAAGGTTTCAAATTTCAAAACTTAGATCATCTCAACAACAAAAGGATTTCCTGCAACAAGCTTTCAGGGATCAAAAGCAACTCAAGTTTTCAGAGTTTCAAACTGTTTCAATATCTCTGTTCATCATTAACTGGTGAGTAAACATTTTATTTAAAAGGCTTAAGTAAATTAAAATTTGTGCATGTGATTTCTGGATTGAATTGTGCTTTGCATGTATATATACAAGTGTGAATCCTGTATGCTTGAATGTGTTAGAGTGTGCATGCCAGATATATCTAAAGTTCTTCTCTGTTTCATAGTTACAGAGTTTAAATTTAAATCAAAATTTAATATCTCTTTATCTATTCACTGATAGGCCTTAGTTTTCGAACACGATATGTTTGTTTAAACATAGATTAAGGTTTAAAAAATATTTAAGTAAATTAAGTTTGAAATTTTCTGGAAACCAAGAAGAACAGTGGAAAACTTAAGATATGTTAAAATTCAAACATCTAAATTCTTTGATTTTCTTATATAACCTGAATCACCATCTAAAATCATGATTTTTAAAAGTTAAAACAGGATTTTTAGTTTGAGATCGAGTGAGATAATCGTAGTTGATCAGATTATGGATTTTGGGCTATTTATGTTATGGGTGAACTCAGGAAGGTCGGGATTGCTACTGGAGACGGTGAGGGAGTAGGCGAACTCAAGAAAAATGCTAAGTGAATTTATCATCCACCGTGGCGGCGATGATTGATCGGAGTAGGGTTTAAAACCTAAATGGGTCGAGGTTTGGAACTCGGTTGCTGCGGCGCCTCTGGTGGATCGGAGTTCATCGGACTGGGGGGAAAGGTTGAAGGGTTAGTCGGCGAACCTTTGGGCAGAGGTGCGTGGTCGCTGGTGGTCGGCGTTGTGAGTTCGAGGAGATTTTAGTTGAAGGTTTCTGGTTTCAGTTGGTTTGAGTTTTCTCGATGTTGATTCTGAGTTGGTGGAGAACTTCGAGTGGTCAGAATCAGAAGAGTGGGTCGGGGCCGTCTTGTCGAGGGTAGTGTGGATGGTCGGAACATAAGGGCAGGTGGCTCGGGATCGTCTTTGAGTAGAACGTGAATGAAGTCATGTTTCAGATTTAAAATTTTAAACTAACAAAGTAAAGGTAAGGGGAGTACTCGGGGTAGGTCTCGGGTAGAAGTCGGGTTGGACCCGAAGCAAGTTTTAAAACAGTTTTAAAAAATTTTAAAATCAAGGTTTTATAATTTGTTAACTTTAATTGGTTAAGTTAAATGTTTATTTTATTTGAAAACTTAAAATAAATGATTTAATTAAGTAAGTTAATTAAAGATAAATGTTTTAAGATATGTTAATGATAGTTAGGTAATTTATAAAGGATAATGGTTTATCTTAAAAGTTAATTAAGGTTTTAATAATTTAAGATTAATTAAATTAATAAAGTAATTAAAGAGTAATTAATTAGTTAAATTAATTAATGATTAAGGATTAATTAATTTGTAATTAAGGGTCTAGTTAATTCATTAGAGATTAATTAATTGATAATTAGGAACTAATTAATTAAGTAATTAAGATTAATTAATTTATAATTAGAGATTAATTAATTGAGTAATTAGAGATTTATTAATTAAGTAATTAGAGGTTAATTAACTGGTAATTAAGAAGTAATTAATTTTTAATTAAGTTTTATTAATTAATAATTAAGGTTTATTAATGGATAATTAAAAGATAATTAATCTGTAATTAAAGATTAATTAATTGGTTTATAAGGTAATTAAGGAATGATTAATTAATTAAATGATTGTAATTAATTAATGATTGATTAAGCAGGGTTAGGTGATTAATTCTTAAGTAATTAATTTAAATTGAGTTAATTAAATTACTTATAGTATGAATTAATAATTCTTGTTTATGGATGATTGTTTGAGTAGAATGTCTGGATTGATTGATATCTATCTTATGATAATCTATGTTATTCTGTGATGTGATATTGGATATATCAGTGATAAATGGGTGATATTTATCTGTGTTAATGCTATGTGAATTCAAGTATTGAATTGAATTAAATTGTTTAACTTTAAAATAACTTGGCCTTTAAGATACGTTTGGATTTCGATGAGACCGGGATCAGATATCAGTTTTGATTATCCGAAAACCACATCGATCCAAGTTAAACGTTAGGTCGTGAAATCTAAAAGTGAAGATCGAGATGGAGTTTCAGAGTGCAATGGTTATTGTCGTTAACTCTGAGGGTGATTCCAAAATGAGTGTAATGAGATAATGCCTTCGGTTTCGTTCGAACCCGGAACGAACTTGTATGGATTGAATGCTTTCAGAACATCGTCATTGGAGGACGATGAGCATTCTAAAATATGTTCTTTAAAAGGTAATCGTAGCCTCAAGCCTCATCAACCGGGAATGGCTAAAACAGGGGAGGTGCAGCAAGGCTAAGTGGGTCGCGCTCAAGTAGGACGAGATTTTCCCCTGTCTAGAGGTCCCTTTTTATTCGGTTGTGTGGTGGTACCGTGGTTGTTTGGCCGCAACCACGGGGTTGTCATTTTCGGGACTATCCAGTAAAGGATGGTTCCGGTCTTGTGTTGCAGGGGGTCGGGAGGGATCCTCGGTACGGTGATCTAGGCCCCGTACTGTGATGGGCGGTACCCTAGTAGCCTTGTCATTGTATGGAATCCAATCTCCAATAAGTGCCGTCGGATTTGATTGTAAACCTATGTATGCTGGAATTTAATAGATGTAACAATTTCAGTTGTGTGATTATTTTACTTGAAAACCCTAGACACTATTATAATATAGCCGGATTTCCTATGAAATGTTTTGGTTAGCGTAAGGTAAAAACTTACCCGTGTTTATGTGTGGGAAGTCTTACGTAATACCTTTGTTTTCAAATGGTTTTTCAAAGTTAAGCAACTTTAACCCGTTTACACGCACCAGACCTATGTCTGACCCGGAGTTTATTCTATTTTTCTTAAACTCTTGGGTACTCAAATTTTTATGAGTAGCCAATGATCAGATCTTGGATTATTGAAGTCTGGAGGAGCTTGAAGCAGAAGTCCAGACGTATATATCTATCTATCTAGTTCCGCTGTGTTAGTGATGTATGTTGTATTTTGGGATGTATGAAATGGAAGATATGTATATGACTATCTTGTATGAATGATGTTGTGTAACTCTGATATATGTAAGACTATGTAATAGTTATGTGATGTATTATATTTTGTTCCGTTTCCGCTGTGAGAAACTGAATTGTGTTGTTCTTTCTTCTTTCTTTCTATTTCTATCTATTTCTTTCTTAACGATGATGAGTCTTTCTGTGGATAGAAAGGCGGGTCGTCTCAAAAACCAGGATGTTCGTGGGTTTGTAAGCCACTTGTCGTAGGTTTGTAAGCTACTTGTCGTGGGTTTGTAAGCCACTAAGAAGATAGAAATGGGCTCCATCCCAAATGAAATATGGAATGAAGATTTCTTTGCTATTATGAAGTTTTAACGATAAACTAGACACTTATCTTGAAATCTTGATCTTAATACTCATGAGTCTTCAAACTTGATTTCTTCATCCTTGATCTTTATACTGTACAGTCTTCAATAATCAGTACCTGCCTTATATATATCCTGCATAATAACATTCATATATATCTAGACAATAGTGTTAGTATATAAGTTATAATAAAATAAGTTACAAAGGTTGTTGTCATCAAAACCACTATCTCCAGTTCCTAACAATCTCCTCCTTTTTGATGATGACAACCTTATAAAATATACTTACCACTTCGATCATACCATAACTTACCCTTACACCAACACCTCCCCCTTACTCCAAGCCTACTATTTTATATAACTTCTCCCCCTTTGTCATCAACAAAACAATAACCTATAAACCTTGAACTTAATAGAAAATGAGATAAACAAACATATGATACAAGAATAATAACTATGTATGAGTGAAATATAGCATCCTAAGTTAAATGGAATTCAAGATTTTATACATCAAAGATTGTCTTTAGAAGAACATTAATTAAGATAACACTTTATATACAAATTAACAAACCAATATATAATCAAGAAAGAGAAACAAAAACGAAAAACACTTAACGATGACCCTTAACTATTGGTGATTTATGGACCGAACAATTTGGATAATGGAAACAAAAGTTTTCACGTTGCTCGACCAAGTTCCCATTAGCGTCAAAAAGGACCTCTCCAATGCAAATCACGCCATCGTCTTCGTCCATATGAACATCCGGATTTGGTAGAGGATGTTCTTCTTCTTGATCCTCTTGTGGTTCTTCCATAGGCTCTTTTTCTTCAGAATCCATGGTTTTTGATGATTCTTCGATGACAATGGGATTGGCATGGTTATCCATAAAGAATTTTTGCAAATTCCTAAGAATTCTGCCTTGCCTATCTTGTTCTCTAGCCATTCGCAGTTGACTTACTTGAATTTCCGTCATCATTCGAAGCAAATCTTTCATCTTCTCTTGTAATTTGATGCCTCGTACATGTAAAGAACGTTGAAAAGGGCAAGAATGAGGAGAAGTGGGTGAAGAAGGTTCATTATTAGAAGAAGAAGCCATTAATTTACCATTTTAGAAGTTTATTACAGAGAATAGAACAGAGAAAAGGAGTAAAAGTCGAAATATATAAATATATAACCAAATAACTAATTTTAGAGCGAAATTTAAATTTGAAAATCTCGGCATGTATGTCGACATAGGGGGATGGGTCATGTCGACATGCCCAGTTCAATTTTTGAAGAATTTTTATTTATATTAATTATTAACTATACTTGTATTATTTATAATTTATATTTCAGTTAATGAACATATACCAAATTCTCTTCTAAATTTAGTAAAGTTTTGTTCATTTAATGGTTTGGTTAATATATCAACAATTTGTTTTTCAGTATTAATATATTCAAGAGTTATGACTTTTTTACTTATATTATCTCTAAGAAAATGATGTCTAATATCAATATGTTTTGTTCTAGCATGATGAGTTGGATTTTTAGATAAGTTTATTGCTGTAGTATTATCACAATAAATTGGTGATTTAGTTATAGTTAATCCAAAATCTTTTAAAGTTTGTTGCATATATATAACTTGAGAACAAGCCAAAGCAGCAGATATATATTCTGCTTCAGTTGTTGACAAGGATACAGTGTTTTGCTTCTTACTAAACCAGAAAACCAGAGAATGTCCTAGAAAGTGACAAGTTCCACTTTTACTTTTTCGGTCTGATTTACAACCAGTGTAATCAGCATCTCAATATGAAATTAAATCAAATACATCATTTTTAGGGTAAAATAAACCATAATCTAAAGTATGTTTTACATATCTTAAAATTCTTTTAACATCTTTTAAGTGAGTTTCTTTAGGTTGAGATTGGTATCTTGCACAGAGACAGACACTATGCATGATGTCAGGATGACTTGTTGTTATATAAAGCAGCGAACCAATCATTCCCCTATATAATTTTTGATCAACATCTTTTGATTTATCTTCTTTACTTAAAGCTTCATTAGTTGTCATTAGAGTTGGTTTCCCACTAGAAGTGGTCAATCCAAATTTATTAATTAAATCCTTAGCATATTTTTCTTGACTAATGAAAATTCCTTTATCTAATTATTTGATTTGAAGTCCTAAGAAGAAGCTTAGTTCTCCGATATGACTCATTTCAAATTTTTTAGTCATTATATTTGAAAATTCTTTGTTCATTATGTTAGTAGTTGACCCAAATATTATATCATCTACATATATTTGTACTAATTGAATATCATTTTTGTTTCTTTTAATAAAAAGAGTTGTATCTATTTTACCAATTTCAAAACCAGATTGTAGTGAATAAGATCTTAGTCTTTCATACCAGGCTCTAGGAGCTTGTTTCAGACCATATAAAGCTTTCTTTAATTTATATACATGATTTGGAAATTCATTATTTTCAAAAAGTGGAGGTTGTTCAACATAAACATCTTCTTTTAAAAAACCATTTAGAAAAGCACTTTTAACATCCATTTGATATAATTTGAAATTATTGTAATTTGCGAAAGCAAGTAGAATCCTGATAGCTTCTAGTCTTGCTATGGGTGCAAAGGTTTTGTCATAATCAATTCCTTCTTCTTGACAATAACCTTGCGCGACCAAACGAGCTTTATGTCTCACGACCTCACCAAGTTCATTCATTTTATTTTTATTAACCCATTTTGTTCCAATTATACTTTTATCCTCAGGTCTAGGAACAAGTTCCCAAACATCATTTCTGGTGAACAGATTCAATTCTTCTTGCATAGCAAGAATCCACGAATCATCAGATGATGCTTCCTTTGGATTTTTAGGTTCAATAGTTAATATAAAAGCTACATTACTCATACTATTTAGTTGATTTCTTGTTTTAACTATAGATTCAATATTTCCTAGTATATTTTCTACAGGATGATCTTTTAATAGTCTAATTCTTTTATTAGGTTGAATGATTTCACAATTAGTTTCATTAGGTTCATTATTTAAAGTTACAAAATCTTCTTCATCTTCTATTTGTATAGTATCTTTAAAATTTTCATCAAAAGATACATGCATTGTTTCTTCAATAGTGTTAGTTCTTAAATTATAAACTCTAAATGCTTTACTTCTGTTAGAATATCCGATAAAGATACCTTTGTCGGATTTAGGTTCAAATTTATCTAAATTATCTTTTGTATTAAGAATAAAACACTTACTACCAAAAACTTTAAAATAAGCTACTATGGGTTTCTTATTGTAAATTAATTCATATGTTGTTTTATTAGTTAATGGTCTAATTAAAATCCTATTTAATATATAACAAGTTGTAGCGACTGCTTCAGCCCAAAAGTTTGTAGGTAAGTTACTATCAGAAAGTATTGTTCTAGCACACTCTTGAATCGTTCTATTCTTACGTTCTACCACTCCGTTTTGTTGTGGAGTTCTTGGAAAAGAGAAATTATGAGTGATTCCTTTTTTATTACAGAAATTCTCAAAATTTTCATTTTCAAATTCTCCACCGTGATCACTACGAATAGTTTTTATTTTTAAAGAAAATTGATTTTGAATTCTTTTAGCAAAATTCTTAAATAATTCAAAAGCATCACGTTTAAGTTTAAGAAAAATTATCCAAGTATATCTAGAATAATCATCCACAATTACAAAAACATATTTATTGTGATTAATTGATTGAACTTGAGATGGACCAAATAAATCTAAATGAAGTAATTCTAGAGGTTTAGAAGTAGAAATCATATCTTTTAATTTAAATGAACTTTTCTTAAGTTTTCCTAATTAGAAAGCATCACATATATTATCTACTTTAAAGTTTAACTTGGGAAGACCTCTAACTAAGTCAAGTTTTGATAACCTAGATAACAGTTTGAAATTTAAATGACCAAATCTTTTATGCCAAATCCAAGGGTCACTTGTATTAGCCAAAAGACATAAGTTATCATTTGAAACTTTCATACTAAGGATGTAAATGTTTTTCTTTCTAATTCCTTCAAAGATAATATTTGACTTATTATCTTCGATGTGACACTTATCTTTTCCAAATTTAATTTTAAATCCTTTATCACATAGTTGACTTATACTAAGCAGAATATGTTTTAAATTCCTAACTAGCAAAATATCATAAATAAGAGGAGTTTTAGAATTACCGACATTGCTGACGCCAATCACATATCCTTTTGAGTTGTCTCTGAAGTTGACCAATCCACCATCTTGATATATAATGTCATTGAGTATCTCGGGATTTCTAGTCATATGCCTTGAACAACCACTATTAAGTATCCATTTATCTTTCTCAATTTGCACAGTTTGTCGATTGGTTGTCGATTCTACAAAAGCCATGTAACATGTCTGTTCCTGTATAACAAACTAATTCGGTAGATAACTTGATTTTTCATAAAAACTATATGCAGACCTATGATACTTTGATGAAATGCATAAATTCAAACTAGTATTAACAAAATTTCCTAAAAATGCCATTTTCAACTTTTCAAGTTTCAGATTATGAAAACTATGAAAACCTATGTTCTGATACCAATTGAAAGAGAGTGCGGATTAAGGATAAAGGGAGTGCGGATTAAGGATCTTAAGGCTAATTTAACACTAGAGGGGGGGTGAATAGTGTTTAATGGATTCTAAGACTTATATGAACTAAATTAAAATTATGAAACAAACAAATGCAGAACTTAATCACAGAACAATCACAAAATCAAACACAGATGCAGAAAGTAAATAAAAAGCAGTAAAAGGAAAGAACACACCGGATTTTATACTGGTTCGGAGTTAACCTACATCTAGTCCTATACCAAGGCAGAACACCTCATACAGATTTTTATTATACCAAAGTCGAGATTACAATCCTCAGTTTCTAAAGGCCTTGAGGTACCTTCCTGTCTTACGAGTCCGGGGCAAACTCTCTTGGTTTACGGGCCACAAGATTACCCAATTGATTTCCTGGCACAACCACACCTTATAGAGAGACTCAATAAACTTTTGATTACAAATTGATCCTATAACTCTGAATAGCACTTTGATCTTCAAGAGAGGGTAGAGAACCAAACAAGAATGAGATTCTAATTTGATTCACTTGAGAATTCGGTAGAATTTCGGCACGATCTTAAAAATATGAAAATTTTAGAATATGGATTTGTGGAGAAGAAGGAGTGAAGAAAATATGAAAATAGTTAGTTAGAAAAATTCGTCTGTGAAGGCTATTTATAGACCAGTAACGGTCATAACCTTTCGTGAAGAGATTTAAACGAATAGACACTTCTTTTGAAAATTGAAACTTTTGAATTTAACGACCACCATGTTGACATGGGGTATCCCATGATGTCGACATCCCTTAGTTAAAAACAATGTAAAATTTGTTTTGAAAATGGTATTGAAAGGAAAACAAGATGAAATGATTCTGGAGTAAAATAAACTAATTTTCCTATGTTTTAAAATAAAGAAGAGTAGAAAAATATATTTTTAGAATGTATATATAAATTTGATTTTAAATCTCAAGTTTATATATATTATAAAAGAATATTTAAAAATCAAAAGATAGTTTTAAAAACAAACGAAGTTTAATAAGAGTTTATTTAAAAACAAAGACAAAGAATATTTTAAGGCTAAATCATTTTGAAAAGCAGTTTTGAATATCATTTTGAAAAACCATTTTGAAGTAATTTTGCAAGCTTCTTCCTGCAGAATATCTCATCACATCAGGACTCGAGAACTTGTACAAAACCAGGATGTTCGTGGGTTTGTAAGCCACTTGTCGTAGGTTTGTAAGCTACTTGTCGTGGGTTTGTAAGCCACTAAGAAGATAGAAATGGGTTCCATCCCAAATGAAATATGGAATGAAGATTTCCGTACTATTATGAAGTTTTAACAATAAACTAGACACTTATCTTGAAATCTTGATACTCATGAGTCTTCAAGCTTGATTTCTTCATCCTTGATCTTTATACTATACAGTCTTCAATAATCAGTACCTGCCCTATATATATCCTGTATAATAACATTCATATATATCTAGACAATAGTGTTAATATATAAGTTATAATAAAATAAGTTACAAAGGTTGTTGTCATCAAAACCACTATCTCCAGTTCCTAACAGGTTTTTCGTATCTTTTCTTCTTTTCCTTTCTTGGCCAAAAGTGTAAAAAGGAGCAAAGAGAAGACGAAGGAAATATATACGTACTTAATTTGAATACAGGCCACATGATCAAAATAATGAAGGAATATGCGAAACGTCAATCAATTAGCAGCCAAAATAATGAATACAAAGATTGAAACAGATTTGCCTAGAGAAACGAAAGGTTTGATTTGAAAACGGTCCAGAAAGTGGTCCAACGAGGGAACAACACATGTACAAGAGTATTAAATGCAAAAGCGACTAATAAGACTTTTTCCACTAACGAAAACTAAAAACAGAAGTGACGAGACGTGCATACCAAGTGTGAATAACAACAAGTCTACAGCATTGCCGCAGACTTTGTGGCAAGTGTTATACTCATACTTCCCGAATCCTGTTTAAGGCAAGGTGATGTAAGACCAAGGTCATAATAGGATGCTCTCTCAATAAAAGTTGCTATGCAAAAAGGAAAAGCAAAGAATAAAGCAAATCCAAAAGAATATTGCGCTTGGAAACTGCACGACGATGGCAAAGGTTCAAACTACGTCGATCCTCCTGATCCCTATATTATATTATGATACTGAGCCTAAAACCAAATATGGCCATAGGGTGCAGTAAATAGTCTACAACCATGATACATGGTACTTCGGTGTAATCAAAATTCCAAAATAACAATAAAATGTTAATGTTGCGCCACGACATAAGGAGTTATATATATGGTGTCAAAACATAACACACCTCACTTAAAAAAGACACACGCCATCAATGACATATTGCACTCACAAGCCAATATGTATGGATAGTAGAACTGTGCTAACAATCTTGCATTGAAGAAAAATAGGAACGTTGCCCTCGATTTCTTTTGACATTGGAAAAAAGAGTGAAGTGACACAATGCACCGCCATCAAGACATCAGCACAGAGAAAGGACTGTGCTGCACTCAAAGGGCTGAATAAACCCCAATTCATTCCCAAAGCTTGTACATTGCAAATAACTCCAAGAATGGATATGCACTGTACTCATTAGAAGCTACTTAAGAATCCATGGGCTACATGTAGGCCACTCAAATAGTGCACCAGTGTAGATCCATGCTTACAAGTAAATGGCAAAGATATAAGTCTCCCTCATCGATAATCCACACAGTCCATCACTCAAAGCAGCTCGACATAGAGCCACATAAAGTGATAGCCTTCACAAATGCAGCTCGATCACCCTAACCAACCGCATAAGTATCATCTATGCTCAGGGAAAATCAAAGGAGCAACCATCCTTTGAGGCAAAAGTAATAAAAGTGGTGCGGTTCAGCCTGGAGAAAAAAGGGACAACGACTTGCTATACTCGCACTCAGAGGTAATACCTGGGTCATTCACCCTTCGAAGAGAAGGAATTTAGAGCCCATTAAAATCTGGAACCTCCCGCCACAAATTCAAGCATTCCCGCTTCAATTTCAGGTATTCCTGCCTCGATTTCAAACTTCCCACCAACTCCAAGAATTAACCGCTCTTAATATGGTTTCCCATCAAAGACATGTCAGTGATCTACGCACACCAAACAAATAATGTGAATGGATGACATGTGGCATGATCCAACGGTGGGAACTAAAGCAGCAAAAGAAGAGTGGTTGTGGGAGTCTATGTGCATCTTTTACACTATAAATAGGAGATAGTCTGGAATGGAAAAGGGATCCTTTTTTGGAGAAAGGAAGAAAAACAATTGTATCTTCTATTTTTTTTGCTTTTATCCATGTAAAAGTGTATGAAGGAGGAAATATATAATGAAAGATTTGATCCGTGGACTTAGTATTTCAAAATAATCCGACCACATAAAATTCCAATGTGTCTTTTATTTCTATGCACTGTTACTTAGTTATTTCATTTCAAATTCCTCTCAACTTCAATTCGCAAGTAGAATATAAACTTAATTTGACATTTTAACAAACAATTAAAGTGCAAGTACTTGATTGTGTAAGCTTTCAGCAACATAATTACTACTCAAAGGAAAATTTAACATCACTTAAACTTGTTGATTCCAAAATTGTAGGAGTAATTAAAGCTTCAATTACTTCACGATCATCTGAGGTGTTGTGAGACAAAAAATCGCATCAAGAGAAATTATATTTCTAAACGTTCCAAACCCACTTGGTTATGGTTACCGAAAATCTTACCCCCGAACCCTACGTAGGAAGTGGGTACCAGAACTTTGTCTTATTTTTTGCAGGTACACCGCATATTGAAGGAGAGATGTATTCCTAATTTTATAATGCATATGGAAACGAAGCTATAAATGCAGAAAATTAGAAAATCTAATAATCATATCTTTACTTTGATTTTATGAGAAATATTATCTTTAAACTAATACATATTTTGAAATAAAGGGTTTGTCGGCTAAAAGATTATAAAATATATGATTAAACTAAAGCTTGGGCTTGGGAAAGAAAAATTGCTTAGAACAGTAGATTGAAAATTTTGCCAATCGACTAATCCAAGGCCAAAAATTGAACTAGTCAACTAAATTATATAAAGCAGTCGATTATGTTCAAGATTGCTCTAGGGTTATAAGTTTACCCTAGTTCAGTCGACTGAGCTAGTGTAAATTAAATGGCTAAATTAATTTTTCATGGTCTACTAAATCGACCCTTGCTCTGTGGAATAAATTTTCAACCGATTCAGTCGATTGAATATTTTGGCCAGTCTACTGAATTGGTGGTTTCCAGTTTTTAAACAAAATAGAAAAGTCATGTCCTTTTCATTTCTACTTTACTCTTTCAAAATTCAAAACCCTAGTTTTCAAAAGCTTCTACTTTGAATCCATAGCTTCAAAACAAAAAATTTCAGTTATAAGAAAAAGGAATAATCTCAAAGAAGGAAAGCTCCTTCATCATCTACTCCTTCACATCTTGAATTTGCTTCTGACGGGCAAATTCAAATTTGGTTGAATCATAGTAAAATCACTCTAAAGCATTTCAACGAACTCAATGCCAAACAGGTATTCCAAAAGACTTTCTACAAGTTGTCATATTTTGAAACCTTTGGAATTGAAGCAAAAGCACGGGAGCATGAATTCTTTCTCTCATCGATGCTAACCAAAACAAGGTAAACTTTTTATCCTTTCCTAGTAAGAATGTTCTATGAAAATTTGTGTGGAAACTTTTCCAAGCCTGAAAGTGATGACGGATTATTATGGAGCAAAGTTCTGGGAATAGAAATTAAGTTGCATGTCAAAGATATGGGGGCAATCTTAGGTTGTGCTAGTTCCAAATACTATTTAGAGGATATTGACCATGACGAATTTGCTTATAACTTTACTAGCTATTTATTCCACATGGAACAAACAGCCAATACATCCATTAATCTTCGTCCCCAAGCACGAATTCTTAATAAAATGATTATCCACACTATTTTGCCAAGAACCGGTAGCTATGAGAAGATGTACGACAATTATTACAAGGTTTTATATGTGATTTATTCAAATAAAATTTTTAATTGGGCTATAATAATTCATGATGAGAATAAAAGTTTCCATGCCTACTCTCGACACACTATGTTCTTTGCATCCTATTTGACTAAGATTTTCATTAGCTTTGGAATTGATGTTGAGAGCATGCAAAATTTTACTTTGCTTAAGGTAATGGACCAAAAATATGTTTCTCTTATGAAGTTACGTTAAAAAATGGAGCCTCTTGTACCACACAACGTTTATTTATCTCGCATTGTTCAAGAGAACATAGCCCAGTCACAAGCTCAACCAGCCGTACAACAAACTACTCAACAGGAAATTGAAGAATAAGTTAATTGGAGTTCCGATGGTGATAAGGAGTTTGTATTTGTCGAGCCTTCCAAGACTATCTCCGCCAACACCGCCATCCTCAATAATCAAGAGATTCTTTTTAAACAACAAAGAAAACTAATTAAGAGACAAAAGAATTTTGAAAAGACCACGGTTGGCTTTTTGGAGAAGATATGGAACAAAATATCTTCATGTTCTCGTCCATTCTCTCCACATGACTCGAAATCAGAAAGCTATATCCTGCTTATAGCCTTGGGTTGCTAGGTTTGTGTTTACTTATGTTTGTTTGTGATTTGGTGATGAATTATATGTTTCTCTTGTACTATTTAAACTTAAGTGTTTTGGTGTTGGTATTCATGTGGTGATTGTGTATGTTTGTTTGGACATATGTTGTGTTTATGTCATTTTATATGTCATATGTTCTTGTTTGCTAAGTGTTCTATTTGTTCATTATACAATTCGTCATTTTACTTCCATGTTTGCTATTGTTGTTTATGTAATTCTTGTTCCTAAAAATGTTTGTTTGTCCTTTGTTATTTATATGCATCTCATACAAATCCCTTGCATTGTTCATTTCTGTAGTCCCACCTTCGTCGTATTCTCTTTTCTGTAGATGACAAAGGGGAGAGTATATCGACAAGTGGAGCACGTATTAAGGCGAAGAGTTATATATTATCTTATCTTAACTTATATAGTTGTCATCATCAAAAAAGAGGATACTGTTAGAACCCTTTTTGTGTGTTTTAATGATGACAATTATATCTCTTTATATATCTAGAATATTATATTATGCAAGTTCTGGAACATATTGAATCAGAGAATCAAGGAAAAACGAAAGCAGCATCATCTACATATCAAAAGATAAGGATGGATCGTCAAGTCAAATGTATGTGTTTGGTCTTAGATATACTTGTACATATCACCTTGATAGTTCATATGCATACACACACACTTGCATGCAAAGATTTCCAAAAATCAAAGAGTTAAAAGATATAAGCAAATTACAATATCGTAGAAAATACATGTATGATAATTCCTATTGCTAAAGCATAAGGAATCAGCCTTACATGTTCCTTATTAAACATTTTAATAAGGTGTTTTTGCGTATTGTTTGGGACATTCCCAACAACCTTTATATTTAATGTAAAAGATATAATTTACAAATCCAGTATCGAGTGTTAAACAACCAAACTATTATTGATTTTAATATAAGTACATCATTAACAATCAGCTTATGTTATTTAGTTATAGTCTAGAAATATTTATTTACCTTTTAGTGATTCTTTATTGTGGATGCACGCTTCCTTTGTATTTTGATTGGAAATCAAACTATTTGATATTTCTATCAAAATACTTACTCAATTCTGATGCTTATAGAATGATACCTACGTATCATTTCTTGGATCTTATCTGGAAGTCCAACAAACTCAATATTGTTCCCACTTACTTCGAGACACTTTGATTATTATGTGCAGATAGTCTATTCTAAATCATTATTTAGAATTTTTCATTTCAACACAAATGTACCGAAACACAAAGGCATACCAAGTGATAATTTTTTGTGAATAAAATCCAAATTAACTTGAGCACATCAAACCATTAATCTATTACGCTAATTTTAACAACTGAAATCTACGGATTTATTCTTATCAATGTGGCTCACAATATTCCAACTGCATTAGTCTTTCTCTTAAAGACACATTTGCAGCGGCCAATCGATCATATCTCTTCGGTTGCAAATATCAATATCTTATTTTAACAATGCATTTGGAATCCATTTTGGACTTGCGCATCATATCATATCATAGATGTAACGACCTGCCTTTTCGAACCCCAGAAGTCAATACTAGTACATCCACGGTATTCACTTGTCGGATAACTAAGTGCCAGAAAGATAGATTTTTAGGGGAAAGAAAGGAGATAGAAGATAGAAGAAAAAAATAATCATAGAATCTCATAACGCAATGGAATAACATATATTAATCAACATAATACTTTACAAAGCCATTTAAAAAATGATACATCAGAGTCATACTAATACAATTCTACCCTTGGACAGTTATAACAGCCTGTCCCTACCTAACTAATATAAGATACATATAATACAACAGAAACAAGATAAATAACTAGCTATCGATGAGCCTCCTGCTCTAAGCTCCTCCAAAATGCATCCATGGGAAGCCTGAACTACTTGGCTACCCGTACAAATTTGAGCACCCAAGAGTTTTAGGGAAAGAAAATAAAACCCCGGGTCAGACATGGGCCTAGTGTGAGTAAACTCAAACAACTGAATTATTATGTTTAAAGCCCTTTTAAAATCAAAGGTATCTCATAAGACCACACCGCACATAAACATAGACGGGTTTTTACCTTACGATAACCAAACCATTTCATATGAAATTCCCTAATATTATAATAGTTTCTAGATACAAATGCTTATTAATCATAGCCAAAACTATTACATTAATTAATTCCAGCATAATAGGTATATAACTAAGACCGTAAATGCTCGTATTGGAGAATGGATTCCATACAATGACTAGGCTACTGGGGTACCGCCCGTCATGGTGCATCTCTAGATAAAATAACACCGAGGACCTCGTTGGGATCCCCTGCCAACACAGGGCCGGCCTACTACTTGATTAGCAGTATCGAATATGATCACCCCTTAGTTAATGAGCCCCCAAGCATACAAATGAGAGATAATATTGACTCCAGATAGGGATGATCATACCCTAATTGGGAGTGACCCACTTAACCCTACTGCATCTCCCATGTTTTAATCATTCCCGACTGATGAGGCTTGAGGCTAAGTTTTACCTTTTGTATAACACTTCCCACTTGGAATGCTACACTGCCCTCCAAACATTAACGCAATGCTAGCATTCACCCATACAAGTTCGTTCTGGGAATGAATAAAACCGAAGGCACTGTTAGTTCCTGAGATGATGGTTTTGATGATAACAACTTTAAGACTTGTTATAAAATATAAATACTAATATTCTTGTCTAGATTTATATGTATATGCAGGATATATATGCAGATATTGAAGAATAAAGACTGTACAGTATAAAGATTCAAGGCTGAGTATAGAGATTCAAGACTTACGAATTCAAGATTGAAGAAATCAAGACTGAAGACTCATGAGTATCAAGAGTTCAAGATTTCAAAAGTTCAAGAGTTCAAGATATCAAGATAAGTAATAGTGTCTAGATTTATGTTAAAATTTCATAATAGCACTAAAATCTTTATTCGGATTTTAATTGTGGAATGGAATCCACCTTCTCGCTTTAATAGTGGGATGGAACCCACGACCTCTTTAGTGGGATGGAACCCACGACCTTCTCTAGTGGAATGGAATCCACGAAATTTTCAAAAAGATTTATTTTAAATATTTTTCCAAAAACTTTTTAAAAGTCATCTCTCTTAGTTTAATATTTTAGCCTTAAACTATTTTTATTATCTTTTATATTTTGATTTCAAAATAATCTCTTGTTTTTAAACTATCTCCTAGTATTAATATTATAAGCTTTAAATCTCAAAAATATATCATATACTTAGTTTTTAATATTACTCTTATATTATAGGTTGTATATTTTTAAGATTATTTTTTAAATCTCTTTTATAAGTTTAAACTATATTCAAAATAGTTTACAAAGTTTAGAAATTGTTTTGACAAGTTCTAGAATAAATATCATTTTAAAAACAAAATCAATTTTCAAAATACACATAGGCACATCGACATCCCCCATCTCCCCATGTCGACATGGTAGCCGTAGAAATTCAAATTTCAAATTTTCAAATGAAGTGTTTATTAGTCATAACCTTTCACGAATGGACACGACTGCCATTCTTCTATAAATACCAGTTGTTTTCAACGAATTTTAAGTTAGTATTTCTTCATTTCTTCACTCCTTCTTCTCCACTCAAATATTCTTTTATATTTTAACAAAACTCTACCGAAATCCTAAGTGAATCAAACTCGATCATCTTTAGTTTGATTCTCTATCACTCTCTCTCAAAGATCTCAGTGCTATTCAGAGTTATAGAATCATTTGTAATCAAAGATCGAAAGATCAAAGTGTATCGAGTCTCTCTCTATCAAAGTGTGATTGGAAACGGTGTGATTGTGGCCCGTAAATCAATTGGGTGTGAAGGTAGCCCGTAAATCAATTAGGTGATCTTGTAGCCTGGTTAAATCGAGAGACTTTGCCATGGACTCGAAGATAGGAGGGTGTATCTCGTGGCCTTGAAATCGAGGTTGTAATATCGACATTATATTTGAAAAGAAATATGCATAAGAAATTGTATGGGACTAAATGTAGGGTAACTCCAAACCAGTATAAAATTCTAGTGTGTTCTTTCCTTTACTGCTTTTATTTACTATTTGTATTTGTGTCTGATTCTGTGATTGTTTCTGTGTTTGTGAATTGCATCTGTTTGGATTTAATGTCAAAAGATTTCAAAAATTCCATAAAATCCATTAAACACTATTCACCCCCTCTAGTGTTAATCCAGCCTTAAGATCCGTAATCCGCATTTCCTACAAGCACTACTTTTATTACATCCATTTTGGGATAATCCTCAGGATTAATAGCAAGCAGCCCTTGCACTTCAACGGCTACATCTTTGGTTCCATACTCTTCAAGATATCTTCAGTTCGAAATGCTTTAGTTGGACCAAAGTGGTTTTCAGATAACATATCCGATCCCGGTCTCTTCGAAACAATTTTCGAATAATTTTTGGTAAACTCAAACCCGATTATCTAGGAAATAAACAGACAAAGATAAGAGCGGAAATCACCTCCTAACCGTTAGTGGACGGATTTCCTTATCATTTATTCTAGAAGAACGAAACGAGATTTATACGCATAGTACAACATCATTGGGGATGACTATGCCATATAACTCACGTGTTTCTCCTAGATATTTCTAAAGTTACGTCTTGGTTTAGGTTTGATAGTCGGTTATTTAACTATCAAATAAACAATCATTCAAACATTTATTTAATTCCACATGGGATCCACTAAGCCTTTGTTAATTAATTTTTAATTAATAAAATCACTTTATAAAACTTAATCAAAAGATCTTTTACCAAACGCTATTCCCAAAACTCTTTACATCCCTTTTATACTTGGTAAACATTTGTATACTTATCTCAATGATATAAGTATATTTACCAAACTTTACAAAAGTTCTCTTCTTTTCAAATTCCTTTTTGAAAACATTACTTACTATACACCGATCCATTTATCCTTTATAAAAAGTTCCCTTTTAAAAGCTCAATTCACATTTAAATATCTTTATAAATTTCCAAAATCAATTTATAAAACATTTTTATAAGTCTACAAGTCAATTTACAAAACCTGCTTACAAACCTCTAAAATTATTTATAAAACATTTCCCCATTTAAAACTCCTTTAATAAATCTTCTTTAAAAAAAATCCTTTACAAAATATCTTTTGCAACTCATCCTTTTAAATCACTTTAAATAAACCTTTTTACTTAGTAAAACCCATTTTTATAAACAAGTTATTATTTTTAAATACCTTTATACAATAATAATATAACTTGAAAAATCATTTATAAACCTTAACCCCAAACTAATTAAAGAATTGAAATTAATTTAAAACCATACTTTATAATTTCAAAAGGAGCTTAACAATCCTAATGGCAGTAATTTAAGTTACCATTTAACATCAATTTCACTTTCAAGTCACTTAACCATTTATTTACATAAGTCAACATATATGTAAATGTAATTCATATCCAAATCAACTTGTCAATACAAATCAACTAGCATATACATGTCCAAATAACTAATAGTAGGATGGTGATTTGTCCTGCTAAATAAGTGTCCAAACAATTCAATCAATTTATAGCAGAATGGGGATTTATTCTGCTATCAAATGTCCACACACAAACAATTTACATTTTACCAAAATGGGGTTTTATTCTACTAAGAGATGTCTTACAAACAATCACATTATAACTTGTTCACAGTCATTTGTCTACTTAATAGTACCAACATTTGAATTCCTTGAGTTCAAAACCATCTTTGAAAGAGAAGTACCTATAAAATAATTTGATTCTTTGAAAACACGGAATTTAAAACATAAAACTCCTTTTTAAAATAATTATTTACAATTTAAACCCTTATTTAAATCATAATCAATCTTATTTAATTCTTAACTTAAGTTAATTATAAATCAAGAAATAATTAAACCTTTAATAACTAAATAGATAATAATTAACTATTATATAAGTAATTTAACCTTAATTAATCCTTTATTAAATATTAAATAATAATTTAAACCTTCATTAATAATTAAATATTAATTAATCTTAATTAATTAATTAAATAATCTTTTAATTTAAAATTAAATAATAAATTAAACCTTAAATAAATAATTTACTTTAAATTAAAGCCTTAATCAATTAAAAATAATTAAATAATTGATTTATTTAAATAATTAACCTTATACTTAATTAATAATTAATTAAAAATAAATCGTGTACTTAAATTATATTTAATTAAAAATTAATCTTACTTAATTAATAATTAATTATAATTAATCTTATTTTTTAAGGTAATTAATTAATAACTAATCTTTACTTAATTATAATTAATAAACCATGTTTAATCTTAATTAATTATTAAAAATTAATTAATGAAATTTAATCATTAAAAACTTAATTAACTCTATAAAACATTATTATTAAGTTTATAAAACAATTTCAAAACATTTTAAGTTAATAAAACCAAATTTTGCAAAAATCGGACTTTTAAGCGAGACTGCATCCATAGCGACTATCGCTATGGATACCCGTAATCTCAACTTGTTATTATCTTTCCTTTTGAAACTTCACCTTAAAGTTTACTAACTTTTTTTTCAAACGTAAGAAAAACTAAGTTTGAAAACTAAAGCTTTTGATTTCAAACTATTTATTATAGTTTCCATTAGAAATTTCGTATCACTTTTACAAACAAGATGCTATCTAGCATACACCATATAAATATGTTTATAACACACACCATTTTTACGACTACCATATAAATAAGATCACAACTTTAAAACCAAACACATCACTTTAATCCATCGATTCAAGTCTAATGCCTAAAGACAAACTATCACATACATATACATCCAAACCATATCATAATCCAAACACTAACATCATATATAAATGCCATTATATAAGCAAAGTAAACGTCTTTCCGAAAATAGAAGTTTACTCACCAAAAATCTTTGAAAACTTGAAATGCTTTAGAACTGTAAAGCTTGGAAAACCACACAAAAATCACTCGAAAATGGGTCATTTTCTCCTCGATTTTTGGCCATTTTACTTTCGGAAATTGGACAAGTGGAAAAAAGAAAAGTTTTAGGAAATTCTTTTCTCTATACTTTTAGTAAAGGAATCACTCAATTTCGATTTGTTTTGAGGAAGATATGGTCAAAAGAAGGAGTGGTATTTTTGGCCTTAATAATATGGGTCAAAAAATGAGTCAGAAAGAAATGCAATTCTGACCCAAAAATATTCGAAGTTTGAAAAAGTGGTGTAAATAAAAATTGTAGCCACTGGAATTCTATATGGTTTGAAAAAAGGAAAATCTTGATTTGGAGTAGTATGGAGGAAGTTATGGCCGAATGAAGTGGGAGAAAAATAGATAAGTTTTTAAAATGAAAAGGAGGAGATTAAACAAGTTTGAAATCATTTTAAAAGTTTAAACTTGGATTTTTAAAAACTTAAAATTATGAATGGAATCCATTAAAAGGTTTCATGAAGCTTTTAGGAAGATGAGAGAAAAGAAAATGAAAATAAAATGAGAAAGAAAATGTGAAAAATTAGTTTTATATGAAATAGAAAATTACCATTTTACCCTCATGTACCCTACCCCCCTCATCATCTTGCCACGTCACCACCCCTTTCCTCAATGTACAAATCCTCCAACACTAGCCTCCTCCCCTTTTCATGTCTAATAAAACATGTTAAAACATGTTTAGTACCTATTTTGTACTTATGTTTCCATATGATGTGACATATATATTTTTATTTTATTTTCCTAACTTATATTTTAAACTTTATATACTTAAATGTATACACATGCATACATACATTATACAAGCCTAACTTATTTAAAAATGTATATGTTTGGTTAATACAAAGAGTTCAAAACATTTTCGATAGCTTTTATCCGACGAAAAGTCTAAAATTCGAAAAACGAATTCCAGTCGCATTTTCAATCTTTCTTTGAATTGATTATTTTTGTAAACAAATTTGAAAAACTATTTTACAATCATTATTTATTATTAAAAAGAGTATTATTTTGATTATAAATCTATTATTTGAATATTTAAAATTAATTAAATATTCACAAATCAAAGCATTGAAATTCCGGGTCGTTACAGTAGAGTCAATAATCTTAATGGTTTAATTGATATTTGAGGATTATCTATTTTTGACATTGATAAGAAACATGTAGTTTCTTTTCAATGTGCAAGAATACTTATTAGACATTCTAATGCATTATGTTCATTTGCTAATTTCATTTCATCTCTTGTAATCAGTTTTATTCTTGGATTGTATCCAAATCCATTTTACTACCAATAATTTCTAAAAGAAATTACTTCACCACTAAGTTGGACAGATTTTGCAGTGTAACTTGGGTTCGAACGAACATGCGGAAGGACTTTGGTGCAAATGAATTTGGTCGTTGCTTGTTTGTGGTTTGAGTTAATGATTGGATTGGAGCTAGCATGATCACCACCGTATTTTTTTATCATCCATCACCCAGCATGATCTCTTTTAGACACAATTGCATGAAGCCGCCATGGACAATTAGCATCAATATCACATATAGCAGTGAACTCTCTAGCATGAGACTTTATGTTTTTAAATGAAACCGAACACTTTATCGACCATTCACTTATATGTTCAATTAAAGATTCATTCGATTTAAAAATCATACCAACTCGAGGGCCTTTCTCCACACATTCCAGTCCGAACATTTCGTCGGTAAATTGAAATTCTTGCACAACAGATCTTTCCATAATTGTATCGTTGCATTGGTCATCTTCTAACGGTTCTTCCATCTCGATATGCTCATCAGTGTCATAAACTTCCTCTGGAATATCATCTAAAGGAGCGTCGTTGTTAACATTCATAGCATCAATCCATGTTTCATCGTCATCAAGTGAAGTAGCGATTTCCATGCTATCCATATGGAAAATTTCAATATCAGCAGTTCCACCCTCCATATCCTCGGTGTCAACATCTTCATCTTCAATTTCATGCAAGTAGTCGTTTGAATTCGGGGTTGGAATTGACTGTGGAGGATACGATGGATATGGAAGGAAACCATACCCGGATGACTGCGATGGATATGCCATGACACCGTACCTGTACACAAACATTTGACTGTTAAGTACAAAAAACATGAATAAAACATTCATACAGCACATAAAAGCATACCCAGCTGCTTGTGCGTAAATGTTCGGTGGCTGGTAGGAGTAGCGTGGGTAATACAGTTGACTTCGCTCAGCAGTATTACTAGGTCCGAGTTGACTTGCATAATCAAAGATTTGAGTTTGCTGTTCAGTTGTATGTACCACCTCCGTCTTCTTAACATACAACTCAATTACTTTCATCCCCACACAAAACATAGAATCGACGTTGTCGTTATCGTTTACCTCAATAGCAATTGGTCCGTCATCCATTACCCATTTACTAACCAACGAGATGTCGAACTCCGTAGAAGCAATCTTTGTAGCTTTGTAAATTGCCGTTTTCAGCTCAAGAAAATTGCAACCCCTCCTCACTTTCGATCCCTTATGTTTTTCGCCAACATAGGTTGGCTAGCTATTTTCATCGATGATTAAATCACCGTCATAGTGACAAATAATCGGCACAGTAGTCATTGATCTATCAAAATTACAGAAAGTTAAATGTCAACACTAGATCTATCAAAATTAGTGGAGTAGGGTTTCGATTCTTTACCTCAAGTGTAGATGAACGTGCAATCTTTTGTTTATCTTTGTAGAATTAAATGATTTTGAGTGGAATGTTGTGTTGCTGGTAGTGAAATGGAAATGGAGGTTAGGGTTTTTGAAAGAAAATGAGTTTGAGGAGTTGTGTTTGTTTGGGGAGGAGTTGTGATGTTTATATGGTACTGTTGGGCTAGGGGATAGCCTAGGTATGCAAGCGCAACTCAAAGTTGCGCCTAAACGAAAATATTTGGCGCAACTCAAAGTTGCGCGAAGTATATTCATAAGTGCGCAATTAAAAGTCGCGCCTGCAACTTTCCAGAGAGCACAATATTCTTGCACGATTCTAAGTTGCGCCTGCAACTTTCCAGATTTCCAGAGAACAAATAACATATGCAACTTTCATACAACATCAACTTTCATATAATAACAACCTATAAGTACAACATTTCATTCAAATGGGTGAAATATTTCATACAGAACATCATATTCATATAACAACATGTTTCAAGTCAATAATACAACATCACAACACCTACAAACCAACAAGTTTCAAGCCATTACAACTTCAAAACAAAGCAACCAAACGACAGACCAATACAACCCTATCTTCTTACGTTTCTGCGGTCGCGTAGTGTTCTTTGAGTTTGGGTCGGAGGCGGTTGAGATGGTCCAGCTTCAACTATTCCCTGTCCCGGCTGGCTACCTTGTGAAGGACCCCCCGTGCCTCTAAAACATCTTCTTTGGTAGGTACGACCAAAAGCCTGGGGCAGACGAGGCACATACGGTGGTGGTCTTTCTAGCTTATGCCTACCAAGAAGCGACTTGATAATTTCCTAGATGTTGAATCACTTTCCTTTTACTCTGTCCTCATCTGTAGGATCTGCCAGGACATCGTCAACTTCATTGGAAATCATATACAACCCTTGAACCTAAAACACAATAATCAATGAAGCAAGTAAGTAAAGCTTGTTGAGGAAGTTCAAAGGTTAAAACTTATAAACAAATACCAAATCACGTTCCACCGGTCCCCGTGGAGCATATATAGGCAGTCTAGTTGACGATTCTTTAAGAACAAATCGCCGTGTGATATGCCAGTACCAACTATAGTATTGTTCGATTGACATTCTTGGTACGCGTTCAACCTGAACGTGATCTAACCTGTGATCCCACCTTGCGACGTACGTGTTGTACAAGTCTCTATTCCAACTGTGTGTGGAAAATCTGCTCGGTTGGATCTGGTATATGCTGATGAAGGCCAAATTGCCTCATCACTCTGTCGGGGTAGTGCATGGCTACACTTTGCAAGTAATCGGGGTCCTTGCATACCAACTATGCTCCCCGTCCAAGCAAATAGGCGGCAGATCCTGTACGATCTCAACCGTGTATGGCGTCCAGTCAACAGCATGCTCGTTCATAACATCGAGCTCATTGCGATAGAATGTAGGATGACGAGCTGGATTATCTCTCCAACGTCTATCTCCGGTCCATCTACAATCATAATCAAAATAATGTGTGAATATTGGCGGAAATCAAAAAGTTTTCAGTGTACGTTTCAAGTTGCTTTTACCTTGCCTCATACGGTAATCCCGGAGCAACGTTGGCACAAACATTTGGCCGTCCAACAGAAATACGCGTCCAAGACCATACCTGCATATTATCAGTGTTAAGAAACGTCTTTCAAAACATTTCATAAATTTGGTACACCAATAAGTCAAAATCGACATACCTGCAGAAGGGTTAGGCAACCTGCTAACCCGTTCGTCTTTCTTAGTGCCACATTATCCAACTCCTTGTACAATGCGTACAAAACCGCGCTACCCTATGAATAATCGGAAATGGTGGCAAAATCCTCTAGCAAGTACAACCATTTAACGCTAACTCTACCCTTCGAATGGTTCGAAAATAGACGAGGTGCTACAAGAAGCAATATGACAGCCCGTGTGAACTGTTCTAGCTCCTCAATAGATGAATCGACTGAAATCTCTCTGCCGATTATAAGGTCATTTAGCCATTTGACCTTCAACTTTCTTCTACTGACCACCGCTTCTGGGGGTGGAATTTCACCAAGCAAACGTTGACAAACCTCATCGGCGTCCACGTTACCACTGTAGTTCAACACGACGCCTTCGATGGGAAGGCCAAGTAAAATAGATACGTCTTGCAGTGTGATTGTCATTTCTCCAACAGAAAAATAAAAAGTGCAAGTCTCATGTCTCCATCTATCGCATAAAGCTGTAAGTAATGACTTGTCAAATCTGATATATTTAATCTGCATGAAATACCAGAATCCCGCTTGATGTAGTAATTGCTGAACCCGTTGACCTTCAACCATCTCCATCAAATCTTCCAAACTTTGCGAATGATCCAGACAATCCACCGGTTTTACACTCTGCAAAATAAAGAATTATAACTTATAGTTAATTCAAAATGTGAAATAGCTTGCAAAAATTTACTATAATTACAAAACAAATAATATTACCCTCATTAACTCTTCAAAATTAGAGCGGTGATTATCCTGCATATAAAGCACGCTACCGTCTACCGGTCCGCTTTCTGGTTCTTCAAAGTTAATGCCAAAAAAACCGATTTTTACAAATCGTTTACAACCAATTAGTGATTCGACGCTTCAAATTGGATTACTAAGATGTACAACAAGCTATTTGACAATATTTTAGCAAATACAACCAAATAATAAGCAAATTAGAAATTAATCAAAAAACTAGGGTTTAGAAATTACCAAAATCTATTTGTGTTGAAGAGGATCCCGCTTCCATTGTTGTAGCTTTGGTTTAATCGAAGAATGAAGAAGAAATTTAAAAATTTTATGATAATTTGGTGGTAATTGACTAAAATTTGGGTTTGTAGCTAGTGGGTTCGAGCATGGAAGAAGGGGTTGAGGTTGGGAAATGTTTTTGGATAATGAAGGGAAGGGTTGCTGCTGCCTCTGTTTTAACAGCAGCAACCTGTGCAGGCGCAACTCATAGTTGCGCCTGCACGATATTATAGCAGACGCAACTATGAGTTGCGTCTGCTTATTGGAAAGCCAATGCGCAACTTATTGATGCGCACAGTTGTAAAAAATTTGTGCCCATCTAAGAGTTGCGCATCGTAAAAAAAATTTCAATTGCCATAGGCGTAACTAAGAGTTGCGTTTTTTTCCTGACAGTTAGAAAGTTGCGTTTTTTTTCTGGCAGTTAGAAAACAACTGACTGGACTAAAACTAGCCCTATTTGATAATAAGTTTCAAACCAGCGCCGATCGCGAAATCAATTTGAAAAGTAGCTTATTTTAAAAATTTGTCCTTTATTTATTTATTTATTTGGACCCGGCTAAATTTGGAGTTGCAATAAAAATACCGAATAAATATATTAATTTCATGTCTAAACCCAACCAATTCAATGTTCAATGCATGTCCACAAGCAGGCGTAAGAGTAAAATAGACCGGATAGTAGCATTTTATTCATAGCAATGCCAATGTCATTGCTTTCAGCAAGCTCTTTCTCTTCTCCATTTTCCACAGCCAGATTCTCAGCTCAAATGAGCACATCAAAATCAAACGCGCAACAAACTGAAAACTCAAGTCTTGAACCGAACGAGGGCAGGAAGAAGAAAATATTCGTGGCTGGTTCAAGTGGTAGAACGGGGAAGAAGATCGTGGAGAAACTGCTCTCAGAAGGGTATCGTGTAAGAGCAGGCGCTCTTGACGTGAACAAGGCGAAATCTACCTTGCCGAATGACCCCAGTATCGATATCGTGAGTTGAACTACCCCAAATTCCATTGTAATTCCAAAATACTCGGACTTTAAAAGATGAATTGTGAAAATCGGTGTTTCTGGATGTGCGGTAATAGTGACTGAACTGAGAGAACTTCAATTAGGGTTAATTCTAGGTGATTATTTTGAAGATTAACATCCATCCTTATATGGCTTTTCTTTCTTTTCTTTTGTAGGTGAAGGCTGATGTGACGGCTGGGGCAGAGAAATTGGTTGAGGCGATTGGGGATGCAGAGGCGGTTGTTTGTGCTACTGGGTTTCGCTATTCATGGGATATCTTTGCACCATGGAAGGTGAGATTACAATAGTAATTTTGGTGATTAAAAACCGAGTTTGAACTTTCATCACAAGTATCAGTTTGAACCTTCATCGAAGTGTTAGTTTGAAATCAAATTTTAAAGCTTAGGACTGCTTTAAATTTTTATTTTTATTCCTTTGTTGCTGTTGTAGTCAATGAAAATTCAGTCATATAAGGAAAATTTTAGGGTCAAATACTTGCAACGTCAAAAAAAAATCTTGAAATAAAAAATATAACCAACATCAGAAAATGATATTTGCACTTATGCTATGGCATTTTAAAAATATTTGTAATAGAAAAATGGGCGGAAGGAAATACATATTACGGTTTTTAGCTTGAAGGACGCGGCTATTATTTTTCTTTTCTAAGGACGCGGGCTTTATATTTTGGGATGAAGGAAGAAATATTTACAATTTTAAAATGATGCCGTCTTCTTCAATTTCCATCTCAAATTCAGATCGATCACAATTTCTTTCTTAATTTCGATTCTCCTCTTCCTTTTCTTCATCTCAATCTATGTTTTTCTTTGCATTCTATATGCATTCGTAGCTTTTAGCTTCTGCCTGCATGTGTGCATAGCTTTTAGCTCTCAATCATTTCGATCTTTCTTTTAATTGGTTTTTGTTTTAATGAAGACGAAGATTTTAGGGAATTTTTAATGTTTTATCAAATTAAAAATGGATATGATTTAATTTTTGTTAGAAATTCTCATAAAAGAATTGCGATTATTTGCTCTTGTAGTAAGGATGGTTGTAAATTTTATTTTAATGCTTCTTCGGACCCTGAACAACTTTTTTTTTATTAAAACGTATATTTTTGATCATTCATGTGGAGCGACCTTACAAATGTCAGGAGTTCACATTATAAGTAGATTTGTAAAATCATTGGTTATTGATCAAATTTGAGATGCTCCAATGAAAAAGCCAAAAGATATCATGGAAGAGTATAGAAGAGAGTATAACTTTAGTCTTTCATATTATTATGCATATAGTGGAAAACAATTGGTTTTGAAAGAAATATATAGAGATGATGTTATGTCACTATAATAATTTAAATTGGTATTTGAAGGCTTTGCAAAAATATAATCTTGATAGTTATGTAGGTATAGAAGTTGATCTTCAAGTAATCAATTTGAAAGAGTTTAAATTGATTTTAATACATGTTTAGTTTGATTCAAGCATTGTCGACCATTGATTTTTTTTAGATGCAGCTGCTTTAAAGGGAAGGCATGGTGTTTTGTTAGCTGCTACTGCTAAAAATGGTAATCGAGCTATGAATATCATTTTAATTAAGTTTATTTATCTTTTATTTTGTTTATTGTAGTTAAAAAAATGATATGTGTAACTAATATTTTTATGTTTACCTTGTCATTTAGTTTGACAGTGGTTTGTATGTATTGTATTGTATGTTGAATGTAGTTCTGGATGGCTTCAGGGTGTTTATGTATTTGTTACAACATAATGATAGTTGTATATAACATTATATTGTTGTATTTAAATACTTGTATGCTACATTACAGTGAATAATTAAAATGAGTTCGGTATGTTTTTATCATTTGAAAGTAGTTAGTGTTTTTTGCTTTTAACACAATATCATAATGAATATTGAATAATCATTTATAGTTGTGTACCATTTGTATTTAACACAACTATTACAGTAGTTTGTAATACTGCACAATTATTTAACAGCTATCTGACAATATAATCATTCGATAGTTATTAAAGCAGAATGCTAGTTGTATTTAGCATTTCATACAATAGTAAATAGTAATATTGAACAAAACATCGAATAGTTAATAGAATTTAAACTTGTTACGAATAATTTGGTTATTAACCGTTTTTATTTCCTATAGGTTTTTTTCCACTTGCAATGGGTATTGTTTCATCTATTAAAAGTTATTTTGGTTTTGTGCTATTGGCTTCATTTGCATGTGAAACAATACCCATTGTAAGTGGAAAGAAACCTACAAAAAATAAAAATAGTTAATAACCAAATTATTTGTAACAAGTATAAATTCTATTAACTATTCAATGCTGTGTTCAATATTACTATTTACTATTGTATGAATGCTATATACAACCAGCATTCTGCTTTAATAACTATCAAATGATTGTACTGTCAAATATTCTGTTAACTGATTGTTTAGTATTACAAGCTACTGTAATAATTGTGTTAAATACAAATGGTATGCTACTATAAATAATTATTCATAATGATATCGTTTTAAAAACTAATTACTTTCAAATGATAAAAACACATAGAACTCCTGTTAGTTGTTCATTGTAAGGTAGCATACAAGTATTTAAATATAACATTATAATGCTATATACTATAACAAACACATAAACACCATAAAGTCATCTAGAACCACATTAAGCATCAAATACAACACATACAAACCACTGCCAAAATAAATGACAAAGTAAACATAAGAATGCTAGTTACGTATATTATTTTAAAATAAACTACAATAAAGATAAATAAATTTAATCAAAATGATACTCATAACGTGATTACCATTTTTAGCAGTAGTAACTAACAAAACACCAACGTCTTTATGCCTTCCATCTAAAGCAACTGTATCTAGAAAATTAATGGTTGACAATGCTTGAATCCAACTAAAGATGCATTAAAACCAATACAAACCCTTCCAAATTGATTGCTTGAAGGATTAACTTCCATAGCTACATAACTAACACGATTTATTTTTGCAAAGTCTTCAAATACTAATTTAAATCATTATACGACATATCATCGTCTCTGTATGTTTCTGTCAAAGCCAATTGCTTTCCACTATATGCATAATAATAATATGAAAGACTAAAGTTATATTCTCTTCTAAACTCTCTCGTAATATCTTTTGGTTTCTTCATTGAAGCAACTTGAGTTTGATTAATAATCAGTAATTTTGCAAATCTACTTGAAATGTGAACTCCATTAACATTTCTAAGGCCATCTCCGCATGAATGATCAAAATTATATGTTTTAATAAACAAAGAAAAAGTTGTACAGGATCCGAAGATGCATTAGGATAAAATTTACAACCATCCTTAGTCCAAAAGCAAATAACTAAAATTCTTACAGGAGAATTTCTAACAAAAATCATATCCATTTTTAATTTGATAAACCATTAAAAATTCCTAAAATCCTTGCTCCATTAAAATAAAACCAAGAAATCCACAAGAATTTTTTAAGAAGCTCTCTTTAACATATCTTTCAAACAACAAGAATTAGCATATGAATCATTATTTGTAGCGGAACTACTACTAATTGAAGTGCTTTGAACACTATAATCACCTAAAGCGCCACCACCATATCAACTTCCAAAGCACAAACATTTGACTTGACGGTAAATTTGAAGTATTGAATCTTCTTGTACAACAGAAAGCACACCATACTAAACAAATCTGAATCGGTATCAATGATTATAATCTTATTCTCAAGAACATATGGTATCTCAGTAGAAAAAGGATTTAGATGTGACCAAAATTCACAAATTTCATTCTTAACTCCAAATAAAAAAGAACCATGGTAAGACGAGTAGAATAAGAATTCTCGTTATAATTAAAAAGAACAAACAAGTTATTTGGTTTACCAATAATAATGATAATATAGATATCATTACTGCAAAAGAAAATGACAAAGTTATTGATACAGAGATATCTATAACGCTATACGCAAATAGCATAACAATCTAAACTATTGACACCGAGATTGAAATTGGTAAACTAAACTAAGAATCCAAACTATTGATACATAGCACAACAAACTTAATTTGGTTCAACAAATAGCAAAATTATTTATACAGAAATAGAAAATGCTATATGCACATAACATAACAATCTAAACTAACTTGCAGAAATTAATACAAAACAATATGAACATCTAAAATATAAAATAATACAATCTAAACTAACAATGGTAAACAAAAATAAAATTATACATAAAAGCATACTTTGGAATAGGAATTACTTTGCTGCAGGAACCCAAATCAACCATAACAAACCAAATAACCTAAAAATAAAAAAATATAATTATAACCGATATGTACATAGCATAATACACATAAACTTGCAAAAACATACCTAAATCAAAAGTAAAAGGAAGGTAGAAATGATTAAAAGCCAAAAGCTATGCACGCAGGAGCTAAAAGCTACGAACGCCCTATATAATGCAAAGAAGACTAGATTGAGAAGGAAGAAAAGGAAAAGGAGAATCGAGATTAAAAAAGAAATCGTGATCGATCTGAATTTGAGATAGAAATTGAAGAAGATAGCGTGATTTTAAAATTTTAAACATTTCTTCATTCAGTCCAAAATATAAAGTCCGCATCCTTAGAAAAGAAAAATAATAGCCGCGTCCTTCAGGCTAAAAACCGTAATATGTATTTCCTTCAGTCTATTTTCTTGTATATTTTATGTATTGTAGAACATTGCAACAAACATTTAAATATTCATCTATTAACAATAACCGCCCTTTGTATAATCAAATTATAGAATGCATTATATAATAAAATTTATTGACGTTATTCTAAGTTATAGATCAAAAAATAAAATTTAAAATGTGAAAAACCTTAATATTATTTTAATTTTGTTAAAAAATATATGTAATTTTTAAACTATTGTTTCATATTGCAATAAATTCCCTTTGTGGTAAACATTGAAGAAAAAAAATCAAACATTTATCTCAAAATAATAGTTAGTAAGCATATTTTTTATTTTTTGTTAAAGCTAGTTTGTAAAAAGCTAATTTTGTAAATCTAAAAATGAGCAGTTAATTGTACGTAAGCGATTTATATATTTCGAATGGTTATAAATAAGTATATGTATTATTATTTATAGATCTACATTTTCGAAATGTTATATTTTGTTTCAAATTAATTTTGAATTAATATCATCAAAATTTAATTTAATGAATTAAATATTGAATATAATCTTTGACTAAATGTTATATTTTGTTTCAAATTAATTTTGAATTAATATCATCAAAATTTAATGAATTAAATATTGAATATAATCTTTGACTAATTGATATATATATACACGTATATTATATATATAATAATAATTATAAATAATTGATTTTGAAACTGAAAAGGAGTGAAATGTCAATATGTGTATGCACTTATTTTTATGATTCAAAGGGTGAAAATTAACTTTAATATGAAAAAATGGGTAGTAACGTAATGATAATTACTTGAATGGAAATTTTAAACTATCATTATATATAATGTAATATAATCGAGGAGAACCAAGGATAAAAAAAATTTGACTTTGTTATTGTTATATATGTATAAACATGCACATATATATTGTTAGTAACGTGATTTTTTCAAGTAAATGTTATATGGATTTGAAAGTAAACTAGTGAGGAACACTTAAAAAATAAATGTATAATAAATACGAGTATATATGCACGTCCAGTTGGACCTGCATCTAGTTACTTCGATACTTGAACTATGCATATCATGGTATCTATACGATCTTTTTCAACTAACGCGTTGTTTTCTTCCTTTCATAACAAACTATTGCATGATTATTATATTTATTGATGTTTACCAAAATGTTAAACTTTTTTCTTTTCGTGCCTCAATATTTCATTATTTCAGTTAATCTTTTAATGCTTTCTTAGTTCTGTTCTTTGCCGAATGGATGAGAGTTCTTGCTCAATCCCTATAATTCACCTCTTCCACGAAGAATGTGTAGAACCATACATAGACAATTTTCATATATTCATGAATTAGTTTCTTGCTCCTATACTTATTCAACAAATGTGTGTAAAAAAATCAATCTGTGTACTCTTCATGCTTATTTTTTATTCTTATTCCATGAATAGATGATTATTTTGATTTCACCATGCCACGATTTTGCATAACTTATCACACATCTTAATTACAAGCCTAAACAACATCATTGAGAGGATTTTCTCATTATGGAAGTAGATGTTCAATGAAGCATGAAAGGCTTAAGCATGAAAAAAATAGAAAGAAGAATAAATACTGTATCAAATGCTCTTAAGATGAATTATACATATGGATAAAAGGAAACACGTTTATAGTGGAAAAAATTGTGTTCAACACATAAACATGCCGGGTCAGCTAATTACTTAGGCTAATAAAGCAATTGTCCAGGTCCCAAGAAACAAAAAGGGTCCATAAAAATATAATTGGTCAACTTCCTGTCGTATTCTTATAGTTTCACCCAAATATAAAATTTATCATGACTAAAAAGAGACTCCGAATGATTTAAATTTGGCATATGATATTCAAATTACAATAGCATGAAAAGCTAATACAACAATAAAATTAATTATAGCTCTTTCCAAAGATGATATTCACATCATTCAATTGTTGGTGAGTGATATTAAAAGGGACATCATTCAATTGTTGCTGAGTGATATTCAGAGGGAAATCATATAATTAAAGTACATTAAATCAAATATAGCTCATTCCAAGTCATATTCAAAACCATAAATTCAGCAACAAAATTAATTCAACGACAAATATGCATACCGCATGAAAAGCAACATATATAATCATAATGATATAAAAATGAGTTTCCCAACCAAAAATAGAAAAAAACCAAAGAAAAAAATGCTATAATCCACACGGATGAAGTTCCTCTAACAGATTAAATTACATAACTGAATATGACTATTCATCCACATCCCATCTTAACCATTCATATACTTCATCGTCATGTTATTCAGGTCACCATGCTGATTTCTATGACTATAGGTAGTAGTTACGACTTATGACAACATTCAGTTGTTGGTAAGTGATAGATCCATCATCATGTCCCCTGTCACACAGTTGCCAAAAATGTTAATCACCCTATGCCAAATATATCATCAATTTAAATGAAGAACAATGTGTAATTACCAAGGTTTGAGAACTCGGTTTCGGTCATTTGAAATTTTGTAGGTTTCGATCAATTTCGGAAATTTCGCTTGTTTCGGTTTTTGTTTCGGTTTCGGTCTTGATATCGAATTTCTATCTTTTTAATAAATAATTAACGATAAACGATGTAAATTCATATAGGAATATAATATACAAATGTTACATACAACGCCGCTACATTCAAAATCTATTTCCATAACCCCTTTCTCGTTCAATAATCAAGTCCATTTATTTATGCAATATTAAGTTCTCTTTATTCAGCCTAAAGCCCACACCCAAGCAATAACCTCCTCTTTATTCAGCCCAAAACCCACACGCAAGCCTAAATCACCTGCAGCCCAAAGCCCACACGCAGCCTAAAACCCTCTCGTTGAAAATAAGAAGCAGAAATGAAAAATAAATCAATCGCTCAAAAACAAAATATCAGCCTCAAAGAAAAAAAACGCTCGAAGAAAATACGATGCGGAAAGAAAAAATAAATCACATGGTCATTGAAGTCGAAGATCCTAGCTGATGTCGCTTCGGTATTCTCTCAGATTTGGTCGAAGTCCTCGCTGAAGCTTGCTGATTTGCTCTGCCTGGTATGAAAAATGCTCAAATAGGGTTTTTTTTGTTTTGCCTTTTCTATTAACTGATTCCTCATGTTTTTTTGTCGCTCTCTTCTTCTGCTTTTAATTATGCGATCTCAATTTTTTTTTGTTTTTTCTGTGCTGTTTTGAGCGGGACGGGATTTTGTCCTAATTCTGTCCCGCCACCGACCGGAACCGGTACGAGTTGGTCGGAATCTCGTGGTTCCGGTCGGAACCTCAAACCATGGTAATTACAATAACCATACAATGCAGAGTGAATGGTTATGCGTCCTGGACTTGTACATATATGACCATTGGTCCCCTAGTCAAGAATGAAAACAGGAAACGTGAATCCTAACAATAAGCAAACAAAAATTTGAAACCTGAGTCATTTTTAATAAACGACAAGAGTAAAAAGTTCCAGCTTTACCTGGGTATTTTCCTAGTAAATTCCTATGTTTTTCATACTATGAAAAAATGGACAATGAAGAATGTAGGTACTTTATATGTGCTAGTAGACAACTAACCACCATGTCAAAATTCTTTGTAATATTCATCATAGTACATAATGTGTAAGACACATAAGATAGATTATTCATTTAGTGCTTTTGACTCCATAATGGTTTTCGAGGTAAGTTTGTCGGGAGAGTCTCACCAATTTTGACAGTTCATTTAGATCGAATAAATTAAATGTAATGATGTAAATTATCATATTAAGTAACACTGTTTCATAAGTATTCAAATTGCTCATATTTTGATTTATTATATTAAATTCAATAAGGAGTTTATTTCACATTTAATATTTTAATAATTTATTAAAACATGTTTAAATAATGAGATGCTAATAATTTATCAAAAGATGTTTAATTTGTGAACTATATCTAAAAAATAACATTATAAATAATCTCAGGAATAAAAAAAATACGAGATGCTAAAACTGAATCAAACTCATGTTTAAATGATGAACATATTAACTATATCTGGAAATAATGTTGTAAATTTTAAGAATTGTAAAAAGAATGAGATGTTAAAAGTGAAATCAAAGATATAATACTCAATCATGAAAATTAAGATAAAATCAATTACGTTGAATAGTGCTCAAGTAAGAATCATACTGATCACAGTGGTTAATGGAAATGATGAGCAAAAATGATACTATAATAAGGATTTAAATTACTCACATTTTCTTCATGTAAACTAAAGAGTAAGGAATTTAACCGAACATTCACTGACTTAATACTTAGTTAAAACATGTTTAAATAATGTTATAAATAATATCAGGAATATCAGAAAATATGAGTTCATCCATACGTTAAAACTGAAATCAACTTCATAAGTAACATTCATAAGGTTAAGATCAAATCAATCATATTGAGTGATGCTTGCATAAAACCAAATCAATGTCAGTTAACAAATATTTTAACTATTGCTCATGTTAATATCATAATCATCAAATCAATTTACCGGAAAGTATAATAGGATGTAGCTAAATCATTTTGCATCTCATCAGCTCCAAAAGTGAACATAGGATAGGACCAGAAAGCAGAGCATCGAAACCTAGAAAATTACACGAAAGAGGGACAAAAGACATCATATTATTCGTGCAATTAATCCTTATAGGAGGTGAAGAAAATGCAGTTTCAAAAAACCAATGAGATCAAATTCAATCCACACAACGATTGCATATCTTCATTAACTGATAAATATGTAACTTGTCTAGAGCTCAATGTACCCAAACGGTAATTTATTATGGTCTACAGCTTTGCCAAATATATTTTTATGTTATCATCAATTTTGACTTCATCCCTGTCATTAAACAACGGAGATTAAACATGACCCTTCTCCATAGCAAACAATGGTGCATTTTCCTATTGCAAGTGCATAATTATTGCTTGGTAACATGAGAACAACAGAATGCATATCAAGTCTATCATTTGCTCTATCTTGCACACGTACACTAAAATAGTAATATCAACAGAAAGCACCGAAGTAATTTAGGCATCACATATTCTATGAGATAATCAACAACAATCTATTGAGTGAAAACGTATGAGCAGCAAAACATACATATCAATACGGCTCATTTCGAACAGTTTAAAAAATCAATCTACAACATAATATAAATTACAGAAAAATTGCAAAAGATTAAAAAATACCTAAAAGTGATCGAAGCTTGGTATCTAAGGAGTAGCGGTTGACGAATCGGAGCAGAATAAGTAAGTTAAGTAGAGGAATTAGCGCCCAGTTTGTTAACCCTAATCTACAAAATCGTTCCTTTGGAAACTGCGATGCTCGTTCCTTTGGAAACTGCGATGCAGCGCAGTAGCAGAAATTTCCAACAGTTGATAGCATCGATGACCAAGAGATGGTGGATGCTTGGCGTGGACATTGGATTGTCGACGATGATGATGTTAATGTTTGGATGGTTCGGTTTTTCTATGCAGAGATTGGAGAGGTGAGATGTGAGAGGAAACGAAACGCAAAAAAGTAGAAGAGCAGGTAAAAGGATATTTTAGGAATTCCCAAAAGACACGGTTGAAAATAGTATAATGAATTCTTATCATTAGTAGTAGAGATATGATTTGAATGTAAAATATTTAAAGAGAATTAAGGAGGAGGTTGGAAGGTAATAGAATCAATGATAAGCTCTCAAATTTTTGTACTTTACTACTATTTAATAGATTGAATATAGACAAAATAAATTTAGGCTGCATTTTGACACAAAGGCTTGATTACTTATTATTTCATAAAACAAATAAACTTTTGATTCAAAACATACTGATACCGATTCTTCCTCTCGGTACCTATTGTCCAAATCAAAATTGAATGAACCTTTAAGACTTCAAGGATCTATGGATATAAAATTCATCATTTGAAAGGAGTATAATGACAACACGATATTAGTAAAAGAAATTAACAACCATTGTGGATGATGCGCTTGAATACTTTTCACTATCAATTAATTTTTGTCATATGAAATATACATTTATCTATATGTATTATTTTAAGCAAAACAATCGTGTTAATGATTCTCATATTGTTGATATATGTTATATGATTCAAAATAATAGAAAATCTATCTTTTAGTAGTATATTTTCTTCATATGTTATATGATATGTCACACTCACTTTTATACTTCAAGGCTTTCAAGTGTTGCGTACTAGATTCAACGAGACAACTTTTGTGGTAAAAAAATCAACTTAGGCTGGTTGTTTTAACAATTTTTTGAACATGTCCATGTACTCCATGAAATTCCCGCCTTCAACCATCTTCGGGCTGTAAGAGTCATGCTTTAAATTTAGGGATGTTTTAACCTACATCCATGTTTAAACAAAAGTAATCTCGCATCCTTCTTTTTAAATTTATAATTTTTTCTTCGAAAATGGTATTACTAGTTAAACTAAATGTTGTGCAATTTTCCTCGATCGTTGTCGAATCTAATGTTTATGAAGGTCGAACATTGGTCTAACGTACTCAAAATTGCCGCTCAAGTTTAGAAAAATGTTGTTGGTGCTGTAATTATATACAATGCAAAATATTTACACTACAATTATTTACAATTTCAATGTTCGTTGTACATCAATACCAAATAAATGCAACAAATAACTATATTCAAACATTTTCCTTAATCATGATCCTAAATGTTTGCGAGATAAATATTCAAAGTGACATAGTTAAAACGTTTGATGGTTCAATAGCGATGAAGGTGCAAAAAGATATAACGAGGACATAATTAGGGTACTAGGGTTGTCAATGAGTACCCGAAAAATCCGAAATCTGTCCGTATCCGTATCCAAAATATGAAAAATTATCCGATATCCGAAAAACGGATACAGATACGGATATGGCCATATCGGTATTCGATAATTATCCGTTCGGTTTTTATCAAGATTATAGCTATTTTTTATGTATTTTAGTACATAAAATGATTGTCGTTTACTATTATATTTCGGTAAAAAAATTAATATGTATGTAAAAAATCAATTTTTACCGCTTAAAATTATTTTTCTTAATGTATTTATTATTTCTATATATTTAGTAAAAAATCAAATTTATGATAAATCAAAATTTTCTATTTATTTGTTTAGATTTATCAGTTGTAAACTGATCGAAGAATATCCGATAAATATCCGATATCCGTCCGCATCCGCGGATACGGATATCCGAAAATGATTTCGGATACGGATACGGATATAGCACTATCCGTATTCGAAAGTATCCGTTTACAGGCCTATAGGGTACAACAGAAAATAATAGAGGTGCAAATTTTTTTTTAAAGATAAAATCTAATCGTCAATATCGATTTATTATTGATCTCACACCATTGGTATTGGAAAAAAGAAGCACTATTTACTATGATATTAGAAAACACAATAACGTTTTGATCATACAGTTTAAACTTCAGCTTAGAAACATGATATAATTTATGTTGGACTCTTAGACCTTGAACTTGTCATGCAACCTAGCTTTGTTAATTGATTTGAAAATTGAACTAGGCAAACTAAAATTTCAAATTAAAACTGCTAATGTGTGTTGAAAAACTCCGATTTAGCGGGTTAAGTGGTAATAATAGGGAATTAAATGGATCTTCTATTTAAGAACACCAAGTTATAAAAGCGTAACAGTCGAAAATTACTAAGCAATTTAGCATCGCTTTAACTACATGGATTCAAAGTGATGTTTTCTTAAAAAAAACATACAAGTAGTGTATATATTAAGGTCCACATAATCGTGTTGCAAAATACATGGACCAATTATAAAAAATTGAAAGGATTTGGTTTTTTTTCTTCGGAAATAATGATTTGAACCAAATTTCCACTCAAGTTTAACTTTGTTTATAGACCTTAATCATGATAAAGCTCTTTTAGTTTTGTTCTTGTAAACTTTATGGAAGTATGCATCGTGTTTTCGACGTATAATCTAGGCAATCACATGAATAATGTAGTCAGTATGGATCGAACTTTCGCCCTCGCCGTTGATAGCCGACATCCTTTTAAAAAACTGATATAAAATATTAAAATCTAATAGTGTCCTACCCATTTGCATTTGAAATATTCTTTGGTTTTGCATCCTTTTTTTACTGGTCTTTATTATATCTTGTCGAACAGGGATATCCTTCACTCTTCTTTGCCAAAAAGTGAAAATTCATTTCATCAAATTGCGCCACTAGGTATTGTGAAGTGATAAAACTTGCTATGACAATAATTTGACCATTGATTGAAATTAAAACTTTTATAAAAACATGCATTTTTCATTATGCAAGTAGTCAAATGATAAAAGAGATACTAAACAAATCAAGACAATAACAAGACTTGCGTGCGTTACTACAAAAGAAAAATTACATGTATCAGATTATATCATCTTAAATTTGCACACAACTTAAATCTTAGTTTTTTGTTTCTTCTTGATGATCAAATTGCGCTAAAACTCCTTATTTGGACTAGATGGAAGAATTTAGAAACTATTATTCACGATAATATAAGAAAACTCTAAAATATCTTATTATAAAAGATCGTATTTTTTGTTAAATATATCATATATTTATTTTCCTAAAAAATCCCTTTGAACTTTTGAGTTTTTATTGTTAAGTTTTTTGGTTTCTTCTTGATGATCAAACTGAGGTAAAACAAACCGAGCTAAAACTCTTTTTTTAGACTAGATGGAAGAGTGTAGAAACTACTATTCGTGATAATATAAGAAAACTCTAGAATATCTTATTAAAACCATATGCTATCAGGGGCGCCGCTAAGTGTCGATTTGGCTCTACTTTGCAATTTTAACGCCCCGTGCTTTATTATAACACTTTATTATGCTCTTTGTTTGAGGTGTTGTTAGAGCCCAGATCTTTTCTTGAGGCGCTAGGAAATAAGTGTTTTTGGTATAACTTTATTTTTTACCTGACAAATTAAATACATTTACAATGAAATCATTCGATTATGTTGTTTATTTATTGTAGATTTTTGTATTTCAAAAATTTCAATGCTTGGATTGTTTTTCTATATATTTTTTAAAATATACAATCAGTTAATAAATAATAACAATTCTTCTATTTCTTAATTGTTTATCTTAATCGTGTAAGCCTGTTAGAAGTTATTTTAAAATATTTCCTCAATCAAACACATAATAACTAACTATAAATTGAAATTTATATTATTCACTAATATTGTACTTGAATTTTATAAGATTATTTGGTATACAAATATTTAATTATTGTTATGACACAAAATTTACTAATATAATTTTTGGATTTTTTTTGGATTTGGCCTGGTTTCGAAAGTAATTATCGCAATTAGCCCTGTTTAGAAACTAATATCGAATATAGCCTTGTTTTGGCCAGCTCAGCTCCGAGCTGGCCAAAACATACTGGCGACTTTTCAAAAGTCGCTAGTATATTTTTTTTGTTGCCAAAACGAGGGCGACTTTTGGGAAGTCGCCCACTGGCGATTTCCCAAAAGTCGCCCACTTTTTTTATAAAATATGGGCGACTTCTGGGAAGTCGCCCATTCGGGGCTCTGCAACTTAACCAGAGCCCCCTCCCTTCCTTCCTCATTCTCATCTCCTCCACTTCTCTCCCAAAAACCCCCAAACCCTACATTTCGAAATTTTTGCCCAAACCCATTTAAATTTCGTTTATTTTTCAACAAAATACAAGATGACAAGCTCTTCAACTTGGAATGAGCCTCAAGGTATGGGAAAATCAAATAGTTTTCAATTTAGGGTTTTGAAGGAATTTGCAAATTATGGTTTTTAATGATTGTTAGCAATCATTGATGGTTGTGGTATCTATGTATGGTTGAAATCATTAGTAAAATGTTGAAAAACAATCCGTAAATTTGTAGTGTTATGTTGAAAAATAATTTTGAGAATAGTGTTATTTTGTATACGTATAGATTACTCGGAGATGTTACCTGGACCAATTGATGGTTCTGTCCTGTATTTGCAACAACGGCATCGAACGAATAATCCGGAATTTGTCGCGGTAACAATCTTAGTATTCAAAATGTACATATTTCTGAAGGTAATGTATGTAACATGTTGATAATTTTTTTGTGATATATTGACAGGGCAATACTGCAGACAAAACCATAGATCATTCGTCTAAAATGAATAGAGTAACATATGCTCATCCAGGCGTTATACAGTTGATAGAATAACGATGAGGAGGACGGCGGTTGATTTATCATTGCCATACGGTGCTAGATATAATTTATTATGTAGTATACTAAGTTTACGTGTTTGGAACTGAGAAGTCACAATTTAATTTTTGTACAGGTGGGTAGGACCTAAAAGCACCGTTTCATCGCCGAGGCGTCATGTAGCCTTCTACCGTAATGAGCTCGATGTGCTAGACTATCAGTCTGTGACTTGGACCCCGTACGACGATATGCTTGGACATCTGCCAAACTTATGTACCATTTCCATTCAGCTGTGGACTGCTCGGGTGCCTCTGATTTGCTTTAATGATGTCGCCTATCATCTGCCTGATCGAGTGATGAGGCAGTTTGGTATGGCCCAGCATTTACCGGAACAACCACCGCATTACAAGATCGATATTGAAGCTTGGGAGTTTGCTATGGCAATTGAGACGTGGATCGCGCGCTACGTGCACACGCAGCAGGAACGCGAGTTCACATTGTCCGAAGAAGAATATTTGTCTTGGTACTGGAACATCACGCGTCGATATGTTCTTCGTGCCATCGATCCACCTACAACGCCTCCTGTTATTGCATACCCTTACACTCCTAGAGCACCTCTCGAAAGGAATGTGGTACGTAGTGCACACGTCGTCTGTATTTCAATATTTGAAATTTATCCTTTATCTTGAATTTTATGTCATGGCAGGCGGACGGCATTTACCGTGCGATAGAAATTGTGGACGAGCTTGCACAAGAGGTTCCTTAAAGGTCGCAGGGAAAATGCTTTAGTGTAAAACGCATCTTGGAAAGTATTTTGGGAAGAAACAAGCTAACACGACCAAGACCGCCTCCACCGCCTCCTCCTCCGCCAGCACAGTTGCTCATCGAACCGCCTCCTCCTCCGCCTCCCACTACTCGTACGTATCAGCGACGTAGACATCGAAAAGGAGCATCTTCATCTCAAGAAACACAGGTTGAAGTTGCTCCCGGTCCTTCACAGCCTATTGATCCTACACAAGCAAGTGAAGAGGAGGATTCGCCGGATGAAATTCCACTGTCTATGAGAAAACCAAAACGAACTCCACGAGAACTTCGTAGGTTGAAGAACTGAGGATGGTATAATTTAATGATATGCGTTGTCCGGATTTGTTTTGTTGCATTGGAGGATGTTAATTGTTTGAATTAAATTGTTGAATTGGTTGATGTAGTAATTTGACTTGTGGATGTTTGAGTTTGAATGAAATGTTGAATTATTGGATGTTGTAATTTGTTCAATTATTGGATGATTGAAATGTTGAATTAGGCGTTGTTGAATTAATGCAATTGGTGGTCCATGGTTTCTGTTTTGAAACCCTGCAGTTCTGGGGCGCTTTTTCAAAAGGCGCCCCTTTTCAAAAGTCGCCAATTGGCGACTTTTGAAAAAGCGCCCCAGAACTGCAGGGTTTCAAAACAGAAACCCAGCCCTTTAACCTTCCTCATAACTTACTTTACCAAATTGCAACTATAGAACCTAAAACCTAACTCACTTCTCTCTTCCACAAATTCAATATTTCCGACGGCAAAAGAATATCTTTTTGAGATTTAAAAACACCAAAAGAAGGTAAGATTCATAAGCTCTACTAATTTTGTTTAATCTTTTGCGATTTACTATAACTTCAAATTTGGTATTTTCAAGAATGGATAATTGGGAGATAGACGACGAGACGATGATGAAAATGTATGACGAATTTGAACAACAACGACGCTCTACGTCGGTTAATGAAGTAAATGTTGCAGTTGATTTCGTCCCCGAAACACAGGTTGAAAACTTGCCCCCCTCTAGGGTTGGCGGTACATCGACAGTGGCCATGGATAGCGGTGAATCAAAACATCAAACACTTCATGGAAGATTAATGGATGTGCTTGCTCGTCGTAACACTAACAATGCTAGTACAAGCCGGACACCGCCTCCGGTACTTTGTTATTGCGGAGATGAATGTAAAGTGGTTGTGTGTCGGAATGAAAGGAATGCGGGCCGACGCTTTTACCGTTGTGAATCGTACGACGATAATAAGATACGTCCAAATCATGTTGAATGTTGTAACTTTTTTAAATGGAAAGATCCAGAAATGTGTCCGAGGGGAGTTGCATACGCCCTTGAGATGCAAGCGGAAAACGCCCGTTTGGAGAAGTTGAACCTACAATATCGCAACGCACTATTGAATAAGGGTGTACCATTCGATAAGTTGAGTCCTCGTACATTGTGGGAGGAGAAGTAAACACAAATGTAATTGTATGGTTGAATTTGTATCGGTAGCTTTTATTTATATGTAACTGTATTATGTACCGTTGAATTTGTATCGGCAGCTTTCATTTATATGTAATTGTATTATGTATCATTGAACGAGTATTGTAAAGGTTTACGAAACACTAGCTTACATCTCGAACATAGCACATGAAGTAAAAACACAAACTGTTCGTACATTAACAGCATACAGCTTACAAACATCAAAGCAATAATAACACGCATACGAAAACTACATGACTGAATCACAACGGCTCCTTTTGTGACCGTGCATACCACATTTACTGCATCTATTAGGCCTTGGAGGCTGCATCTCGTCCATAACGCCTTTAATTCTAGTTGACTTAGGCCTTCCTGGAGCTCGCCTTGCAGGAGGTGGAAGTACCATTTGACCTTCGTGTGGTGACCAAAACCTTTTATCTCGTACGGGATGAAATTTTCCAGAGTATGCTGCTAGGTAATTCTGAACAGAGTACCAATGTGATGCAAAATCATGATGAGCTCTGTTCGCACCATTGGCCACCGACGAACAAGCAGCCATCACATGAGCGCAGGGGAGATGCTGCAGTAATGGGATGTTGCATGTACATGAACAAGTGCTACCATCGATTATAACTTTGAATTCATCTCCGAAGTAATGAATCACTTGCCATTCAATTTGACTGAAACGGACAATCCGACAACGTCTAGCTTCGCTTGCTCTCTCCGCTATTTTTGCTTCCCATTTTGGCGTGACACGAAGTGTGGAATTCTTAGCCAATTCTCTTCTTTGGCAAAAGTAATCAACGGATCGATAGAAGGTCCGTGCAACAAGTGCTCTAATAGGCAAAGATCTAGCACCCCTAAGTACACCATTAAAACTTTCTGACGCATTAGTCGTCATAACATGAAAACGACCACCATCATCCTTACATAAAGCCCAATTTTCTTCCTTTCCACCCAAACTTCTCTCTATCCAGTTGTGTGCTCTTACACTGGTGGTTTTAATTTCCTCACGAATCTTTATATACTCAATCTCCTCAGAGGCACATGCAGCAGCGTAGAATAAACCGGTCAATCGTTTGTCTTTGAAACCGGCTGCTTGAAAGTTAGCTTTCAAATGTCTGGCACAGTATCTATGTTTATGTGCAGCTAGCCATTTGCTCTGCAACGCTGTAGGTATTCCTTTCATTCTATCAGAAATGAAAGTAATACGACGATTGTTCACGCTGTGAATGAACCTTTGCATGCATGCAAAAAACCAACCCCAACTATCACTGGATTCGGACTCAACGATGGCGAATGCCAAGGGAAATAGCTGATCATTTGCATCAACGGCTGTTGCAACAAGTAAGGTGCCTTTGTATTTTCCATATAGATGTGTACCATCTATGCAAAGCAAAGGTCGACAATGGACAAATCCCTCAATACAAGGCCCAAATGACCAAAATGCACGATTAAAAACTCCATACTCATCAGTTGTCACATGTCCTACACTTCCGGGATTTGTTTTGCATATTTCACCAAAGTATTGTCGAAGGTTGGCATATGACTCTGCCCAATCGCCGTAAATTCGTTCAATTGCCTTGCTCAATGCTCTCCATGCTTTCAGATAGCTAATTTTTATAAATAATTGTTCATCCATTAGAACTTGCACCGTCCCGGCTGTAATGTTCAAATCAGATTTCACGAAAGGCATGATCTTCGACACCATAAACGATGATGTAGCTTGTCTATGATTTGAGTTCACTATAGGGTTAACACATGTATGATCACTAGGATATTTTTTAATAACCCACCATCCAGCCTGTGTCTTTTTTGAGTCAATAGCATGTATTCTCCAAGGACAACTGTCATCAACGTTGCAAATGGCGGTGTATTTTTCTTTGTTCGACCTTATTGACTTAAAGGACACCGCATGTAAGATTGACCATTCTGATAGTTGTTGTAGAAATTTAGCTTTACTCTCAAACACCATGCCAACTTTGAAACCAGTTTGTACGCTGCATGATAGAAATAATTTGCTGTTGAAGTTTACATTTGCTACAATTGACTTAGCCATAATTTGTGCACTGCACAAATCATCATCCATCGGGATCTCCATTTCCGGTTCATCGTTGTCCACACAATCTACTTCTGCACCTCCAAAATCATAGTCCAGTGGATCATTGCTTACTTGCGTATTTTCCACCCAGGCAGTATCAACCTCTGGTATTGACACAACAGACATACTATCAAGTGCAGGAACATCTACAGCTTGTACATCTTCTTCATCTTCTACATCCATATCATCATTGCACATAGTTTGACCTGCTGGTTCATTCGGTGGTTGGACGTATGACTGTGTAGTAATGTTGTTTGCTGCGCAGCTGCAGTAAATCAATACATCAATTTTAGTTTATTGCTACATACCAACGATTTTGCAACATATTGCAATATTTAACTTACTTTTGGCTTAAATGGTAAAATTCGGGCGGAGTTGGCTGCATTCGTTCATTTGTACGACTACTCGATGCTCTAGCACTTCTTTGAGTGCAATTCTGAACTGGAGTAAAACTGGACGGGAATACAAAATAGATATAATATTAATATAAATTCAATACAACATATCTCTATGTAATCACGGCTAAACAATACCTCTGACTCATTCGTGGAAAGCTGTCCTGCGTTAAATGTGGATAGGTAAATTGGACATTTGGCTGCAAACTCATGAATGGATGAAACCCATAATACATTTGTTGTTGCCCGTATTGCGATATGTGCTGAGTCGGATTGCTAAAACTAGGCGACGGAATTCCCTGCCCAGTACTCATGTTCCCCACCATTCTAGAATATTGTTCAACGCCGAAATTTGATACAGGTGCCGGTGTTGCTTGCTCTGCAACCGATCTCCTTTTTTTCTCAACAAACAACTCAATAGATTTGATCGAGGCAGCAAACATTAATTCAACATCCTCGTCGTCAACAATTTTGATTGCTTTGGATCCGGAATCTGTTGGCCAATTGCAAACTATTTCAATCTCGTACTCTTCTGGTTTTATCTTTGTTGCTTTATATACCGACTCTTTCAACTGCTCAAAAGTAGATCCTCTTCGAACTTTAGCCGGTTTGTAAGATCCACCAAGATATTTCGCACACATTAAATCGTCAATAACCAATTCACCATCAAAATAGCAGATAATTGGAATAAAACTAGGAGCCATTCTACATCAAGCAAAAAAAAATTAAGTTTGCAAACTAAATTCAAAACTGAGGGTTTCTACTGCATACCTTGATTGGATTCGACCGTATGACGTTTCCCTACGGCTGTAGTAGATCTTCGAAATCTACTGCTTTTGTTGAAAAATAAACGAAATTTAAATGGGTTTGGGCAAAAATTTCGAAATGTAGGGTTTGGGGGTTTTTGGGAGAGAAGTGGAGGAGATGAGAATGAGGAAGGAAGGGAGGGGGGGCTCTGGTTAAGTTGCAGAGCCCCGAATGGGCGACTTCCCAGAAGTCGCCCATATTTTATAAAAAAAAGTGGGCGACTTTTGGGAAATCGCCAGTGGGCGACTTCCCAAAAGTCGCCCTCGTTTTGGCAACAAAAAGAAATATACTGGCGACTTTTGAAAAGTCGTCAGTATGTTTTGGCCAGCTCGGAGCTGAGCTGGCCAAAACAAGGCTATATTCGATATTAGTTTCTAAACAGGGCTAATTGCGATAATTACTTTCGAAACCAGGCCAAATCCAAAAAAAATCCATAATTTTTTTCATTTCTAAATTTATTGGCGAAATATTTATATGTGTGCGCGCACACACACACATCACTTGTAGTAAACTAATAAGTAGTGATCATCTAATCAACATCAATATAGTTTAATAAATAGTTAGGTATTTTTTGTAATTATTTGATACGAATATTGTTTATGTGCGACGAACGCCTATTTTTGTCCAGGCTTTGCCTAGACTCTAAATCCAACCTTGACGCTCAGCGCTCCACTCCACCTCGAATATCATAGTTAAAAACATTTTTTTTATTAAATATATCATATATTTATTTTCTTTTGATCAGTATCCTTTGAATATTATTTAATTCAAGAGCACTTTAGTATTTTGTTTTCTAGAAAATATTTAATAAAATATATGGGCTTAACATTGTTGAGCTTGACAATCTTTACAATATGCATTGAAGTTTACCAATTCTGGGATTCACGTTGAATAATAGACAAAAGATAACAGAAAAGTAAATATCAGAAATTATGAAAGACGAAAGGAGAATGGCAAAAAAGCAAATAGTAGAATGACAAGGCAAATCACATAACGAGGAAAGGGGAAGAAAAAAAATTCGAACTTAGGCTTTTGAAGGCTACAACCGAAAATAACGACCATTGGTTTTTCTAATTGAAAGTTAAGGTTATCTGAGTGGTAGGCCAAAGTGCAGAATGTTTGGAAGAAGATTGTACTCGATGATACCTGTCAAAGTAACATCCACTTTTTCATCCATAGTAAATAGTTATTTTCGAGATTTATGTATGATAATTGTATTGATCTAAAAGTACGGACAACAAATTGTCATCACATTTGTATAACAATTCTACATCCATTTATGTAACATTATCCTTTACCATTTTTAGCATGAAACACAATTATTACTTGGGGATTTTCACTTCAAAGGCTTATTTGTGCAGAGTAATAAGTTTTAAGGACACTACTTCTGAAAAATTAGTTTTAAGGACATTTTACAGGAAAAAGATAAAAGAATTTATTATTTTCAGTTATACAGAAATAATGATAAAATGATTTATCATTTTTCTATATAACTTAAAAAGATAAATGAATTTATCATTATGCTGTAAATTGTCCTTAAACTAATTATTCAGAAGTGCTGTTCTTAAAATTTATTACCCTGCAAATAGAAGCCCTTCAACCTAATTTCCACTTATTACTTTCACTGTTTCCCTTTGAATCATATGTTCACTACTTTGCATCTTCAGTTTTCATCTTATGTCAGGTGTGCTTCTTTGTTATGAAGTAAGGGTGAGCGTTTGGTTGATTTGTTTTGTTCAATAACGAAAATAGTTAAACCGAACTAAAACCAAAAAAATGAAAATCAAACCAAACCAACCAAATTAAGTTTGGTTGGTTCGGTTGTTTATCTGATTTAACCGAACTAAAATCGATTCACGTTTTATGTTTAGTTTTTCATTGTAATTTGAAAACGTAAATATATGATTATAGTATTCTTATTTAGCATTCGTATGCTTTCTAATTGTAATTTTGACACATATATGATAAATAATTTTTATTTAGACCGCTAAATTAATCTAAAAAATTATTATAACACGAGCGCTACTGCACGCGCTTCGCGTGTGATAATGGTATGTGCTTCGCGCGTGAATTGTTCTTCTACAATTTTATATACGAGTGTTACGGCACGCGCTTCGCGCGTGAGTTGTTTTACTTATAAATTGTATATGTTTAAATTATTTAAAAAAATGATTTTTTTTATTTTCAAGTGATATTAAGATTTGTATAATTGTAAAGAAGTATTTTGAATTTGTAAAGGAAGTTTAATTTTAGATTCTATTTTTAGAAGCAGTTTGAATTTGTAAAGCATGTTTGATTGTTAGATCCTACTTTTAAGTAATTAAGATTTGATAATATATAGAGGAGCGTTTTTGGTAGTTCATGTTGATACCAAAAAAGTGTGACACCAAATTAATACATTCAAGAGAAAATGATTTGTAAAAATATTTAGTCATGTTTTTACATTGAAATCATGTATAGTTAATTTAAATTTTTATTTCTAAATTGCATTTTTTATTTCTAGTTACTTTGAATTTTATTTATATTATTCATTAATAAACAATGATTTGTAAATGATGTTTATTTATTAGATCATATTTTTAAACGTGGGGGATATTTTGAATTTGTAAAGAAATTTAAGCTATTTTTAAGGGATACTAAGATTTGTTAATATATGTATAGAGACATTTTTGGTAGTTATGCTGACACCAAAAAAGTGTGACATCAAAGATACTAGAATTAATAAAGATGTGTTGAATTATCTAGAAGTCTCTTTTATTATCTAATGCAATAGTAGTACTTGACCTATTCTCATTTTAATAAACACGAATGCCTAAAAATATATTTCATGTTTTAACTTAGTTTGAATAGTTCTAGTCTAACATAGAAATAATATGCTAAAAATAATAGGAATAACATTTGCAATTAATTAGGGTTTTACCGATTCTGTTTAGGTACTTGTGGAATAACATATAATAGTTAAATTATATACGAGTAAAGGGTATTTTGGGAAGTTTACGGTTGGATCAAAAAATTGTGCTTCTATTCCAACTATTAATAAAGATTTGTAATTTTGAAAATATACTAAAAATTTGCTTAATTTAGTTAAACCGATAACCAAACTAAATTTTTTAAAAGGCCAGTTATAAATCAATCTAGTTTCAAAACCAAACTAAATCTACCAAAATGAATTGGTTTGGTTGGTTTAACCAAAAAACACCCCTATTATGAAGCATCCTTCTGTAGAGTACAACTGCAGTTGTTCAACATGTGGTGTTCAATTTTGATTGCATCTTTTCTACTGTTTTATTGGTAAGACATATAGTAATATTATAAGTTACTTTTGTTATGAAATATCGCTTTAAACATCTACAATTATTATTTACAATGTGTGTGTGTGTCTATATATATATATATATATATATATATATATATATATATATATAGGATTATTGTTATATTCTACTACTAATTTAAACAAACAAATATTTAAATATTTTATTCCTCTCTCACAATCTAGCCCACCTTCAGATTACAGGTTCAGTCTTGCTAATATTAATTAGTTTTACCATTTTACAGGTTGACAACTTTGGGACTGTGAACCTTGTGGAAGCTTGTCGCCAAATCGGCGTAAGAAGATTTATTCTTGTCAGTTCCATCTTAGTTAATGGAGCTGCCATGGGCCAAATTCTCAATCCAGCTTACATTGTGCTTAATGTGTTTGGACTGACATTGATAGCAAAACTACAGGCAGAAAATTATATAAGGAAATCTGGTATAGATTTCACTATAGTAAGACCTGGTGGATTAAAAGATGGTCCCCCAACTGGAAATATTGTCATGGAACCTGAGGTAACGTTTTTTTTTTGTTTTTTTTTCCACGCCTTTCACAAGCAGCTCTACAGCAAATGGTATCTTTAACTTTGGCTAATGCCATGGCCCATAGGCACGAGAAGTTCTGTAAATTACTCTGGATAACCAATCATCTTAGCTTTCCATTGAGTTTTCAAAATAATACCCCTTATGAACTCACATTATTTAATAAACCAAGTAACTGGTTTCCTGTTGTGTTGGTTAAGTGGTTTGTTGTTAATGCTGCATTGCTTCTGTTAACCTATGAAAGTCAGCAGCATGAAATAATTAGCTGAATATATGCGAAAGAATTCATTTGTTAACCGAATTGACGGACTTTTGGCATTGAATGAATGCTTTGTCTTCAATCAATAAAACAAAAATTATATTGACATCTTATCAGTTTTTTAGAGAAAGGACCATGGCTTATTTGTTGAATTATTCTTTCTGACATTACAAAATCAGACATAAAGCATGGAAAAATAAACCCAAACAGATAAGCACTTGTGCGTTACAGTATAGTTGACTGTTGTATAAGCTGTCATATTCCTGGTTATAGGTACATGGGCTGAGTGCGGTTGGTAAAATAACAACTAAGAACAACGTAAATAAAATATATTTTATTGTTTTGAGATTGGTAGTTTTTTGATTTAAGAGATCTTTATTAATATTTAAACCATGGAACGTTCTAAGTCGAGATCCGAACAACATGCATGTTTTTGAGATATTGAGTTTTGATTTTAAACGAGAATCAATTTTGAGGTATTGTGTGTCAAACAAAATTGATTTTGATATTTTAAATTGATTTTGGTATTTTAACTTTGAGAAGGGAAAACTTTTTTGAGAAGAGAGAAGGAGATGAGAGGATGCTTGGTTTCATCAAACATTAAGAAAAAGAGAAGTGGGCGTGGATGGATGAGAAAAGTGCGATTGGGTGATGGATGGTGTTTTGGTGCGTGCAAATAATATCACCCTTTATTGATGCGTGTAGCGGCATCATTTCATCAAAACAAAAATGGAATGTTAGCTAATCATATACTCTTTAGAATCTCAAAAGATAAATGTGTTGTTTCTACTCCTAGGTATCGAATGATGTTTATTTGCAATAAATGCATAAATGAGATTTTAATATGAATCACTAATACTACTACTACTATTACTACGAATTAATTTAGTATTGTTGAATAATGTCTAAAATTTTATGTGGTAACCGTAATATTATACGTGAATGTTATTTCAAATTATTTATTTTGAAAATAGATAGTGTGTTTTTCATTTGGTAGGTATGGTAATTTATTTTGAGCTGTTATCATCATTCATCAATAGAATATTAACTTCGGGTCCATATTTTTTGTTTTAAATGCAAATCGGGTCTCTATCCATAATTTTTTTATATAAATTAGGTACCTACTACTATAACGTCACATCCGACCAAAATCAATATCCACCAACTCATTTAATTTCAATATTTAAAACGTGATAACTTTTTGTAGGTCAATTGGAAATCGTTTTCATCATTAAACGACAAATTTAATAAGCTTTCCAATGATATCTATTGTTAATAGCTAAAAATAAATTTTGAAAATCATAATTTTACATAGCAATTTTGACTGCATTATGTAATGCAGTTATTTTGTATCATCACATTATGTAACTGCATTATTATGAATAATCATGACCTTTATATAGTAGTTTTAACTGTAATGCAGTTATTATCTTTTAACCTTATTGAAAAAAAATTGTTTTGAATTATGCAATTATGGTTGCTTTTGAATATTGTAACTGCATTTATGTAATGCAGTAATAATTTTGATTGTATTTGATAATTTATTTAAACTTAATATATTTATAATTTAAATGCATTTAGAAAATGCAGTTATAATTTTAAAGCATTTTTTAATTCATTTAACTCCATTGAATTTTTTAACTGCACTTACGTGATATAATAATAATTTTAATTACATTTGATAATTTTATTCAGTCTTAAAGGAGTTATAAATTAATTATATTAAGAAAATGCAGTTATGATTTAACATCATGTTTTGGGTAAATTTCACTGCATTTGAGGATTTTAACTACATTTATTTAATATGGTGATAATTTTGGCTACATTTAATAATTTTATTCAATCTTAATGCAATTAAAATTTAGCCGAATTAAGAAAATGCACTTATAATTTAATAGTAATTTTGAATTATGCATGTTGCATTTGAATATTTCTACTGCATTTATGTGATGCAGTAATAATATTAGTTGTATTTGATGATTTATTAAAGCATGATGCAGCTATGATTTTACTGCTTAATGGAGCTATGGTTTTACTGCTTAATGGAAAATGTAGTTATTATTTAATTGTATTCTGAATTATGCAATTATGATTGCATTTAAGTGATGCAGTTATGACTTTAACTGCATGTATGTGATGCAATACTAATTTTGCATGCCTTTAATCATTTAGTCAACCTTAATGCAACTATAATTTAAGTGCATTATGAAAATGTAGTTACAGTTTTAACCGTATACCAAATATGAAATTGACTTAAACTGCATATATAGTAATTTTGAACATATTGATTTGAATGCTACAATTATAGCCTGCATTTGAATGATGATGCAGTTATAAATACTTTATTTATATGAAAACATTATAATTTTTCAAAAAAAATTAATGATCGTATATTTACATATGCATAACACAAATCATTTAAATAATCATAAAATTTGTGGTTTAATGGTGAAAACGGTTGGTCGATCTGATATTTTTACAAAATGTTATTGCATTTTGAATTTTTGATTTATATAGGCGTGAAGTTTTAAATGTGTGTAAGAATAACGGTTACTAATAAAGGATGCCAATGAAAAATAATGGATAGAGACCCGATTTATATAAATTATCGAAGAATGATGTTTTGTTTATTTTGATTAAAAATAGGGACCTGTCGTCCAAAGTCTCTATCATCAATCACAACTTCGACTTAGGAATTTGATGTCTAGTGACAATGACTGTTATAGTAACGGTAAAGTTACCATTAATTATCATTACCAGTTCATCGACTATCATAATCATGCTAAGTCGATATATCAGTCAAATCGGCGTGTTAATGGTAAATTTTACCATTTTCAACAATAAAATACTGGTAATATTTTCTCAATACCAACGGTGACGGTAATTTACCTACCCATTTATACTTTATATCCTGCTAATTGTATCTTCTTTTTCTTTGTTTGTTTATGTCATCACATGACACTGGTAAATTATGATAAAAACTATTACAATACAAAAACACACAACTTTTTGCTTTTTGAAACATACTACATGTCAATATATTTTAAGCGATTTGAATTAAGCTACGCAAGTCCAATAATTTGCTATTGCTAATGTAAGAAACTTGTTTAGTATAAAAAATCAAGTCTACTGTGATAAATGTTAAACTTATGGTTTCAGAGTACTGTTTAAAGTCAAAATCAGTGACAATGATTCCATATAAAACTTATAACTGTGAATTATATGGCTTTTTTTAACACATCATTGCAGGATACTCTATCTGAAGGTTCTATATGCAGAGAGCAAGTGGCAGAGGTGGTTGTCGGAGCATTGTCTTGTCCAGAAGCATCATACAAAGTAGTTGAGATAGTTGCACGCAGTGAAGCTCCCAAACTTCCCGTACATGATTTATTTACTGCCATCAAAAAACACTGAACCTATGCATTCACATTGACTAATATTTGCTGTTTGCCAGAAGACATCTTTATGAATTCTGGCTGCCGTGCTGTAAGGATATGTTTATATTAATGCAGTATTTATATTAATGCAATCATTCAATGTCAATAGTTTATCACAGTATCAAAACAAAATGGCTTCTATTAGCAGTATGATAATTGTTTTAGGTTTATTAAGTAGGAACATTGTATAGTAAACACATTCCATTCCTTGTAAAATTTTAGATACATAGTGAATGAATAATCCACAACTAATACTTGTACAATGCTATATGACCTAACATATAATTTCGAAGTAGTAAATTCCTCGTCGGTCAAAGGAACCCCGACCTTTCGAACTCTATTTGCTCTAGAAAATTCCGTAGTAGTCAACTGAAAATCTTGACCAGTCGATCGAAAAAGATTTCCAGTCGGCTCTAGATAGAATAGTGCTTGGGTCCAACATGGCTAAAAATACAGTCGACTGGAAGGGGTTTCAGTCGGCTGGTAGACTATACTAGTCGATTGGAAGTCTGTAACTGAAGCTACAGACTACCGATCGTCTACCCCTACTTCGTCATCTTCTTTTCTCTGCTGCGCCTTCTCCGCTTCTTCAAATGACGCGCCGTCTTCACCAATATGATTGTAGCTGTTTTTTTTCAATCTGGAAATATTGTACCACCATTTCTAACAATATATCAGTCATTGCTTGTTTGTGAAAATAATGTAGAGTCAATAATTACGTTCCACTTAAGCTTATGTTCACCAACATAACAAAAAGACAGAATGGCGGTTGATACTAACTCGGAGCTCACTGCATGAGAACCACAATTTTAATTGCTGAGTGCTGGAGGGTATAATAATAAGTTAGGCACCATGAATGCAGTGATTAGAATTTCCACGTAGCCCACGTCCCCATTTTGCTGCTACCGACCAATGATTTGAACACACTATCGAATCGACCAGAACTATACACGACCAGCCGTTGAGCAGGAGATAGATGGGCCCTCTTGCATAAGTGTCACAGTTTTAAAATAGATATGCCACGGTAGTTTGTTTGGTTAGGTGTGATCTGTCTTCAATAAGTTTTTGGTACCACTAAACAAGCTACCAGTTCAGAGGGGACCTGTTAATAAGAGACAGGAGCGACACCTTATATTCTGGCCTTTTCACTGATCATTTATTTATATGGCGCCTTCGTGAGCTGATTTTCTGCTTTGGTTTAGTTCTCATCGATCCAATCAGATAGTAACTGTAATTCAAAACGGATTCAATATATCAGTTTGTTTATTTATTTGTTCTTTTGACATTACTCTCTTTTACGTTATCGTTGTAAATTCTTTTCCAATGGTAAATTCTAAGCAGTCAAATTAACATAGTTGCTTGTTGGTTTAAAACTAAATGTTGTCATATGAAAAGAAAAGCAAGCAAGCATTAACATATTTAGTAAGTTGATAATGAAAATCGACAGCATGAAATAATTAGCTGAATATATGTGAGAATTCATTTGTTAGCTGAATTAACAGACTTTTGGCATTGAATGAATGCTGTGTCTTCAATCAATAAATCAAAATTATATTGACATCTTATCAGTTTTTTAAAGAAAAGACCTTGGCTTATTTGTTGAATTATTCTTTCTTACATTACAAAATCCGACATAAAGCTTGGAAAAATTAAACCAAACAGATAAGCACTAGTGCATTACAGTGCTTAGGTTGATAAATAAATTTTAGTTATAGGTACAAGGGCTGGTTGCGGTCGGTAAAACAACAACTAAGATGCTTAGGTTGATAAATAAATTTTAGTAGAAGAGTCAACAAAGTTAAACTTCAAAAGGTAGAAGAACTCTGTATGACTGTCAGGTTTCTCAAGTAGCAGCAGGCTCATAGCAGTAAGAGGCCATAGGGCAGGTAAAAGTTTACAACTTTTACAGCATGTAGCACAAACTTTTATGGACTTCTCTATGAATTGTACAAGTAAAAGGTTGTCAGACCTATTAGGTTTTAAAATTAGACCCTGAAAAAGTACCCAAAGTATTATACAAGGTATTATTAACCTATAGATGTAAACTTTTTATTTGAAAGAAAATGGTTAGTGATATCTGGAGGATTTGGTTACCACCATTATCATTTGTCTTGGACATGAGGTGAAATTTACCTTTTTGATAACAGTTGAACTCGAATCTTTGACCTTGGTTTTTACTCCAATTCCTTTGCATCCTCGTTTTTGTGGCAATTGATTTTTCGATTCAGACGATTTTCAGAATTCAACAATTCTTTGCAGGTGCGATCTACGTGACATCATCTACGTGAAAATCACCTCATTTCGAGGTTTCTAGCCCACTAGATATAAATACTTTAAAATAAATCACCATCACAAAATGTTTATAATACATAACATATTGCATGATGATTTTTGTTTGTTTAGACGAGTGTTATAGCACACGCTTCGCACGTGACAATAGCACACCCTTCACAGATTAATTGATTTTTTTACAAATTTTATGTGCTTAACATATTCAAGATAAATGATTTTCATAAATATTTAGCTATGTTTTCCGTTAGAATAATGTGTAGTCCGTTTGAATTTTATTTCTAAGTTGCATCATTTAATTTTATTTATCAATTTGAATTTTTGTTTCCGTTATCAATTAATAAAGAGCGAAAATGTATATGAAGTTTATTTGTCGGATCATATTTTTAACTGATATTAAGTTTTGGCAATATATGTAAAAGAGCGTTATGAATTTGCAAAAAAGTATATTTGCTAGATCCTATTTTTAAGTGATATAAACATTTGTTAATATCTATAGAGAGACGTTTTTGCAAGTTGACGTTGATACCAAAAAAGTGCTACACCAAAGCTATTATATTTGGCACGCGATACGCACGTGCATTTAAATAGTACAAATGACACGGACGTTTTAATTTGAGAGCAAATTTAATTATATTATATATTATAATATACAATTGTTATTATAAACAAATAGTATAATATCTACATGACAGTATGAAAACTATAATTATGTAATAAAAGTGGTTAGCTGTAATTTTCAGATTCAAGTATATAATATAATCACATGAATATGGTTTAACGTGTGTAAACTCGATTTATTTAACGTTATGTATCCAACCAAAAATAGTAGGTCCCCGAAAGAGGAGACATAATGCAAGAGCATTACAATTTTTTTTCCTTTCTATAAATTTTGTTCTTTCTCTATAAAATATCTATCGATGTTAATAAATCACTTGTCAAATTCATTTTTAGGCAACTGATTTCATATATTATTTAAATTTATATTTTGTCTCTTTTAAGGCTTCAAAACATCAAAATGTGAAGTAATTCCTAGTAGTATACATTTTTATTTAGATAAAAGTTATCTTATTATATGATGAAGACACGTAGACGATAAACAATGCTTCTAGTTGTTGTCGGTACCGATTTCTGTGTTTAAATTACTTTTTGATTGGATTTCATCACTTTAGCTGTGACAATTTATTGAGGTATTATTATTATTATTATTTGCATTTGGATATTTCATATCTTCTCTCTAAATATATGGTTTATTACATTATTTGCAATAATAGATTTATTACTTGACCCTTTTAACTTTATTTTCCAAAACAATACTTTCAAATTGAGAGCTTCTACTTCATTACATTTCTAAAGAGCTACTTACAGAATTTTGTCCAATATCAACCAAAACTTAATATAATCATCATAACTACCTCTACTATATAATTTAGATTTAGTACATATAATTCAAAACAAACTGTGTACATAGCATGATTCAGAGTTATGAGACAATGCAGAAAACAATTAGGTTGTGTAGATATCTCAGCGTGTACTCTACCGTGCTAAAGTTGTCGTCTTGGTTTGATCAAATAAAATAGAGAGAAAAGGAAAAGAAAAAAATAAACAAAAAATGGAAATTAAACATTGACTGAATACTTCTATAGTAAGTTGAAATAATAATAGACAACCAAATAAAAGCTAATTTGAAAGTTATAATGTGTGAAAGCAATGATGGCCAACAGCTATGAGCAGTGATTGAATAAATGCATCAGTACCACGACAAATATCATGTTTTTACTTAAACTCGGGAACAAAAAATTATAAGAATAGTTTATTTACTCTCTATTTCAATCTATTTTGAATCTAACGTATGATAAAAGGTTGAGCTTCTTAATGCTACTCGCCATAGTATGCAGTTGACAATAATATTACACGTAATATTAGTGCGGTGCTATATGCATCGAGTTTAGAATCAGGTATGCAGATGCTATTTTTTAGAACCAATTAATAGATGCACTGAGTTTAGAAACGTATATGCATATGCTATTTTTTAGGATCAATTAATGGGGCAATATTTTAAGGAATTATATATAAAGAGCAATTTTGGAACTTCGCGGTTGGACCAAAAGATGCGCTTCCAAACCAACTATTAATAAATTTTTGTTTGTTTAGATGTATCAGAATATAATGATTTTGTTAGGTGTGGCTCGTATTATATTAAATGAAATGCGTAGATTGGATTATGATTAGTCCAACATCGCAAGATATCCTAAAAGAAATGAGTGTGCGTGTGTTTATATATATATATATGTATGTGTATATATATGTATGTATGTATATATATATATGAGATTGATAGCATGTAGCAATGAAGAATTTCTTTTATTACAATATAAATGTTCCAATAAACATATTTGTGCTTCAGGAGATGCAGGAATATCTAATCATGACTAGTAGATAATACGTAGATCATACCTACAAATAATGAGTTGGGTATGCGAAAAATCATGGTTTTTATATATAGTATTGTCTTCTCTTATACGAGAAGGAGATGAAAAACGTAAATACAATATATTTTATCGTTTTGAGAATAGTATTTTTCTGATTTAAGAGATCTTTATTAATATTTAAACCATGCAACGTCCTAAGTCGAAATCCGAACAACAAGCACGTTTTTGGGATATTGTGTTTTGATTTAAGAGGTTTTGAGTGTCAAACAAATTTGATTTTGACATTTTAATTTTGAGAATGGAAAACTTCTTTCAGAAGAGAGAAGGAGATGAGAGGATGCTTGGTTTAATCAAATGGTAAGAAAAAAAGAAGTGGGTATGGATGAGTGAGAAAAGTATGGTTAGGTGATGGGTGGTGTTTTGGTGCGTGCAAATAGTGTCAACCTTTATTGATAGTGTGTTTTTCATTTGATAGGTATGGTAATTTATTTTGAGTTTTTATCATCAATCACAACTTCGATGCATGAATATGATGTCTAGTGGTAATGATTGTTATGGTAATGGTACAGTTACCATTATCATTGTTAGTTTATTGTTTACCATAATCATGCTAAGTTGCTATACCAGTACAATCGGTACGGTAATAGTAAATTTTTACCATTTTCTGTTCTAAAATACTTGTAATATTTTCTCAATACCATCAGTACCAGTACTTTACCAACTCATTTATAGTTTATATTTTCTTATTTTTTTAATACATTTTTTCAAAAAAAACAAAAAAAAACAAAAAAGGAAAAAGTAAGCGATCAAATTTAGTCTAGGAATACAACGCAAATGATGCTAATTGCATTTCTTTTCTTTCTCGTTGATGTATTTCATTACATGACACGATTAAATGTTAGTCTAGGAATACAACTCAAATGATGCTAATTGCATTTCTTTTCTTTCTCGTTGATGTATTTCATTACATGACACGATTAAATGTATGATCAAAAACCATTACAATACAAAAATATATGAAACTTCTTGTTTTTTTAAACATACAGTAATTTACCATTACTAATGTAACAATTATCAGCTGATTGGTATAATAACATTCTGTTTAACTAAGGTATCAGTAATGGTAAGTAAACATTCTGAATTTACCAGTAAAGATGTTATGGTAACGGTTTGTGACAACCGCACTACACTTCGGTACCCAAAGTTCCCAAATAGCAGATCTTATGTTAATCTCCTTTAGATTCACCAATTACCCCAATTAGATTGGAGAAAAATGGATTTTTAGCTCTAGTTTGAATTAACAGAGGTTAGGAGGTAATTAGAGAGGAAGGAAAACGACTAATGACTGTTGGAAGAAAGAGTATTAACGCTTATTTTCGGATTGGGCTAAATGAGCTACACTAACCACTCTCTAATTCCCCACTAATCTTTTTAGAACTAGTCGGAACTTCAAACATCCATAACTTCTAACCGGCGAGTCCAAATTCTTAATATGATCACTTTACGGAAAGAAAACCATCATCCCAATCTAATGAAAGTGGTTTCAGACTCTAATTCAACTTCTATCAAAAGTTATACGATCAACAAGATTTTCAAGGTCAAAACCGTCCAACAAAAATTCTAGACATGGAAAATGCCACTAATTAATATTTTTAAAAATTATAGAGTCATACGACTTAATATGAATTTGAAAATAATATTTTACGATTCTTCGATGCATAAAATATGGATCATTACACGGTTTTTACAAAATGATAATGATAACCGTTACCATAACAGCCATATGTGTAAATATTTTAATAGTGGGTCCATTTCTAGAACTTCATCCCACAACAAGTTCATAACAAAATTTCATTTAGTTCTGTTTCATCTTGTTACATTTGTTTGCTGTTGACTTTCTTTATTCTCATGTTATGTATATGTGTGCGCGCGTGCGTGTATATATATGTATGTGTGCGCACGCGCTTGTATATGTGTGTGTATGTGTGTGAAATTTATAGTTGTTTAGTATAAAAAAAAATAAAGTCTACTTTGATAAATATTAAACTTATGGTTTCATAGTACTGTTAAAGTCAAAGTCAGTGCCAATGATTCCATATAAAACTTATAACTGTGAATTATATGGCTTTTTTTTAAACCATCATTACAGGATATTCTATCTGAAGGTTCTATATGCAGAGAGCAAGTGGCAGAGGTGGTTGTCGGAGCATTGTCTTGTCCAGAAGCATCATACAGAGCAGTTGAGATTGTTGCCCGCAGTTAAGCTCCCAAGCTTCCTGTACATGATTTATTTACTGCCATCAAATAACACTGAACCTATGCATTGACATTGACTTACGTTTGCTGTTTGTCAGAAGGTATCTTTATGAATTCTGGCTGCCGTGCTGTAAGGATATGTTTGTATTAACGCAGTCATTCAATGTCAGTAGTTTCTCACAGTATCAAAACAAAATATCTCCTATTAGCAGTGTGAGAGTTGTTTTAGGTTTATTAAGTAGGAACACTGTACAGCAAACACATTCCATTCGTTATAAAATTTCAAATACATAGTGAATGAAAAATCCACAACTAAGACTTGTATAATACCATATCACCTAATACATAATTTCGACGTAGTAAATTCCTCCTCGTTCAAATGAATTCCAGCTAAGTTAGGAAGAAGAGTGTGCTCGGATCCAAAATGATCAAAAATATAGTCGACTGGAAGGACTACCAGTCGACTTGTAGACTCTATCAGTCGGCTGGAAGTCCGTAACTGAAGCTACAGACTACCGATTGTCTACTCCCTTCTTAATTCGTTCATCTTTTTTACTCCGCTACGCCTTCTCTGCTTCTCCAAACGACGTACCGTCTTCACCAATATGATTGTAGTCTGGAAATGTTGTACTACCACTTGAATATAGTATAGAGTCAATAATTACGTTCGGCTTAAGCTTATGTTCACCAACACAATGAAAAGATAGAATGGCGGTTGATACTAACTCGAAGCTCACTGATTGAGAACTACAATTTTAATTGCCCAGTGCTGGCGGGCATCTAAATGTAATAATAATAATAAGTTAGGCACCATGAATGCAGTCCGTAGCCCACACCCATAGTTTACTGTTACCGACCAATGATTTGAACACACTATTGAATCGACCCAAACTATACACGACCAGACGTTGAGCAGGAGATAGATGGGCCCTCTTAAATTATGTTCGCATAGGTGTCACAATTTTAAAATAGATGCAGCACAGAAGTAGTTTGTTTGGGTAGGTGCGATCTGTCTTCAACAAGTTTTTGGTACCACTGAACAAGCTACCGGTTCAGTAGGGACCTGTTAATAAGAGACGGGTGCGACACCTTATATTCTGGCCTTTTCACTGCTCATTTATATGGGGCCTTCGTGAGCTTATTTTCTGTGTTGGTTTAGTTCTCATCCACTCGGATAGCAACTGTCATTCAAAGCGGATTCAGTACATCACTTTGTTTGTTTATTTGTTCTTTTGGAATTACTCTCCTTTGTGTTGTCACTGTAATTTATTTTTTAATGGTAAATTCTAAGCAGTCAAATTAACATGGTTGCTTGTTGGTTTAAAACTAAATGTTGTCATATGAAAAGAAAAGCAAGCAAGCATTAACATACTTAGTAAGTTGATAATGGAAATAGACAGCATGAAATAATTAGCTGAATATATTTGAGAATTCATTTGTTAGCTGAATTAACAGACTTTTGGCATTGAATGAATGTTGTGTCTTCAATCAATAAAACAAAATTATATTGACATCTTATCAGTTTTTTAAAGAAAGGACCTTGGCTTATTTGCTGAATTATTCTTTCTGACATTACAAAATCCGAGATAAAGCTTGGAAAAATTAAACCAAACAGATAAGCACTAGTGCATTACAGTGCAATTGACTATTGTATAAGCTATCATATTCCTAGTTATAGGTACAAGGGCTGGTTGCGGTCGGTAAAACAACAACTAAGATGCTTAGGTTGATAAATAAATTTTAGTAGAAGAGTCAACAAAGTTAAACTTCAAAAGGTAGAAGAACTCTGTATGACTGTCAGGTTTCTCAAGTAGCAGCAGGCTCATAGCAGTAAGAGGCCATAGGGCAGGTAAAAGTTTACAACTTTTACAGCATGTAGCACAAACTTTTATGGACTTCTCTATGAATTGTACAAGTAAAAGGTTGTCAGACCTATTAGGTTTTAAAATTAGACCCTGAAAAAGTACCTAAAGTATTATACAAGGTATTATTAACCTATAGATGTAAACTTTTTGTTTGAAAGAAAATGGTTAGTGATATCTGGAGGATTTGGTTACCACCATTATCATTTGTCTTGGACATGAGGTGAAATTTACCTTTTTGATAATAGTTGAACTCGAATCTTTGACCTTGGTTTTTACTCCATTTCCTTTGCATCCTCGATTTTGTGTCAATTGATTTTTCGATTCAGACGATTTTCAGAATTCAACAATTCTTTGCAGGTGCGATCTACGTGACATCATCTACGTGAAAATCACCTCATTTCGAGGTTTCTAGCCCACTAGATATAAATACTTTAAAATAAATCGCCATCACAAAATGTTTATAATACATAACATATTGCATGATGATTTTTGTTTGTTTAGACGAGTGTTATGGCACGCGCTTTGCAGATTAATTGGTTTTTTTACAAATTTTATGTGCTTAACATATTCAAGTTAAACGATTTTCATAAATATTTAGTTATGTTTTCCGTTAGAATAATGTGTAGTCCGTTTGAATTTTATTTCTAAGTTGCATTTAATTTTTATTGTCAATTTGAATTTTTGTATCCGTTATCAATTAATAAAGAGCGAAAATGTATATGAAGTTTATTTGTTGGATCATATTTTTAGCTGATATTAAGTTTTGGTAATATATGTAAAAGAGCGTTATGAATTTGCAAAAAAGTATATTTGCTAGATCCTATTTTTAAGTATTTGTTAATATCTATAGAGAGACGTTTTTGTAAGTTGACATTGATACCAGAAAAGTGCTACACCAAAGCTATTATATTTAAGTCTTAATGGCACGCGATACGCACGTGCATTTAAATAGTACAAATGACACAGTCGTTTTAATTTGAGAGCAAATTTAATTATATTATATATTATAATATATAATTGTTATTATAAACAAATAGTATAATATCTACAAGACAGTATGAAAACTATAATTATGTAATATAATGATAAACTAATAAAAGTGGTTAGCTGCAATTTTCAGATTCAAGTATATAATATAATCACATGAATATGGTTTAACGTGTGTAAACTCAATTTATTTAACGTTATGTATTCAACCAAAAATAGTAGGTCCCCGAAAGAGGAGGCATAATGCAAGAGCTTTACAAATTTTTTTTTTCTATAAATTTTGTTTTTCTTTATAAAATACCTATCGATGTCAATAAATCACTTGTCAAATTCATTTTTAAGCAACTGATTTCATCTATAATTTATATTTATATTTTGTCTCTTTTAAAGTTTCAAAACATCAAAATGTGAAGTAATTCCTAGTAGCATACATTTTTATTTAGATAAAAGTTATCTTATTATATGATGAAGACACACAGATGATAAACAATACATCTAGTTGTCGTCGGTACCGATTTCTGTGTTTAAATTACTTTTAATTGGATTTCATCACTTTAGCAGTGACAATTTATTCAGGTATTATTATTATTATTAACATTTGGATATTCCATATCTTCTCTCTAAATATGTGGTTTATTACATTATTTGCAATAATAAATTTATTACTTATCCCTTTAACTTTATTTTCCAAAACAATACTTTCAAATTGAGAGCTTCTACTTCATTGCATTTCTAAAGAGCTACTTACAGAATTTTGTCCAATATCAACCAAAACTTAATATAATCATCATAACTACCTCTACTATATAATTTAGATTTGGTACATATAATTCAAAACAAACTGTGTACATAGCATGATTCAGAGTTATGAGACAATGCAGAAAACAATCAAGTTGTGTAGATATCTCAGCGTGTACTCTACCGTGCTAAAGTTGTCATCTTGGTTTAATCAAATAAAATAGAGAGAGAAGGAAAAAGAAACAAATAAACAAAAAATGGAAATTAAACAGTGACTGAATAAGACAACCAAATAAAAGCTAATTTGAAAGTTATAATGTGCGAAAGCAATGATGGCCAGCAGCTATGAGGAGTGATTGAATAAATGCATCAGTACCACGACAAATATCATGTTTTCACTTAAACTCAGGAACAAAAAATTGTAAGAATAGTTTATTTACTCTCTATTTCAATCTATTTTGAATCTAACGTATGATAAAAGGTTGAGCTTCTTAATGCTACTCACCATAGTATGCAGTTGACAATAATATTACACGTAATATTAGTGCGGTGCTATATGCATCGAGTTTAGAATCAGGTATGCAGATGCTATTTTTTAGAACCAATTAATAGATGCACTGAGTTTAGAAACGTATATGCATATGCTATTTTTTAGGATCAATTAATGGGGCAATATTTTAAGGAATTATATATAAAGAGCAATTTTGGAACTTCACGGTTGGACCAAAAGATGCGCTTCCAAACCAACTATTAATAAATTTTTGTTTGTTTAGATGTATCAGAATATAATGATTTTGTTAGGTGTGGCTCGTATTATATTAAATGAAGTGCGTAGATTGGATTATGATTAGTCCAACATCGCAAAATATCCTAAAGAAAATGAGTGTGTTTATATATATATATATATATATGTATGTATGTATGAGATTGGTAGCATGTAACAATGAGGAATTTCTTTTATTACAATATAAATGGTCCAATAAACATATTTGTGCTTCAGGAGATGCAGGAATATTTAATCATGACTAGTAGATGATACGTAGATCATACCTACAAGTAATGAGTTGGGTATGCGAAATCATGGTTTTTATATATAGTATTGTCTTCTCTTATCATCCATTAATGGAAGACGAGAAGGAGATGAAAAACGTAAATACAATATATTTTATCGTTTTGAGAATAGTACTTTTATGATTTAAGAGATTTTTATTAATATTTAAACCATGCAACGTCCTAAGTCGAAATCCAAACAACAAGCACCTTTTTGGGATATTGTGTTTTGATTTTATAGGTTTTGAGATCTTGAGTGTTAAACAAATTTGATTTTGACATTTTAATTTTGAGAATGGAAAACTTCTTTCAGAAGAGAGAAGGAGATGAGAGGATGCTTGGTTTAATCAAATGGTAAGAGAAAAAGAAGTGGGTGTGGATGGGTGAGAAAAGTATGATTAGGTGATGGGTGGTGTTTTGGTGCGTGCAAATAGTATCAACCTTTATTGATAGTGTGTTTTTCATTTGATAGGTATGGTAATTTATTTTGAGTTTTTATCATCAATCACAACTTCGATGCATGAATATGATGTCTAGTGGTAATGGTTGTTATGGTAATGGAACAGTTACCATTATCATTGTTAGTTTATTGTTTACCATAATCATGCTAAGTTGTTATACCAGTACAATCGATACTGTAATAGTAAATTTTTACCATTTTATGTGCTAAAATACTTGTAATATTTTCTCAATACCATCAGTACCAGTACTTTACCAACTCATTTATAGTTTATATTTTCTTATTTTGTTAATACATTTTTTCAAAAAAAAAAAACAGAAAAGGAAAAAGTAAGCGATCAAATTTAGTCTAGGAATACAACTCAAATGATGCTAATTGCATTTCTTTTCTTTCTCGTTGATGTATTCCATTACATGATACGATTAAATGTATGATCAAAAACCATTACAATACAAAAATATATGAAACTTCTTGCTTTTTTAAACATACAGTAATTTACCATTACTAATGTAACAATTATCAGCTTATCGGTATATTAACATTTTGTTTAACTAAGATATCAGTAATCGTAAGTAAACATTTTGAATTTACCAGTAAAGATGTTATGGTAACGGTTTGTGACAACCGCACTACACCCCGGTACTCAAAGTTCCCAAATAGCATATCTTATGTTAATCTCTCTTAGATTCACCAATTATCCCAATTAGATTGGAGAAAAATGGATTTTTAGCTCTAGTTTGAATTAACAGAGGTTAGGAGGTAATTAGAGAGGAAGGAAAACGACTAATGACTGTTGGAAGAAAGAGTATTAACCCTTATTTTCGGATTGGGCTAAATGAGCTACAGTAACCACTCTCTAATTCCCCACTAATCTTTTTAGAACTAGTCGGAACTTCAAACATCCATAACTTCTAACCGGCGAGTCCAAATTCTTAATATGGTCACTTTACGGAAAGAAAACCATCATCCCAATCTAATGAAAGTGATTTCAGACTCTAATTCAACTTCTATCAAAAGTTATACGATCAACAAGATTTTCAAGGTCAAAACCGTCCAACAAAAATTCTAGACATGGAAAATGCCACTAATTAATATTTTTAAAAATTATAGAGTCATACGACTTAATATGAATTTGAAAATAATATTTTACGATCCTTCGATGCGTAAAATATGGGTCATTACACGGTTTTTACAAAATGATAATGATAACAGTTACCATTACAGCCATATGTGTAAATATTTTAATAGTGGGTCCATTCCTAGAACTTCATCCCACAGCAAGTTCAAAACAAAATTTCATTTAGTTCTGTTTCATCTTGTTACATTTGTTTGCTGTTGAATTTCTTTATTCTCATGTTATGTATATGTGTGTGCGTGTATGTATATGTATGTGTGTGCGCGCGCATGTATATGTGTGTGTGAAATTTATAGTTGTTTAGTATAAAAAAATAAAGTCTACCGTGCTAAATGTTAAACTTATGGTTTCATAGTACTGTTAAAGTCAAAGTCAGTGCCAATGATTCCATATAAAACTTATAACTGTGAATTATATGGCTTTTTTTTAAACCATCATTACAGGATAATCTGAAGGTTCTATATGCAGAGAGCAAGTGGCAGAGGTGGTTGTCGGAGCATTGTCTTGTCCAGAAGCATCATACAGAGCAGTTGAGATTGTTGCCCGCAGTTAAGCTCCCAAGCTTCCTGTACATGATTTATTTACTGCCATCAAATAACACTGAACCTATGCATTGACATTGACTTACGTTTGCTGTTTGTCAGAAGGTATCTTTATGAATTCTGGCTGCCGTGCTGTAAGGATATGTTTGTATTAACGCAGTCATTCAATGTCAGTAGTTTCTCACAGTATCAAAACAAAATATCTCCTATTAGCAGTGTGAGAGTTGTTTTAGGTTTATTAAGTAGGAACACTGTACAGCAAACACATTCCATTCGTTATAAAATTTCAAATACATAGTGAATGAAAAATCCACAACTAAGACTTGTATAATACCATATCACCTAATACATAATTTCGACGTAGTAAATTCCTCCTCGTTCAAATGAATTCCAGCTAAGTTAGGAAGAAGAGTGTGCTCGGATCCAAAATGATCAAAAATATAGTCGACTGGAAGGACTACCAGTCGACTTGTAGACTCTATCAGTCGGCTGGAAGTCCGTAACTGAAGCTACAGACTACCGATTGTCTACTCCCTTCTTAATTCGTTCATCTTTTTTACTCCGCTACGCCTTCTCTGCTTCTCCAAACGACGTACCGTCTTCACCAATATGATTGTAGTCTGGAAATGTTGTACTACCACTTGAATATAGTATAGAGTCAATAATTACGTTCGGCTTAAGCTTATGTTCACCAACACAATGAAAAGATAGAATGGCGGTTGATACTAACTCGAAGCTCACTGATTGAGAACTACAATTTTAATTGCCCAGTGCTGGCGGGCATCTAAATGTAATAATAATAATAAGTTAGGCACCATGAATGCAGTCCGTAGCCCACACCCATAGTTTACTGTTACCGACCAATGATTTGAACACACTATTGAATCGACCCAAACTATACACGACCAGACGTTGAGCAGGAGATAGATGGGCCCTCTTAAATTATGTTCGCATAGGTGTCACAATTTTAAAATAGATGCAGCACAGAAGTAGTTTGTTTGGGTAGGTGCGATCTGTCTTCAACAAGTTTTTGGTACCACTGAACAAGCTACCGGTTCAGTAGGGACCTGTTAATAAGAGACGGGTGCGACACCTTATATTCTGGCCTTTTCACTGCTCATTTATATGGGGCCTTCGTGAGCTTATTTTCTGTGTTGGTTTAGTTCTCATCCACTCGGATAGCAACTGTCATTCAAAGCGGATTCAGTACATCACTTTGTTTGTTTATTTGTTCTTTTGGAATTACTCTCCTTTGTGTTGTCACTGTAATTTATTTTTTAATGGTAAATTCTAAGCAGTCAAATTAACATGGTTGCTTGTTGGTTTAAAACTAAATGTTGTCATATGAAAAGAAAAGCAAGCAAGCATTAACATACTTAGTAAGTTGATAATGGAAATAGACAGCATGAAATAATTAGCTGAATATATTTGAGAATTCATTTGTTAGCTGAATTAACAGACTTTTGGCATTGAATGAATGTTGTGTCTTCAATCAATAAAACAAAATTATATTGACATCTTATCAGTTTTTTAAAGAAAGGACCTTGGCTTATTTGCTGAATTATTCTTTCTGACATTACAAAATCCAAGATAAAGCTTGGAAAAATTAAACCAAACAGATAAGCACTAGTGCATTACAGGGCAATTGACTATTGTATAAGCTATCATATTCCTAGTTATAGGTACAAGGGCTGGTTGCGGTCGGTAAAATAACAACTAAGATGCTTAGGTTGATGAATAAAAAAATTTAGTAGAAGAGTCAAAAAAGTTAAACTTCAAAAGGTAGAAGAACTCTGTATGACTGTCAGGTTTCTCAAGTAGCAGCAGGCTCATAGCAGTAAGAGGCCATAGGTAGGAATGGAAATGGGGCGGGTTGGGGCGGGTTTCTTGTGCCCCAGACCCGCCCCGGGTTTTTTAGACCCCGCCCCGGACCCGCCCCGTAGACCCGGTGCGGGTCCGAAATTTTGCCCCGAACCCGAAACCCATTCGGGTCAGGGTAGACCCGCCCCGCCCCGAGACCCGATGAGGTTTTTTTTATCGATTCAAAATTGTGTACTAATGTACATATATTTATATTTGTTGTTACTAAATGATACATTAAATACAAATAACAATGTATTTCCAATGATGAGGGAAGATAATAAAAATATGGTGTACCAAATAGTTTAAAAAAATATGCATATGTTATTGTATAATATCAATGATGCAGCTTAATACTATAAAATTTTATAGCTTATTGATTGGAACATTATAATATCCATGTCATAATCACACACACAAATACATGTGTGTGTATTAACAAACCATCATTATAATACTAAACCGATTTTATGAGATCTTAGTAGTGCGGGTCGGGTTGGGGCGGGTCAGCCAAGCCCCGACCCGACCCTAGACCCGGAGCTCCCAAGAACGGGTCACGGGTCTACCCGCCCCAATGACCCAATGGGGCGGGTCTATGCGGGCCAAAACAGGGGCGGGTCAACCGGGTTTGGACCCTAGACCCGCCCCATTGCCATCCCTAGCCATAGGGCAGGTAAAAGTTTACAACTTTTACAGCATGTAGCACATACTTTTATGGACTTCTCTGAGAATTGTACAAGTAAAAGATTGTCAAACCTATTAGGTTTTAAATTTAGACCCTGAAAAAGTACCTGAAGTATTATACAAGGTATTAACCTATAGATGTAAACTTTTTGTTTGAAAGAAAATGGTTAGTGATATCTGGAGGATTTGGTTACCACCATTATCATTTGTCTTGGACATGAGGTGAAATTTACCTTTTTGATAATAGTTGAACTCGAATCTTTGACCTTGGTTTTTACTCCATTTCCTTTGCATCCTCGATTTTGTGTCAATTGATTTTTCGATTCAGACGATTTTCAGAATTCAACAATTCTTTGCAGGTGCGATCTACGTGACATCATCTACGTGAAAATCACCTCATTTCGAGGTTTCTAGCCCACTAGATATAAATACTTTAAAATAAATCGCCATCACAAAATGTTTATAATACATAACATATTGCATGATGATTTTTGTTTGTTTAGACGAGTGTTATGGCACGCGCTTTGCAGATTAATTGATTTTTTTACAAATTTTATGTGCTTAACATATTCAAGATAAACGATTTTCATAAATATTTAGCTATGTTTTCCGTTAGAATAATGTGTAGTCCGTTTGAATTTTATTTCTAAGTTGCATTTAATTTTTATTGTCAATTTGAATTTTTGTATCCGTTATCAATTAATAAAGAGCGAAAATGTATATGAAGTTTATTTGTTGGATCATATTTTTAGCTGATATTAAGTTTTGGTAATATATGTAAAAGAGCGTTATGAATTTGCAAAAAAGTATATTTGCTAGATCCTATTTTTAAGTGATATTAACATTTGTTAATATCTATAGAGAGACGTTTTTGTAAGTTGACGTTGATACCAGAAAAGTGCTACACCAAAGCTATTATATTTAAGTCTTAATGGCACGCGATACGCACGTGCATTTAAATAGTACAAATGACACAGTCGTTTTAATTTGAGAGCAAATTTAATTATATTATATATTATAATATATAATTGTTATTATAAACAAATAGTATAATATCTACAAGACAGTATGAAAACTATAATTATGTAATATAATGATAAACTAATAAAAGTGGTTAGCTGCAATTTTCAGATTCAAGTATATAATATAATCACATGAATATGGTTTAACGTGTGTAACCTTGATTTATTTAACGTTATGTATTCAACCAAAAATAGTAGGTCCCCGAAAGAGGAGGCATAATGCAAGAGCTTTACAAATTTTTTTTTTCTATAAATTTTGTTCTTTCTTTATAAAATACCTATCGATGTCAATAAATCACTTGTCAAATTCATTTTTAAGTAACTGATTTCATCTATAATTTATATTTATATTTTCTCTTTTAAAGCTTCAAAACATCAAAATGTGAAGTAATTCCTAGTAGTATACATTTTTATTTAGATAAAAGTTATCTTATTATATGATGAAGACACACAGATGATAAACAATACATCTAGTTGTCGTCGGTACCGATTTTTGTGTTTAAATTGCTTTTAATTGGATTTCATCACTTTAGCAGTGACAATTTATTCAGGTATTATTATTATTATTATTAGCATTTGGATATTCCATATCTTCTCTCTAAATATATGGTTTATTACATTATTTGCAATAATAAATTTATTACTTAACCCTTTAACTTTATTTTCCAAAACAATACTTTCAAATTGAGAGCTTCTACTTCATTACATTTCTAAAGAGCCACTTACAGAATTTTGTCCAATATCAACCAAAACTTAATATAATCATCATAACTACCTCTACTATATAATTTAGATTTGGTACATATAATTCAAAACAAACTGTGTACATAGCATGATTCAGAGTTATGAGACAATGCAGAAAACAATCAAGTTGTGTAGATATCTCAGCATGTACTCTACCGTGCTAAAGTTGTCATCTTGGTTTAATCAAATAAAATAGAGAGAGAAGGAAAAAGAAACAAATAAACAAAAAATGGAAATTAAACAGTGACTGAATAAGACAACCAAATAAAAGCTAATTTGAAAGTTATAATGTGTGAAAGCAATGATGGCCGGCAGCTATGAGCAGTGATTGAATAAATGCATCAGTACCACGACAAATATCATGTTTTCACTTAAACTCAGGAACAAAAAATTGTAAGAATAGTTTATTTACTCTCTATTTCAATCTATTTTGAATCTAACGTATGATAAAAGGTTGAGCTTCTTAATGCTACTCACCATAGTATGCAGTTGACAATAATATTACACGTAATATTAGTGCGGTGCTATATGCATCGAGTTTAGAATCAGGTATGCAGATGCTATTTTTTAGAACCAATTAATAGATGCACTGAGTTTAGAAACGTATATGCATATGCTATTTTTTAGGATCAATTAATGGGGCAATATTTTAAGGAATGATATATAAAGAGCAATTTTGGAACTTCGCGGTTGGACCAAAAGATGCGCTTCCAAACCAACTATTAATAAATTTTTGTTTGTTTAGATGTATCAGAATATAATGATTTTGTTAGGTGTGGCTCGTATTATATTAAATGAAGTGCGTAGATTGGATTATGATTAGTCCAACGTCGCAAAATATCCTAAAGGAAATGAGTGTGTTTATATACATATATATATATATATATGTATGTATAAGATTGGTAGCATGTAACAATGAGGAATTTCTTTTATTACAATATAAATGGTCCAATAAACATATTTGTGCTTCAGGAGATGTAGGAATATTTAATCATGACTAGTAGATGATACGTAGATCATACCTACAAATAATGAGTTGGGTATGCGAAATCATGGTTTTTATATATAGTATTGTCTTCTCTTATCATCCATTAATGGAAGACGAGAAGGAGATGACAAACGTAAATACAATATATTTTATCGTTTTGAGAATAGTACTTTTATGATTTAAGAGATTTTTATTAATATTTAAACCATGCAACGTCCTAAGTCGAAATCCAAACAACAAGCACGTTTTTGGGATATTGTGTTTTGATTTTATAGGTTTTGAGATCTTGAGTGTCAAACAAATTTGATTTTGACATTTTAATTTTGAGAATGGAAAACTTCTTTCAGAAGAGAGAAGGAGATGAGAGGATGCTTGGTTTAATCAAATGGTAAGAAAAAAAGAAGTGGGTGTGGATGGGTGAGAAAAGTATGATTAGGTGATGGGTGGTGTTTTGGTGCGTGCAAATAGTATCAACCTTTATTGATAGTGTGTTTTTCATTTGATAGGTATGGTAATTTATTTTGAGTTTTTATCATCAATCACAACTTCGATGCATGAATATGATGTCTAGTGGTAATGGTTGTTATGGTAATGGTACAGTTACCATTATCATTGTTAGTTTATTGTTTACCATAATCATGCTAAGTTGTTATACCAGTACAATCGATACTGTAATAGTAAATTTTTACCATTTTATGTGCTAAAATACTTGTAATATTTTCTCAATACCATCAGTACCAGTACTTTACCAACTCATTTATAGTTTATATTTTCTTATTTTGTTAATACATTTTTTCAAAAAAAAAACAGAAAAGGAAAAAGTAAGCGATCAAATTTAGTCTAGGAATACAACTCAAATGATGCTAATTGCATTTCTTTTCTTTCTCGTTGATGTATTCCATTACATGATACGATTAAATGTATGATCAAAAACCATTACAATACAAAAATATATGAAACTTCTTGCATTTTTAAACATACAGTAATTTACCATTACTAATGTAACAATTATCACCTTATCGGTATACTAACATTCTGTTTAACTAAGGTATCAGTAATGGTAAGTAAACATTCTGAATTTACCAGTAAAGTTGGTATGGTAACGGTTTGTGACAACCGCACTACACCCCGGTACCCAAAGTCCCCAAATAGCATATCTTATGTTAATCTCTCTTAGATTCACCAATTACCCCAATTAGATTGGAGAAAAATGGATTTTTAGCTCTAGTTTGAATTAACAGAGGTTAGGAGGTAATTAGAAAGGAAGGAAAACGACTAATGACTGTTGGAAGAAAGAGTATTAACCCTTATTTTCGGATTGGGCTAAATGAGCTACACTAACCACTCTCTAATTCCCCACTAATCTTTTTAGAACTAGTCGGAACTTCAAACATCCATAACTTCTAACCGGCGAGTCCAAATTCTTAATATGATCACTTTACGGAAAGAAAACCATCATCCCAATCTAATGAAAGTGGTTTCAGACTCTAATTCAACTTCTATCAAAAGTTATACGATCAACAAGATTTTCAAGGTCAAAACCGTCCAACAAAAATTCTAGTTTTGGAAAATGCCACTAATTAATATTTTTTAAAATTATAGAGTCATACGACTTAATATGAATTTGAAAATAATATTTTACGATTCTTCGATGCATAAAATATGGATCATTACACGGTTTTTACAAAATGATAATGATAACCGTTACCATAACAGCCATATGTGTAAATATTTTAATAGTGGGTCCATTCCTAGAACTTCATCCCACAACAAGTTCATAACAAAATTTCATTTAGTTCTGTTTCATCTTGTTACATTTGTTTGCTGTTGACTTTCTTTATTCTCATGTTATGTATATGTGTGCGCGCGTGCGTGTATATATATGTATGTGTGCGCACGCGCTTGTATATGTGTGTGTATGTGTGTGAAATTTATAGTTGTTTAGTATAAAAAAAAATAAAGTCTACTTTGATAAATATTAAACTTATGGTTTCATAGTACTGTTAAAGTCAAAGTCAGTGCCAATGATTCCATATAAAACTTATAACTGTGAATTATATGGCTTTTTTTTAAACCATCATTACAGGATATTCTATCTGAAGGTTCTATATGCAGAGAGCAAGTGGCAGAGGTGGTTGTCGGAGCATTGTCTTGTCCAGAAGCATCATACAGAGCAGTTGAGATTGTTGCCCGCAGTTAAGCTCCCAAGCTTCCTGTACATGATTTATTTACTGCCATCAAATAACACTGAACCTATGCATTGACATTGACTTACGTTTGCTGTTTGTCAGAAGGTATCTTTATGAATTCTGGCTGCCGTGCTGTAAGGATATGTTTGTATCAACGCAGTCATTCAATGTCAGTAGTTTCTCACAGTATCGAAACAAAATGGCTTCAATTAGCAGTATGAGAATTGTTTTAGGTTTATTAACTAAGGTATCAGTAATCGTAAGTAAACATTCTGAATTTACCAGTAAAGATGTTATGGTAACGGTTTGTGACAACCGCACTACACCCCGGTACTCAAAGTTCCCAAATAGCATATCTTATGTTAATCTCTCTTAGATTCACCAATTATCCCAATTAGATTGGAGAAAAATGGATTTTTAGCTCTAGTTTGAATTAACAGAGGTTAGGAGGTAATTAGAGAGGAAGGAAAACGACTAATGACTGTTGGAAGAAAGAGTATTAACCCTTATTTTTGGATTGGGCTAAACGAGCTACAGTAACCACTCTCTAATTCCCCACTAATCTTTTTAGAACTAGTCGGAACTTCAAAAAGCCACAACTTCTAACCGGCGAGTCCAAATTCTTAATATGATCACTTTACGGAAAGAGAAACCATCATCCCAATCTAATAAAAGTGGTTTCAGACTCTAATTCAACTTCTATCAAAAGTTATACGATCAACAAGATTTTCAAGGTCAAAACGTCCAACAAAAATTCTAGACATGAAAAATGCCACTAATTAATATTTTTTAAAATTATAAAGTCATACGACTTAATATGGATTTGAAAATAATATTTTACGATCCTTCGATGCGTAAAATATGGGTCATTACACGGTTTTTACAAAATGATAATGATAATCGTTACCATAACAGCCATATGTGTAAATATTTTAATAGTGGGTCCATTTCTAGAACTTCATCCCACAGCAAGTTCAAAACAAAATTTCATTTAGTTCTGTTTCATCTTGTTACATTTGTTTGCTGTTGAATTTCTTTATTCTCATGTTATGTATATGTGTGTGCGCGTGCGTGTATGTATATGTATGTGTGTGCGCATGCGTGTATATGTGTGTGTATGTGTGTGAAATTTATAGTTGTTTAGTATAAAAAAATAAAGTCTACCGTGATAAATGTTAAACTTATGGTTTCATAGTACTGTTAAAGTCAAAGTCAGTGCCAATGATTCCATATAAAACTTATAACTGTGAATTATATGGCTTTTTTTTAAACCATCATTACAGGATAATCTGAAGGTTCTATATGCAGAGAGCAAGTGGCAGAGGTGGTTGTCGGAGCATTGTCTTGTCCAGAAGCATCATACAGAGCAGTTGAGATTGTTGCCCGCAGTTAAGCTCCCAAGCTTCCTGTACATGATTTATTTACTGCCATCAAATAACACTGAACCTATGCATTGACATTGACTTACGTTTGCTGTTTGTCAGAAGGCATCTTTATGAATTCTGGCTGCCGTGCTGTAAGGATATGTTTGTATCAACGCAGTCATTCAATGTCAGTAGTTTCTCACAGTATCGAAACAAAATGGCTTCTATTAGCAGTATGAGAATTGTTTTAGGTTTATTAAGTAGGAACATTGTATAGCAAACACATTCCATTCCTTATAAAATTTCAAATACGCAGTGAATGAAAAATCCACAGCTAAGACTTGTATATAGTACAGAGTCAATAATTATGTTCGGCTTAAGCTTATGTTCACCAACGCAATGAAAAGACAGAATGGCGGTTGATACTAACTTGAAGCTCACTGATTGAGAACTACAATTTTAATTGCCGAGTACTGGCAGGCATCAAAATGTAGTAATAATAAGTTAGGCGGCATGAATGCAGTGGGTAGAATTTCCATGTAGCCCACATCCATATTTTACTGCTACCGACCAATGATCTGAACACACTATTGAATCGTCCAAAACTATACACTTGCATAGGTGTCACGGTTTTAAAATAGATATGCCACAGAAGTAGTTTGTTTGGTTAGGTGTGATCTGTCTTCAATAAGTTTTTGGTACCACTAAACAAGCTACCAGTTTAGAGAGGACCTGTTAATTAAAGACAGGTACGAAGCCTTGTATTATGGCCTTTTCACTGGTAATTTATATGGGGCCTTTGTGAGCCGATTTCTGTGTTGGTTTAGTTCTCATCCACTCTCGGATAGCAACTGTCATTCAAAGCGGATTCAGTACATCACTTTGTTTGTTTATTTGGTCTTTTGGAATTACTCTCCTTTGTGTTGTCACTGTAATTTATTTTTTAATGGTACGCATGAATGCTTTGTCTTCAATCAATAAAAAAAAATTATATTGACATCTTATCAGTTTTTTAGAGAAAGGACCATGGTTTATTTGCTGAATTATTCTTTCTGACATTACAAAATCAGACATAAATCAAGGAAAAATTAACCCAAACAGATAAGCACTTGTGCATCACAGTATAATTCACTATTGTATGAGCTACCATATTCCTGGTTATAGGTACATGGGTTGGGTGCAGTGGGTAAAATAACAACTAAAATGCTTAGGTAGGTAGATAAATTTTAATAGAAGAGTCAAACGAGTCAAACTTTAAAGGCAGAATAACTCTGTATGACTATCAGGTTTCTGAACTAGCAGCAGGCTCGTAGCAGTAAGAGACCTTAGGGCAGGTAAAAGGCAGTAAACTTTTACTGCATGTAGCACAAACTTTTATGGACTTCTCTGAAAATTGTGCAAGTACAAGATTGTCAGACTTATTAGGTTTTAAAATTAGACCCTGAAAAAGTACCCCTAGTATCATACAAGGGTAGTACAATTACCCTATAGATGTAAACTTTCTGTTTGAAAGAAAATGGTTAAGGATATTTCGACGATTTGGTTACCACCATTATCATTTGTCTTGGACATTAGTTGAAATTTACCTTTTAGATAACAGTTGAAATTTACCTTTTAGATAACAGTTGAACTTGAATCTTTGAGCTTGGTTTTTACTCCATTTCCTTTGCATCCCCAATTTTGTACCAATAGATTTTTCGATTCGGACGATTTTCAGAATTCAATAATTTTTTGTAGGTGCGATTTATGTATCATCTGCATGATCTTTGCAAAAAATCACCTCATTTCGAAATTTTTAGCCCACTAGATATAAATACTTTAAAATCAATCACCATCATAAATATTTTTAATACATAATATATTGCGTGATGATTTTTGTTTGTTTAGATGTATCTGAATATGGTGATTTTTTTACGAAGATATTGTTGATGATACATAGATCATACCTACAAAATATATTGAATTATGACAAGCTAGTATATATCGAATAATGAGTTGGGTATGCGAAAAATCGTAGTTTTCATACATAGTAATGTCTTCCTATATCATCCTTTAATGGGAGACGAGAAGGAGATGAACAACATAAATAAATTATATTTTATTGTTTTGAGATTAGTATTTTTATGATTTAAGAGATCTTTATTAATATTTAAACCATGCAACATCCTAAGTCGAGATCCAAACAACATGCACATTTTTGGGATATTGAGTTTTGATTTTAAACGAGAATCGGTTTTGAGGTATTGAGTGTCAAACAAATTTGAATTTGATATTTGAATTTTGAGAGGGAGAAACTTTTTTGAGAAGAGAGAAGGAGATGAGAGGATGTTTGGTTTCATCAAATGATAAGAAAAGGAGAACTGAATGAGAAAAGTGTGACGGGATGATGGATGGTGTTTTGATGCGTGCAAATAGTATCATCCTTTATTGATGTGGGTAATGGTATCATTTCACCACAACGAATCAAATACTATCTTTAAGAGTCTCAAAAGGTAAATATGTTGTTTGTACTCCAAGGTATAACATGATGTTTATTTGCTGTAAATGTATAAATGTAATTTTAATATGAATTACTACCACTACTATTACTACAAATTAATTTAGTATTGCTGAATAATGTCTAAAAATTTATAATATACATGAATATTATTTCAAATTATTTATTTTGAAAATAGATAGTATATTTTTCATTTGATAGGTACGGTAATTTATTTTGAGTTTTTATCATCAATCACAACTTTGATGCATGAATTTGATGTCTAGAGGTAATTGCTGTTATGGCAATGGTAAAGTTAGCATTATCATCATTAGTTTATTGATTACCATAACCATACTAAGTCGGTATACCGTTACAATCGGTACGGTAATGATAAATTTTGTCATTTTCAGCGCTAAATAGTTGTAATATTTTCTCAATACCAAAGTACCAGCACTATACCAACTCGTTTATACTTAATATTTTCTTATTTTATCAATACATTTTTTTGAAAACAAAAAATGAAAAAGAAAAAAGTAGGTGATCAAATTTAGTTTAGGAATACAACTCAAATGATGCTAATTGAGCTACACTAACCACTCTCTAATTACCCACTAATCTTTTTAGAACTAGTCAGAACTTCAAACTGTCATAACTTCTAGCCGGCAAGTCCAAATTCTTAATACGATCACTTTACGGAAAGAGAAACCATCATCCAATCTAATGAAAGTGGTTTCAGACTCTAATTCAACTTCTACAAAAAATTATATGCTCAACAAGATTTTCAAGGTTAAAACCGTCCAACAAAAATTCTAGACATGGAAAATACCACTAATTAATATTTTTTAAAATTATAGAGTTATACGACCTCATATGAATTTAAAAAAAATATTTTACGATCCTTCGATCCATAAAATACGGGTCATTACACGGTTTTTACAAAATGATAACGATAACCGTTACCATATTATCCATATGTGTATATATTTTAATAGAGGGTCCATTTCTAGAACTTCATCCCACAGCAAGTTCAAAACAAAATTTCATTTAGTTCCGTTTCATCTTGTTACATTTGTTTGTTGTTGATTTTCTTCATTCTCATGTTATACATAAGTGTGAAATTTATAGTTGTCTAGTATAAAAAAGTAAAGTCTACTGTGATAAATGTTAAACTTATGGTTTCATAGTACTGTTAAAGTCAAAGTCAGTGCCAATGGTTCCATATAAAACTTATAACTGTGAATTACGTGGCTTTTTTTTAAACCATCATTACAGGATAGTCTATCTGAAGGTTCTATATGCAGAGAGCAAGCGGTAGAGGCGGTTGTAGGAGCATTGTCTTGTCCAGAAGGTTGAGATTGTTGCACGCAGTGAAGCTCCCAAACTTCCTGTACATGATTTATTTACTGCCATCAAACATTGACTAATATTTGCTGTTTGCCAAAAGACATATTTATGAATTCTGGCTGCCATGCTGTAAGGATATATTTATATTAATGCAGTCATTCAATGTCAATAGGTTCTCACATTATCAAAACAAAAAGTCTCCTGTTAGTAGTGTGAGAATTGTTTTAGGTTTATTAAGCAGGAACATTGTATAGCAAACTATATACAAAATAAGCTTCTAAAAATCACAACGGTCATTTTAATGGCCTCCTAAATTAACCTTCCTCTGCGAATTCCTTAAAACTTCTTCTTCTCTTCGCAATTTCTTTTTCTGGTTGTTTGTGTTGGCTATTCTAGGTGTGCTCCACCTCTGCTACTCTCTCTGTTCTCTGCTGTGTGATTTCTAGGGTTTTGGCGATGAATTTGGGGGTTTTCTCGTTTCGTGGTGATTTTGTGAGTTACTGCCCCTCCTTCGCTAGCATTGCTTCTGCTCTGCTGAAGATGGCGGCGCCGCCTTTGTCGGTTTGTTTTGCTAGTGATTGTTCGTTACAGATCTGTGTTTACTCTCTCTCGGCCTTCGCGTCCCTCGCTCGCTTCAGGTTTCTGGTGGTGGATGATCTTTTCATGGAATTGTCCCCTACCTATTCGAATGAATTTGGGAGCGATGGGTCGAGACCGGAGGTCTTTGAGACGCAAGTTTTCTCGTCTGCTTCCTCGTCCCTGTCTGCGATCTGTGGTAACCGGGAATTCATCACCCGTTCTTCACCACGACTTGTTTTCGGGGAGGCTTTGACAGGTCAGGATGAGCTTTTGCCTGATGTATGCTTTGGTTCGTTTGGATCTGGCACTGATTGCTCTTGTGCCTTATCCTTGGTCGGTGGCTCCACCTTGGGTGGCGATCGAGATTTCATCACTCGATTTGCTCCCAGTCTGACCTTTTTTGGAGAAGTTTTGGATGCTTGTTCGTTCGAGGCCCCTATTGTCTTTGGATCATTTGCCGCGGTCGAGGTCGCGAGTGATTGTAGGGAGGAGGATTTGATCACCTGCCTCCCTCCTCCCAGCGAGCAGTTGGTTTCAGTGTTTGTTGATGTCTCTGGTTTTTCTGGCAATCCATTTTTGCCTTTGGTGGTTTTTCCTTCGCCCATTGGCGATGCTTTGCCTTCTGCTGTGGAACCCGTTGCTGTTGCGGGGACGGGGTGTGGTTGGTTTTCGTCCCTTGGCCATGAGGTGAGTATTGCCCATCGTTGGCAGGTATGCTTCTCGTCCTACTGCTCCTTTGACTTTGGTTCCTTTGGCTTGCCTGTTGCTTACTGGTTTTGGTCCGTTGAGGCTTTTTCTGTCTGTCTGAGCCTTGACGCACGTTTGTGCGTGCTCCCTAACACTGTCGTTTCGTTTATGAAATGTGCAGTGTTAGGTCCCTTCGGTGTTGGTTGTTTCGTTTGGGCTGTTTTGGCTGTTTCTCGTTGCGATATGCAGGTGTATATCTCTGTGATATCTCACCTTTGTTATTTTGAGGGTTCCCCGTCCAGCTTGCTGTTTGGGTTTACTCTGTCGGTTTTCTGGCTTGGGGGCTTAGCAGTGTGTCATGACGAGGCCGCATCTGTGTCGTCATTGACTGATTTTTCTTTTTGCTTCCATTTGGTGTCAGCTATCTTTGGTTATCCTCGGAGGTTCCACTAGATGTGGAGCGTATTGTCCGGGGTATTTCCCAGTTCTATGTGTATAGTGGCCGTCCTCGACCACTATATGGATAGTCCGGGATTTTGCTTTTATTCTTCTCTCCGCTCTATGTCTTCGGTTGGAACCGATCAGCGACTCTTACCACTTTTGCGGGGCTGTTTCATTAGTAACAGTCCGGCTTCGGTAAGACTCCCACAGCAATTGGGGAAGCAGTTTGCTTGCTCTCCCTCACATGTTTTATCTCTGTCCCCGGTGGTGTCTTCAGGTGTCGTCCTTCCGTTGCTTCCATCCTCCTCTTCTTCTTTATCCGCGGCCTTTTCTGAGGTTTCAGTTGCTGTTGGCTTTTCTCCTATCTTTTCCTTCTTTTCCGCGGTATTTTTTAGGTCCTTTGGATTGCGTTCGGTTCGCGTCCCTTGTTTCACTAGCTCGCCGGTTGAGCTTCCGGATCGCCGGGATCCGCCTCCTGTTCATTGCTCATCGGAGTGCTCTACCCCTTCGTCTTCGTGTTCTTTATCCATCTCCATCCCTCTTATGAGTAGGGAGGAAATTGCGCTCCTTAATGAGCGTCTTGATTGCTTAACTAGAAACTCCTCTCCCTCGTTTTCGCGGTCGCGGTCTATTCCTTCGACGTCGTCGTTGAGGGAGAACGCTGCTGAGGAGTCTCTTGAGACACCTCTCCAGCCCGCTGCCCTTCCTCCTCGTACGACTCGACGCTCATCGCGTAGAGTCCCGTCTACTCCTCGCACCATCCGCACACGCTCTATAGCGGCGTCCGAGCAGATCGATCGATCTACTCGATCTTCGTTGTATCTTATTTGAGCCCTTTTGTCTCCTCTGCCTGCTGTCCGCTTGTCTCCTCTTTCATCCTCGTTTTCCTTTTCTTCCTCATGGCTAACATTCTCTTCTGGAATGTTCGTGGCATTGGCAACGATGCGTCTTTGGCTAGACTAAAACGCATTGTCAGAAAGCACTCTGTTGGCTTGATTGCTCTTATGGAACCTTTCATTGCCCCAGAAGGTATTTCTTCTGTCATCTGTTCCTTAGGATTTGGTGGCGGTTCCGCCAACAGCACGGGAAAGATCTAGATCTTATGGTCCAAATCTTTTTCGGTTACCCCCGTTTTTGATTCTCCACAGCTCCTCTCCTTGTCCTGTTCGTCTCCTTCTTTTCCTTCAGCCTTCTTATTCTCGGCGGTCTACGCCAGTTGCGATCGTTCGATTAGATTAGACTTTTGGTCCGCCCTACTGGGCCTTGGGTCTACGGGGATAGCTCCCTCTGTGATCGGCGGGGATTTTAATATCGTTGCCTGCCAAGCAGAGAAACGGGGCGGGGCGTCCGTCAACCGTTCTGCAGTGGAGGATTTCAACTCCTTCATTGCCAGCTCTGAACTCTCCGAGCTTCCTTTTACGGGTTCTGCTTTTACTTGGTCTAACAACCAAGAGGGTCCGAACCGTATCCTTTCCAGACTCGACCGTGTCTTTGGGTCGGAGGATTGGTTTCGCCTTCCCTTCTCCTTCTCCATCGCTCACCTTCACCGCTCCTTCTCTGATCATGCTCCTATGCTTGTTCGTTGCTCTCCGTTCTCCCTTTCGGGTCCATCTTCCTTTCGGTTCCAGAGCATGTGGATTTCTCATCATTCCTTTCTACAGGAGGTGGAAGATTCATGGATCACCCCAATTGCAGCCCCTCCCTGTGCTGTTTTCAGTTGTAAACTTAAGCGTCTCAAGGAGAGCCTTAAGGTCTGGAATCGTCTCGTCTTTAAGAACATTTTTGATCGCGTTAGAATGGCTGAAGAGTCTCTAATCTTAGCCGAATCGTTGCTTGACGATGATCCGTCTCCGGCAAACAAGGAGGCTTGGACGCTTGCGCAAATCATTTTTTCTTCGGAACTTCGTATCGAAAATGACTTCCTTCGTCAAAAGGCTAGGATCAAGTGGGTAGTCGATGGCGATACGAACTCCAAATTCTTCCATTCTTCTATTCGTAAGAAGAATAACCTTCTTACGATTCGCGAGATTTTGAGGCCTGACCTTTCTACTGCTTCCTCTCCTGAGGAAGTAAAAGATACCATTCTGGCCCACTTTCAATCCTTTCTTGGTTCTGAGTCAGTTTCGGTCTCTGATCCGGCTCTCTTAGCCTTCATCCCTAGTGTCATCTCCTCGTCGGATAGTGTCCTTCTTTCCGATCTGCCAACCGCTGAGGAAATCCGGAACTGTGTCTTTGCCTTAAGCAAGGACAGTGCTTGTGGACCGGATGGTTTCAACGGCAGCTTTTATCGGTGCTCCTGGCCTATTATTCAGGCTGATTTTTGTCTTGCTGTTCAGTCCTTCTTCTCTGGGGAATCCCTTCCTGCCGGATGGACCTCCACCAACCTTATTCTCATTCCTAAGTGCGATAATCCTAGATCGTGCGGGGATTTCAGGCCGATCAGTCTGTGCAACTTTTCAAATAAAGTTATCTCCAAGATCCTAGCCTCTCGCTTGGCCCATTTCCTTGACCGTATTATTTCTCCCTCCCAAGCAGGTTTTGTCAAAGGTCGTTTGATCACTGACAACGTCCTTCTCGCCCAGGAACTTATTTCCCAAATTGATCGGAAAGTTAGGGGCTCTAATGTTGTCTTCAAACTGGACATGGCCAAGGCCTATGATCGCATGTCTTGGTTTTTCGTCATCAAGGTTTTATGGGCCTTCGGTTTTCCGGAATTCCTTATTGACTTGGTTTGGAGGCTCATCTCCAACTGTTGGTTTTCTGTGCTCATAAACGGATCGACCAAAGGTTACTTCAGGGCGGGAAGAGGGCTTCGCCAAGGAGATCCACTTTCGCCTTCCCTTTTTGTGATCGCGGCGGAGGCTTTGATTTGAGGTCTCCAAACCTTGACTATTTATGGGCAAGTTCAACGCTTCGGTATTCCGAGGGGTTGCCCCCTTATTTCTTCTTTATCCTTTGCAGATGACATTGTCATTTTTTCTAACGGCAGTCGCTCCTCCGTTCGGCGACTCCTAAGTTTTCTGCATCAATATGAGAGGTCCTCTGGCCAACTCGTTAACCCTTCCAAAAGTTGCTTCGTCCATGCAAAAGACTTGTCTCCGTCTCGTGCTGCCTGGATTGAGACCGTCTCGGGTTTCAAAGAAGCATCTCTCCCTCTCCCCTATCTAGGTATTGTCTTATATCGTGGTAGGAAGCTCAATGCCTATTTCGATTCGTTGGCGGACAAAGTCAGGGGTAAGATTTTACGTTGGAATGCGTCTCTCCTATCCCAGGCAGGCAGACTGGTTCTTATCAAGTCTGTTCTTGATTCGATGGGAACTCATATTTTCGCGGCTATGTCCCCTACCTCTTCCTTCTTCCGGGCATATAAGTCTTTGGCCTCGGCTTTTTTTTGGGGGTCAAAGGAAGATGCTCGCCGACACCATTGGGTGTCATGGGAAGCGGTTTGTCGCCCCAAAATCGAGGGTGGTCTTGGTCTTCGTAATCCCAAGGATCTTTGTGTGGCTTTTGCTTGTAAGTTGTGGTTGAGGTTCGGTGCGAATGAATCTTTATGGGCATCATTCCTCCACGCTAAATACCGGAGGCTTACTGTCTCTAATTTCTCAGGATCGCCGTCTTATGCTAGCGAAACCTGGAAGCACATGCAGTCGGTGAAAGCGTTTTCCGACTCTCATGGAGGTTCTTCTGGCTGGGATGGCGCGCCTTTTTCCATCCTGAAAGCGTGGTCATCTTGTAGATCTCCGAGTCCCAGTAGCCCGGTGTTCTCCTTCATTTGGGACTCCCGTATTCCGCCGAAAATTTCTATTCTGATGTGGCGTATCTTGCACGATGGTTTGCCACTCGACGTTAACCTTCAACATATCGGCATCCCTTTTGTTTCGCGTTGCCGCTGTTGTGCCAACGGGGCAACGGAATCTTTAAACCATTTGTTTTTTGATAGTGTCTCGGCTAGATCTTGCTGGAATTATTTCGACAACCTAGTCGGTGAAAGACGCATGGCCAGATCTTCTTTTGACCTCCTGCTTTCCTGGTGGTCTGGGCTGTCTGGGAAATCTCTCCGCTCGTCCGTTTTCCGTTTGATTCCTTGCCTTATCTGCTGGCACCTTTGGTGCGCTCGGAATAAAGCTATCTTCGAGAATTCTCCTATGGATCCTCCTCCCATTATTCGGCGTGTTAGGAATGACGTTTTCCTGGCATTTCGTGGTAGACCTTTCAGGGAAATTTTGAGCCAACGGTCTAGGAGATTGGTGGGTCTCTTGTCTATATCTTGTGGCCTGGCTTATGCTCGTCAGGGAGTTGGCTGAATTCTTGCCTTGGGTGTTGGTTTTCTCCCAACGTTCCCGTCCCCCCCCCCCTTTTTGTTGGTTTTAATGTGATTGCTAGTTTTGTAGGACAGGTGGCTTCGGCTTGTTTGGTTCTAACGGGTTTCTTTGTCTGGCCGCATCTGGTTCTGTGCTACCGCCTCGGTGGAGGCTCCTGTCTCCTATCTTTGTTACTGCCTTGGTTGTTGGGTTGGTTGAGGGATACCCGACTTTTCTTTTCCACATTGTCTTCTTCTTGAGGCGCTTGGGTCTTCTTCTTTTATTTGTTTGGCTTTGCCTGTGATCGATGAGGTTTTCGTCTTTGTTGGTGAGCCGTTATCCCAGATTTCCATCTTTATTCGGATTTTACTTGAGGTCTCGTCTCTGTTACTGTGGTTTGGTTTGGAGGTCTGGCCTACTCTTCTGAGCTCAGGCGGGTTGGTGGGTTGTTTGTTGGTGGTTGTATCTGGTCCTCCCTGGCTAGCTGTCTTTATTTTCTGCTGGCTTTTTCCTTTTGTTGATCTTTGTACTGTTGTTCGGTTTTTACTGTTTGGGAGGTATATGGTCTTCATATGCTTCGCCTATTTTTGTGAGCCACCGGAGAAAGGCGTTTTTTCTCCTTTTATATTTATATATATTCTTTAAAAAAAAAATTGTATAGCAAACTCATTCCATTCCTTATAAAATTTTAAATACACAGTGAATGAAAAATCCACAACTAATGCTTGTATAATACTATATGACCTAACACGTAATTTTGAAGTAGTAAATTCCTCATTGTTCAAAGGAACCCCGACCTTTCGAACTCCTTTTGCTTTAGAAAATCACGCATCAATCGATCAAAAAAGATTTCCAATCCACGTCGGAGTTCCAATCGACTTGTAGACTTTACCAGTCGGCTGAAAATCTGTAGCTGTAACTGAAGCTACAGACTACCGATCATTTGTTCATCTTCTTTTCTCCGCTGCTACTTCTCTGCTTCTCCAAACGACGTGTCGTCTTCACCAATTTGATCGTAGCGGCTTCTTTTCTTGTCAAATTAACATTTCTTGTCAAATTAAAAATTGGTGAAGACGGCACGTCTCTACTTGCGTTTTCGTTATCTTGGTGAACATAAGCTTAAGTGGAACGTAATTACTGCCACTGTAAATTGTTTTATAATGGTACATTGTAAGCAGTCAAATTAACATAGTTGATATTTACAGCTCTTAGAATTCTTCCTATTGTCTTAAAAGTGAAATATGAAATAAAGGGTAAGTTGTGATAAGTTTAATTTAGTTTAAAATGACAAACTTAAAGTTTTTTGGCTTTTAGAACAATACGCATAAAAATTAACCATAAGGACGCATTCTTTACGCAAATGCCAAAATCATCGGTTTCCACGCCACCACATCTCACGTCGCTTACCCCAAAACCGTCCTACATCATTGCTCGGCCACTGTTAATAGCCGCCGCCACCTTAGCCGTCGCCTCCTTAAAATCTAACATTTAAAAACAAAATCACGTCTCTACTTGCCTCCTGCTGTGTCATCTACGTCTTTCAGTTCTTAACAATATCGTTGCTCATCTCACCTTGTTCACAAATCATCAACTAATGCAAATTAGCAACACATAAAAAAATAATACTACACTATATTATTATATGAGAAAATAATGTAAAAATAAATACAACCACTACAAAATACTACTAAGTTGTATCATTTAACACAAAATGATAACACAAGGTAAGGTCTATTATTATACGATAAAATTGAAATATAATTACTATATTTTTTTTATGTTTGATAAATACAAAACTGATATTACACAGTAGTGTTATAAAATAATTTATGAAAAATAGCACGATAAATATTCAAAAAATTAAATAAAAAAGATACCACCTTTACACGGTTATGTAGTAGCATTGTAAATTAATTTATAAAAGCAGTATTACAAACTTTCAAAAAATAAAATAAAAATGATATCGCCTTTAAACAAAAATCATAAAATCATACTAGAAAGTGGAATTTAAAGATATTAATTCAAAAGTGATACTACAATTCATAAATCATACTACAACTCAAAATAATGTTAATATACTTCATGAATTAATACTATAATTTATAATGCTATTATAAAATAATATTGTGAGATGCAATATTTACATCATCTAAAAAGAAATTACAATTGTTTATAAACTTATCGTACAATTTAAAAATACTACTACAATTCAAAAACTGCTACTATAAAGTAGCATTTTGAATAAAAATACATGTAACTATATTTATTTAAAAAACAAAAAATGATACTACACGGTATCATTACTACACACATCTAAAATGAAACAATAATTTTTATAAACTTCTATTACATTACAACTTCAAAAAAGTTACTACAATTCAAAAACTGCAACTACGATTCATAAAATGCTACCATTAAATATTATTACGAACTGTTGAAATTAAACTGATCTGAATTTTAGCCCTAATCAATTCATGAGAAAACAAATAATAGACAAATATAAATTTGCGGAAGCGTACCAGAATCCATTGAATCAATATGTATGGTTCTGATCTTTCAAGAATACAGTTTCTACTTTTCTCGATTATTTCTCTCTGACGGGAAGAAGAGAGAACAAAAGTACGTACTGTTTCTCGGGGACCCAACCGTTTTTATTAACGGAAAAAAATCAATTATGTAATATTTACAATTTGGCCCCTCAACAAATTGTAAATAACACTTTATTATTTACTACTTTATATTAATTATAATAGCAACATACACTTAAACATATGTGTGCCCATAATGGAATTTTAATCCAACAATCTCCCACTTGGGCAACATATGTTTTCTTATAAATGTACAATCTTGTGAGCTCAAAATTTGCTATTACATAAAGGTATTTCTTAACAATCTCGTCCATCAACCATAGTTATACAGGATCACAGTGGTCTCGCCATATTAATCATGACTAAACCCATCAGTGGTCACATACATATATATAGTCAAATGACATAGGTTAATCTATTTTCAATTGGTCCTCCTTAAACTTAAGTGAGGTCAGAATTAAAACAATAAAACAGAGTGGATGAACTGAATACTTTACTTCTGATCAGAAATCCAAATATATGTTTCAAGACAAATATAAAGCATATAAAATACAAACTTCAACTAAACCATAACATCCTCCAGTAATACAACACCCATATGAGCAGTGTGCTCATGAAAGATCTTGGGCGGTAAAACTTTTATGAGCGGATCCGCTATCATGAAGTTTGTTCCAATATGCTCTATAGATATATGTCCACTCTGCACTCTTTCTTTCACAACTAAGAATTTTATGTCAATATATTTTGACTTAGTTGAGCTTTTGTTATTATTAGAATTTAGCACTGCTGACTTATTATCACAATATAACTTCAGCGGTCTTTCTACATTTTCCAAAATGCGCAGTCCAATGATAAAGTTGTGTAGCCATATTCCATGGTTTGATGCCTCATAACATGCTACAAATTCTGCTTTCATAGTGGAAGAAGTTACAAGTGTTTGTTTAACACTTTTCCAAGATATAGCTCCTCCAGCCAATAGATAAATATAGCATGATGTAGACTTTCTGCTATCTTGGCATCCAGCAAAATCAGAATCAGAATACCCTACGACCTCCAAATGATCTGATCTTCTGTAAGTGAGCATGTAATCTTTTGTTCTCTAAAGATACCTCATAACCCTCTTGGCTGCTTTTCAATGGTCTATACCAGGGTTGCTTAAGTATCTGCCTAACATCCCAACAATGTATGCAATATCTGGACGTGTACATACTTGAGCATACATTAGACTCCCAATGACTGAAGCATAGGGAATCTTTTGCATTTCTTGAATTTCAAGATTGCTTTTAGGGCATTGACTAAGACTAAATTTATCTCCTTTAGCAACAGGGGTATCTCCTGATCTACAATCTTGCATGCCAAACCTTTTGAGTACTTTATCAATATAGCTCTTTTGTGATAATCCAAGAATACCCCGAGATCGATCTCGAAGTATCTGAATACCCAATACAAAAGAGGCGTCCCCAAGATCTTTCATCTCAAAATGTTTAGATAGAAATTTCTTGGTTTCATGCAATAAGCCTATATCGTTAGTGGCAAGCAAGATGTCATCGACATATAGAACCAGGAATATATGTTTACTCCCACTGAACTTTTGATACACACAATCATCAACAACGTTCATCTTAAAACCAAACGAGATGATTACTTGATGGAATTTGTGGTACAATTGACGAGAAGCTTGCTTAAGTCCATAGATGGATTTTGTTAATTTGCAAACCATGTTCTTTGGAACTCCCGACACAAAGTTTTCTGGTTGTACCATATAAATTGTCTCATCAATGTCTCCATTGAGAAACGCCGTCTTAACATCCATCTGATGTAACTCAAGATCAAAATGAGCAACAAGTGCCATAATTTTTCTGAAAGAGTCTTTCGATGAAAATGGAGAGAAAGTCTCTATAAAATCGATGCCTTCCTTTTGAGTACAGCCTTTTGCTACAAGACGTGCTTTATACCTCTCCACATTACCCTTTGCATCCCTCTTGGTTTTGAATATCCATTTACAACCAATTGGTTTTGCACCTTATGGTAATGGGACAAGTTCCCAAACTTTATTGTCTTGCATGGACTTATACTCCTCATTCATGGCATCAATCTACTTTTGAGAGTTAGAACTTTTCATGGCATGATGAAAGTTGATTGGGTCATCTTCCATCATTCCATTATCATTCTCTTGTTCTTGGAGAAATACAATATAATCATCTGAAATAGCACTTCTCCTTTCTCTCATGGACCTCCTTAATGGCACTGGTTCTTGAGGTTGTTGAGTTTGTTCTTCTGGAACAATTGTTTCATTTTGAATAAGGGGTTGTACAACATTGTCTTGTTGAGGTTCCGGATTCACTTCTTGATCAATGATAGGTGTAGGAAACTGAACATTGTCAAAAGTGATAATAGGAATTGGGTTTGAATCCAATTCCTCCTCAAAAGAAATGTCTTTAACTTTATTTCTCCCCCTAAACTCAACATCCTCGAAAAATATTGCAGTTCCCATCTCAAAAATATTCTTAACTATGGGATCATAAAACTTATAGCCCCTAGAACGCTCAAAATAACCAATAAAGTAGCTGCTTATTGTTTTGGAGTCCAATTTCTTTTCATGTGGCCTATAAGGTCTTGCCTCAGCTGGACATCCCCAAATGTGAAAATGCTTTAGACTAGGCTTTCGACCTGTCCAAAGTTCATAAGGTGTTTTTGCAGCTGCTTTAGTTGGTACTCTATTGAGAATATAAGCTGCTGTCTTTAATGCTTCTCCCCAGAGAGAATCAGGTAAGGTGGAATGAGTAATCATACTCCTTACCATATCCTTAAGAGTTCGGTTTCGTCTTTCAGCAACACCATTCATGCTAGGTGATCCTGGCATGGTGTACTGTGGGACACTACTACATTCCTCTAAGAATCTAGCAAACGGTCCTGGACGTTGATCACATGAACCATCATATCGACCGTAATACTCACCACCACGATCAGATCTGACACTTTTAATTCTTTTGTTGAGTTGATTTTCAACTTCAACTTTATAAGCTTTGAACACATCCAGTGATTGTGATTTTTCATGAATTAGATATAGGTAGCCATAACGTGAGTAATCGTCTATGAATGATATGAAATATTGTTGACCATTCCAAGATTCCATAGGGAAAGGTCCACAAATATCCGTATGAATTAATTCTAAGACGTCTGAAGATCTATTAGCACCCAATCTTTTAGTTTTGGTCTGTTTTTCCTTGATGCAGTCTACACAAACGTCAAAGTTTGTGAAGTGAAGAGATTCTAAAATACCATAAGATACTAAGCGCTCAACTCTACCTTTTGAGATATGACCTAAGCGCTTATGCCATAAAGATGCTAAATTTTCTTTATTTAATTTACGTTTAGTACCACGTGATTCTACATGCAAGATTTCATTATAGGATGCAACTGTTTTCAACAAATAAAGATTGTCATATGCATTTAAATAACCAGTTCCAACAACATTTGAATTCAAAGACAAAGTAAACTGATTGTTTCCAAATGAACAACAATATCCAAATTTGTCCAACACAGAAACATAAACCAAATTCCGTCTAAATGACGGAACAACAAAAGTGTCTTTTAAATCCAAATATAAACTAGTTCCTAACAACAATCTAAAATGTCCAATCGCTTCCACTTCTACTGATTGTCCATCGCCCACAAAGATGTGTCTTTCACCATCACTTGGCTTTCGGTAGCTCAGGCAAGCCTGCATAGAAATACTTATGTGAGTGGTAGCATCAGAATCTATCCACCAAGTGTTTCTAGGTACTGAAAATAAATTAACTTCAGAACATACCAAAGTAACAAACATATCTTTCTTTTCACGCCATGTATGATATTTGGTACATTCCTTCTTCATATGTCCAGGTTTGTGACAAAAGAAACAACCGTCTTTTTTCTTTTGTTGTTTCTTTTGATCTGGATCCTTAGCAACTTCATTTTTAAATTTTCTTTTCTTGGCCTTTGCTTTAGTGGTTCTTGCCAAATGGGCACTTTCAGTCTTAACTTGCTTCAGCCTTTCTTCCTCTTGTACACAATATGAAATGAGCTCATTGAGAGTCCACTTCTCCTTTTGACAGTTGTAACCGACCTTAAATTGACTGAATTGTGGAGGAAGCGAGATAAGAACTAAATGCACAAGCAAGTCATCCGAAAGCTCAAGCTTTAGTGCCTTTAATTTTGAAGCAATGTGAGACATTTCCATAATGTACTCTCTTATGTTTTCCTTGCCTTTGAACCTCATGGAAATAAGTTTCTGCAAAAGAGTACTTGTTTCCGCCTTATCGCTTTTGACAAAGCGTTTCTCAATTTCAGCAAGGAAATCTGTGGCATCGGTAATCTCTTCGGATACCGCACCCCTAAAAGCCTCAGGTATGCCCCATATAATGATCATAAGACTCATGCGATTTGAACGGTCTCATTTCTCAAAAATTCTCCTTTCCTCGGAGGTACTAGCATTTGTAAGAGAAGCAGGCCGATCCATCCTTAATGCAAGGTCCAGATCCATGCAACCAAGAACAATTAATATGTTCTCCTTCCAGTCCTTAAAGTTATTACCATTAAGGACCGGTACTGAATTAAGGTTAGCAGATACAGTAGCAACGGCTGAAACAGAAAACGAATAAAATTATATAAATTACATGCCTTTAACGACTTCATATAAAACAATAAATTCAAATAATGGTTAATCACATCTCAAGATACCAAACACATCATTAATATCAAGTCTTTGGACAGTAATATTAACTGTAAGCGGTACACTTGTTGTAGCAATCAAACGTTGACAATAAATTATGTCAAACAATATGCAGTCTTTGGACTAACACATTGCTTACATAAAACACCTTATAATTGTCACACATTTATCACCACAGTTATGCATGAAATTCTGCCAAATATTAATTCACCTTTGGATTCGTTAATAAATGCATGAATTACATACACACAATTGTTTTGATATTTTAATTAGATTAATCTACACAAAAGTGATCACTTTGGCGATATTTTATTTCAATTTGAATTTAATTTTTTTTTAATGCACTGAATTATTTCAACAGTTACTATTTTGTACAGTCATTGACTGAAGATATATAGCAATTTGAGCATGCAAATTCTGTTAGTGCATATAACAAGGCGTCAGTCATTATAGCATACTGATGTTGTCAAGTTATATTTGCACAAAAACTTTAACAGTCTATTGCAATTGGACAATCCAAATAAATTATACATTAAATTAGATTAGGCAATCTATTATGCATTACTTGTAAAAGTGAAATGTTTGGTATGTTGCACAATAAAGCCTGTTCCAACCAAAAAATCATATTAAACATTGTGCATTGCCTCTTTTTCTGTTTATACGTGAGGCAATGCCTCTGTCTGAAACAAGCATGCTTCTGTTTGCCTTTTTTTTAATGCTAAGATAGCCCAACCTAAATAAAAGTATGTATAATGATACTTTTACGGACAATGCAAATCAGATGCAAATCAAAATACTGTAGATGGAAACTTTCGAATGTCATTCCTGATGCTTTGAAAGCATCTGAACGATTGGCCTTTGGCTTTTATGACATTGGAAACATAATTTGTAATTTATACTATAGCCATCATCTAATGAAACAGCAAAAAGTAATGTGATGAATAATTTATGCACAACAGTTCAATCACATCATGCATAAATATGTACCGATTTAATTAACCCAGAAAGAGGACAAGCATGGATCGTCCGAACGGAAATCATTTCACTATTATAGTAAATCCTCAAGAATTAATTTAGGGTTTGCTCCGATACCAATTATTGAAATTAAACTGATCCGAATTTTAGCCCTAATCAATTCATGAGAAAACAAACAATAGACAAATAGAAATTTGCGTAAGCGTACCGGAATCCATTGAATCAATATGTATGGTTATGATCTTTCAAAAATACAGTTTCTACTTTTCTCGATTATTTCTCTCTGACGGGAAGAAGAAAAAACAAAAGTACGTACTTTTCTCGTGGACCCAACCGTTTTTATTAACAGACAAAAAAATCAATTATGTAATATTTAAAATTTGGCCCCTCAACAAATTGTAAATAACACTTTATTATTTTCTAACTTATATTAATTATAATAGCAACATACACTTAAACATATGTGTGCCCTTAATGGGATTTTAATCCAACACGAACAGAAATATAAATAATATAATTCATTAAAAAATAATAATGGTACTACACAACAACATTACTACGCATATTTAAAAAGATGCTAAAAAATGATATTACAAAATGATAAATAGTACTATAAAATATAATTTTTTATATACGAATGCCAGCATTAGGAGAAAAACTATTTTATTTTCAAAAAAAGACACTGCTGAGTATCATTATCCACTGTTACCTTCTTCTTCCCCAATTCCAAGTTGACTCACTAATTACCCACTAATTACTTTCTAATTACCCACTAATCTTTTTAGAACTAATCAAAACTTCAAACAGTCGTAACTTCCAGCCGGAAGTCCACATTCTTTACGATCCTCCGATACGCAAAATATGGGTTGTTGCATAATTTTGTCAGAATGATATCGATAACTGTTACCCTAACATCCATACTTGTAAATATTTTAATAGAGGGTCCATTTGTAGAACTTCATTCCACAGCAAGTTCAAAACAAATTTTCTTTTAGTTAAGTTGATATTTTACCCGAACACGCTAACTATTATAAACTTGTATTTCATCTTGTTACATTTGTTTGTTGTTGATTTTCTTTATTCTCATGTTATATATGTATGTGAAATTTATAGTTGTTTAGTATAAAAAAATAAAGTCTACTGTGTTAAATGTTAAACTTATGGTTTCATAGTACTGTTAAAGTCAAAGTCAGTGCCAATGATTCCATTTAAAACTTATAACTATGAATTATATGGCTTTTTTTAACCCATCATTGCAGGATACTCTATCTGAAGGTTCTATATGCAGAGAGCAAGTGGCAGAGCTGGTTGTCGGAGCATTGTCTTATCCAGAAGCATCATACAAAGTAGTTGAGATTGTTGCCATCAAATAATGCCCACTGCCAGAAGACATCTTTATGAATTCTGGCTGCTGTAACTGTAAGGATATGCTTATATTAATGCAGTCATTCAATGTTAATAGTTTCTCACCGTATCAAAACAAAATGTCTTCTATTAGCAGGGTGAGAAATGAGAATTGTTTTAGCTTTATTAAGTAGTATGGTGGGTTTATTAAGTAGGATTATTGTATTGCAAACGCATTCCATTCCTGGTAAAATTTTAAATACACAGTAAATGAAAAATCCACAACTAATACTTGTGTAATACCATATGACATAACTTCGAAGTTGTAAATTCCTCCTCGTTCAAATGAATTCCAGTCGACTTTAGGAAGAAGACTCTGCTCGGATCCAAAATGATCAAACACATAGTCAATCGGTAGGACTACCAGTTCACTGGAAGGACTATCAGTCGACTTGTAGACTCTACCAGTAGGCTGGAAGTCTATAACTGATGCTATAGACTACCGATCGTCGCTACGCCTTCTCTGCTTTACCAAACAACGTGCCGTCTTCACCAATATGATCGTAGTATGGAAATACTGTACTACCACTTGAATATAATACAGAGTCAATAATTACGTTCCACTTAAGCTTATATTCACCGACATAACGAAAAGACAGAATGGCAGTTAATACTAAGTCGAAGCTCACTTCATGAGAACCACAAATTTAATTGCTGAGTGCTGGAGGGTATCCAATTGATGTAATAATAAGTTAGGTACCATGAACGTAGCCCACATCCACAGTTTACTGTTACCCACCAAATGATTTGAACACACTGTCGAATCGACCCAAACTATACAAGACTGGACCAATAATTTCCACAGTTTTTGTTACCACTAAAAAAGCTACCGGTTCAGAGGGGACCTGTTAATGAGAGACAGGTGCTACACCTTATATTCTGCCCTTTTCATCAGTCATTTATATGGGCCCTGCGTGAGTTGATTTTCTGCATTGGTTTAGTTCTCCTCCACGTAGGTAGCAACTGTCATTCAAAGCGGATTCAATATACCACTTTGTTTATTTATTTGGTCTTCTGAAATTACTCTCCTTTGTGTTGTCACTGTAATTTATTTTTTAATGGTAAATTCGAAGCAGTCAAATTAACATGGTTGCTTGTTGGTTTAAAACTAAATGCTGTCATACGAAATGAAAAGTAAGCAAGCATTAACATATTTAGTAACTTGATAATGAAAATAGACAGCATGAAATAATTAGCTGAATATATGTGAAAGAACACATTTGTTAACTGAATTAACAGACTTTTGGCATCGCATGAATGCTTTGTCTTCAATCAATAAAACAAAAATTATATTGACATCTTATCAGTTTTTTAGAGAAAGGACCATGGCTTATTTGTTGAATTATTCTTTCTGACATTCCAAAATCAGACATAAAGCATGGAAAAATTAGCCCAAACAGATAAGGACTTCTGCATTACAGTGTAATTGACCATTATATAGGTTATCATATTCCTGGTTATAGGTGGTACATGTGCTGTGTGCAGTGGGTAAAATAACAACTAAAATGCTTAGGTAGGTAGATAAATTTAAATCGAAGAGTCAAACGAGTCAAACTTCAAAGGCAGAAGTACTCTGTATGACTATCAGGTTTCTGAACTAGCAGTAGACTCACAGCAGTATGAGGCCTTAGGACAGGTAAAAGATTGTATACTTTTACTGCATATCGCACAAGTTTTTATGGACTTCTCTAAGTATTGTACTAGTAAAAGATTGTCAGACTTGTTAGGTTTTAAAATTAGACCCTGAATTGTACCCCAAGTATCATACAAGGGTAATGCTGTTAGCCTGTAGATGTAAACTTTTGGTTTGAAAGAAAATGGTTAATGATATCTGGAGGATTTGGTTACCACTATTATCATTTGTCTTGGACATGAGTTGAAATTTACCTTTTTGATAACAGTTGAACTTGAATCTTTTATCCTGGTTTTTACTCCATTCACTTTGCATCCTCGATTTGTGCCAACTGATTTTTCGATTCGGACTATTTTCAGAATCAACAATTTTTTGTAGGTGCGATCTACGTATCATCGGCATCATCTATGCAAAAATCACCTCATTTCGAGGTTTCTAGCCCACTAGATATAAATACTTTAAAATCAATCACCATCGCTAAATATTTATAATACATAATATATTGCATGATGATTTTTGTTTGTTTAGATGTATCGGAATATAGTGATTTTTTTATCAAGATAACGTTGATGATACGTGCAAAAAAAATCGAATTATGACAAGTAGATATCGAATAATGAGTTGGATATGCGAAAAATTGTAGTTTTGATACATAGTAATGGCTTCTCATATCATCCTTTAATGGAAGACGAGAAGGAGATGAACAACGTAAATAAAATATATTTTATTGTTTTGGGATTAGTATTTTTATGATTTAAGAGATCTTTATTAATATTTAAACCATGCAACGTCCTAAGTCAAGATCCGAACAACATGCACGTTTTGGGGTATTGAGTTTTAACTTTAAACGAAAACCGGTTTTGAGGCATTGAGTGTCGAACAAATTTGATTTTGATATTTTAATTTTAAGAAGGGAAAACTTTTCTGAAAAGAGAGAAGGAGATGCGAGGATGTTTGGTTTCATCACATTGTAAGAAAAAGAGAAGTGGATGTCTATGGATGAGAAAAGTGTGATTGGATGATGGATAGTGTTTTGGTGTGTGGAAATAGTATCATCCTTTATTGATGCGTGTAATGGTATCATTTCACCCCAAAGAAAATGGAATATTAGCAAATCAAATGCTATCATTAGAGCCTCAAATGACAAAAATGTTGTTTGTAGTATTGTACTCCTAGGTATAAAATGATTTTTATTTGCAATAAATGCACAAAAGCAGTTTTAATATGAATTACTACTACTATTACTACAAATAATTTAATATTGTCGAAGAATGTCTAAAAATTTATAATATACATGAATATTATTTCAAATTATTTATTTGAAAATAGAGTGTTTTTCATTTGATAGGTATGGTAATTTATTTTGAGTTTTTATCATTAATCGCAACTTCGACGCATGAATTTGGCGTCTAGTAGTAACGGCTGTTATGTTAATGGTAAAGTTACCTTTATCATTATTAGTTTATTGATTACCATAATAACGCTAAGTCAATATATTAGTACAATCGGTACGGAGTAATTTTTGCCATTTTCTACGCTAAAATACTTGTCATATTTTCTCAATATCAACTGTACCAGCACTTTACCAACTCATTTATACTTTATGTTTTCTTATTTTATTAATACATTAGTTTCAAAAAAATAAAATAAAAAAACAAAAATGGAAAAATAAAAAAGTAAGCGATCAAATTCAGTCTAGGAATGCAACTCAAATGATGCTATTTGCATTTCTTTTCTTTCTTGTTGATGTATTTCATTACATGACACGATTAGACATATGATCAAAAACATTACAAGATAAAATTTACAAAATTTCTTGCATTCGGGCTAACCAAGGTATTAGTAACAGTAAGTAAACATTCTGGGTTCACCAGCAAAAACAGTATAATAACGGTTTTTGACGACCGCACTACACCCAGGCACCCAAAATTCCCTATCATCTTCCTATGTTAATCTCTCTTAAATTCACTAACTACACTAATTAGATTGAACGAAAATGGGTTTTTAGCTCTAGTTTGGATTAATAGAGACAAGGACGTGATTAGAGAAGAAGGGAAATGACGAATGACTGCTGCAAGAAAGAGTATTATACCTTATTTTTGGATTGTGCTATTGAGCTACACTAATCACTCTCTAATTACCCACTAATCTTTTCAGAACTAGTCAAAACTTCAAACATTCACAACTTCTAGTCGGAAGTCTACATTCTTTACGATACTCCGATACGCAACACACGGGTTGTTGCACAGTGTTTTCAGAATGATATCGATAACCACCGTTACCATAACATCCATACATTAAATATTTTATTAGAGGGTCCATTTGTAGAACTTCATCCCACAGCAATTCCAAAACAAATTTTCGTTTACTTACGTTCATATTTTACCAGAAAACACTAACTATGATAAACTTGTATTTCATCTTGTTACATTTGTTGTTGATTTTCTTTATTCTCATGTTATATATGTGTGTGAAATTTACAGTTGTTTAGTATAAAAAAATAAAGTCTACTGTGGTAAAGGTTAAACTTATGGTTTTAAAGTACTGTTAAAGTCAAAGTCAGTGACAATGATTCCATATAAAACTTATAACTCTGAATTATATGGCCTTTTTTCTTTTCCTTTTTCATCATTGCAGGATACTCCATCCGAAGGTTCTATACGCAGAGAGCAAGAGGCAGAGGTGGTTGTCGGAGCATTGTCTTGTCAAGAAGAATCATACAAAGCAGTTGAGATTGTTGCACGCACTGAAGCTCCCAGACTTCTTGCACATGATTTATTTACTGCCATCAAATGACACTGAACCTATGCATTCACGTTGACTAACATTTGCTGTTTGCCTGAAGACATCTTTATGAATTCTGGCTGCTGTAACTGTGAGGATATGCTTATATTAATGCAGTCATTCAATGTTAATAGTTTCTCACAGTATCAAAATAATGTCTCCTATTAGCAGTGTGAGAATTGTTCAGGTTTATTAAGTAGGAACATTGTATAGCAAACACAATACATTCCTTACAAAATTTTAAATACATAGTGAATGAAATTAAAATCCACAACTAAATACTTGTACAATACCATATGACCTAACACATAATTTTGAAGTAGTAAATTCCTCACCGTTCAAAGGAACCTGACGTTTCGAACTCCATTTACTTCAAAAAATCCCACATCGTTCGATTAGAAATCTTGATCAATCGACCGAAAAAGATTTTCAATCGACTATAGGTAGAAAAGTGTGTTCGGCTCCAAAATGGCCAAAAATAAAGTCGATTGCTAAAATTACCAGTCGACTTGAAGCTCACGTTGAGAACTACAATTTGCTGGGTGCTGATGGGCATCGTTTGATGTAATAACAATAAGTTAGGCACCATGAATGCAGTGGTTAGAATTTCCACGTAGCCGACATCCACAGTTTACTGTTGCTGAGCAATAATTTGAACACACTATCGAATCGAGCCAAAACGATACCCGACTAGACCAATAATCTCCACAGTTTTTGGTGCCACAAAACAAACTGCCGGTTCAGAGCCGACCTGTTAATAAGAGACAGGTGCGACGCCTTATATTCTGGCCTTTTCACAGATCATTTATATGGGGCCTTCGTGAGCTGATTTCCAATGTTGGTTTAGTTCTCATCCACTCAGATAATAACTGTCATTCAAAGCGGATTCAATATATCACTTTCTTTATTTATTTATTCTTTGACATTACTCTCTTTTACGTTATCACTGTAAATTCTTTTCCAATGGTAAATTCTAAGCAGTCAAATAAACATAGTTGCTTGTTGGTTTAAAACTTCATATGAAATGAAAAGTAAGCCAGCATTAACATATTTAGTAATTTGATAATGAAAATAGAAAACATGAAATAATTAGCTGAATATATGTGAGAATTCATTTGTAAGCTGAATATATATGAAAAGTAAGCAAGCATTAACATTGCAGTATAATTCACTATTGTATGAGCTGTTGAGTTTCGGCATTCCCGCGCACCTACGCGTTCGCTTCACCGTGTCTATCCGGAGTCAACGGTCGAAGTCTCCATGCCAGCGTCCCGATTGAACATCCCTCCATCGCCTCCCATCGGGCATATAATCTGGTCTTGGCAAGACATTGTAACAAAAGGAATCCCCAATGTTACGTGCCACCAATCCCATATATATACCACGATTATTCTGAATATTCCGCGATGTGGGACTTTTTAGTCCGTTCAATCCACGCACCCACTCCATTTACAATGCGAGCCACACCTAACATGAGCTACCATATTCCTGGTTATAGGTACATGGGATGTCTGCAGTGGGTAAAATAACAACTAAAATGCTTAGGTAGATAAATAAAATTTAATAGAAGAGTCAAACAAGTCAAACATTAAAAGCAGAAGAACTTTGTGTGACTATCAGGTTTCTTAACTAGCAGTAGGCTCATAGCAGTAAGAGGCCTTAGGGCAGGTAAAAGGTTGTAAACTTTTACTGCATATAGCACAAACTTTATGAACTTCTCTGAGAATTGTGCAAGTACAAGATTGTCGGATTTATTAGGTTTTAAAATTAAGCCCTGAAAAAGTACCCCTAGTATCATATAAGGGTAGTACAATTAACCTATAGATGTAAACTTTTTGTTTGAAAGAAAATGGTTAAGGATATCTGGACGATTTGGTTACCACCGTTATCATTTGTCTTAGACATGCTTGAAATTTGCCTTATTTTTTCATGACAGTTGAACTTGAATCTTTGGCCTTTGGCCTTGGTTTTTACAGCGTTTGCATCCTCGATTTTGTGCCTATTGAGTTTCCAATTCCGATGATATTCAGAATTCAACAATTTCTTATAGGCGTGATCTACGTATCATCCGCACATCTCTGCAGAAAATAACCTTATTCAACATTTCTAGCCCACTAAACATAAATACTTTAAAATCAATTGCTATGATCAATATTTTAATATATAATAGATTGCATGATGATTTTTGTTTGTTTAAATGTATAGGAAATTTTCCTCAAGGACAATTTTTAGGGCATTTTTTGGATGTAGGACAGTCTGCTAATAATTTTCTTTAAAGGACAAATTATCGTATTTTCATTCTAGTCCATTTTCGCGCGCTTCTTCTTCTTCTTCCTTTCGATCAATTTTTTCTGTCGCGATCCAATATCTCTCTCGCAATCAAAATATCGATCAATCTCGTTCGGTCATTTCAATTTCGTTCTTCTGAAAATTGTAATTCATCGATCATATTTTTCTCACGCGCGTTTGTCGATCTCGTTCTTTTCATATTTCTACTGTGATCTCGTTTTTCTTCAAATTGTATTAACTAGGTATGCTTATATTGTTCTATTTTTTGTTCTTTTTCTATTAGAGTTAAAAAAATTGTTCGTGGTTTCTAATTGTGTTCATTTTTACAACTGACATGCAGTGTTGTTTTTCTGATTGCTTTTTCGTTCTTCAATGACAACTTTTGGAAGCAGCAGCAATTTTTATTATTATTTGTTTCTTTATGCAGTGTTGTATTCTAATATGCTTTACATTTAATTTATCTTGCATTAATGTTGGGATGATTGGAAAAGTATCATTGCTTGGGTTGTATATACAGTTGTGATAGTGGAAAAGTATCATATTTTAGGTTCAGTTTCTGGGTATCATTTTTATTTTTTCTTAGTATCATTTTTTTTATCATCAGTAACTAGGTATCAGTTTTGTATACGGTAGGTATTAGTTTGTGAAATGGAAAAATTAATGTTCTAAATTGAAAAAAAATTTACTAATGTTTATTTTTTATTTTTTTTGGCAGTGGTGATAATAGTCTTTTTTGTCTGTTTATGTTGAATAATAACACTTTTAGCACTCGATTGTCTATCGATTTCTCTTTGTATGATTTGAAGAATGAGATATGTCGATGTTGGTCTCAATTAACTCCTTCTTCTATTCAAATTTCTTATGTACTTAAGGACAAAGTTATTATGGTTGACACTGATTCTGATATTCAGGACAAAGTTAGGAAAAACTGATACCAGCACTAATTGTTGTTTCATAAAGTATGTTGAGTGTCAGTTTTAGCAAAACTGATACTATTAGTCATAAGAACTGATACCCGATTACTGTTTTGTATTGAAATATGATATGAAATTTGATAATATCATTATACAACTGATAGTTGCTTCATAAAACTGATAATATTATGTGAGATCCATAGTTGCATGATAGAACATACACTATATAATCTTGTTATAATATAAACAACAGAAAAAGAAAAGAACATCAACCACAACATATCATTTCAGGAGATCGGTATTGTTTTTACAAGTAAGAGCAGCATTGTTTTAAGAACAGAATATCATTACTTCGTAAGTACTAAATTGCAACAGAACATCGTTACTTCACAAGTACAAATTTCAACGGAACAACATTACTTTACAAGTACCAAATTTAATTGTGAAACAACACAATGTGAATTCAGTTCTTTTTTATCTTTCCTCTTTTAAGCTTGACATGTATTTAGACAGACTCCAGCAGTGTTTATCATCTGTCAATATTGCATGTACAATTTTTGCTTTTGTGGATAATATTTCCTTCTTTTCAAGTTTTACTGGTATTTTCTTTTGTTCAGTGAAATGATGAATATCATTACAAATATTCCACAGTCAAGCCTGTTGAAACCAAAATGTAATGTTAGTAACAGTTTGCATCAGTTGTATTATCAGGTTTATAATTAATACAAAACATTGAATTTCAGAGATAATGGTACAAGCATATAGTATGCTTTGAATTAAAATATTAAACAGTTTTACTAACACACTTAGTATTAATTTCTGTATGAATTTTTGTGTTTGCAGCTATTTCTTTAAGATATTTTTGCTAAATATTTTGTTTTATTTTTGGTTATGTAGATATAAGTTTTTTTTTGTACGTGTCGGTTTTGTTCTTGTAGTAACTGTTTATTTTTGAACTAAATGTTTATGGAATTGAGAGATAATATTTTTCAATATTTTTGTTATGAATCAAATTCAATTAAATATAAAAGGCATACAATGATGTATAGAAGTATGTATGAAATATTATAATGTAAAAACACAGATAGTTTGAATAATGAGCAACTGTTAATTGATTATAACTAGTAGTTTCAATTGTATTGTTCATTTTGTTCTCAGTAGATATCACTTTAACCAAAAAAAAACTTACGTGTCTTTTGCTTGCTGTCCACATTTATAAGCAGTTTCATGCTTTTTGTCTTCAGATTTTGGTACTTTCTGCTGTTCTATTTGTGATCTGCCTTTTATGCATTTTGGATGTGGATTAATAAAATCATCATCATCCTATTATTTCAAAATAAAGACAATAAGTTATTTGTGAAACAAATTATGTTGAAACATAACAATAGGTTGGGTATTAGCTACAGTGAAATATCTTCAGTCAAATATGTAACGATTTCAAGTTTGCAGTAACTAGATATCAGTTTGCAGTAACTAGGTATCAATTTGTACTAAGTAGGTATCAGTTTTCTGTAAGTATGTATAATTTTTTTTCACATATGTATCATTTTTTTGTAAGTAGGTACTAGTTTTTTTAACTAGGTATCAGTTTTTTGGAAGTATCAGATTTCAACTAAATGATACTGACTATTATTTTACCAAACGATTTACACTAAGTGATACTGACTATTATTTGTTGTAAGTAGGTATCAGTTTGTTGTAATTATCATCCTTTTCTTTTAATTACTGATCTATAGGTATTATTTTTGCAATATCTATCATGTTATAAAGTTATAATGTTTCTAATTTTACCGAATTGAGTTGTTCTTCTTCCGATTCTTCATCTGCAACTTTTTTCTCTTCTTCTTTCTGAGATTTTTCCTGTTTAACATTTTTGATAGTATTAGAATACATTTAACAGTATGAAATTGTTAGTATTAGTTTTATAATTTTGCTTGTTGTAATTATCATCCTTTTCTTTTAATTACTGATCTATAGGTATTATTTTTGCAATATCTATCATGTTATAAAGTTATAATGTTTCTAATTTTACCGAATTGAGTTGTTCTTCTTCTGATTCTTCATCTGCAACTTTTTTCTCTTCTTCTTTCTGAGATTTTTCCTGTTTAACATTTTTGATAGTATTAGAATACATTTAACAGTATGAAATTGTTAGTATTAGTTTTATAATTTTGCAATTTCAGTTACCTCATTTTCTGTTTGTATTTTCTTTTGAATCATTTTTTTCATTTCTTCGTTTTGTTCTTTGTTCTCTTTTTTGCATATTTTCTTCAACTGTTTTCTCTGCAATTATTTGTTGCTCCATGTTCTATTCTTTGTTCCGTGCAAAAAAATTCAATGTTACTATAATAAAACTATACTAACTTTGTTATACTTGATTTTATAGTATCAGTTACCTTCTCTGGTATACTTTCTCTCTGGTCTGCTTTCAATTGCTGTATTTTTTTTCATGTCTTCTTTTTGTTCTTTATTCTCTATTTTGCTTTTCCTCTTCTACTGATTTAGGTTTTCTAAGTTTTAACTTGTTACTTTTTCCCTTTATTGTCTTTCCTATCATTTCCACTAGAGGTAGATTTTCCTCTTCTATGATTGCGTTTTTTTTGAATATCTACTGTTGGAAGTGATTTGACATTTCGATTTCAATTTGTTGCTTCACTTCCCCGACGTAGCTAGGTTTTTTTGACTGTTGATTGTTGTGCTCGTTGTTCGTCAAATGTCGATTGTTGCGGTTGTGTTGGAGATGTAGTTTTGTTTCTGGTTTGCGGTGCCATTTTTTTTTTCGAGCAATATTTCGTGAAATTCTGAGCGAAAGCAAGGAGGATGAAGACGAATGGAATTGTTTGTTTTGTTTTAAATTGTATTTGGGCTTTGGGCTTTGTCCTTACTGTAAAAACTTTGTGTGCATGTCCTTGTGAGTAATTATTTACTTTAAGTTGTCCTTTAAAGTTTTTTCCCTTAAATGTATCGGAATAAAGTGATTTTTTTGCAGATATAACATTGATGATACTAGACCATGCCTGCAAAAAATATTGAATTCCGACAACCATATCGAATAATGAGTTGGATATGCAAAAAAGCTGGGATGTGGATCCTTACTCCCACACACACCAAAACTTAAAGCACCCGAAGGAATTAGTCAGCATGAAACATACATGCCTTTCTTAAAGTCGGCATAACCCCTCTCCTCGCTAATAGCAACCTCTCACCGTGGTCCATGTTATTTGGACTCCTCGTTTTGCTTTTGACACCACAAGATCAATAAAATATCGAAACTCAAACTATTTACTTCCACACCCCATTCAATTCCACTTTTACCTCCAATTTAACACGATCCCTTATTCATATACATTTCAAAACCAGTATTTTACCGTTCACCTCTTTCATCCAATTTTAATCTTTTTCTTCAAGGCATCTTCGAAAATACACGTCTTCATCTTTTCATTACTATCCAAACATGTGAGTTTTGGTTTTCGATCCATTTCTATATTTTAAGCAAAGTGGGTTATTTTGATGTTGTTAGTTGGATGGACTTGAGTGTATATATTGGATTTCGAGATTCGAGTGTGTTGAGTTTGGTTTCAATGACGGGTTCTTACTTTAAAGTTGAGTTTTATTGTAAAAAAGTTTCTCCGCGAGAAGATGGAAGACGAATGAAAAAGTATATACACACACACCATCGAAAAAGGAAAACAAACTCAAATATTCTAGAGACACACACACACATATATAAAGGTTTAAAATTCTGGTTTTTGTTCCATTTCAGTCATTTGACATTTTTACAATTTCAATTCTATTTCGGATATTCCAAATATTCCGTTTTTATTCAGGTTTTGGATTTTGTTTCTTTTTTCTTTGAGTACTTCTTTCTAGATAATTAAATTACTGTATCCTATCAAATATCTACCACATATATATAAAAATATAACTTTACATATCGGTGGCCCAACATGTATCAAATTTATCAATACAAATCTGCAGTCCAATATCTCTTTTTCCCTCTTTGAAGCCCAATGTCACCAACGACATGAAACCCTAACTCATATCCTTCTCATTTTGTTAAGCTGCCTTCTTCTGATGTCGTAAGTTTAATTCAAAATTTTTCGAAGATGTCCCTTTTTTCTGTTTCCAGATCCAAAACACGTACTCACACAATATCGAAATGGGTAACTTTTGTTTAATTCAATGGATATTGCTTACAATTTTTTTATATTTCATATCCTTTTTGGTTCTTCCATCGTTTTATAATGTTAATTTTTTTTTAAACCAATTTGATCTGGAATGGAATTTGTATGCGATTCCGTTTCGGTCACTGTCGGAATCGGACGGGAATGACCGGAATTTCGACGTGTTGGGCGGAATATTAAACCATGATATATATCCCTAGATTATTTGAGTTTTTTTTCTATTTTGATGGGCTGTGAAAAGCAATAAGAAGATTGCAAATAGAATTGACCCTGTTTTATTCACTACAAGGAAAAAGGCATTTTCCGACGGTAGAAAATCGTCGGCGGCCGTCGGAAAATGCCGTAGGAAAATAAGGCGTCGGCGTGTAGTGTTTTCGAGGACCTCCGACACATCTCGCCGTTCGTATTTCCGACGGCTTCCGACGAATTCCGACGGATTCCGACACCTGTCGGAAGCCGTTGGAAAAATTGATCTGAAAGCGGTCGGAAGCCGTTGGAAAAATATAACCTGAAAGCCGTCGGAAGCCGTCGGAAATCTGCTGCATTTTTTTTATATTTCTGCTGTAATATAGCCTTCCATCCACATTTTCCATAAAAACACTATTCTGTAGAATCCAATATATAATATTCCAACCAAATATCAAAAACCAAACTATACACAATTCACCAAACAAAAAAAATACAAAATTAAGTCAAAACACATAATCATCACCCAACATCCCTAACATCCACATAATTATACAACAAAACAGCTAAGTGTATCATAACATAGTACATAAATCAACAACTACCTCCACTATCTACCAAATCATACAAAACAGAAAAAAAACATACCGACCAAAGCAATCAATCAATCTCCTCCAGAACCAGAGCCAGCAGAGGAAGGGAAGCGGTCACCGTACTGCTGCATGTACTTGGCGATACGCTGGTCTTGCAACTGTGTGGTCTCTATGGCCTGCCGACGGTTCTGCTCCTCCAGCTGCGCCACTCTAGCCCGCAAATCTTCGATCTCTGTTAGATCGATCTGAGCTCTAGTCTGCCTACCCCGTCTCTGACTGCTGGCCTGTAATAAATACTTAATTTAGCTGTGTGATCTCTGTAAGTGTATGTGCAGGTATGTGAATGATTAACAGTGTGATAATGTTATTTAATTTAGTTTATGCATGTTTATGTAAGTGTATGTGCATGTATGTGAATGATTAGCAGTGTGATAATGTTATTTAAGTTAGTTTATGCATGTATAATGTATACATTTGAAAATATGTTCTTTTGGACGTTTTTAAATTGTGATTCAACCATTTATTAACAAAAATAATAGTACGTTACATTACGAGATATCACTGCTTTTGATCTCTTTAACAGTAAATGTGACAAATTTTTGCATGTGTACAGCATATATCAGGCAAACTAAATTAAATAACATGTCTTTTTCGTTATTTTATTTTGAAATGACATTCAAGTAACGAATTAATATATTTTGGTAATGCATAATGCTTTCATAACGAAGTGACTCAAAACCAATGTATAGAATTTGAATACAAAAACGAATTAAAAATGAAAAACAAAAAAATATACTTACTAGGACATCCTGCCAAATACACTCTACTATATGGGGAGGGATGTTATCCCACTTCGGCCAACACGCACTCATCCTACTCCGGTAAGAAGCTCTAGAAACATCCAACACAACCTTCGAGGGAAGTAGGTCGAGCCCCTTGTTTTTAAATATGATACAGATAAGTACATACATATAACAAAAAAATAATAAGATGCTGAATAAAATTTAATTCTTACCTCTCTGCTCTAGGTACTAAAGAAACTACAGTATGCTGTGATGCTTGCGATGGACCACTGCCATCGCCTCCTGAAGATCGGGAAGAGCTCCTACCTCTAGATGACATTACGATAAACCTGTGACATATATACACATCATTTCAAAAGAGAATAATAACATGATAATGAAATATATTTCATACGTAAATGACATCAACGGTATAAATTGCTAAATTAATGACTGAAATGGAAATAGAAATGGAAGTGTGTTATACCTGATTCATAATGGGTCTCATGTTCCGACGATAAGCATATTGCATTGCATTTTTAATAAAAATTGCTAAATATATGACAAATGGAAATGACATAAAACATGTAAACAATGGTAAACGTACAAATTTGGTTTCATAGTTACATCAATTTCATAATACATCAAGAATTCAACATAGTTACATCAATTGCAAAAAAATCAGATTCAGATTTTTGTCAATCATCGTCTTCTGATTCAGATTCGGTCTCGTTTTCTACGATATTTTCCTCTGCACCGTCGAATGCTTCTACCAAAACATTTGATTCATCGAGCAAAGGACCAAAATCTGTATGATCGTCTGTAATTATTATTTCGTTATTTTCCTCAAGATCTGCCTGATAAGCTTGTTCGTCTGGAATATTCTTCACATCGAATGTAAATCTGGCCTTTGTTTTAAAAACTGCAGACCAATCTGCTTTATCTCTTTTTAGAGACGGATAAGGAGCGTAATAAACTTGCAATGCTTGTTTGGCTAGTACAAAAGAATCGTACTTTTGATAGTGCGATGTATGCTTTATTTCGATAAGATTATAATCCTTGTGCACATTAATTCCAGAACCTGGAACATTGCTAAACCAATTGCATCTAAATAGAAACACCTCCTCTGCGGGTCGTGAGAAATATGTCAGTTGCAAAATTTGTGTTAGAACACCATAAAAATCATTTATGTGATTTTCTAGATCGTCACTACCTCTAACAAATACACTAGTATTATTCGTTAATTTTTCTGCACCGTATTCTTTGGTGTTAAATTTATATCCATTGACGAAATATATTGGATACATCTTGACCATTCTTTTTGGTTCCATCGCAAGATGTTTCAACCCTTCGCCAACAACACAATTTCTCGCCTCATAAACGTAATTTGAAAACCAACCGGAAAATTCTTTACTGGGATCTCCGTTCGGATGTTCACGTTCATAAACACTGTATATATAAACAAATTATTACATTAGGTTATACACGCGCATGCATTATAGAAAAGAATAAAACACAAATTATTATTTCAGATTACCTAACAAATGGTGCAACCTCGGCACAATTTAGAAGAATATAAGTGTGTGCTACATGAAGATCTCTATCGTCTTGCCATATTTCTACACATTTTCCAGAAGGCCGACCATGTTGTCTAAAAATAGATAACATTGCTTGAGAGGACTCTTGTTCGTCGCCTTCGTCATTATGAGAAACACTTTCAAATAATATATTCACATGGTCACTTGAATAGTGAGAGAAAAAGAACGAAGCTTCTTCTTCGATGTAAGATGTACATATCGAACCTTCAACTCGTGCTTTTTGCCTCACTTTTTTCTTTAGATGATTTAGATATCTATGCAAAAATAATTTACATTAACTTCATATTTCAAACGCAATTAAATTACGTGATAACATATTACATACCTCTCAAATGGATACATCCATCCATATTGGACAGGACCTCGAAGTCGTGCTTCATACGGGAGATGAACAGGTAAATGTTCCATTACATTAAAAAAACCTGGCGGAAATATTTTCTCTAATTTCCAGAGCAATATAGGAATATCTACTTCAAGTTTACGTAGACGTTGCACTTTTAAAGTAGTCGAACAAAGCTCTTTGTAAAACATACTAAGCTCCGTTACTACCTTCCAAACTTTTAACGGTAGTAGTTCTTTGAACATAACGGGAAATAAATTTTCCAACATTATGTGACAGTCGTGGCTTTTCATTCCGCTCAATCTACCGTTTTTAAAGTCAACACATCTACGAAGATTTGATGATATCCCATTAGGAAATCTTAATTTAACACAACTTTAACTTGATTATTATCTAATTCGTAACATGCTTTGGGGTTTTTACTGTCATTTGGTTTCATATGAAGCTCAGGACGTTTGCATAATTCTTCTATATCGTGTCTTGGTTTCAAATCATCCTTCGTCTTCCCTTTCACATTCAAAATTGTATTAAAAACATTATCAAATACATTTTTCTCATTGTGCATCACGTCTATATTATGACGAAGCAGAAGATGTTTCCAATACGGCAACTCCCAAAAAATAGTTTGTTTGCACCAGTTATGAACAATCGATTTGCCTTCAATTTCTGTTTGCACTCCAGTTTCATATATCTTTGGATATCCCTAACAAGTTCATATATGTCTTCGCTTGACCATATCGTCGGTGGTTGTCTGGTTTCTACTCTATTAGCTAAATTTTTTTTCTTGTCTCCTCTGAAGGGATGATTTACATGGAGAAAATATCGATGACATTCAAACCATGAAATTTTCTTACCATGAGGTAAAGAAAATACTCGTGTTTCATCCATGCAATATGGACATGCTAGACGACCGGCAGTACTCCATCCTGAAAGCATTGCATAGGCATGAAAATCACTTATAGTCCACAACAAAGAAGCAAACACACGAAAATTTTCTTCTTGGACAGATCGTATGTTTCTACTCCTTCGTTCCACAGTATTTTTAACTTCTCAATCAACGGTTGTAAATATACATCGATTCCCTGTGTCGGATCGTCGGGGCCAGAAACGACAACAGTAAGAAACATATATTGCGTTTCATACACATCCATGGAGGTAAATTATACGGTGTGACGATAATGGGCCAGGATGAATATTTAGAACCAAATTGAGAAAATGGCGAAAAACCATCCGTACATAATCCTAATCTAACATTTCGACTCTCCGTTGCAAAATTTGGATACGTTTTATCGAATTGCTTCCATGCTTCTCCATCGGCCGGATGTGTCAACGTACGCTCTTCCTCCGTTCTCACACTATGCCATCTCATATTAGATGCAGTTACAGAAGATGCATATAATCTTTGAAGCCTTGGAGTGATGGGTAAGTAATGCATACGCTTGTACGAAATTTCCTTCCCCTTCCTTTTTCTTAGTTTGTATCTCTCCTGATTACAAGTTTTACAATTTTTAAGGTTTGCGTCTTCTTTCCAAAGCAACATGCAGCCTTTTAAACATGTATTTATTTTCTGATAAGGTAAACCAAAAGTCGACATAAGTTTTTTAACTTCATAGTGATTTTCACACATTAGATCATCGGGCGGCATATGTCTTTTTGCAGCTTGTACAACAGCCGTAAACCCAGTTTCAGTGATGTTGTATTTTGACTTCATCGCAATGTATTCTGCGATTAGTGACAGCTGAGTGCCGCTTTTACATCCATCCCAAATAGGTTTCTTAGCAGCATCTAGTAAATCATAAATTTTTTTGCTTCAATATTTGGTTCTTCGACATTTCCATCATCGTCGTCAACTTCAACCATAGGAAACATTGATCGTGCTACATCTTCGACCATATTTTCTATACGGGTCGTCGTAACTACTTCGTTAACGACGCTTTCAGACTTTACAGAAGTATTTGCTACAACTTCTCCATGCCGATCCCAATCATAATACTCGGGTACGAAACCGTTTTGGCACAAATGAACTTTCACAATATCTGATAACAAAACTTCAAATGTCTACACCTACTACACGAACAACGAATTTCTGGATCGTTTCCGTTATTACTTAAAACGAATTCAACAAATACGTTTATACCATTATAAAAATCTTCTTTTATTGAGCCTCTCAGTCCTTTTCTTTGGTACATCCATCTCCTTCGATCAACAAAATAATCAATCATTTTTCCTATTCGAGAAAATGAGTCACAAGTTCAAAATTTAATATTTATTTTCAAGAATACAGATTCGAAAAAGATTATTTTCATGGTCATATAATATTTGAATTTCAAGAACTATTTAACAAATTAAAAAATATTTTCAAATATGACACATTTTATTTTTTAACGTATCGATACAAAATTTTGTACAAAAAGATATTTTTTTTCCATGGTCAGGCATCCTACTTCCCATTACAAACACAGTGAGCATTTACATTTCGTATATTACTTCGTCTCAAATGATTCAACAAAATTTTCGGCAGCATTTCCCTTTTTTCCCTGCATTGTACACAAATGCGTGTACACAGGAAACAAAAAAGAAAAGTTAGGTCGAAATTTTATGAACCGTTTGAGACGAAGTAGTATACAAAATGTAAATGCTTACTGTGTTCATAACTTGTCCAATACAGGGACAAATCCAACATACATTGTACCAGATGAATATAAATGGTCGTTTTTTTGAAAAAAACGACTATTTATATAACGATCATGTACAACACTCGTCAGACGGGGCCAAAAACTCTCTAAGGGACATTAGTTAATTAAATATGCATATTTTATGAAAAAATACAGTTTTACTAACTGTTCACATTTACAAAAAATATATTTTAATTTAACACATTTATTCGACGTATTATATCAACTTAAGCCTGTTTTAACATTTTTGTCATTTTTCAATACACACAATTATAATTTAGACTCATGCATTTTTTTGTTGCATAAGTCGATACGTGCACAATATAATACTCCTAGGTCGTGCATTCATTTTATCTTATTCCAACTAACACAATACAATGATAGCAGCGCTACATGCATATACAATCGTTGAATCAAGGCATACACAACGATTTACATATACACGAACAACCACAAATTATACATGTTTTTCACAATTTCACGATAAAAGATGAAATATGTATACCATGGAATGCTAGAAACTATTATAACACTATTGGAAATAATTTCAATCACCAATTAGCCCTTATTTATCAACTTATGCAAATCTAGAAATAAGGTAAAAATTGATTTTTTTTTGCGAAAATAAGAGATTATACCTGAGCTAGAAAGCAAAAGAGGTTGAATTCGTAGCCGGGGAGGATGCAAAAATACGAAATTAGTGATTGGAGGCTTGGGGAGTGAATTTGGAAATTTCTAATTAGGTTTTGGGTATTGTGAAATGAGGAAGAAGAGGCTCGGCTGGAGCCAGTATTACGCGATTTTCCGACGGCTTTCAACGGCCCGTCGGAAGCCGTCGGAAAATGGCCATCGGAAGCCATCGTCCCTCCTGTCGCTATTTAACCCTTTTCTAGTAGTGATTGTGGGAGGCCCGTCGGAAGCCGTCGAAAAATGGCCGTCGGAAGCCGTCGTCCCCCCTGTCACTATTTAACCCTTTTCTAGTAGTGATTGTGGGATACACCACACATAGTCTTACATAGAAGTACAACAAAGTTCTATTATACTTTTAGAAAGCCAAAGCCGGATTAAACATAGATTTAAGTTTTCAAATCTGGTCCCTCTGTGCACCCTATCATGGGTGGTTAAAACCTGTGTTAGAGGCTCATGCTATAGAGCACAAATCATAGGGAAAACTCCAACACAAGGTAGAAATCCATTTGAAATCAAATATAAATTTATTATCTTTAATACCTGAAAAAATCCATTTGAAATCAAATATAAATAATAGGATATGTCTTAAGTTATGGCCAGCTCCATTTGAAATCCATTTATTACTTTTAATACCTGACAAGATCAATCAAACAAATTAGAGATATATGCACCCTTGTTTATTCTTCTCACGTATTTTCACAATCTCTTTTTCAACAACCCAACTTTTCAAATATAAATACATAGTTAACAAAGCAAAATCATGCCCAACATATCTAAATCCAAAATCCCAAATCCAAGTATCTAACAACATCCAAAATGTTACTTTTCATAAAATCCAAAAATGAAATGGATTGAAATCAAAATTCACATGTTTTGATAATAGTAGAGAGATGATAACCCGTGGAGTTGAATGCTTGGTGTCTAAAGAAGAAGCCTTGAAGAGGATCAATGTAGAACGAAAGAGTTAAGCGTATAAAGTTGACTTGGAAATGTAAATGAAAGCGGAATTGACAAATTATATTTAAACATTTATAAATGCTGAGTAGCCCCAAGGAAAAAGGCAAAAAAAAAACTGATCTATCCCTTATTTTGTTAAGTTAACCCCTTTGGTAATAATTTTCTAATTCTACCTTGTGCAATTTATGCATTCTTTCTACTACAACAAAATGAGACTAAAGCTTCTTCATAATCATAACCCTAAATTCAAAATGAGAATGAGTGATAGCATAGAGAAGTAAGTGGAGGAGAATAGAGAAGCATTCAACGAAAAGAATATAGAATGAGTGCAAGATGAGGAAGATGATGCAGAAGAGATAAAAAAAAGTATATTTGATCATTTAAAAAAAATAAAAGAGGTAACTCGGTAGATTTAGAGTTTCAAAAAGAATTGAAGGGGGTGTAAAAAGGAGATATTAGGGTTTGATACTTGGTTGATTTTGTGGGGGTGTAAAAAACATTTTGTGAAGTTCAAATACTCGATGCCTAACTATTGAGGGTGGTACTATACACACGCATCAAAATATCGAGTAACGTCGCATAAAATTTTTCTAAATTAATTTATCAAACTACTACAAAAACCCATTCGACAGATTTGAAAAACTTGGCGGAAAAATAGCCACTAGGTTAGGATAACCGAACAATGTGTAATAAATAAATAAAATTCCAATTTCCATACATAATAACGTTTTCTCATATCATCAATTAATGGAAAACGAAAAGGATGAATAACATAAATAGAACATATTTTATTGTTTTGAGATCAATATTTTATAATTAAGATACCTTTATTAATATTTAAACCATGCAGCATCCTAAGTGGGATCCGAAAAACTTGCACATTTTTGAGATATTGAGTTTTGATTTTAAACGAGATTCGATTTTCAGGTATTGAGTGTCCAACAAATTTGATTTTGATATTTTAATTTTGAGAAGGAAAAACTTTTTTGAGAAGAGAAAGAGCAAAGGATGCTTGATTTTCATCAATTGTAAGAAAAGGAAAAGTGGGCGTGAGTGAGTGAGATAAGCGTTTGATTGAGTGAGGGGTGGGTGGTGTTTTGGTGCATGCAAATAGTATCATATTTTATTGATGCGTGCAATAACACCATTTCACCAAAACAAGAATGGAATGTTAGCTAATCAAATACTAATAAATTTGTTGTTTGTACTCCTAAGTATCAAATAATGTTTATTCGCAATATATGTATAAATGAGATTTTAATATGAATTACTACTACTACTACAACACTACAACAAAAAACCATATTACAACTGTATTTTTACAACTGTTAAAAAATGGCAGTTGTAATAAAGGTTTTTAACAACTCTTTTTTTTCAGAAAGCTGTAATAAACTTATTTTCAACAACTCATTTATTTTGCCAGTTGTAATAGATGCCTATTACAACGTTTCTTTTTGGCCAGTTGTAATTGATACATATTTTTAACAACATCACTTTTTTGCTAGTTGTAATAGATGCCTATTACAACCTTTTTCGTTTGCTAGTTGTAATAGATATCTATTTTTAACAACTCTTTTTTTGTCAGTTGTAATAGATGTCTATTACAACCTTTTGCGTTTTCCCATTGTAATAATTAATTAATAATTAAAATTAAATAATAATACTTATTAATTAGTAATTAACAATGAATAATTTTTTTATTAATAATTAATAATTACTATTAAATAATAATAATTAATTTTAAAATATGAATAATTAATATGAATAATCATTATTCGATAATTAATAAATAATAATTTAAATAATTAATAAATAAGAATATTTAATAATAACCTTAAAAATTAATAATAATTAATATTAACAATTAATAATAATTTAAATAATTAATAAATAAGAATATTTAATAATAACCTTAAAAATTAATAGTAATTAATAACCACTATTAAATACGAGTACATATGCACGCCTAGACGGACCTGCATCTAATCACATTGTGCATGCATTAATTCAACAATGCACTTGTGTATCACGTTTTAAAGCATGGGTAATGTTTTGCTTACAAATATAGTATATGCTTTCTCCATTCATGTCATAGTTCCCATAATTTTTTTTAATGGTATGGATGTGCAGGCATTATGAAGCATTGATGAGCCTTCTACAGTAGTCTCATCATAATTTAGTAATGGCTTATTTCATATGTAGTTTCACATAAAATGATTTTATGTTTGCCAAGAGCATCCTCAATACTATCTTTAATTTCAAGCTATGATTATAATATGGTTTATATAGAAGACAGTTTTTTAAAACAAACTTTTTGGTACATTTTTGATATATTTATAAAAGGGAAAACTATGTTGACTTAGTTAATAATGGAGTTTGAACCTAAGCTATGTAAATTGTATTTCTAACACTTCACAGAACATTGTCGTAGATTTAAGAATGTCCATCCATACAATTTTATCAAAACCGTAAACTATCGTTCAAAGATAAAATTTAAATGATTTATTTGTCCAACACTCCATATCTATGACCCAAGTAGATGCACTTCATATATGTGACTCAACTAACTGCAATTAGATATGGATGGTTTAAGCCTGATTAATTTTGAACAAAACAATGAGCAGAATTGGCATAACAAACTTGAAAACTATTCCGATGTATTTTGCAATAACTTAGAGTAAATCAATATATTAATTTGACCAGATTAAAATGTCCAACATTTTTAAACCAAATGTAAATTTCAAAGCAACGTAAAAAGACAACAACAAATCAGATTCATAATCCTCCAGGCATAACAAACTTCTAAAATAGTACATTATTGAGAAACAATGTAGCCCAACACATAAAAAAATAAAGTTTTCACGAAATAGAATATAACATGTCATTTAAGTATTTGATAGCTCCAAGCGTCCAACAACGTTAATGAAAAGCTCGTCCAAGTTGATGGTTGGCAAGAAAATCTGTTGCCAGCACTGAAATATCCAATGTCATTCTCAACAAATCATGTTCCCTCCTAACATACAAAGAAGCTTTGTCTCATCAAGAAGTAGATAATGTAATGCAATCAAACATGCAAGTCCAGGAAAATTTGAAATCTTCCTCGCACAACTGTGGCAAAACTTTGAACAATGAATTGCCAATTAAAACTTTCTAACAAATTTGCATTATTATTATGTGACATGTCTGAAACACCCTCTGAGAATGCTACAAAGGAATTTTTACCTTATGATACACATCGTGATACTACTATTTTGCATGAAACTCACTTTGCCTCATCCAATCATATTCAATTTGCAGCTGAGTCCATGCAACCTTTCACTGCATTTTTCCACTCTCCTTTCCCACTTGCCTCAACCATACTCATTAACCCTCCTGATACCCATACCAGCACTGATTCCTCTACACACATTATACCTGACCTCACTTATCACACCCTCTACCTGTTACCAATACATGCACAAAACATATTTCTCTTTCAAGTGAAAATCTCTTTAATGTTGGCAATCCTCATAACTTCACTTCTAACCCATCTACTCCAAATATTATTCTTCATACTCTTTCATCAAACCATGCTAATTCCCCTTCGTCTCTTCACTTGATACTATCTCCCCTTCCAATACCAGCCCATACTCTCACATCCTCCCTCCTGCAAACCTCACTCTCCCTACCCCATCCTCTGTTTCTCCACCTCCTTTCCCACCAGGTCCATCCCTACCGACCCTAACCCAAACAACAATGTGATGTCGCATATAAATGCAATTTTAGATGTGTTTTCCATAATATGTTGTCTATGGTGTAGAAGAAGAATGCAAAGTTCATATCTTTTTTCTGTACATGTTTAATCATATGATCCATACTCATTAGACCTAACTCAATTCACAAATATATGTATTCTTTCTCTATAGAATATGAAGTAGGTGACAGTAATTTGGTCGTGGAGTCTACCTGCTGTATAATGCTTGCTTCGTTAACATAAATCTAATTTATTTTGAAAGTCAACTCGTACCTTCTTACCTATAGCAGATGAATGAATAAGAGACACTGAGAATAAAAGACACGAACTATAAAGCATAAAGTATATAAAAACTACCAACAAAGTTCATGTTAAAATATAGAACTTCACAGTCCAGTTTTGTGTTTATCTTAATGGTACTATGCAAGTTGGTCGTGGAGTGTACCTGCTGTTAATTTTAATTGTAGCTCGTTCTAGGTCTTTTATTTTTAGAATAGTAAAATTTTAATTTAATTTGCATTATTGCTTATTCCCTTGGGCTGATGGTATTATTCATAAAATTTAAATTGGTTGATTGCAAACCTATTAAATTTTTACTTACAAAAGTGATGTAAGCCAAACTATAATTACCCAAGGCATAAGTCGTGACCGACTTATCAAAGCTAAGGACATAAGTCGTGACCGACTTAAGGAAGGCGAGGAGATAAGTCATCCACGACTTAAGGCAGAAGCTATAGGTCGTCCACGACCTATAGAGCCATGTGAGAGGAAGCGGCGAGTTAACGAATCGGCATTGAGTCGTCTACGACCTATCCGTTCAGCTGGGAGGGAGTTACGACTTAAGGAGAGCATAAGTCGTTCGGTGTTGATGAGTCGTATACGAGTTAACGGTGCAGCTATAATTCGTCCACGACTCAACTGGAAACCAGGGGAAGGAGTTAACTCGAGTTCGCGACCTAACGAAGGTTTTAAGTCGTCCCAGCGACTTAGTATAACTCGGCAGTGACTTAGTGAAAGGCCACGACATAACAAAGCTAAAGGTATAAGTCGTCCACGACTTAACAAAAGGAGTGAAGAGGAAGCGAGTTACGACTTAGTTAAGTCTCGTGAACGACCTAATGAGTCAGGACTTAAGTCGCTGAAGTACACTGCCGTTGATTCTTCTACGAGTTAATCTCTATCGTTGTTCTTTAGGTCGCTGATATGAGATGCGCATGTTCTTAAGTCGCTAAAGCCTGTTGCCGTAGATTCTTAATCTACACCGTGGATTCTTAAGTCGAAGGAAGTGGCTGTTGTGTTGGTTGTTAAGTCGCATCTGTTATAAGTCGTTTGTAATTTTGTTTTAAGTCGTAATCTGATAAGTCGTAAACGACTTAAGGGGAGTCGTCTGTGAGTCGTTTACTTTTGAGTCATGTACTTTGTAAATAAGTCGTGAGTCGTGTTGTATGTTGATAAGTCGCTAAAGAAATGTAGTGTAACTGTTTGTCATAAGTCATCTCCGAGTTAGGATGGGTCGTAGGTCGTAAGTCGGAACCGACTTAGGAGTTAGTGAATTTTCTGTTGTGTTGAGTTGTAGCCTATAAATAGGCGTGTATGGTCATTTTGTAAAGGTTGTTGATTTTTGAATAAAATTCTCTTTTGATTGCTTTGTGCTTTCATTCCAAATTGGTAGTTGAGTGTAATCTCCTATCTCCTCTTTCGGTTAATCGAGTGCGCTCGATTCAACGATTGTAGAAGCCGATTCGCGGAATCAAGTGCACTTGATCAACGCTTGAAGAATTGAAGATCTTTGAACCCGGTATCGTGTGCGATCAACGAGTTCGAGATAGCTAGAATTCGGTATCTTCGGATCAACGAATTTGGGTATTTCAGTATCTTCCATTCCATCGATTGCTACATTCAACGATCTACATTGTTTTTGTAATATCCACTGCGTCAGTTTTGGTATCAGAGCTTGTTCTAGCCAATCATAACTAGATCGAGACTTGGAGCCTAATCATTTTGAAGAGTTTTGAAGTTTGAAGTTGTTTGGCCGAGAAGCTTGAAGAGTGAGCCGTGAGCAAGTAGAAGTGTTCGACTTGCATTGAAGTTGTTTGATCGGATTTGAATTGGAGGCCGAAACTTTGTCCATCGTGTTCATCGCGATTTGCTACAAAGTGGAAGTTTTCGATCCGTTTCATTTTGGATCAAAATCCGAATTGTGTTTGAATTTTGAAGTGTTGAAGTGTTTGTGAAAATTTCAAGTATGCCGCCAAGAAGAGCTAATCGTCACCAAAACGTAGAAGCTTTGTATCGAAGAGAAGAGGCTGATGAGATGGAGCAAAGAATCAATGAAAACTTTAGTGAGAAGCTTAACGAAGGAATTGGCCGGTTAGAGAAGCTTATGACAGAAATGAATCAAAATCGAAGAAGGGTTTCACCTGAATCTAACCATGGGGGAAGTAGAGTCTCACCACATTCCAATCTAGACAGAAGTGTTGAAAATGATCAAGGGCGTGGGAGGAACGTGAATGATCGTGAACGGAGGAATGTCGATAGAAGGGATGAAGATGGTAGGCGTCATGGTAGTAGAGATGTGGGTGGACGAGATAGACAACGATATACATCTGATTTTGAAGAGGAGTATGATGGTGATAGTGTTCGAGGACAAGGACGAGGACAAGGAAGAAATTACTCTGAGTATGATCACAAATGGGAGTCGGGGATGAAGACTGAAATTCCTGAATTCAAAGGTGGTATGCAAGCAGAGGAGTTTCTAGATTGGGTAGCTAATGTTGAGGAGATTTTTGACTTCAAAGAAGTTCCAGGACATCGTAGAGTGAAGTTGGTTGCTACGAGGCTGAGGGTAGAGCTTTGGCATGGTGGCAGCAGACCAAACTTACACGTGATCGGATGGGAAAGTCAAAAGTTGAATCTTGAGAGAAGATGAAGAAATTGATGAAAGCAACGTTCTTACCATACAATTATCAATCTTTGATGTATCAACGTTTGCAGAACTTGAGGCAGGGCACGAAGACAGTTAATGACTATGCTGATGAATTTTACCAACTGATTGCTCGAAATGATATTATGGAGAAGGAAGAACAACTGACAGCTAGATTTGTTGGGGGACTACGAATGCAGATCCAGGATATGGTTAATATGTTCGATCCAAGATCTGTGGCAGAGGCACATCAGAAAGCGTTGGCTTGGGAGAAGCAGGGACGACGAGGAAGTGGTGTGTTTACTAATTCTAACAATCAAGCGAAGGGTGTTGGTGGAAGTTCTAATGTTTCTAAACCTATCAGTAGACCAGTGGTGAAGGAGGCTGAGAAGGCAAGGGTTAACAATGGTTTCAAATGTTACAATTGTCAGGAAATGGGTCATAAAAGCAGTGAGTGTCCAAAGCCGAAGAAACGAACCATGATTGTAGAAGTTGAAGATGAGGATGTTGAAGGGGAGTGTTCTAGTCCAGTTGAGGAAGATGAACAGGATATTGCGTCAGGAGATGAAGGTTGTAATCTAATGCTGAGGAGATCGTGTTTAACACCGAAGCAGGAGGAAGCTAGTTGGTTGAGAAGTAATATTTTTCAGTCAACATGTACTATTCTGGGGAAGGTGTGTAAGTTTGTGATTGACGCAGGAAGCTATGATAATATTATTTCAACTGAAGCTGTGACAAAGTTGAAATTGAAGACAGAGAAACATCCAAGTCCATACAAGTTAGCATGGTTGAGAAAAGGAGGAGAAGTGAAAGTGGATAGACGAGTTCGTGTTCCATTCTCTATTGGGAAGAAATACAAAGATGAAATATGGTGTGATGTAGTAGAGATGGATGTTTGCCACTTATTATTGGGAAGACCATGGCAGTATGATCGAGCAGTACAACATGACGGTCGGACCAATAGCTACAGTTTTATGTTTGAAGGCACGAAAATTATCCTAGTTCCGAAGAAGAGATCACAAGGAGAAAGTAAGTCAGAAGAGATTGAAGAGCTGAAAACTTTATTATCGTTGAAAGAGTTTGTCAAGGAGGTTGAGGAAGAGCCGGAAATATTCTTGTTGATTGGACGAGAAAGCAGTGAAGAGGTTGAAATACCAGAAGAAGTTAAACCAGTTTTGAAAGAATTTGACGATGTATTTCCAGAAGAGTTACCAACGGAGTTGCCACCGTTGAGGGATATACAACATCAGATAGATCTTGTTCCAGGTGCTGTGTTGCCACACAGACCACATTATCGAATGAGTCCGAAGGAACATGAAGAGTTGCGGAGGCAGGTAGAGGAATTGCTTGAACAAGGGCGTGTACAGGAGAGTTTAAGTCCTTGTGCTGTACCAGCATTATTGGTACCCAAAAAGGATGGAACGTGGAGGATGTGCACTGACAGTCGAGCATTGAATAAGAATACTGTGAGATATAGATTTCCAATGCCGAGGTTGGATGACTTGTTAGATCAAATAAGCAGAGCTGCTATCTTTTCGAAGATTGATTTGAAGAGCGGATATCATCAAATTCGTATCAGACCAGGCGATGAGTGGAAAACTGCTTTTAAAACCAGGGAGGGTCTATACGAATGGTTGGTCATGCCATTTGGTTTATCCAATGCACCGAGTACTTTCATGAGGGTAATGAATCAAATTTTTAGACCATTCATTGGGAAGTTTGTGGTGGTGTATTTCGATGATATTCTGATTTACAGTGGGAGTCCAGAGGAACATTTGAATCATCTGAGGGAAGTCCTGATGGTATTGCGACAAGAACAATTCTATGCTGCAACAAAGAAATGCGTGTTCATGACGCATAGTGTTTTATTTCTGGGGTATGTTGTCTCGAAGGAAGGTATACAGGTGGACCAGAGTAAAGTTGAGGCGATCAGAGATTGGCCGCAGCCCAAGACGATAACGGAAGTTCGTAGTTTTCACGGGTTGGCTTCATTTTATCGAAGGTTTATTCCACACTTTAGCAGTGTGATGGCACCTGTGACTGATTGTATGAAGGGTAAACAGTTCGCATGGACAGAGGAAGCCGGGGTTGCTTTTGAGCGAATCAAAGAACTTTTGACGTCTGCACCAATTCTAGTATTACCTGATTTTCAGCTAGTGTTTGAACTACACACTGATGCATCCAAGGTTGGAATTGGAGGAGTGTTGAGTCAGAAGGGACGTCCGATTGCATATTTCAGTGAGAAGTTGTCAGGAGCGAAGATGCGATACAGTACATATGATGTGGAGTTCTATGCTGTTGTACAATCTATTAAACACTGGAGACATTATCTATTTCAGAAAGAGTTTGTTCTGTATATTGATCATGAAGCATTAAAGCATTTGCAAGGGCAAGATAAGATTTCAGCGAGACATGCATCGTGGATTGCATATCTGCAACAGTTTACTTTTGTTGTTAAACACAGGTCAGGGGTAACGAATCGAGTGGCTGATGCTTTAAGTAGAAGGAGTCATTTGTTGACAACAATGAAAGTTGAGGTGACTGGTTTTGAATTATTGCCGGAGCAGATTGCAGAAGACTCTTATTTTAAGAAACTTGTTGAACAGGACAATGAAGGGAAGACTGATGAGTTTATGATGGTAGATGGTTTTCTTTTTAAAGGAAGTCGATTGTGCATACCGGAGGGTAGTCTGAGAATGAAGATTATCAAGGAGTTACAAGAAGAGGGACATGTTGGGAGAGACCGTACCTTACAGTTGATTTCACAATCCTACTTTTGGCCATCAATGAGGAAAGAGGTGGAAAGGTTTGTGGAGCGTTGTCATATTTGTCAGGTTTCGAAAGGAACTGCGACTAATGCTGGGTTATATATGCCGTTACCGGTACCAACTAAACCATGGGTTGATGTGAGTATGGACTTTGTGTTGGGATTACCAAGGACACAGCGTGGTAACGATTCCATATATGTGGTGGTTGATCGATTTTCGAAAATGGCACACTTTATTGCTTGTAAGAAGACGGCGGATGCTGTTCATGTTGCTCAGCTATTTTTCAGGGAGATCTATCGACTTCATGGATTGCCAGAATCTATTGTGTCGGATAGAGATACTCGATTTTTGAGTCATTTTTGGTTGAGTTTGTGGAAAATGGTGGGAACGAAGCTGAAGTTTAGTAGTGCTTATCACCCGCAAACGGATGGACAGACTGAGGTGGTTAACAGATCATTGGGAAATTTGTTGAGATGTCTTGTACAAGACAATCTGAAGAGTTGGGATGTGAAGTTATGCCAGGCAGAATTTGCTCATAATCATGCTGTGAATCGAAGTACTATGTTCAGTCCATTTCAGATAGTATATTCAAGCTTACCTAAGGGACCGTTGGATTTAACGGTAGTGCCACAATCAAAGAAGACAGTTAAGAAAGCTGCTGATTTTGTTGAAGGGCTGACGGAGTGTCATAAAATCGTTCAAGAACGATTAGAGAAAGCAAATGAAAAGTATAAACAATCTGCATATTTGAAACGAAGAATTGTTGAATTTAACGAAGGTGATTTAGTTTATGCAGTGTTAACAAAAGATCGTTTTCCAGTAGGCGCTTACAACAAGTTGAAAGCCAGGAAAATTGGTCCGGTGGAAGTTGTGAAATGAATCAATGAAAATGCTTATAAACTGAAGCTGCCAGATGATGTGTATACGTCTGATGTGTTCAATGTTAAACATCTCGTACCATATCACGGGGATGAACGAACTGATGTTGAGGAAGATGCAAATTCGAGGACGAATTTCTTTCAACCTGGGGAGGATGATGTAAGCACTACTATAATTACCCAAGGCATAAGTCGTGACCGACTTATCAAAGCTAAGGACATAAGTCGTGACCGACTTAAGGAAGGCGAGGAGATAAGTCATCCACGACTTAAGGCAGAAGCTATAGGTCGTCCACGACCTATGGAGCCATGTGAGGGGAAGCGGCGAGTTAACGAATCGGCATTGAGTCGTCTACGACCTATCCGTTCAGCTGGGAGGGAGTTACGACTTAAGGAGAGCATAAGTCGTTCGGTGTTGATGAGTCTTATACGAGTTAACGGTGCAGCTATAAGTCGTCCACGACTCAACTGGAAACCAGGGGAAGGAGTTAACTCGAGTTCGCGACCTAACGAAGGTTTTAAGTCGTCCCAGCGACTTAGTATAACTCGGCAGCGACTTAGTGAAAGGCCACGACTTAACAAAGCTAAAGGTATAAGTCGTCCACGACTTAACAAAAGGAGTGAAGAGGAAGCGAGTGACGACTTAGTTAAGTCTCGTGAACGACCTAATGAGTCAGGACTTAAGTCGCTGAAGCACACTGTCGTTGATTCTTCTACGAGTTAATCTCTACCGTTGTTCTTTAGGTCACTGATATGAGATGCGCATGTTCTTAAGTCGCTAAAGCCTGTTGCTGTAGATTCTTATGCGAGTTAATCTACACCGTGGATTCTTAAGTCGAAGGAAGTGGCTGTTGTGTTGGTTGTTAAGTCGCATCTGTTATAAGTCGTTTGTAATTTTGTTTTAAGTCGTAATCTGATAAGTCGTAAACGACTTAAGGGGAGTCGTCTGTGAGTCGTTTACTTTTGAGTCATGTACTTTGTAAATAAGTCGTGAGTCGTGTTGTATGTTGATAAGTCGCTAAAGGCATGTAGTGTAACTGTTTGTCTTAAGTCGTCTCCGAGTTAGGATGGGTCGTAGGTCAATAATAACTTTTATAATTATGTAGTTATATTCAACTATATTGTTGTGATAGATTATTCATCTGTAGATATTCAGTTACGGGTGTTGAAATAGTTAAATGAATACAACTATGTACTCCAGAAGTTTACTTTGGGATAGATTTATCTGCTTAAGTTTTCTTAGTTCTTTTTCCGGTTTGGATTTAATAGGTCACTCCGTTTGTTTGCATTAAGTATGTCTATTTTTTTTTCAATCATTATTTTAAATTTAATGATCAGTGCTAATATATATTGTTTTGGTTGAAGGTATCATTTCTGACACATAAAGACTTGGCATCTAGTTGTGAGTACTGTGATGCATGATATGTAACTGTTTGTGTTAGGGATAGTAATTAGAGCAAATTTGATAACGAACAGTAGTGTGTTCGTATATTTGATCGTCTTTATTGATGATTCTTCAGAGTTTTTTTGGTGGTATATATATTCAGAGAACGAAAATGTAATTATGAAGTTGAAATTTAAAGAGTTAAAGTGATATATCAGTAGTTTCCTCGTTAAATATTTGACTGCATTTTTATCTCAGGTTATATGAAATTTTTTGCCATTTTTTGATAAAGACGTGCTTTGATTGGTAATTGACTGATGTGAGGGTTAACCATATGATTGTTATATATCATGCAACTGAATGTAGGTAATGATGCAAGTATCTTGCAGTTTAGCTTTTCGTTGTTGCTTGTATAAGTAACCGTGGAAGCAGTTATTCTACTACTGTTATTTCGATTTCTGCAGCAGATGTACAGTACATAGTAACAAAGTGTGAACGCCATAATGGAAATGAGAGCTAATAACGACAGTGGCGTAATTCTCTCATGCTTGTTTATGAATTGGGTTGGATTTGGAGATTCTGCTATGTTTGCCCTCGGCATGATTTTGGTAGATGATATTTTGAGTAGAATCAGAGTGTTTTTTCTTTTTTATTAAATCAGTTTGCTAATGGGGTTGATTTGATTTGAAGTGGTGATTAATATTCTAGCTTAGTTTGGCTCTCTTATTAAATGGATGCAAACAGAGATGGAAGAGGGAAAGCAGAGAAATATTCGGTGGGGTGGAATAGGGAATATAAATGAAATGAAGATTATATATCATGTCCAGAAGAATTGGTGCTAATGTCAGGTTTATAAATTAGGTTAGTCCCACATCGTCCAGGACATATCTTTTCTTAGTGTATATAAGCTAATAGATGAAGTAGCAATTAAAATGATGTTGATAAACATAATATGCCAATTACTTGGCTGGCATGTAGAAATGAACACGCTAATTTCAGCATGAATATATTTTAGCCCACAAAATTTAACCCTGCTCGTCTTGCATTCACTTCAATCTCTATTGCTGCCATATATATGCAAAAGGCATGCCCCTAATGAAGGGTGTTAAAGGTATTTCAAAAGGACACAGATTGAATTAATGGAATGAATTCTCTTTATTAATAGTAGAGATGAGGGGTATTTCTGGTATTTCAAAAAGACACGGTTGAATTCCTATTCAAGGAATTCTCATTATTAGTAGTAAAGATACTTAATAATTAATAAATAGGAATTAATTTTCAAAAATTAATATTAAATATTTAATATTTAATAATCGATAACATATACATAATGATTAATAATTAAATAACTAAAAAAAGATTAATAAAAAATAACCAATAATTGATATATTAATAATCAATAAATAAATAAAAAATGATAAATATTTAATTTATAATTTATAATTATTAATTACTATTAAATAACAGTAACCAATAATTAATATATAATAATATTTTCATAAAAAATAAAAGTTAAAAGTTAAAAATCAATATTAAATAATAATAAAAGTTAAAAATTAATATTAAATAATGAAAATAATAATTAATAATTAATTAAAATAACAATAATTAATAATAAATAAATATTAAATACATAATACTTAAATAAAATAATTTAACATTAATGTATAATAATTAATAACTACTATTAAATACTAAAAATTAATATTTAATTTGAAATATCAAATAATTCCTATTAATATTTAGTAATCAATAGTTATTTAGTAATTAATAATGAATAATTAATTAATAATTAATAAATAAATATGAAAGATTAAACTAATAATTTATATATAATTCACTATTAAACACTAGTAATTAATATTGACACTACAAGAAGATTAATGATTTCCGACGGCTGAAAACCGTCGGCGGCCGTCGGAAGCCGTCGGCGGCCGTCGGAAAAAGCCGTCGGAAACTACTGCGTCGGGAAGCAGTATTTCCGACGGCTTCCGACATAGGGTGTCGTGTGATTTTCCGACGGCTTCCGACGGCAGCCGTCGGAAGCCGTCGGAAATCTGCTATTTTTTTTTAAATTTTTCTGCAAATGTAGCCTTCCATCCAAATTTCTCTTCCAAACACAATTATATCAATATTGCACAATCATCCAGTATACAATATTTCAATCAAATATCGAAACTCAAACTACACAATATTTAATAAACACACAAATAAATAAAATTAAATCAACATAAAATATACATATATACAAGTTCGCTTTGAAAGTGAGCAAAGCATGAGTTTATAAACATACCGCCTTTAGAAGAGCCTTGAATGGGTTTCAATGCAGACAACATTTCTGATTTGTATCCTGATATAAACAAGTTTAACACAAGATCAATGATAGGTCATCTAGGCTTTAATTTTATACATGGATTTTAAATTTTTAACAATGTAAAAGGGTAAAATAAACTATGAGTGTGCTCCTAAGTACCACTCTTGCTATAAAAAAAAGTAAAATAAACTAACCATGAAGGTGGAGAAACAACAACAACAATAGACCAAAATGACAAATATGTGAGAAATTATGTCATACAGCAATGAAATGCTACTTCAGATTTAATTATAATTACATGCCTAATCAAAACCATTGGAATTAGTTGCAATAAACTTATGGGGTCCAACTCTAATATATTCTAACTATGGCTATATATATTATATATCATTTATTGATGTTTTTTCAAGGCATACATGGATACATTTTTTAAAGTCTAGGTGAAACATGTAAAGTTGTTATTCATTTATATCCCTAGACATATTGTTGAGACAGATCTTACTTTATTAGCTCAAGCATCATTGCCATTGAAATTTTTGCCCGAGTCTTTTAATACAGCTGTTTATCTAATTAATAGATTGCCAACAAAGGTTCTCAAAGGAATATCACCTATAGAAAAACTATTTGGAGTTAAACCTGATTATCAGTACTTGAGAACCTTTGGATGTTTATGTTTTCCCTACTTAAGGTCTTACAATAGCAATAAATTAGATTTCAGATCAAAACCATGTACATTCTTGGGGTATGGAACCAATCAAAAAGGTTATAAATGTCTTGATGATAATGGAAGGATATATGCTAGCAGACATGTTGTTTTTAATAAGCAGGTATTTCCTTTCAGCAATTCCGCAATAAAAACAAGAAGAAAGATTTATAATCCAAATTTAACCATACCTGACATACCTATATATGCTGATGATCTACAAACATGGAAGACTGAAAGGACTGTTGGAGCTGATGATTCTCAACACATAGTTCTTGATCAACCAGGTCATGAATCATCTGAGCAGTCCAACTATCACAGCCAACCTCCTGCAAATTCAAATATACAATCACAACAAGTAAGTGAAAGCTACACAGAAAATCAGGAAGATTAATCAGAAAATAGCAATACAAATAAAGAAGTACAACCATAAGCAAGAGCAGGTCATCCCATGATCACAAGAGAAAAAGTGGTATTTTCGAACCGAAATTATTTACTGCTGTAACTAGTATAGAAGAGCCTGAAACTTTTGACCAAGCTATTGTTGACCAGAACTGGAAAGCAGCTATGGATAAGGAGTATAATGCTCTCATGAAAAACAAAACATGGAGTTTAGTATATCCTCCAGAGAATAAAAATATAATTGGATGCAAATGGATCTTCAAAATAAAAAAAATCCAAATGGAACAGTAGCTAGATATAAGGCCAAACTTGTGGCTAAGGGTTACACATAGGAGTATGGATTTGACTACAATGAAACCTTTTCTACTGTAGTCAAACCCACAACCATAACAATTATTTTGACTATTGCTTTATATGAACATTAGAATATTATACAACTTGATGTTAATAATGCTTTTTTGAATGGCGCTTTGCAGGAAGAAATATTTATGGAGCAACCTCAAGGGTATAACCAAGATATGAATCTTGTCTGTAAATTGAATAAGGCCAAATTAAACATGTTTTTCACAATTTCACGCTAAAAGATGAAATAAGTATATCATTGAATGCTAGAAACTATTGTAACACAATTAGAAACAATTTCAATCATCAATTAACCCTAATCTATCAATTTATGCAAATCTAGAATTAGGGTAAAAACTCAATTTTTCTCGAAAATAAGAGATTATACCTTAGCTGGAGAGCAATATACGTTGATTATGCAGCTGGGGAGGATCCGAATGCTCGAAATTGATGATTGGAAGTTTGGGGAAGAGGTTTGGGGATTTAGGGATTTTGATTTTCGTATGAAAAGTGAGGAGGAAGAAGGCTCGGCTGAGCCTGTAAATCGATAATTTCCGACGGCTTCCGACGGCCGCCGACGGCCCGTCGGAAACCGTCGGAAATAGGCCGTCGGAAGCCGTCGCCCCCCTCCGTCGGTATTTAGCTTTTTTCTAGTAGTGTGAATTTTATATAATAATTAATAATTAATATTAATTTTTTTACTTATATTAAATAGTAAATTATAATTGTTTTATCCACTAAAATACAAAAAAAATAACTATATTTTGATTAAAATCAGACGAATAATTATTGGATGCGGATGTGACTTTACTTTAGGCATGTCCATGGGTACCCGAAAAATTCGATATCCGTCCACTTCCGTATTCGAAAATTACAAATATATCCATTATCCGAAAAGCGGATATGGATATCCGATATCCAAAAATCTTTCTGGATACTGATATGGTTATAGTGTATGTATGTATATGTATATATATGCATGTATATATATGTGTGTATATATATGTATATATGTGTATATATATATGTATATATGTATATATAACACTTCTAAATTAAACTCCCAAACTTAAAATATAAAATTAATATATAATTTCCCTTCATCCTAACCGTTGGATCTACATACCGCCTAGAACAACACATGCTCCATTCCTCATTTCCAAAACCCTAGCCATTTTATTATCGTTTTCAACTTTTCCTAAAATAAAAACTTCAGCCGCCTATCTCCAATCTCCAATCGCGGCTTCTGTCTCCACATCACCGACGCCTCTCCAATCGCGGCTCCTGTCTCAACATCGCCACATCGCCCTATTCTTTTCTGGATTCCCGATCGCGATTGAGATCCAACGTCAAATCATCACAAGTTCAGCCGCCTGTCTCCATTCTCCAATCTCCAATCGCGACTGAGATCCAACGTCAATCCAACATCAACACAAAAGATATCTTCAATCGTCAGTCGGTAATCCACAATCAATCCGATGACTCCAACATCGCTAGTTTCTGGATTCCGAACATCGCTTAGCCTAGGTATAATTTCTGGGCTTAATTTGAAAAGTTTGAATTAGATGCAGTATTTGATTTCTGAAAATTGATTTCTGGAAAAGTTTGAATCGTCTGATATGTTGGTTTCTGATTTCTGAAGTTGGAACTTGGATGCACTATAGTAGAAGCATTGATTTATGCTAGATTGCTATATTGATTTATGCTTAATTGTAATATCGATTTATGCTATATTGCTATATTGAGTTACGCTAGATTAAATTTATTAACTATCTATAGTTTAAATATGTTATTTAAATAGTTAAATCTGTAGTTTTAATCAGTAGTTTAAATAGTTTAAATGAATTGTTTAGTGTAGAAGAATTTATAGTTTAAATAAATAATTTAAATGGATTTAAATAGTTTAAATGAATCTGTAATTTAAATATAGTTAGCATTGCGATGTTTAAAAGCTTTGAGTTGTATAAAGAATTGGTTACCATATGATATTGGTAAGGATTTTATATTTTTCTACATGTTTTGAACATGTATAAAGGATTGTTTCACTTGATCCGCCGGCATCATCTCATATGTGTACATTTTATTTTTGGTAAATACTGGAAGGTAAATAAGGTCCAAGGCGAATGAATTATAGACTAGAAAATAGCTTCTAAGCTTGTTGTAGCAAGTCTGTAGCAAGCTTGCTGCTAAGCTTGATGTTGCAAGCTTAGCTTGCTTAAAAAGCATGATGTTGCAAGCTTGCAACAACAAGCATGCTTGCTTTTAAGCTAGCTGTAGCAAGCTTGCTGTTGCAAGCTTACAACTGCAAGCTTAGCTTGCTTAAAAGCATGTCGTTGCAAGCTTGCAACAGCAAGCAAGCATGCTTTGAAGCAAGCTGTAGCAAGCTATAGCAAGCTTGCTACTAAACTTGTCGTTGCAAGCTTGAGAAGCAAGCTTTCTGTAGCAAGCTTGATAAGTTGTAGCTTGCTAGCATTAGCAAGCTTGCCGCAACAACTCTTTAATGACAAATTTTCTTTTTTAATGACTAAATTTCTTTTTTTTATTGCAACTAATACATAACTTTGTATTTTTGCAGGGTGATTTTTTAAAAGCTCAACTACTTAACGGAGAAAGAATGCAACATTTCAAGTTGCTGTAATAAAATGATTTATATTTAATATACACTCCCTTCTTTGTTCTTTCTCTTAAGCCAAATCAAGTATTTAATTGAGTTTATATAAGGTTGCCAGACAACCAAACAATACTTTGAGTCAGATTTGATTGCAGCAGTAGGACCTAATGCTAGTTAAGAAATAAATAATAAATCCTTTTATTGTGGAAAAATGGAAAGTAAACAACCAAGAGAGTGGGTGCTCAGTTTTGGCTATGTTTGTCTATAATCTTAAGGTGTTTATTATAATGTTAAGTTGTTTACTGCTTTCCTTAAGCACTTATTTGGTCACATTCTACTATAAAACCTTGGATAATCATGGAATTAAGTTAATGTGCAGGGGCATGTGCAATGGTCTGATAAGAGAAGAAATATGTCTGTGGATTCATCAAGAGAGAGATTGGGATTCATCAATTGGGGTTATAATCCCTGCATCAATTGCTCCGTACAAGGTAGCTGCTTCTCTATCTCAACCGTTGATACCACCGCATTCAGAAGATGTTTGATTCGAGAAAAGGTTGCATTTGTGTTTTAGAGTATTAAGTTTGCTAGTATTATGCTTAGAAACTAGGATCTTTTGCAATAATAAAGATTACCAATTTGTTTCAGGTTACTTGTTGCAGTAAATCTGGATAAGTAGATGCCCTTCAAGCGGATGTTTGTTTTTGCAATCATCTTTAACAATAAAGAATGAATATATATTACCGCGATGGTGTATAATTTATAGTTTGTATTTTGAATATAAAATTGTGAAGTCTTCTCTTTGAATGAATTATGATCCTTTTGAATTTATGTCAATTTTTTTCCATTGCTTATATGTTCTTACTGCATTGCAAAATGTGTTTAAAAATTAATTTTTTTTATTTTACATTTTTTAACCACGACTGCCTATAGCAGTTGTGAAAATGTCTTTTACAACTGCGATTGACAGCTGTAAAAGTCTTTTTTACAACTGCCACTGACAGTTGTAAAAGATTTTTTACAACTGCGATGGGCAGTTGTAAAAAATTAATTAACAACTGCGGAAGACCGTTGTAAAAAAATATAGCTCTATTACAACTCTGGATACCACGACGGGCGGCTGTCCGTTGTAATAGACCTATTACAACTGTTTTTGGCAGTTGTTAAAAGGTGATTTTGTTGTAGTGCAATAACAACAACAACAACAACACAAATTAATTTAGTATTCTTGAATAATGTCTAAAATTTTGTAGTAATCGTAGTATAATACATGAATATTATTTCAAATTATTTTTTTTTGAAAATAGATAATGTGTATTCCATTTGATAGGCATGGTAATTTATTTTGTGTTTTTATCATCAATCACAACTTCAATGCATGAATTTGATGTCATGGTAATGACTGTATAGTAATGGTAATCACGCTAAGCAGGGGCGGAGGCAGGTATTGGCCAACTTGGGCTAAAGTCGTAGCTGAAATTTTCAATTCTAGCACAAAAATATATAAATTTGATATTATGCCTTATCTTAGATATTAGTATGGCCATATCTAAAAATAAAATCAACACAATGAAAGCCTAGTTTTATTATTTCATGAATGGTTATTGTACTTTCAACTATAAAAGGATGATTCAAAAATGAAATTAAGATAATAAGGTATGTAGTTTTATGTTTAATGAAAGTAGGTTCATATGCATAATGTTTTACATTTTCTATTTAGTAAGTTTTCACTGCAAGAAAACGTACGATTTCCAACGGCTGAAAACCATCGGAGACCGTCGCAAACCGACACAAAAAAACATTCGCAGTTTGTCCCGTCGCCGCATAGTTTTTCCAACGGCTTCCAACAGCCTCCATCGTAAACTTTCCAATGGCTACCGACAAAAAACCAGACAGGTCTAGACGGTCGTCGAAGACACGTGGCCAATCAAGAGGAAGGAACAAAACACCATCGCCAGTTGTCGGAAGTCGTCGTCAGCCGTCGGAATACCTGAAGCATTTTTTCAGATTTCTGCTACATGTTAGCCTCACATACACAATTCAGAAATATAATATAGTCACACACAAACACATATCGAATTCATATATTCAATATAATATCAAATCATACAAATATACTCAAATCACATAAAGAAAATTAAACCAACAATAATCCACATAACATCAAACCAACCAACACTTTGTTAACATAATATACATACATTTCATTATACATTATATACACCATGAAACACCAACAAATCTCACACCATCAACAACCCAAATGTCATCATCAACAACTCACCACCATCAACTCACAAATGTCAAACTGACCATCACCAAATGTACCATCAAATAATATACAAAACATCTCAATGTATCCAACCACACCATCTCAATGTATCATCAAACAATACTAAACAATGTCGCATAACAAAAAAACATACATATTACTCCTGTCAATCACCTCCAGAACCTCCGGAACCAGCTGAAGATAGAAAGCGGCCACTATACTGCTGCATATACTCAGCAATACGCTGGTCCAACAGCTGTGTCAACTCAATGGCCTGCCGATGGTTCTGCTCCTCCAGCTGCGCCACCCTAGCTCTCAATTCCTCGATCTCTGCAAGATTGATCTGAGCTTTGCTTTGGTTAGCTCTCCTCCGTCTACCCTGCGATACTTATTTAATTTAGTAAAAGTTCAATTACTATAATCTTACTATCGAAGTGACAACATAATATTTTAATTGTTTTATCTATAAACTTATCATCGAAACTAAAGCAATGTGAAGTTCTTTAGAACTGAAAGATTACTAAATTGGTATATCTAAATATATTATTCATTACCATTCTATTTCCAAAACCGTAACGCCTGTTCCGTGAAAGTGGGTCCATGACTAACTCAACTGACATCCTCCTCGTCCATAGTCGGCTGCTCTCGACCTGTTTCCTCCAAGAGTTTCTGCCTTTGTTCCATAAACCGTGCCTGCATGAATAAATAACAATACATTTGAAATTAATAGCGTAATATCTTAATTCATTATACTTTAATAATTAAAACAATTACTAATAGTATATTAATTAAAATATGTTTACATGGCTCTACCGTGATTTATCATCATGCCATGTATATGAAACAGTCCCGTTTGGATTTACATGCTCGACGGCATGTGTACGGGTAAATACATCCATGTACGATACGGAAACCTACGCCACCGCTTCCTGAAATTGATTATTATGTACTATTATTGTATATTCAAAATTATATAGCATAATTACTATTTACAATTCACGGTTAATAAATTTACTAACTCCTGGCGATATTGTTGGAACGACTTGGACCCTCCTCGATGTGTGACAGGATTCATGTTCTTATTTGCAGAGTTTCTCTACGACTCTGTATATACACTTAAATAAATAATACATTATTTACTTACCAAATATTTTTTGATATTTACATATGAATCAAATAATTAATAAAAGATCAGTACACTTACCTTCGCTTCGTCACTCTCCCAATGCACCAGCCAACCCTACCACACACTCGCTCCCATCCAGTTCGGCTTCTCCCCTTTATGCTTCACAACCGACATAGAATCCCGGTAATTCTTCCTCATCTTCTGCATCCAGTAGTGTCGTACCAGCAGCTGCATGTCGTCTGCTTGAACGTCGACTGTGGCCTGCATTTCCTGATAGACAAACGACTCTGCAGGAGTATGTGCTACAACTTCTGCATGACGATCCCAAACATAATACTCCGGTACGAAACCGTTTTTGCACAAATGAACTTTCACAATATCTGGTAAGAAATACTTCAAATGTTTAAATCTACTACACAGACAACGAATTTCTACATCGTTTCCGTTATTACTTAAAGCGAATTCAACAAATGCGTTTGTACCATTATAAAAAGTTTCCTTCATTGAGCCTCTTAGTCCCCTTCTTTGATACATCCGTCTCCTCCGATCAACAAAATAATCGATCATTTTTCCTTTTTAAAGAAATATATCACAAATTCAAAAATAAATATTGGTCCTTTTACGAATTGACATTTTATTTTTCAATTTATTGATACATAATTTTGTACGCGTCAATTTAACCGAACTTAAGAATACAATATTGAAATGTTAGTTTATGTTTTTCTATTTTGATGGTCAGTCATCCTACTTCCCACTACAAACATAGTAAACAATTACATTTCGTAAATTATTTCGTTTTAAACGATTTAAAAAAATTTCGGCAGCACTTCCCCTTTGGTTTTTGTATTGTACACAAATGCGTGTACACAAGAAACAAAAAAAGAAAAGTAACGGTGAAATTTTATGAACCGTTTAAAACGAAATAATTTACGAAATGTAACTATTTACTGTGTTTATAACTTGTCCAATACAGGGATAAATCCAACAAGTATTGTACCAGATGAATATAAATGTTTGTTTTAGGACAAAAACAAATATCTATATAATGATCATGTACAACACTTGTCGGACGGGGTCAAAAACTCTCTAAGGGACGTAATAAAAAAGTAGTTTATACAAAAATTGTAAGTTTTATAGTTTGACTTCTTATTTATTATATAATATATTATTGTTTATTTACGGTTTAAAATTTACTAATTTTATATATTTCAAAAAATTATTAATTTACTACATTCCGCGTATTTTATCGAACAAGTTTAATTCAGCGTATTATAGTAGATATGCAAATTATTTTTTACGACGTTTTTGATATAAAACAATTTATTTAATTATTAGTATGTGTGTGTATATATAATGATTAACACACACACATATGAATATATAAACATCATAATTAACACAAGACAATGCTAAAAATAACACATATACACAAATTCAGGAATTATACATATTTTTCACAATTTAAAGCTAACAAATAAATAGATATTTCATGGGATACTATAAACCATCATTAGGCTATTGGAAACAATTAGAATTACTAATTAGCCATAATTTACCAAATTAGGCAAATCTTGATTTAGGTTAAAAATTAGGTTTTTTTACAAAAATTAGAAATTATATTGAGATTGGAAGCAATAAAGAGTGATTAAGGAGCCGTGTAAGATCCGGAAGCTTGAATTTGGAGTTTGAAGCTTGATAATGGGTTTTAGGGATTTTAGAATTTTTTTTTGTTCAGCTGGAATGAGGAAGAAAGGTCTTGATTGAGACTTGTAAAACACGAATTTCCGATGGCTTCCGACTGCCGCCGACGGTCCGTCGGAAACTGTCGCACCTGGGTTATCGGAAGCCGTCGCCAAGGGTCGTCGGTATTTCATGTTATTCTTGTAGTGTTTTATACAATGAAAATATTGCCCTAGCTGAAACCATGGGTTCGACAAGAATGATTCAATCACACTTTAACTTATTTCGTCCGGTACTTGTTCGAGTGGTATGATTCTCCCTCCGTCCCAGGTTCCCCTAGGGACAGAGCATTTGTAAATACTTTAGCACTCGGCAAGAATTTCGATTGAAAATCGGTCGCGAAGCAAGAGAGGTGCCTAGTATACCAAGTCCATTCTATTGCATCCAATCTATTCTCGTGAATAATCAATCTCACCTTCATTGAACATGACTCTTCTCGCTACGCTGTTCTTTCCTGTTCAAATAGAATGCTTCTATAAGTCTTCCCGAATATACTGGATGTTGGATGCTAAGTCGGTATGCCAGTACAATTTATACGGTAATGGTAAATTTTACCATTTTCAACAGTAAATTACTTTGTAATATTTTCTTAATACCAATGGTAACGGTAATAACCAACTCATTTATATTTTATATCTTCTTATTTTATTAATTCATTTTTTCAAAAAAGAAAAGAAGGGAAAAGAGAAGAAGTAAGCGGTCAAATTTAGTCTAGGAGTACAATTCAATTGTGCTAATTGGATTTATTTTCTCATTGATGTATTTCGTTACATGACACTATGTTCAATGAAAAAACATTACAATACAAAAACAGACGGAACTTTTTGTTTTTTAAACGCACAGTAATTTACCATTACTGATGTAACAAAGTTGTTTAGGGTAAAATATTAAGTGTACTGTGATAAATGTCAAACTTATGGTTTCAGAGTACTGTTTAAGGTCAAAGTCAGTGCCAACGATTCCATATTAAGCTTATAACTGTGAATCATATGGCTTCCCGTTTTTTTTTTTACCTCATTGCAGGATACTGTATCTGAAGGTTCTATATGCAGACAGCAAGTGGCATTGTCGGAGCATTATCTTGTCCAGAAGCATCATACAGAGTAGTTGAGATTGTTGCCCGCAGTGAAGCTCCCAACTTCCTGTACATGATTTATTTACTGCCATCAAATAATACTGAACCTATGCATTGCCATTGAGTAATATATTTGCAGTAACTGTGAGGATATGCTTATATTAATGCAGTCATTCAATGTTCAAAGTTTCTCACCGTATCAAAACAAAAAGCCTTCTCTTAGCAGTTTGAGAATTGTTTTAGCTTTAGTAAGTAGTATGGTAGGTTTATTAAGTAGGAATATTGTATAGCAAACACATTCCATTCCTTATAAAACTTTAAATACACAGTGAATGAAAAATCCACAACTAACGCTTGTATAATACCATATGACCTAATACATAATTTCGAAGCAGTAAATTCCTCCTCGTTCAAATGAATTCCAGTCGACTTTAGGAAGAAGAACCTTCTCGGATCCAAAATGATCAAAAACATAGTCGATTGGTAGGACTATCAGTTGACTTGTAGACTCTACCAGTAGGCTGGAAGTCTATAACTGATGCTATAGACTACCGATCGTCGCTACGCCTTCTCTGCTTTACCAAACAACGTGCCGTCTTCACCAATATGATCGTAGTATGGAAATACTGTACTACCACTTGAATATAATACAGAGTCAATAATTACGTTCCACTTAAGCTTATATTCACCGACATAACGAAAAGACAGAATGGCAGTTAATACTAACTCGAATCTCACTGCATGAGAACCACAATTTTAATTGCTGAGTGCTGGAGGGTATCCAATTGATGTAATAATAAGTTAGGTACCATGAATGCAGTGGTTGGAATTTCCATGTAGCCCACATCCACAGTTTACTGTTACCCACCAAATGATTTGAACACACTGTCGAATCGACCCAAACATCCACAGTTTACTGTTACACCTTATATTCTGCCCTTTTCATCAGTCATTTATATGGGCCCTGCGTGAGTTGATTTTCTGCATTGGTTTAGTTCTCCTCCACGTAGGTAGCAACTGTCATTCAAAGCGGATTCAATATACCACTTTGTTTATTTATTTGGTCTTCTGAAATTACTCTCCTTTGTGTTGTCACTGTAATTTATTTTTTAATGGTAAATTCGAAGCAGTCAAATTAACATGGTTGCTTGTTGGTTTAAAACTAAATGTTGTCATATGAAATGAAAAGTAAGCAAGCATTAACATATTTAGTAAGTTGATAATGAAAATAGACAGCATGAAATAATTAGCTGAATATATGTGAAAGAACACATTTGTTAACTGAATTAACAGACTTTTGGCATCGCATGAATGCTTTGTCTTCAATCAATAAAACAAAAATTATATTGACATCTTATCAGTTTTTTAGAGAAAGGACCATGGCTTATTTGTTAAATGATTCTTTCTGAAATTACAAAATCAGACATAAAGCATGGAAAAATTAGGCCAAACAGATAAGCACTTGTGCATTACAGTATAATTCACTATTGTATGAGCTACCATATTCCTGGTTATAGGTACATGGGCTGTGTGCAGTGGGTAAAATAACAACTAAAATGCTTAAGGTAGGTAGATAAATTTTAATGGAAGAGTCAAACAAGTCAAACTTCCAAGGCAGAAGTACTCTGTATGACTATCAGGTTTCCGAACTAGCAGTAGGCTCACAGCAGTATGAGGCCTTAGGATAGGTAAAAGATTGTATACTTTTACCACATATCGCATAAGTTTTTATGGACTTCTCTAAGTATTGTACTGGTAAAAGATTATCAGACTTGTTAGGTTTTAAAATTAGACCCTGAAATTGTACCCCAAGTATCATACAAGGGTAATGCTGTTAGCCTGTAGATGTAAACTTTTGGTTTGAAAGAAAATGGTTAATGATATCTGGAGGATTTGGTTACCACTATTATCATTTGTCTTGGACATGAGTTGAAATTTACCTTTTTGATAACAGTTGAACTTGAATCTTTTAACCTGGTTTTTACTCCATTAACTTTGCATCCTCGAATTGTGCCAATTGATTTTTCAATTCGGATTATTTTCAGAATCAACAATTTTTTGTAGGTGCGATCTACGTATCATCGGCATCATCTATGCAAAAATCACCTCATTTCAAGATTTCTAGCCCACTAGATATAAATACTTTAAAATCAATCACCATCGCTAAATATTTATTATACATAATATATTGCATGATGATTTTTGTTTGTTTAGATGTATCGGAATATAGTGATTTTTTTATCAAGATAACGTTGATGATACGTATACGTGCAAAAATTGAATCATGACAAGTAGATATCGAATAATGAGTTGGATATGCGAAAAATTGTAGTTTTCATACATAGTAATGTCTTCTCATATCATCCTTTAATGGAAGACGAGAAGGAGATGAACAACATAAATACAATATATTCATTGTTCTGAGATTGGTATTTTTGTGATTTAAGAGACCTTTATTAATATTTAAACCATGCAACGCCCTAAGTCGAGATCTGAACAACATGCACGTTTTGTTAAAATTGGACGATTCAAATATTTGTTGAGGAGGAAATAAATTGATTAACTGGTTCAAAAATGAATTAAATTGGTTTATATATGGAATGATATTTTGGAAGGAAACTAATTAATTAGCCAATCAATTAATTAGTCAATGTATTTGTTATATGAAAAAATAAATGATTAGGCATGGATAATCAACCAATCAAAGGAAAGATATGAAAACCAAGATTACGCCGTCTATTTGTACTAAAATCAAATCATGCAATTTGGAAAGATATTTGGTTAATTTGGAAATTTATTTTCTTAATCTCCAAGCAACATTTCACTATCAAGTCTATTTAAATGAAGAAATTTCATCTTCATATGCAAGTGAGTGTGTGAGACATCCATATTATTCTTCTTTCTCTTTTGTACTATTTTCTTCAATGAAATAAAAGAAGTTGTTGGGTCTCCGTGGACGTAGGATATTCATATCCGAACCACGTTAAATCTTCTGTATCTTTTATTTATGCTATTGTTTCTGTGAGACTGCATAATTGATTTTTCTTTTAAGTTACATTGATATTTATATAGACAATACTAGATCTTGATCAAATAATTCGTTTCCGTTCAAATTAAAACAAATTTCACTACACGTTTTTGGGGTATTGAGTTTTAATTTAAAACGAAAACCGGCTTTGAGGCATTGAGTGTCGAACAAATTTTTAACTTTAAGAAGGGAAAACTTTTTTGAGAAGAGAGAAGGAGATGCGAGGATGTTTGGTTCATCAAATGGTAAGAAAAATAGAAGTGGATGTCTATGGATGAGAAAAGTGTGATTGGATGATGGATATTGTTTTGGTGCGTGCAAATAGTATCACCCTTTATTGATGCGTGTAATGGTATAATTTCACCACAACGAAAATGTAATATGAGCTAATCAAATGCTATCTTTAGAGTCTCAAGTGATAAATATGTTGTTTGTACTCCAAGGTATAAAATGATGTTTATTTGCAGTAAATTTATTAATGTTGTTTTAATATGAATTACTACTACTACTATTACTACAAATAATTTAATATTGTTGAAGAATGTCTAAAAACTTATAATATACATGAATATTATTTCAAATTATTTATTTGATAATAGATAGTGTGTTTTTCATTTGATAGGTATGGTAATTTATTTTGAGTTTTTATCGTCAATCACAACTTCGATGCATGAATTTGACGTCTAGTAGTAATGGCTGTTATGTTAATGGTAAAGTTACCTTTATCATTATTAGTTTGTTGATTACCATAATCACGCTAAGTCAATATACCAGTATAATCGGCATGATAATGGTAAATTTTGACATTTTCTATGCTAAAATACTTGTCATATTTTCTCAATATCAACTGTACCAGTACTTTACCAACTCATTTATACTTTATATTTTCTTATTTTATTAATACATTTTTTTCAAAAAAACAGAAACAAAAATGGAAAAAGGAAAAAGCAAGCGATCAAATTTAGTCTAGGAATACAACTCAAATGATGCTATTTGCATTTCTTTTCTTTCTTGTTGATGTATTTCATTACACGACACGATTAAATGTATGATCAAAAAACATTACAAGAAAAAAATATACAAAATTTCTCACTTTTTGAAACATACGGTAATTTACCATTACTAATGTGGCAATTATCAGCTTATCAGTATACTAACATTCGGGCTAACCAAGGTATTAGTAAAAGTAAGTAAACATTCTGAGTTCACCAGCAAAAACAGCATAGTAACGGTTTTTGACGACCGCACTACACCCAGGCACCCAAAATTCCCTATTATCTTCCTATGTTAATCTCTCCTAGATCCACTAACTACACTAATTAGATTGAAGGAAAATGGGTTTTTAGCTCTAGTTTGGATTAATAGAGATATGGACGTGATTAGAGAAGAAGGGAAACGACAAATGACTGCTGCAAGAAAGAGTATTATACCTTATTTTCGGATTGGGCTAATGAGCTACACTAATCACTCTCTAATTACCCACTAATTTTTTCAGAACTAGTCAAAACTTCAAACAGTCATAACTTCTAGCCGGAAGTTTACATTCTTTACGATACTCCGATACGCAACATACGGGTTGTTGCACAGTTTTTACAGAATGATATCGATAACCGTTACCATAACATCCATACATTAAATATTTTATTAGAGGGTCCATTTGTAGAACTTCATCCCACAGCAATTCCAAAACAAATTTTCGTTTAGTTGCGTTCACATTTTACCAGAAAACACTAACTATGATAAACTTGTATTTCATCTTGTTACATTTGTTGTTGATTTTCTTTATTCTCATGTTATATATGTGTGTGAAATTTACAGTTGTTTAGTATAAAAAAATAAAGTCTACTGTGGTAAAGGTTAAACTTATGGTTTTAAAGTACTGTTAAAGTCAAAGTCAGTGACAATGATTCCATATAAAACTTATAACTCTGAATTATATGGCCTTTTTTCTTTTCCTTTTTCATCATTGCAGGATACTCCATCCGAAGGTTCTATACGCAGAGAGCAAGAGGCAGAGGTGGTTGTCGGAGCATTGTCTTGTCAAGAAGAATCATACAAAGCAGTTGAGATTGTTGCACGCACTGAAGCTCCCAGACTTCTTGCACATGGTTTATTTACTGCCAACAAATAACACTGAACCTATGCATTCATGTTGACTAACATTTGCTGTTTTCCAGAAGACATCTTTATGAATTCTGGCTGCTGTAACTGTGAGGATATGCTTATATTAATGCAGTCATTCAATGTTAATAGTTTCTCACAGTATCAAAATAAAATGTCTCCTATTAGCAGTGTGAGAATTGTTTTAGGTTTATTAAGTAGGAACATTGTATAGCAAACACATTCCATTCCTTGTAAAATTTTAAATACACAGTGAATGAATTTCCACGTAGCCGACATCCACAGTTTACTGTTACTGACCAATAATTTGAACACACTGTCGAATTGAACCAAAACTATACACGACTAGACTGGTACCACAAAACAAACTACCGGTTCAGAGGGGACCTGTTAATTAATAAGAGACAGGTGCAACGGCCTTATATTCTGACCTTTTCGGTAGTTATTTATATGAGCCCTACGTGGGCTAATTTTCTGCGTTGGTTTTGTTCTCATCCACTCATATACCAACTGTCATTCAAAGCGGGTTCAATATATCACATTGTTTATCTATTTTTCCTTTTGAAGTTAATAAAAATTTTATGTTGTCACTGTAGGACTTTGTTATACTTCAAAACTAGTATATAACCTATGCGTTGCACACGGTAATGTTATAAAAGAAATTGTCAAATATATATAGATAAATAGTTGTCGTACAATGCAATATGCTAATGTTAAGAATATATTTGCGTAAGTCATGTGTTTCACTTATTGTGTATATGTTGGTCTACAGTAAAATACCAATTTCAAAAGAAAAATAGCAAGATAAACTCAAATGTAGATTTGTTAAATGGAATTAAAGAGAACGTTTTAAATAAGTTGTAAATTATATTTCAATATAAAGCGGTAAGAAAAAATAAAGAGAGCGTATAATGTATGTTTATTATTAGTAAATATCATTTAAGAAAGAAAATAATAATACAAACTTGAATGTAAAATAGATGAAGTTAATTAAACAATGATAGAATATATACATGAAACTTAATGGTAGGTCAAAATCAAGGGGAGACCTATTAATAATCGTAAAAATAATAAACTATAAACAATAGTGATCTTTATATAAAATACAAAATCGAAATAATAATAGACTTTTAACTCTCAAAATTCATAAGTGAGATATAATTCCTTCTACCTTACTATTATTTAATAGAATATACTTAACAAATCATTCTATTAATAATTTAAGTTACATAAGAATAAATTACCGAAAATTATATCTATTACTATTTTGGATTATAAATATATGAGTTTGAATTTAAAATAATTCTAGAAAAATGTTCTTGAAAATTAAATAAATTGTACGTTAAGTATAGTATTTAATTAATTTACATGTATACTAAACGAGTATACAAATATATTAACAAAAAATTTATATTGCTATTTTCATATCTTTGCATTAACATAATATTTTTTGTTGTTGTGAAATAATTTAAAATAATATTTCTCAAATTAAGTTGGTTACATTTTAAATATCAAACTTAAATAATTTATACGTTTAAATAGTTATAGATGTTATTATTTTCTGATTCTAAATATTCACAGTGAAATATATAGTTTTCATTATATTTTAAATTTTTATTAAGTTATATTTTAGATTATATAAAATATTCAAATTAGATATAGATGAGAGTATAAAATTGTAATACACACACATATAATAAAAGATAACCAAGGACGATATTGTTTTACTTTTGACTTATTGAAATCGTGAGAAGCTTCGTAACAAATCAATAGCGAGGATAAAGAAGAAATCTTAAAAAACTAGAACTAAGTAGAAAAATATATTTTGTTCTATTTTACTATTATTTAATGGATCAATACTTAGGTAAACATATAAATTAATTAATTTAATATATTAACAGAATAGGTTATTAGTACTTATATATTTTTTAGATTGTAAATATCTAAAATAATATATTTGGATTATAAAATAATTTTGAAATTTATAACATTAAGTATAATATTTCACCGATTTATATTTGTTAAATAAATATAGATGAATTTATAGAAAAATTATCATTATTATTTTCTTATTTAGTATGTTAACATGTTATGTTTTCGTAGTAAAATATATTAAAATTTTATTTTCGAATAGTTAAAAATAATCATATAATTCATTGTTTTTATATTCTAACTATTATTTAACGTGAAATATTTTGTTTCAAATTAATTTTACAATAATATTTCTAAAGTTTAAGGAAATTATATGTTAAACATGTTATTTTACTAATATACGTTTAAAAAATAAAAATAAATGAAGATATTGATAGAGTTAGGGGTATGCCCTAGGGACAATTATGTAATTCGTTACATATATCTAACTCGTTGACCAATCTTGTTCGAAATAAAAGGTATTTTCTTCCTATTATATATACTTGATATAATGTGATTATATTAATTAATTAACTTAATTAAAAGTATATTTAATAGAAAAATCCATAAATGATATATTTTGTGATAATAGTTACAAAGTGTTGTAACCGTGAGTAATTTATCACAATGAAACAAATATACCATTTTAAATGTTCCTAGTCAAGATGCATCGAGACTAGATATCGATGTATCCATTGAGACTGGAGTATGTAACGCTCTCCAAATGTTGAGCAGTGTATTACTCATGACTATTGGGGGCACCTAGGGGTTACGTAATAATAGTTATTGGATAACTATGGAATGACTCACTCGATAGTTTTCTATTGGTTAATATAACTAAGGTCAAACAGAAAATATCGATGTGACTAATTTACACTGTTCTCTCGACTTGAGAATACTATGGATCTTCAATATGAAAGCTCCGCTTTGATTATAGGAAATCATGGCATGTCGTCCATCGAGTGACTATAGTTGGGTCGAGTGGAAGTATTGGAAGTGAAACACTATTCAAGAGAGGATTCATCTCCTCACTTATATGCGGTTAGTATCACAGTCAACTAAAGTCAACTTAAAGTCAAAGTCTCTGGCCAGAGCATTTCGGTTAATAATAATTGTTACTATTGAACCAATGACTTTGTATTTAGACTATAAAGTTGAATGTGGATGAGGTTAGAATTTGACAATTACCAAATTTCATAAGTCCAAAGTGATATAGTTTTGACGAAGAGAATAGGTGTAAACAAATGTCATAACCGGGTAACGCTTGTTAAACTAAAATCGGATTTTACCAAAAATGAGTAAGCGATAAATTTGGTCATAATGTCACACCACCTGCTAAATGACGTATGAATGTTAACATTAGAACAGTTCGATGTTAATCGCTGACCAAATTTACACCCAAGAGTTACATAGCCGAAATGATGAATTCTCTTAAGACCGAACGATTTAATTAGTTTATAATTGTTATAAATTAATCAAATTAATTAATATTTGTGAAATATTAATCATAAAATTTGAATATGATTTGAGAAATAAATAATGTTATATATATTTATAATAGTTATAAATATATCGATCGATATACAATATCGACAAGCGATCAAATTAGATTTAATTGCATAGTATTTTGGCTTGGGCTTAGATGGGTTTAAGGCCTATCATTAGGGCTGCAAAATTTTGGTTTTAGGAAGGTCTATGGGTGGCTAAAACATAGGGAATTGACTTGGAGATAATGGGTTGAGATAAAGTGAGAATGGGTAAAAAGGTTTTCCTCGTTTCTCTCAAATACAACCCTATATATATATATCTAAAAACAATTACTAACCTTTTTGGCCGCCATTACCTTCTACATTGCTGGTTAAAACATAGCTCTCAATCCACTCGAAAATTCTCAAATATATTTCAAATTAAAATAATACTATTCGATAGTTAGAGGTCGATGATTTCGGACTTGCAATCTGATGAATCAAGAACAGTAAAAGGAAGGGAAGTCATTGCTTCAACGTGGATTCAAAGGCATCATTAAATTGGTAATTTTTATTCATATTACAGTAATTAAATTATATTCTATGATCCTATAATGATAAATTTCATATTTGTTTAAATATATTGCTATTATATGTTTAGTTAGGTGAGATTTTGTAAGTAGATGTGGTTGTCACAAATAAGTTTGGTTATGTGCATAATTTGTTTATTATACTATTTGATTTATGTATAAACAAATGTTGTTTACTGTAAAAAATCAATTTTTGTCATTAATAATTATTTTATATATATATATATATCTATTAATAAATTCATATATATATATATATGTGTGTGTGTGTGTGTGTGTGGAAAAAGGCTGAAGGACAAACTTTGAAAAAAAAATTAGGTCGAAGGACAACAAATTTCATTTTTAGGCTGAAGGATAAATTTTGAAAAAAATTAGATTGAAGGAAAATGCTAAATACAGCTAGCATTTTGTACAGTGTAAAACCGAATATAATGCTACTTATAACTAACATTTATATAATGTAAAAACTGAATATAATGCTAGTTAGAATTAGCATTGTCCTTCAGTCTAATTTTCTTTCAAAGTTTGTCCTTCATTCCAAAAATGAAACTTGGTGTCCTTCAGCCTAAATTTTTTCTAAAGTTTGTCCTTGTACCTAATTCCCTATATATATATATATATATATATATATACACGAGCGTTAGGGCACGCGCTTCGCGCGTGATAATGACATGTGCCTCGCGCATGAATTATTTTTCTACGGATTATATATGATTAACACGTTCAAGAAAAAATGGTTTGCACAAATATTTAGCCATATTTTTACGTTGAAAAGATGTGTAGTTAATTTTAACTTTTATTTTTAAGTTGCAACATCTAATTTTTTTGTTAGTTTGAATTTTATTTGTATTATTAATTAATAAACAACGATTTTGTAGGTAATTAAAGAAAAAATATTTATTTGCTAGATCCTATTTTTAAATGTAGATTGACATTTTGAATTTGTAAAGAAGTTTAACTATTAGATCCTATTTTTAGTTGATATTAAAATTTATTAATATCGGTCAAGTTTAACTGTTAGATACTATTTTTAAGTAATATTGAGATTTGTTAATACATAGAGGGTCATTTTTGGTAGTTCACATTGATACAAAAAAAGTATGACACCAAAGGTATTACAACTATTATTAAAGATATTAGTGTTTATTTCTCTCTCATAATAACATATATGCATATATAAAATATATATATATATATATGATTTAAAATTTTTAGTACACTTATTTATATATAATATGAATTACAGATTCGAAAATTAATTATCATACATATATTCATATTTTTAAATTAACATTTATTGAATTTTTAAATTGTTTATTGTATATAAAATAATTATTACATTAAAAATTCAATTTTATATTTAAAAAAAATATAATATCATTTTAGAAACATATAGAAAAAATTTAGGAATTTTTCAACAAAGTTTATTATTTTTAATAATTAATATTATTTCGAAAAACTGTTTATGATTTATTAAAAATAATAATTTAATTGAAAAATTCTTCAAAATTTTTTGTAACCTTTCATTCATGATCCTAGAATTTCTCAAAATTTAAAATTTGAATTTTTAATAATATATTATTTTATATTAAATAATTATTGCCGAAATCAATGTATTTGTTTTAAAAAATAATATTTCAACTTTGAAAAATCTCCAGATTTTTCCTAAGCTATATGTTGTGATCCTATATTTTTAAAAATTGTAAAATTTTAATTTTCATCAATAGATTATTTTATGTTAATTATTTATGGATGAAAACATTATTTTATTCATAATATATATTAATTAAATACTAAAATTTTTATGTTTGCAAAACTAATTTAATTTTGAATTATAAGTAATTATTAATAATTTTTCTCTCTCTTTTTATATATATATATATATTTATCTATATATTAATGTTTTACGTTCATATATTATATATAATATATTTATACATACATATGTGTGTGTGTGTGTATTTTGTAACACATATACATGCACATATTTGGACAACATACATGACATACAAAATGAGCTAATATGTTTGTTTCGATGTAAATTCCAACATCTACATATGGGCATATTATACTTTTCACGGATTATTATGTTACACGTGCACTCACACATATATGTATATGATACATTTATGTATAAACTAAATTAATTTCATATCTTAATATATTTGAATTTAAATAAAATAAATGGTTTTAATACGATAGGGTAAAATTTAAATGAAATTTAGAAATGTTCTAATTCAGTTAGACTTCATAGGCCCAATAAAAGATCCAATATGGTAAAAATTTTGAAATTCACCCATAACTTCCGCTGTGGGCTAGTCTAGTTCCAACAATGGTATCGGAGCCCAATAGCCTATGCAAGCTAAATTAGTCACATTCGCGCTAACTAATTAAGCTTGCCCACTTAGTACGATGTCTAGAAAGGTAATGTCTAGGATTGGAATTGGGTAATCAAGTACCATGTCCTACCTGGTTACCAGCCTGGCCCAAAAGATGAAGTGAGCCCAAAGGTTGCTCCTAATAGAAAAGGCCCAACTTAATTTGGGCCTTGGGCTAATTTTCAAAATCATTTCGAAAATTAATGTTAAAGATTTTAAATTTAATAGTTAAATTTAAAATAAAACATGTTTATTATAAAAATTATAATACTACATAAGTTTTCAAATTATTTGAGAGGATAATGATATTTTCAAAATGTTTGAAAATATTTATCTAATAATTTCAAATTTCAAATTTATTAATAAGATTAATAAAATAAATTAATCAAACATGTTAATTAATTAATGCATATATGTATTAAATATGTTGATATATGTTATGTTATTTAAAAATGTTTACGATAACATGGTATACATGTATGTATACAAGATAAATTTTGAAATTAATAAATTTTAATAAAAATTATTTAATTGAATAAATTAAATAAAGGTTAATTAATTAAATAAAATACACACATATATGATATATGTGTGTTATACTATAAAGGTTATAGTATACACTATAAATGTTATAGTAGATATGTCCAATATAAAAGTTATATTGGCATCTAATTTAAAATTAATTAAAGAGTTAACTGATTAAAATTAATTAGATAAGATCTAACTAATGATATATTATACATAAGACTTTCATATAAGTAATATGAAATATAAAAGTTATATAACAATAAAACTTATATGATATGTGTATAAACTAAATGTTGAACATTAAAGAAACCCAAATAGATTTATGAAATAAATACATATGTAAATGTACATATACCGTGATTTCTTATGTGTTTGACACTTGAATCGCTGGGGTATTTCATAAGAAATATATTATTCTATAAGTCGATATCACTCAATATATATATTGAAGATTATGAATCTTCAATATAATGTTGTCCTCTATCATATATATATATATATATATATTAATAAATTGCTTACATACTCCTTAGTTGTTGAACAAACTCAAGCTAGGGATGTTATGCGTAGTTTTATTAATATATTGAACAGACGAGGTAAGATGACGATATGTATTTGTTGAGAAAACTCAAGGTACATATACTATACTTAGGCTATCACGATATGGTAGGTATGAGTGAATAATCTCTTTCGATTTGTTGAGCAAACTCAAGGTCGAAATGAGATTGGAACAAGAAAAAATGGGTTAGGAGTTGTGTATGATACAACTGATAAGGAGTTATCCATCGTTTATGGGGCTATGATTTGTTGAGCAAACTCAAGGTCAGAATACCAAAACAAACGAGTCCTAACACCCATTAGTGAAGTTGTAAGACTTCTATGTTTCATCTTAGGGTTTGGAGAAATATAAAAGACTAGTGGGAGCCTTATTAGAAAAATGAAATGGTAACATTTAATCTTTCTAATATTGTAAAAACATATGCTATATAATGTTATAATTATCTACAATGATAAATTTGTGCATTTAATATGATTGATAAAACGTTTTTCAATTAACATATATAAACTAACTGAATTGAAATTTGACAAATAGAAATATAATATATACTTACTAATAATTCTAATTGCATGTTATATAATGTTTCTATAACCATGCAAGTGCCTAATTTCAACTACTTAATACATTCGTAATTTGGCCACTTATATGTTTATTTGGTTTAGACTGTGTATTGCATTTTATGAGTTTATGAACTCAAAATGCAATTCAAGACTATGGATATTTAATCCATGTACTTTCACATATAAATGTTATAAAGTGAACAGTCGTAGTTTGTGGGATACAATATTTCGATGAAGTTAGTTCATTCAAAGTAAGCCAATAAATAGTATTTTAAGATCATGTATTCAACTTGAATGATTTCAAAAGGATCATATTGTGTTAATGTAACACAAGACCATAAACTACGAGATACATCTAAGAACTCGATCGTTGAAATGTCATCTTGATCGGTTCACATAAAGTGTAACATATTTGATGTCTTAAATGTTAAGAATAATCGAATGCGCTTTTGTAAAAGGTTTGTTATGATATTTTATTAAGGTTTTCTTTTGGATAGTTTGATCATTTGAAAGAAAAACGAATGTATAAGAATAGATGTAATTTAAGGTAAAGTTTGAATGAAGAGAACGAATAGTCACTACTGCTTCATAGAGAAACATTGGAAACAAGAATTGTAATAATAACTGATACTTGATATTGGAATATGAAATATGATTTTTTTTCCAAAATGTATTTCCATATAGAAAATTGCTTTCTATAACATTTAGCAATAGGAATTATCATACAGGTTATGTTGCGTATGATATTGTGTTTTGTTTGTGTATTTGATACATGGAGAAAATATAAAATCCAAATTGATATCACTAAATGGTTGTTTGAGGTGTTCTCATGTATTTATGAAATACTAGAGAATTGTTTATAGAAACAACGAACTCTTTATGATGGAACGTTTGGACACAAACTTTTATAAGTGTTATTGAGTATAACATGTCAATGATAAAATTCAAGTTAAAATCTTTAATTTGAAAATGTTTCAAAATAAAATTGATTGTGGTCGATTCAACAAAATGTTGAGAACATTAACTTGAATAGCGCTACAATAAACCAATGTATATAGATATAAATGCACAAATTTATAATTGAGCCAAAGGTGATTCCAAATGTTGAGAATCTCATAATATTGTTATAAGATAACAATGTCATGAAATTGGTCATGATAGAACTTAAAGCTCACTAGAAGTCGAAAGACATACTTCGAATCGTTCCATATGATAAAGGCAGTTTATTAGTGTTAGAGAGAGTTAATCGACAAAGTAGATAATTAAAACATAATAGCATACCCATTCACTAAGGGACCGACCTAATTGGTTTTGAGAAAATTGATTGGAGAAGTTGGAATTAGATTCCATAATTGACCCCAAATGCAAATGGGAGATTGATAGAGTTAGGGGTATGCCTTATGGGCAATTATGTAATTTGTTAAATTTATCTAACTCGTTGATCAATCTTGTTCGAAATAAAAGGTACTTTCTTTCTATTATATACTTGATATAATGTGATTATATTAATTAATTAATTTAATTAAAAGTATATTTAATAGAAAAATCCATAAATGGTATATTTTGTGATAGTAGTTACAAAGTGTTGTAATAGTGAGTGTTTTATCACAACGAAACAAATATACCATTTTAAATGTTCCTGGTCAAAATGCATCGAGACTGGATATCGATGTATCTATTGAGACTAAAGTACGTAACGCTCTTCAAATGTTGGGCAGTGTATTACTCATGACTATTGGGGGCGCCTAGGATTACGTGCTAATAGTTATTGGATAACTATGGAATGACTCACTCGATAATTTTCTGTTGGTTAATATAACTAAGGTCAAACAAAAAATATCGATGTGACTGATTTACACAGTTCTCTCGACTTGAGAATACTGTGGATCTTCAATATGAAAGCTCCGTTTTAATTATAGTCAAATCATGGCATGGCGTACATTGAGTGACTATAGTTGGGTCAAGTGGAAGTATTGGAAGTGAAGCACTATTCAAGAGAGAATTCGTCTCCTCGGTTATATGCGCTTAGTATCACAGTCAACTCAAGTCAACTCAAAGTCAAAGTCTCTGGCCAGAACATTTTGATTAATAATAATTGTTACTACTGAACCAAGGACTTTGTATTTAGCCTATAAAGTTGAATGTGGATGAGGTTGAAATTTTGACCATTACCTAATTCCATAAGTCCAAAGTGATATAGTTTTGACGAAGAGAATTGGTGTAAACAAATGTCACAACCGCGTAACGCTTATTAAACTAAAATTGGATTTTACCGAAAATGAGTAAGCGATAAATATGGCCATATTGTCACACCACCTGCTAAGTGACGTGTGAACATTAATATTAGAATAGTTCGATGTTAATCGCTGACCAAATTTACACCCAAGAGTTACACAGCCGAAATGATGAATTCCCTTTAGACCGAACGATTTAATTAGTTTATAATTGTTATAAATTAATTAAATTAATTAATATTTATGGAATATTAATTATAAAATTTTAATATGATTTGAGAAATAAATAATGTTATATATTTATAATAGTTATAAATATATCGATCAATATACAATATCGACAAGCGATTAAATTAGATTTAATTGCATAATATTTTGGCTTGGGCTTAGATGGGTTTAAGGCCCATCAATTGGGCAGCAAAATTTTGGTTTTGGGAAGGTCTAGGGGTGGATAAAACATAGGGAATTGGCTTGGAGATAATGAGTTGAGATAGAGTGAGAATGGGTAAAAAGGTTTTCCTCGTTTCTTTCTAATACAACCCTATATATATGTATCTCTAAAAACAATTACTAACCTTTTTGGCCGCCATTACCTTCTACATTGCTGGTTAAAAATAGCTCTCAATCCACTACAAAATTCTCAAATATATTTCAAATTAAAATAGTACTATTCGATAGTTAGAGGTCGGTGATTTCGGACTTACAATTTGACGAATCAAGAACAGTAAAAGGAAGGGAAGCCATTGCTTCAACGTGGATTCAAAGACATCATTAAATTGGTAATTTTAATTCATATTACCGTAATTAAATTATATTCTATGATCCTATAATGAGCAGTTTGATTTCTATTTAAATATATTGCTACTATATGTTTAGTTAGGTGAGATTTTGTAAGTAGATGTGGTTGTCACAAAGTTTGGTTATGTGCATAATTTGTTTATTATACTATTTGATTTATGTATAGACAAATGTTTTTTACAGTAAAAAATAAAATTTTGTTATTAATAACTGTTTTATATATATTTATTAATAAATTCTTATACATATACATACATATATATATATATATATATATATTAGTGTATATTTCTCTCTCATAATAGCATATATGCATAAATAAGATATATATGATTTAAAAATTTTAGTACACTTATTTATATATAATATGAATTTAAAAATTCTAAAATTAATTATCATACATATATTCATATTTTTAAATTAACATTTATTGATTTATTGAATTTTTTATTATATATAAAATAATTATTACATTAAAAATTCAATTTTATATTTTTAAAAAATATTATATCATTTTAGAAACATACAGAAAAAATTTAGGAAATTTTCAATAAATTTTATTATTTTTAATAATTAATATTATTTCGAAAAAATAGTTTATGATTTATTAAAAATAATAATTTAATTGAAAAATTCTTCAAATTTTTGTTTAACCTTTCATTCGTGATCCTAAAATTTTATAAATTTTAAAATTTGAATTTTTAGTAATATATTATTTTATATTAAATAATTATTGCTGAAATCAATGTATTTATTTTTAAAATAAAATTTCAACTTTGAAAAATCTCCAGATTTTTCATAAGCTCTATTTTAGGATCCTAGATTTTCAAAAGTTATAAAATTTGAATTTTCATCAATAGATTATTTTATGTTAATTATTTATGGATGAAAACATATTTTATTCACAATATATACAAATTAAAATACTAAAATTATTGTGTTTGCAAAACTAAGTTAATTTTAAATTATAAATAATTTTTAATAATTCTCTCTCTTTCTATATATATATTTATCTATATATAAATGTTTTACGTTCATATATTACATATAATATATTTATACATACATGTGTGTGTGTGTGTATTGCAACACATATACATGCACATATTTAGACAACATACATAACATACAAAATGAGCTAATATGTCTGTTGCGATTTGTTGTGAATAATGATATAGTTTGTGTCTTAACTTGAATGGTTCAGGATAGTTAGAAAGTTAGCACAACCCTTTTAGATTATATTCACTTTTATGTGCTAGAGTTGATTTAAACCAACTAATAAGAGCCATGAAATAAGTTAGTTATACCCATGAAATAAGTTAGCTATACATATGAAACAAAGTGTAGGTAAATAGTATTAGTATATACTACAAAAATTTATGTAACGGGCTTTAATGGATAAGTCTTTGGATAGGAAACCATGCATAATTTAGTGGTGTTCCTATATTCAACATTTTTAATCTTAACCATCGAATAATGTCTTCAAACATAAGATTATAACCTGCAAATTCATACCCAATTAATCTGCTAGAAATAGTCAAGTAAAAAGGCTAAGATAATATCCTTTTCTAGTTAATATTATCCCTTGACGGATCATTTTATTACGTAATAACAAATGTTATTGGAATAAATTATCTGTAATGAATATTTTGGATTTTATATATGAGAACAATATAACCATGATCATCGTGTTTAGATAAGGGTATAAGAAAAGTGTGAGTTTAATGAAGTATGGCTGAACAAGGATATATATATATATACACACATATTATATATATATATATATAATATGTATGAAAAAATGGCGAAAGCAGTAATATTGGATAGGGAGAAAATCGAATTTGAAACAACTAGGTCGGAGATACCAGCCAAGCCACCGGAAGAACCTAGATCATCGACAACTACATCGGAATCAAAAAATCCATCCTGGGCAGACAGAGTTAAATCAAATATAGAACCATTCAAACTTGGTATAAAAATTAGAAAGTATGATAATGAAGATGATTTCATGATGATTCCTGATGAAGTTATTGACAGATCAAAAGCAAGATTGAATATCACTTTAATTTATATGGTATTTGATCCAACTCCTATATATCTTCAGTTTAAGAGCTATATCGATAAGATCTGGTGTAACGGTCCATTTTTCCATACCATTTGAATTGACAATAAACCACACATGTCTTACTCAAATTGCATGAAAAGACGAATCATCAAGGGTAGAAAGAAAATAAAGACAGAACAGAATCTCACACGAATGGAATAACATATATTATTTCAATAATAATCTTTACAGCGGAAAATTTTAAAATACAATATCAGAGTCTAACCAAGATTCAGCCTGGACAGTTATAAACTTCTGTCCTTACAAATGCTGAAAACAACAAAACAAATGCAATAGATGTAGCGGATAATAGAATACATCCATACGATGATGATCTCCTGCTCTCCTCTCGAAACTCCAACCGTTTTCAACTAAACCTGAAACAATTCGGATCTAACCCGAGTATTAAAAATACCCAAATCAAGCTGGATAAACCAACGTGAGATACTCGAAATTTTAAATGCATAGATCATGACGATGCTATCAAAACCTTTGAAAAGAAGGGTATCTCATAAGACCACGCTCATACATAAACACAAATGGCTTTTTACCTTATGATAACTAAAACACTTTTATACAAAATACACTTGATATTATTTTTAATGACATTCCTTTGAAAAGACTTTTCAAATAAACTTATTCAAATAAGGTATCAATACCCGGACTAAGTCTAATGTAATATATCCGGACTGGGTCAACGGAATATACCGAACGAAACATATGATACAAAAAGGGGTAGCTGAAATGTTTGCAAGTCATTACAGCTATTTTGGGACTACAGTCAAATCCGTAAATCTCGTATTGGAATTAGTTTTTCCAACATGATAGGGAACTAGTGGTCTTTTCTCTGATCCACGCATAACAAATATAGTTCCCACGGTGCCTTAATCGCTTTTCTCAAGCAAGTCATTTGGAACTGTACTTGCTATACTACTACTGACAACCGGTAGTTCCCTGCTTTTCTCAAGCTAACCACTTTATCAAAATGGGGCAATAAATGCCTTAAGGGATGTTTTTCCCCCAACATATTGGACACCACCATACATACTCACTTATTTCGAATTTGTGTTTGTCAGACCACATAGTATCCCATATCATCTTTCGGGATGTGAGGCTAGTGAGGCTATGCTCAATTTCTTCAAAGTCACGCTTTTCATACAAAACCACGCTTTAATCATAACAGGTTCCACTTTGAATGCCACATTGTCATTCCACGTCACATGACTGATTTCTAGAAAAGTATAACTTCCTGAGCTCGTATGTCTGGAAATGGTGTTAAGCTAAAAGAAGTTGCCTTCTCCGCCACCAACTGATATACAGTTATAGAAACCACTCAAATGTGATTTAGAATACAATGTCAGCAAACATCCATACAAGTTCGTTCTGGGACTGAACGAAACCAAAGGCATTTTCCTCGGCCATTACTAGGGGAGAAGCCCTTGCAATCCCATAAAATCTCCATATCGAGGAGACCACTGCTATAAAAAAACTCTATAATGGGAGCGACCCAGAGCATGTCAACAAGCAGTCCTCACGCTATGAAGATCCTTAGTCTTCAATAATCATTATCTTCAACATGTCTTCATTTTCTATGCAATCCAAGTTGTAGTTTATTCAATTTGGAGATTGCTTAATTTTGGATAATACTAATCTTCTTTAATTTTGGCAAACTTAATAAAATCTTTTAAAGCATCCAGACTTTCCCTTCGATCTGTTCCACCCGTCGCCTAAAAAAAGAAAACATAGGCCAGGAAAGTTATGGGCACTAGTTGCTCCTTCCCTAACCATAGTTAAACATCTTGTTTTATCTTCCTAGATCTCACAGGCGGGACAAATGTACTAGTCGTTTCCGCATACTCAGTTATTAGCTTTTATTTTGGAATTGATTATAAAGATTCCAAATAATCTTTTAAACTCTTAATTATCCTTTTAAAAACATTTACAATTGATTCTAGGAAAAAATCGTTAATTTTAAACCTTCTTTAAGAAGTCGTAGAAACGGTAGCAGGTAAGTGCTGCGGAAAGTGCTTTAAAAGCTTATTTGATTTAAACAACTTTTTAATATTTGAAAATTCATATTTTCCATCTCAAATATCATTTAAACCATTTTAATATATTTATCAAATTTATTTCATAGTTTTTATCATTTAAAAATATCATTTATAAAGAAATCCTTTATTGGATTACGAACTACAAAACCGCGATGTTTTTAGAAAATTGTTTTGGACATATTTCAAACTCTACTTGACGAAATCTTGATTTTCTTTCTTCGTTGGAAAACTATGGATATAATAGATTGGAAAATTCTTATCTCGAAGAATTCTGAGCTATATTCCACTTTGTACACTCATTTAACTTTTATGGCGCGAAATCGTAAACTGCCGTTAAGCGACGCGCCTAGTTTTGATTTGTTTTTCAATTTTTTTTTCAAACTTCTTGGAAACACTTTTAAATGTTTATAAAACATTTCTAAATCATTTTAAACAATATTTTTATATTTCAAACTCATATACCATTTCATTTTATTTTATAATATTATATTATTATAATATCATTTTTAATCTTTTTAGAAATTTTGAAATCATTAAGAGACTAAATAATTTCCACACACATTTATATGGATTTAATTTCATTTAATTAACTATGCTTAATTACTAATCATTTCTCTTATCATTTATCAAACAAGTTATCAACCACATAAATAATCACATAATCAACCGATTTGCAACCAAGTTATCAAACATTTAATCATTCAACATATTTAAACTTTCAAATCATTATACTTGAAATAATTTATGGATTAATTAGTAAATACAAGTACTCACTATTAGTTCCACTCCACAAATCTTTTTCGTAGACTTTCCTTTTGATTCCTGCAGCACCTCCTTCTCTTTTTCTTACTCCGAAGCTTCACGAACTTGCTTTCTTCCTTTCAAATGGTTCGACCTTGCCCTATTCTACCTCTTCCTCCATCATTTCTTCACTTTTAGATGTTAAACCATGTTTTGATGACGATATAGGAATTTTGGCAAAGTTTGGTGATGTTTGAAGTTGGTTTGATATGGTTTTAAGAAAAGTTAGTAAGAAAATAGAAGAGAAGAAGTCATTAGAGAGTGGAAGAAAAGCTTGGAAAAGGAAAAAGAAGATGGAACTTTGTGTGAAAGAAAGTGAGAATGGAGGTAGGTATTTGTAGGAAAAAATTTGGAATAAAATATTATTATGTAAAATGACAAAAATATCATTTACTTACTTTTTAAGCAACTTTATTTTTTTTCAACACTTAACATCACATTTCAAATCATGCTTTATGTCAGTTTGACTTAAGGAGTAAGAAAAGTAAAGTAATAATTTTGTTTGGTTTGATTTGACATGTTTTGGAATTTTGTGCTTACTTTTTCTTAATGAAATTCTAAAATTTTCTAAGTATGTTTAGTAAAAGTAAACTTGATTAATGAATTAATTAATACTTATACTATTTTAATATATGTTCCTATATAAGAAAATAAAGGTGTGACAACGTTGCGATAACTTTTAATGGATAAACCGCTGATTTTCGACAAAATGTTTTACGTTCACATTTTAACGTTTTTGTTAAACTATTTATCTATGTAAACCAAAAATGAAAATAAGTCTGTCATCATATTTAATTAATTAAAACAAGTTCATTTGAGTTATAAAACCATATTTAATAATATTAAAATCTAATTGTAAAAATACAACGTTGATTTGTCAACGTGCGACAAAATTTGTCAATTTTTATAAAACAAGTTTACATGTTTATAAAATCATTATAAATCAAATTTATATTATTATCATATCATTATTTAACCATTAAAAAGAGTTATTTACCATTTACAATAAATTTTCAAATGTATATTAAATTTTATCGAAATCCGGCTCTTGTAAATTTTGTCAATTTTGTGATAAAAGTTCAAAATCTTAATTCACTTCTAGAAATAGGTTTGTCATTCTTATTTGTTAGATGAAATATGATTATTTAAGTTTACAAATTCTATATTTCAATATTTAAAATCAATTAAATATCCAATTTCCAAAGTGGTAAAATTAAGGGTCGTTACATACTTCCCCCCTTAAAAGAATTTCGTCCCCAAAATTACACCGAACTTAAAGCTCACAATAGTTTGTCCAAACGTTATTTTACCAACTTATTTTCATATGATATACATAGATTAGTTGTATGAAATATCCTATTCGATCTTCTATTTCAATCCACAACTTTTCTTCTGAACTAGTATCGATCCCTCGATCCTCTAGTGTGGACTCTAACCAGGCTCTTTACTCAGAAACCTTTGCTTTCCTTGCATAGCTCTCAACTATGATAGAAAACTCAAGTACCCAACCATAACCCTAATCAATGTTCACCGTCGAGAATCGAGTGATAAATCCTTTTTCGGACCGATGCAAACACGTCAAAGTTCCGAACTCGAATCTTAGATCACAATTGTGTGAGGAAATGATTTACATATCTCATACCTACTTATTTATCTTCAAAAATCTTTTATGAAAACATTTCATAAATTTCCAAATATCTTCTTTTAAAGGTGAACATTTCATTCCAAAAGATTTAAAAAAAGTTTCATAACCATCTTTTAGTATAACACGTTTCTTTCTTTCAATATATTTATGCAAAATAGTTATATCTTCTTTCCAAAGAAATCAATTATCTTTTATTTGGAATACATCATTAAAACCTTATTTCAAAGCTCTTTTTGAATATTCTTTGTTAATACATCTTATTATAAATTTTATCTCCAAAATTATCTCATGTTTAGATAGCTTCCCTTTATCGCCTTAAGCTTCCTCCAAAGACTATGCTAAATCTTATTTTTTTTAATTTATCCTTTACTTTATCTTAAATATACATTTTCAAGATATATTCTTAAATAAATAAAAATTTAAATTCTTTGTTTTTTCTATTACGCTATTTCTTTATGATATTCTTTTGAACCTTTTTACTTCTGAACATCTTATTAGATTTGATCGAAGATAAGATAGAAGAAGTGCATCTAGAGGATAATCAAAAGGAAGTTCATTAATTAACATCATATTCATACATCCATTTTTAACCCTAACTGGCATTACAAACTTTTAGAGTAACTTCCCTAGGGAATACACTATCACATACTACTATTATATAGATACTTAGACTACTATATACTATTATCGAATTCCTTTTGAGGTAGACGGTGTTTTATCTTGGGGGCCTAAGTTAACCACTTTCATTCTTGGACAGTCCTTCATTAAGTGTTTCCCTTAAAAGCACCAAATACAAGTCCATTGGGGGGAATCTTTGACCTCATATCTTAGTTTCTTGCATCGGTAGCAGCCCATTTTCTTCTTTTTAATTCTTGGTTTCTTCTTAGTTTTAGGACATTTATGTAGAAAATGTCCCTTCTCTTTACACTTGAAACAGACTATATCATCCCGATCAGAACTTTTGTTTCCCCTCTTCTGCTTCTTACTTCGCTTAATTTCATACATAACTGCATAATGCCCTTTCCTACCACAATAGTAACAGTCGGTGTCAGCAAAGGGTCCTAGTTTTGCTTTTTCTTCTTCTTCTTTTTGTGCACTTGCTCTTCAAGCTTGCTTTGGAGTCATCCAAAACTCATCACTCGACATATAATAAGTCATTCTACCCCTAAGTGATATTCCAAGATTAGAATTGTTTATACCATTTCCATTTCATTTTATTCAAACATCTTTTATCCAAATACTTATTTCAACTTGTTTGGATTTGAACTTGCCTTCATCCTCTAATGATAAGAAAAATAATTTATCAAGTGTTCAATACCATTTGCCCAAGCCAACATATGATTGATACTTAGAAGATTTATCACTAGACTAATTAAGACCTTATCCATGGGACTTCCCTAAGGGAAAGTATCTTATAAATTTCCCTAACTACACAAAATTTTATATCTTTTGAAAGCCATTCCTTTATATGCAAAATATAAAGTTTTCAAAATAGTGTGTTGATATGTCTTGTTAAGAGTTTAGAAATACATATCGATACAATTGTACTTCGCATATCGACCAGAATTTATAAACCACTCAACCGATAAATCAACACAACATTTTTATATCCAATAACAAATACGCACTCATATATATAATATAATAAAACTCATTCTAAGGTATTACTAACCCTATCTCTAATGAGTTACTCATCCTAGGGTATTACTAACCCTATCTGTAATGAGACTTACCCCAACAAAGCCTAGGTGTTCGCTCAACCTAAGCTCTGATACCAAATGTAATGGCCCGTTTTTTCGTACCCTTTGAATCGATAATAAACCACACATGTCTAACCCAAATTGCATGAAAAGAAGGATCATTAAGGGTAGAAAGAAAATAAAGACAGAACATAATCTCACACGAATGGAATAACATATTTTATTTGAATAATAATCTTTACAGTGGAAATTTTTAAAATACAATACCAGAGTCTAAACTAGATTCAGCCTGGACAGTTATAAACTTCTGTCCTTATAAATACTGAAAACAACAAAACAAATGCAATATATGTAGCGGATAAAAAAATACGTCCATACGATGATGAAGATCTCCAGGTCTCCTCTGAAAACTACAACTGTCTTCAACTAAACCTGAAACTACTCGGATCTGAACCGAGTATTAAAAATACCTAGATTTGGCTTGATAAACCAGCGTGAGATACTTGAAATTTTAAATGCATAGATCATGACGATGCTATCAAAACCTTTGAAAAAAATGGTATCTCATAAGACCACGCCCACACATAAACATTGATGAGTTTTTATCTTATGATAACCAAAACACTTTTATATCAAAATACACTTGATATTATTTTTAATGACATTCCTTTAAAAACACTTTTCAAATAAGATATCAATATCCGGACTAAGTCTAAGGTAATATATCCAGACTAGGTCAACGAAATATACCAAACAGAATATATGATACAAAAAGGGGGTAGCTGAAATGTTTGCAAGTCATTCCAGCTATTTTGGGACTACAATCAAATCTGTAAAGCTCGTATTGGAATTGGATTTTCCAACATGATAGGGAACTAGTGGCCTTTTCTCCAATCCACGCATAACAAACATAGTTCCCGCGGTGCCTTAATCGCTTTTCTCAAGAAAGTCACCTGGAGCTGTACTTGCTATACTACTACTGACAACCGGTAGTTCCCTACTTTTCTCAAGCTAACCACTTTATCAAAATGGGGCAATAAATGCCTTGAGACATGTTTTTCCCCCAAAAGGCCCAACGTATTGGACACCACCATACGTACTCACTTATTCCAAATTTGTGTCTGTCAGACCACATAGTATCCCATATCATCTTCCGGGATGTGAGGCTAGTGAGGCTATGCTCAATTTCTTCAAAGCCGCGCTTTTCATACAAAACCATGCTTTGATCATAACAGGTTCCACTTTGAACACCACATTGTCATTCCACGTCACATGATTGATTTCTAGAAAAGTATAACTTCCTAAGCTCGTATGTCTCGGGAAAGGGCGTTAAGCTAAAAGAAGCTGCCTTCTCCGCCACCAACTGATATACATTTATAGAAACCACTTAAATGTGATTTAGAATACAATGTCAAACAAACATCCATACAAGTTCGTTCTGGGACTGAACGAAACCGAAGGCATTTTCCTCGGCCATTACTAGGCAAGAAGCCCTTGCAATCCAAAAAAATCTCCATAATGAGGAGACCACTGCTATAAAAAACTCTATAATGGGAGCAACCAAAAGCATGTCAACAAGCAGTCCTCACGCTATGAAGATCCTCGGTCTTCAATAATCATCATCTTCAACATGTCTTCACTTTCGAATGTATACATTGGTTCGAAGTGGTTTTCGGGTAGAAATCACCCAAATCCGACCCCGGTTCCTTCGAAGCCAATTATCAATTTAAAAGATGTTAAGTTCATATGTGGATATCAATCATCAATCAATGACTTCGTCTTTTATTTAAATAAAATATCTTTCTTAGATATATTCTTTTCAATTTATTCAATTTTCATTTCAAGAGTATATGGAATCATTAAGCCTCATTTATCAAATCATTTAGTTTATTTCAAACTTTCTTAAATCCTAGAATAATTCCAAATCATTTTCTCTTTTACTAGGGGAAACTTTTCCAAAACATTCATTAAATCTTAATCAAAGATTTCTTTTTGTCTTAGAGTAATTTTAAGTTAATTCATTCTTTTGCTTTGGATAATATTTCAAATTTCCTTACTTAACACTCGATCCAAATTCCTTAACTTTTAGACGGGTCAAAAATAATGTTATCTAAGACATTGTATACTGTAAACCCTAAGATAAATCTTAGCAAATATTATTGAGTAAATAGGATCATAAAAATCATTCTAATTTTACTCAACATCAATTTCCGTATTCAACAAGTGTTATGGGCGGAATAATGGTGAGATCACCTTTTAAATTCCACGAATAGGATGAGTTCCCTCTTCAGAATTTAATACCAAGTATAAGAAGATTATCTCTATGCAATCCAAGTTGTAGTTTATTCAATTTGGAGATTGCTTAAATTTTGGATAATACTTATCTTCTTTAATTTTGGAAAACTTAATAAAATATTTTAAAGCATCCGGGCTTTCCCTTCGATCTGTTCCACCCCTCACCTAAAAAGAGAAAACATAGGCCACGTAAGTTCAGGATACTGGTTACTCCATAACTAAACTTAGTTGAACACCTTGTTTTATCTTCCCAGATCTTACATGCGGGACAAATGTACTAGTTGTTTCCGCATACTCAGTTATTAGCTTTTATTTTGGAATTGATTATAAAGATTCCAAATTATCTTTTAAAAGCTTAATTATCCTTTTAAAAACTTTCACAATTGATTCTAAAAAAATCATTAAGTTTAAACTTTCTTTCAAAAGTCATAGAAACGGCAGCAGAAAAGTGCTGCGGAAAGTGCTTTAAAAGCTTATTTGATTTAAACAACTTTTTAATATTTGAAAATTCATATTTTCCATTCCAAATCTCTTTTAAACCATTTTGATAGATTTATCAAATTTATTTCATATTTTTTATCATTACAAAATATCATTTATAAAGAAATTCCCTTTTTGGATCACGAACTGCAAAATCGCGATGTTTTTAGAAAATTGTTTTGGACATATTTCAAACTCTACTTGATGAAATCTTAATTTTCTTTCATCTTTGGAAAACTATGGATATAATAGACTCGAAAATTCTTATCTCGAAGAATTCCGAGCTATATTCTACTTTGTACACTCATTTAACTTTTAGGGCGCGAAATCGTGAACTACCGTTACGCGACGCGCCTAGTTTTGACTTGTTTTTCAATTTTTTTCAAACTTCTTGGAAACACTTTTAAATATTTATAAAACATTTATAAATCATTTTAAACTCATTTTAAACAATATTTTTATATTTCAAACTCATATTCCATTTAATTTCATTATATTATATTATATTGTTATAATATCATTTTTAATCTTTTTAGATATTTTGAAATCATTAATAGATTAAATAATTTCCATACACATATTTATATGGATTTAATTTCATTTAATTAACTATGGTTAATTACTAATCATTTCTCTTATCATTTATCAAACAAGTTATCAACCACATAAACAATCACATAATCAACCAATTTGCAACCAAGTTATCAAACATTTAATCATTCAACATATTTAAACTTTCAAATCATTATACTTGAAATAATTTATGGATTAATTAGTAAATACGAGTACTCCCTATTAGTTCCACTCCACCAATCTTTTTCGTAGATTTTCCTTTTGATTCCAACAGCACCTCCTTCTCTTTTTCTTACTCCGGAGCTTCAGGAACTTGCTTTCTTCCTTCCAAATGGTTCGGGCATGCCCTATTCTACCTCTTCCTCCATCATTTCTTAACCTCTTAGATGTTAAATCATGTTCTGATAACGATATAAGAACCTTGGCGAAGTTTTGTGATGTTTGGAGTTGATTTGATATGATTTTAAGAAAAGTTAGTGCGGAAAGAGAAGAGAAGAAGCCATTAGAGAGTGGAAGAAAAACTTGAAACAGGAAGAAGAAGATGGAAATTTGTGTGAAAGAAAGTGAGAATGAATGTAGGTATTTATAGGAAAAAGTTTGCAATAAATTATTATTATGTAGAATGACCAAAATACCATTTACTTACTTTTCAAGCAATTTTTTTTCCACACTTAACATCACATTTCAAATCTTGCTTTATGTCACTTTCACTTAAGGAGTAAGAAAAGTAAAGTAATAATTATGTTTGGTTTGACTTGACATGTTTTGAAATTTTGTGCTTACTTTTTCTTAATGAAATTCTAGAATTTTCTAAGTATGTTTAGTAAAAGTAAACTTGATTAGTGAATTAATTAATACTTATATTATTTGAATATATGTTCCTATATAAGAAAATAAAGATGGGACAATGTTGCGACAACTTTTAATGGACAAAACGTTGATTTTCGACAAATTGTATTACGTTCACATTTTGACGTTTTTGTTAAACTATTTACTTATGTAAACCAAAAACAAAAATAAGTTTTTCATCATATTTAATTAATTAAAAAAAGTTCATTTGAGTTATAAAACCATATTTAATAATATTAAAATCTAATTGTAAAAATACGACGTTGCTTTGTCAACGTGCGATAAAATTTGTCAATTTTTATAAAACAAGTTTACATGTTTATAAAATCATTATAAATCAAATTTATATTATTATCATATCATTATTTAACCATTAAAAAGAGTTATTTACCATTTACAACAAATTTTCAAATGTATATTAAATTTTATCGAAATCCGGCTCTTGTAAATTTTGTCAATTTTATGATAAAAGTTCCAAATCTTAATTCACTTCGAGAAATAGGTTTGCCATTTTTATTTATTACATGAAATATGATTATTTAAGTTTATAAATTCTATATTTGAATATTTAAAATCAATTAAATATACAATTTCCAAAGTGGTAAAATTAAGTGTCGTTACATCTGGAAACCTAAAAATCCTTACAAGTTACAGCTACAATCAGATAATTACATGATATAGTTTTCGAATGCTACTAATTATGGAAATATCGTTGATAATGGACCTAATACATTCCAATCTCGCTACATCATTATGCAACAATGGAAACTAGGAATGGAGATATATAGAGACAATATTACACAAATGTCTATTTGGTTAAATTATTTAATCTAGAACTAGATCATTAGGATGTCAAAGCTCTAAGTAGAATCTCAAGCAATTTGAATTCCTCTTAAGCTTGATGTAGTTACCTCTGAAATGACTCGAATGAAGTATGCCCGAATACTTTTTAATATCAATCCTGCGAGTGACTACAAGGAAGAGATTAAAGTGAAAACAAGTATGGGTGAAGTAACAACAATTAGGGTTGTGTATGAATTTTAACCTTATATTTGTATTTTTTGTGGCGTATTTGGCCATAAAACTGATATATGTCTACACAAATCTAAAGCTATATGGCAAAAGAAACAGCAAAACGAGACAACTAACAATCAAGCATGTACTACAAAAGATAAGGATAAAGAAGTAAAGATAATTCAGAGGAGAAGAATGAGACTCGGATCAATGCATCTGTATCACATAAAGTAATGAATGAAACAACATAGAAGTTACCTGAATATGTAGCAAAGAAGCAAACAGATGTTTCAACAACATCAATTTCAAATCCATTTGATGTCTTGAGTACCGATGAAGAGGATTCAGAGTAGAACACAAAGGGTGAATCTACTCCTACTACACAATGGTTTAAAAATGAATCTAAATTCTTGTATTAATTCTTGGAATGTTAGGAGGATTAGTAATGATTTCAAAATGAATCAAGTATTAAACTTCCTAAAAGACAAATAAACCAAGCATAGCTGATTTATTGGAAAATAAGTTGAATAAAAAAAATATAGACAAATTTATGTCCAAAATGAATAAAAATTGGGAACTCATTCATAATAACGACTACAACACCGAAGGCAAAATACTCCAACTCCGGGATAGAAGTTGTTAGCAAATGACAGTTTTACAAAAAAGTACCCAACACATTACTTATAAAGCTATTAATACATGTGATTTTATTATGTACTTAACTATTGCGTATGCAAGTAATATGTTTTCAAAAGGGGAAAAACTTTAGCAACAACTGACCAGTATATCTAGTTCATAAATGCTGCTTAGCTACTTGTTGGTGAATTTAATAATGTTTTAAACCCTATGGACAAGAAAGGGGGATTGTCGGGCCCCTTCTCTCATCTTAGAGGGTTCACAAATATCCCCTTGCATATGGCCTAGTTGAAACTAAGATACAAGGATATAATTTCACATGGAGGAGAAAAGTGATTGCTACTCACATAGATAAAGTGTTGATAAATGATGCTCTACTACAAAACTATCCAAACTTATCAGTTATTGCATGTGCAATGATTTTGAGAGACCATACCCCTTTCATCATTAAAATACACACACAAACTATACAAGATAAAGGGAAACCATTCAGATATGCTAACTCATGGAATAACATGGAGGGATATGAAGACTAGATAATGTCAACACTTAACTACCCTACTTGGGGTGACCTAGTGGAAAAACTTATGTACAAACTGAAAATGTTTAAGAAAAAATTGAAATCTTGGAATAAATCATGACCAAAAACTTATGAAGATATCAAAAGCGTAGAAAAATTCAATGAAAAACTCCTACAAGCTGATAAGTATCCAGAAGATGTTTCCTACTTTGAAGAAATGATGGAGGCGAACATAAAGTTAAAGAAACAAATGCAATTACAAACTATTGATGCAATTCAAAAATCAAAAATAAATTGGCTCACTGAGGGAGATTATAATTCCATATTTTTCTATGCAAAAATATTGATGAGAAGATATAAAAACAACATTCAGGCATTAATCAATGCTGATGGTGATATTGTTGAAATATTAAACTTGATTTGTTAATTTCTAGAAGTTTCTTATTAAAGTTTCTAGAGTCTTCTTGTATTTGATAGAATTTGGTGAGAGCTCTAGATTTTATATTAGTTGCTAGAAATAAGAATCATATAATAGTTATGTTTCTAGAGTTGCCTAAAGAGTCATTTCTAGAGTTGTCAAATGAGTCATGTTTCTAGAGTATTCTATATCTAGAATGTTCTACTGAGTCATATAAATAGAGGAGCTCTCCCCTTATTTTGTATTAAGCAAGAAATAAATCATCAATAAAGAAAAGTTTTCTACAATAAAATAAAATAAAAACTCCTCTTTTTTATATTCTCTCCCTCTTTCTCCTAAAAATATTCAACAAAGTGGTATCAGAGCAAGAATTTTTTTTAAAAAAAGATAGGGATGGCGAATAATGGTGTTCCCTTACAAGTTCCAATGCTCACCAAGAACATCTATGATAATTGGAGTTTAAGGATGATGGCTCTTTTTGGAGCACATGACGTGTGGGAGATAGTTGAAAATGGCTATACTGAACATGAGAATGAAGATGGTTTATCTCAAATTCAAAGAGATGGTTTGAGAAAATCAAGGACAAGGGACAAGAAGGCTCTTTGTCTAATTTATCAAGCATTGGATGATGATACCTTTGAAAAAATTTCTGGATCAAAGACGGCCAAAGAATCATGGAAGAAGCTTCGAATGTCTTACAAGGGAGCTGATCAAGTCAAAAAGGTATGTCTTCAAACTTTAAGAGGAGAGTTTGAAACTTTGCATATGAAAGAAGGTGAGCTTGTTTCTAATTACTTCTCAAGAGTTCTAGTGGTTAGTAATAATCTTAGAAGAAATGGTGAGAAGTTAGATGATGTAAGAATTATGGAGAAGATTCTTATATCATTAGATCCAAAGTTTGAACATATTATCTCCATCATTGAAGAAACAAAAAACTTGGAGACCATGTCAATAGAGGAACTTCTAAGCTCATTGCAAGCTTATGAAGAAAAGAAAAGGAAGAAGGAAGAGACCGTGGAGCAAGTCCTTAAGACACGGATTGATTCAAAAAAGGAAGAAAGTAATCGAAGCCAACAAAGATGGGGTGGTGGCCAAGAAAGAGGAAGAGGTCGTGCATATAGACATGGACGAGGTTGGAGGCCCAACTATGAAAACAACAGCAGCAACAACAATAAAAGAGGAGAAAGCTCAACAAGAGGTCGTGGGAGAGGAAATTCAAGGTATGATAAGTCACGTGTTAATTGCTATAATTGTGAGAAATTTGGACATTTTGCTTCTGAATGTAGAGCTCCAAAGCATAATAAAGTTGAAGAGAAGACCGATTACGTTGAAGAAAGAAGTCCAAAAGATGATACTTTATTGTTGGCTTACAAGGAAAAGAAAGATGAGTTAATATCTAAAGGATTTTGGGAGATTGTCAAGAATGATTTGGAGAGCATGTCGCAAAATGATAAGAAAGCATTTGCGAAATTACGATGGAATGATCATCGTGCTCATGTTGTGATAATTGGGAATGTCGATGAAGTAGTGTATGATTATATACTTGGAGATGGTTCCGCAAAAGATTCGTGGAATTTGTTGAAAGAAGTATATGAAAAGAATGATACAATAATAATAGAAGAAGACAATCTGATTGATGAGAATGAGAAAAGGAAGAATAGCGAGGAGGAGAAAGATGCTGAAAAATTGTTGAAATTTGAGGAGCTAGAGAAGAATAAATTGGAAGAAGAAGAAAAACGTATAAAGGATGAAAATGAAGAAGGTGACGAAAATAAAGTAAGCGTAGATAACGCCGATGATGAAGAGTACAAAAGCAAACAAGATGAAAATGAAGAAGACATAAATCAAAGAGATGAAATTCAAGAACTTGGAAGAAATTTAAAATATGAGCAAAAATCTGTAGAAATGGAAATGGAAAATGTTAAAGAAATAGAAATAGAAATAATCAAAGAGGAAGCCAAAGAGGAAAGCGATGAATTTCATGATCACGAAAACAAGGAGATGAGCAAAGCTTATATAATTTTGAACACATCTAATTTTCAAGTAATGTTTTCGAAATGACATGCAAAAGTGAAATTTGGAAAACATACATAGAAATTGGATTGCTCAAAAATCGCAAGAGCGAAGTTACGAAAGAATGCAAAGATAAAGTATATGGTTTATTCAAAATTTATGTTACTGAAACAAGGCGGATGTTGGAACGCTTACTTTATAGAAAATTCTATTGTGATGAAGAAGGACGAAATGAAAAAAGTAAAACAAGAATCCTTGAACTTGCATTATAGATCTCGACGTTTGGTAAGAAGGCCAGCGCAATGAAGAAAGTCTGGATAATATCTTTATTCCTACCGAAGCATGTGAAATACAAAGATTTCAAGCATTACCTGGTACTACAAAATCAAGTTTACAAGAGGGTGTTGAAATATTAAACTTGATTTGTTAATTTTTAGAAGTTTCTTATTAAAGTTTCTAGAGTCTTCTTGTATTTGATAGAATTTGGTGAGAGCTCTAGAATTTTATATTAGTTGCTAGAAATAAGAATTATATAATAGTTATGTTTCTAGAGTTACCTAAAGAGTCATTTCTAGAGTTGTCAAATGAGTCATGTTTCTAGAGTATTCTATATCTAGAATATTGTCATATAAATAGAGGAGCTCTCCCCTCATTTTGTATTAAGCAAGAAATAAATCATCAATAAAGAAAAGTTTTCTACAATAAAATAAAATAAAAACTCCTCTTTCTTATATTCTCTCCCTCTTTCTCCTAAAAATATTCAACAGATATCACATATGACCTAGCTGCTATACAAGATCAAGCAATCTAATACTATATAAATACGTATAACAAATAAGGTCCAGAGTGTGATCAGTTTGAAGATATTCAATGAAGAAAATTGGTGTACGAATATGGAAAACAACATATGTTACAACCAATTACAGAAAATGAAATCAAACATGTTGTTTTCTCGGTAAAGGATGAAAAGTCACCAGGACCAGATGGACTATCAGCTAAGTTTTATAAACTTCATTGGAATCTTATTAAAGATGACCTGAATTCTACTTTTAATTATATTTTCAAAAATCAAGAAATGCCTGAAGGCTTCAATCACACTTTTTTAACTTTGATACCCAAAAAAAGATAAGCTTTCAAGCATTTCTGATTATAGACTAATTGCTTGCTATAATACGTTATATAAAATTATTTCAAAAATAATATTCAGCAGGATTAAAAATGTTTTGCCATTTTTAATTTCAGAAGCTTAATCGGCTTTTGTACCAGGGTGAAACATATCAGAAAATATATTGTTTTCCTATGAGTTTATCATAAATTTCAATAATAGGGGAGTTAAATTTTTTTGCATAAAAGTTGACCTATAGAAAGCATATGACAAAGTGAACAGAAAATTCATCTGCTACATGAAGGAAAGGATGGGATTCCCACAATGGTCGGTTAACTTGATAAACAAATGCATCGGCACACCGACTTTTTCTATGATTATAGATGGCATATCAAGGGGTTATGTCACTTCTACAAGAGGAAAAAGAATAGGAGACCCTTTGACCCCTTATTTATTTACTATTATTATGGAATTCATGTCATTTAAACTTGAAAACACAGTTAGAAATAAACATGTTATTCCTATTAATAGTAGGCAACCATGTATCTCACACCTTTTATATGCAGATGATATTATGATCCATGCTACTACAGAAATACAAAGTGCTCAGTTCATACATGATTTATCAAAGAAAATGGAAAATTTTGCTGTTCTTAAATTCAACAAACTCAAAAGTAAAATATATTTCAGTACAAGCTGCAGCAATAAAGAGTATATTATGCAAACTCTAGGGCTACAAGAAGGCAAGTTACCAGTCAAATATTTGGGTATACCTATATATATCCACTGACTACTTACACTATTCAGAGTGCTCCGGCATATTTCAAAGAATTATGGACAAATTTGATAACTGGGACAACAACATGTTATATATGGCAGACAGAGCCGAACTAATTCATACAGTGATTACACCTATGGTACTATATTAGTTGCTTGTATATTATGTTCCAACTGCAAATATTGTTAAAATAGACAGCCTTTGTGCTGATTTTTTTTGGGGAGGCAAAACACATAAAAATAACATGTAGTAAGCTATGTCGACCAAAATAAGAAGGGGCATTGGTTTAAAAAGTTTTAATGAGTTAAGAAAGGTTGCAACTCTTAAACTCATATACAAATTGTCCTTCACTAAAAATCTATCAATTTGGATGAAAAGGAAATATTGTAGCAAAGATAACTTCTGGACTATGAGCATCAATAATAACATGTCTTGTACTATAAAAAATATGTTATGGCACAAAATTGAAGCACTACAATGTATAAACATGTGAATTGCAGATGAAGAAAACACATTTATATGGACCGATCCATGGATAAATTGTAGATGCTTGGTTAACATACTTGGCTGGGACAGATTTCATATTAGTGAATGCAAAGGTATGAATGTGTTTGCATTAATACAAGTAATTCGATGGGACACTTCCAAATTTACAGAGATTAGAAGGAATTATCAACCAAATACATATTCGTAATGACCAGCAACAAGATTATTAGACTTGGATGGACTTGTAGGAATTTTCTTTTTCCAAAACATGGGAAATTAGCGGACAGAATCATGACAATGTTGCTTGGTGCCCTATCATACGGAACTCTATTAATAGTAGGAAAATGTCCTGCCATGCTTATAGAATTATGCTACGAAGAGTAAACACTAAAGACAGACTTCTAGAGTGGGGAATAGACATTGATGATAAATGTGTACTGTGTGAAGATCAAGAAAAAACTATCAATCATTTATTTTTCAACTGTTCATACAGCAAATATCTATGGACACTAATAAAAATTAGATTGAGCATAATAGAGAATAATGATACTTGGGACGACCGCATTCTTGAACCAAAAAACGAGCCATGAAGGGTAGAAGAAAACAAAAAAGATAAGAAGAAACTAAACAATCACATAATCTCACCACAAATCAGAGCAACATATAATACATAACATAAGATATTACATAGTCATTCCCATAATAATAATACATCAAAATCATGACAATACAATTTCAACTGGACAGTTATACTGCCTGCCCATCACAAAATATATAGATCATACATAAACACAGCGGAAATAAATATAATAAGCTACGGTGAAGCCACCTGCTCCAGCTCCTCCAATATACTTCCTTAGAGAACCTGGATCACTTAGCTACTCATACAAATTTGAGTACCCTAGAGTTTTAGGAAAAAAAATAAAACTATGGGTCAGACATGGATCTGGTGTGAGTAAACTCAAACAACTTAATTCTTACTCTGTAGAACACTTTGAAATCAAAGGTATTTCATAAGACCACGCCGCACATAAACACGGACGAGTTTTTACCTTACGATAATCATAACACTTTATATAGAAATCCAGTGATATTATGATAATGTCTAGGATTTTCAAGTAAAATAGAACATAGCTAAAATGCTTGCATATCATTTCAACTTATTTGGGTACAACTAAAAACGTACGACACTTATTGGAGAATGGATTTCATACAATGACTGGACTATTGGGGTACCGCTCGTCATAGTGCATCTCTAGAGAAGATAACACCAAGGTCGAAACTATCGACCCCTGCTGACACAAGACCGACTTACCCTTTACTGGAGAATACCGAATAAGATCACCCCACGGTTGGGATCAGCAACCGTACTGAAGCATACATAAGTTGATAGTAGGGACTCTAGATAGTGACAACCTTACCTTAGTGGGAGCGACCCACCTAGCCTTACTGCATCTCCCATGTTTTAGTCATTCCTGGTTGATGAGGCCTGAGGCTACGTTTACCTTTATTATAGCATTGCCACTTGGAATGCTAACATTGCCTTCCATATGTTGACACAATGTCAAAACTCATCCATACATGTCGTTTAGGAGATGAACGAACCGAAGGCACTATCTCCACTACCCCATTTTGGAATCACCCTCAGGGTTTGTAGCAAATAGCCCTTACACTTCTAAGTCTTCATCTTGGTCCTTACCTTCACTGTTTCCAATTCGAACGTTTACATTGATTCAAAGTGGTTTTCGGATAACAACTAATGTCTGATCCCGATCTCTCCAAACCAACATTCGATAATTTTAAAGGGTCAACTTGTTTATAGTGGATCATTCCACTATCAGGGTGTAATATTTACATATGTACATACACTCCATATGTTTAGATTATCATGACCTGCTTATCAAATTAAACCCCTTGCATTCATCACGTTCCCGAAGTGAGGTATTTGTGATAAGTACAAGTCGACTTACTTCCAGTAAAACGCATCACCGTTTTATTACAACCGCTTTAATTCATTTGGCTACTTAATAGCATGGACAAGAGATCCTTGGTTTTAAAACAATTCACTTAAACAAGAAAATTGGTTAAAAATAAATAACCGGTAGGGTTTTAAAAGAAACCTTAAAAACAAATAAACTTTAATTAAATCATAAGTTTAAATTCAATTAAACCTTAATTAGTCCTTAATTAAATCAAAATTAAGTCATTAACAATCCTAATTTTGTCTATAATTAAACCTTAATTTTACTTTAATTATATAACATTTATTTAAGAAATTAAGCCTTAATTAAGTGGATAACTAACCTTTAATTAAATAACTAACTCTAGTTAAATAATTAATTAAAATAAAATAAACTTTATTAAATAAAATTAATTCCCTTTTATCTTAATTAATCATTAAACTTACTTAATTAGAAATAATTAACTTAGTTAATAATTTCTTAAACTCTAATTATTTAACCTAATTACTTAATTAATTAATTACTAATTACCCAAATTAATTTAACTTAAATAAATTAATTATTAAATAAATAAAAACTTAAAATTTTTGACTTACTTAATGAATTCAAAATGGGTTTTCAACAACAATCCAAAAGAAAACACTTAAAACTTGAAATCGTGAAATTTTCCGAACTGCATCCATAACGACTATCGTCTATCGCTATAAACACATTTCGCTAGAATTGATTTCCAGGTGAAATCTTCACTTTTACTAGAGCTACTACATCTTTGAAAACACAAATGGGAAAGTTTTGAAAACTTAAAACAAAGGTAAAAACTTGGAAAAACATTTTCAAAATCCGAACCTAGATAATAGCTTTTGTTTTCAAATCAGATCTCAAGTCCTTTGCGACTTTTCAAGGTGTAAACTTCACAACATTTACATTATATACACATGGTTTGTTTTCATAAACATACTACCATAATATCATACCCCATATCACATATCCATATCCATATGCATATACAAACACATCAACATATCAACCAACCACCAAATCCAAGTTCAAACATAAACATATCATCATATGTCATCAATACGACATGATAATTCAATATAACAATCTCCATATTTTTATAACATATAGTCCATCAAAATCAAGTTAATTTCTTTTCCAAAAACAAAAGTTTTACTCACCATAAATTTTTTTAAATCAAAGCAACTTTTGCCGGATCTTTAAAACACTTTCGAAACTTGCAAAAATAGAACTTTTGGACCCTTGAACACTTGAATTGGGCATGGCCAATTGGGTTTGGTCTCGGCCTAGGCCTTGTTGGGTACGACCTTGGGATGTTTGGGCTCGGCCCTAATTGTTTTGGGTGGTGGACTGTTGTATTTTGGAAGGGGAGATGTTGAATGGTTTGTAGAAATGGTTTTGTGAATAAAAGAGGAGATTTTAGTTAGAAGAAGCGATTTTTTCTCAAACTAGAGAATATGAAGAGAAGCCATGGAAATGTTTATCCAAGCTCTTAGGAATTTTTGAAATAAAGAGGAGGGTTGTAAAATGAGAAACATGAAAGTGTAGTGGTATTTATAGGCTTAGGATATTAATTAAAATATATGTAAGTGCTTATATTAAACTATATGTATGCATGCATAGCCATACCTCCTCCTCTCCTTCAAAACCGTTCATAATACCCCCTCCCCTTGCTTTCACTATTCATGCCATGTCTTTAGTGTACTTGTGTTGAAAAAGTGTATTTTTATATGTATATATATGTATATATTTACTTACTTTTATTAAATAAGATCTTATATGTTAATATGTTTAAGTGTGTAAATGTGTACATGCATATATACATGTACACAACATGTTAAAGTAGTTTGTAATGTGTGCATGTGTGTTTAACATAGTGTTATGACCTTTAAAACAATTTTTAACCAATGAAAAATTGGTCTTTTGGAAAATAACTTCCGTTCACATTTTCTATTTTGCTATGAACTATATATTTTAGTAAACAAATTTTGAAAATGATTTTATCATCACTGACTATTATTTAAAATAGTTTTATTTATTAATAAAAATCCATTTATTAATTATTTAAAATATAATTAAATATTCATTTAAATTGCGATTACTTTCCGGGTCGTTATAATACTCCTTTATAGTTAGAAAGTGAGATCCAACTTATCAAGCAGAAATTCCACGGCTAGGACTGGATCAGCCAGCCAGTATCTTATGCTTTCGTTGCTACCATTTACCACCTCTGGCAGGAAAGAAACAGTCGAACTTTTAATAAGAAAAGTATGAATAAAATCAAAAGAGCTAAATTGATACAAGTAGAGATTACTTATCTTATGAGGAGATCTTCAGCAAAAAGGAGTAGCAACTCGATGCATGTTTAGATCTTAAGGAATCGGGGGATTGAACTTCACGATAGTGGATGATTCTCTTGCGCCATTACTAGTAGTGAGCGGCTGAATCTCTAATTTTGAGCAGAATGTTTAGGGCTATTTTAAGCAGAATGTTTTGGAGAAATAAGGAGGTATGGGCCGGGCCGGGTTTTAGAAGTTGCGATTTATTTTGTTATATTTGTCAACAGTGTGTATTTGTATAGCGTTGATATCTATTGTAACTTGTTCGATGTCGTACTCCTTTCCCCTAATACTCTAGTAGGGTTTTTTTAAAGAGATGAATCGACTAGGTTGTCTTTAACGTCTTTAATAAAGAACTATTTCAATATATATATATATGACAAATTTTCAAAGTGGGCTAATTTTCGATACTATTTCGCATTTAGAGCTAGTTTGAATTTATTACCAAATAGGGTTGGTTTTAGCTCGGTCGGCATCAACATCAGCAGTTTTATAACTGCCAACGTATATGTGCAACTATGAGTTGCGCCTAAAGTGGATTAATATATGCGCTACTCATAGTTAGGCATATGCAAAATATTCATCAAATGGAAAAGTAGAACTATGAGTTGCGCATAAAGCTAACGTGCATGCCAACTCAGAGTTGCGCCTGCACGGCTTTCGTGCTCCCATATAAATGCAACAACAACCGGCCACCCACTTCACATCTCAAAATACACAAGGTTCCCATTATTTTTTGCTTGAGCCCATCCCTCCCAAACCACAAATTTTGATTTTTTTGATCAATTCCACTCAAAATTTACAAATTTCTTTACCAATCTTCAACTACAACAAATCTGTCACAGTGGAAGGGGAACTTCATCAACACAATACGATTTTGGTAATATCTAAACCTAGGTTTTTTTGTTAGTTTCTAATTTGCAAAGTATTTTTTTCTATTTTTAATAAACATTGTCACTTACCTTGTTCTAGGTGTTAGTAATTCAATTCGTAAATTGAATTAACCATAACTTGTAAACGATATTAAAAATTTGCATTTATGTTGCTTGAACTTTCAAAACCTGAAAGCGGTCTCGTTGATGGTACCATGTTATATTTGCAGGTTAATCACCTCGCAAATGTTAAAGATTTAATGAGAGTAATTTTTTATTTTCTAAATATAGTAAATAGTTTAAGATTTAATGACACATATTTCTATTGGTCTTCTAAATGTTTGTGCCAATGTCAATGTTAGATTACCTTATGGGGCTAGGTAAAAACCGCTAGTAATTTCTATTGAAAATTTTATGTTTTAGTACAATATTCACACAATATTTTGTTCATTGATGGTAGATGGGTGAAATATAGACATCAGAGAGATAATCTAGCTCATCATCCCACATTCTATCGCAATGAGCTCGATGTTATGAAGTAGCATAATGTTGATTGGATGTCATACATAGCTGAGATTGTACAGGATTTCCCGCCAATTTGCTTGGATGGAGAACAAACTTAGTATTCAAGAATCCCAATCATTTGCTTGTAAAGTGTGGCCATGCACTACTCGGATAGAGTGATGAGGCAATTTGGCCTACATCAACACTTACCAGATGTAGCCGGGCAAGTGTTTCCACACGGTCGGAATAGAGATTTGTATAATTCATATGTAGCAAAATGGGATCACCGGTTGGATTATGTACAAGTTGAAAGCGTACCAAGAGTCCCCATTGAACAATACTACAGTTGGTACTGGACTATAACGTGACGATTTGTTTTTAAAGAATTTTCTACTAGGTTGGCTAGATATGCTCCACGAGGATCCATGAAACGTGACTTGGTACATGTAAATAAATTTTCATCTCTTATCTCATTCAACTAGCTTTACTTGCTTATGCCAATACTTCTTTTATTTTAGGTTTAAGGGTTGTACCTCATTTCAAACAAAGTTGATGATGTTCTTGTAGATCCAGGAGATGAAGAACGAGTTAAAGGTAAGTGTTTCAACATCAAAGAAATTATCGAGTCTCTTCTTGGTAGACACAAGCTCGAACGACCACCGCCGTATGTGTTTCGCCCGCCCGAAGTATTTGCTCGTACATACCAACGAAGTCATTTTAGTGGTGCATTTGGTTCTTCACAAGGACATAGTTGAGGTCGGACCATCTCAACTGCCTTTGACCCAAACACAAAGAAGAAAACCACACAAACTTAGGAACTTAAGAAATTAGGTAGTATGGTACGTGTACTTAAGTTGTTTAATTTGGTTTGTTTGGGGTTATTTTTTTGAGCACGATAGATAGCATGTTCGGTTATTGTTTTGGGTTGTTGTTTTGAACTTGTATTGGCATTTAAAGTTGAACTTTGTTGACATATGAACAAGATATTACATCGTTTACTTGTTTTATGGGTTTGCAACTTGTTGCTGTTGTTTTCATGTATAGTTTGGATGAAATGCATATGATGCGCTTAAGTTGAATTAGATTTGCATGAAATATGTTGGTTTCGAATGAAATGCATATGCTTTTTCCGCATATATGAGATGATGTTTTAACAACAGCGCTCTGTTATATACACAGTAGCGCAACTTTGAGTTGCGCCACTATATAAAACTTCACGCACAACTATAACTTGCGCCTGTATATGAGCTTGCTCCTGGCCCAACAATAGCTTATAATACCCTTTACTCCTCTCAACTCCAACAGAGCTCTTCCAACTTATTTCAGAAACCTAAACTCTATTTCTTTTATTACAATTCAACTAAAAATATAACAAATCCACTCAAATTCGTTTAAATCGACAAAGATCAACATAAGATTTTGCTTTCTTTCTAGAGTTGAGGTAAAGACTTGAAACCCTTTTCTACTTATTTTGTTAAATCTATAATTGAAATTTAGTTTCTTGAAATTTGCTAGAATTATGACTACTGTGCCGATTATTGAAAGTGACTAAGGATCATAATATGGAATATTAACTAAGTTATCTACCAGTGCGGAATATAAATATAACAGTAAATAGTAAAGTAAATGACACCAGGGATTTTTATACTGGTTTAAACTTCTCGATCTACGTCCAGTCCCAGACTCCTTCTGGAATTTAACTATCAACCCTCTATTAACCCGAAGGAACAAATATTACACCGCCTGAGCAACCGAATAAGACTTCAACTGCCTAAGCAACATAATAGGACTTCAATCGCCTGAGCAATCGAACATGACTTGTAATACAAACAATATAAATTGCTTCTAACTGAGTATGCTCTTGAATAGAATTGATAAGTCAATAACTTACACCCTTCCTATAATCTTCCCCTTTGTGGTATATAGTATAATTCGTGTAGAAAGGAAGTTTAATTTATTCACAAATGAAATTGCTCTTGAATGTGCAAGTGATTAGAGCGAGAGTTTGAATGCAAATGGCAAGAGTTTTGATAATAAGAATATGAGATAGAATTAGAGAATCAGGCAATTAAAACAAATGAATTTGAAGGCTATATATAGTGTTTAATTGTTGCAACTTATCGTGAAAAGAGACGATCAAAAGATACAGAAACAACTCTTGAATCAAGGGTTTTTTCTATTTGATGAAGTAAGTGTCTTTTCATAAATATAGCCGTTATGCAATTTCAGTCGACTGAACAAGAAAATTCAGCCAGCTGAAATATTCAAAATTCGAACCAGAGAGGAATTAGTATAAAAAACACTAAATTTAGTCGATTGAAATGGGTAGTTCAGTCGGTTTAACATTCATATTTAATTGTGCATGTGCACAGATATTCAATAGACTGAACTGGTCATTTCAGTCGCCTGAATTTAAGGTTTTTTGTCATATTCATTACTTTTTAGAAATATTTTTGTGTGAACAAGTGTAATAACAATTTTGATATATGAACTATGATTTTGAAGCTTTGAAATTTCATGAGTGTGTGCATCTACCACTTTGGAGAGATTTTAACGAAAATTAACTACTAAACTTAGACCGTAGACAAACCATTGACAATATTAACGCTTTTATCCAGAATCTGGTCTGCAATCTATTGCCGAGTAGAATAGTATCTTCTCCGGCAAATATTGTTGGTTCACATAATATTTATTTATATAGTTCCCACAATCAAAACATCAAAATACAAGGTTCTAACATTCTCCCTTTTTTTATAATTACAACTATGTAAGTTTGCAAATTTATAAAAGCAATTTACTTACTCCCTCTAAAGGAATATTCCCCCTACCAACAATTTCTCCCTCTTTGTCATCGACAAAAAGGAATAAATCGATAATATGAGAAATATATATAAGCGCAGTAATCAACATATATTGTATGGATAGGAAATAAACTTAGCATCATAGATAGCACACAAATAAACATGAATATTTAAATACGAGAGACAATGAACATTGTTACATAACAACAACAACAAGAAAACACAATAAACATAGAGGAAAATGTCTTAAAAAAATAAATACCATTAGATATGCATAAAAAAATAAAAAATAAAGTTCCTCACTATTCAAAGATTCTTCTTCCTCTTCTTCTTCGGATGTGGACCAAGTAAAAGGTGCGGGATTTTCAACAATACTGGTAGAGGTAGAGCCGGTACATGATATTTTCTCCCAAATTTTGTTTAAGAAACCTTTTATGGAATTTAGCTTCTTATTTTTTTACCACATTTTTCTCGACGGTAGCCAAACTTCGTCCAAGCTTACTTTGATTGCGAGAGAGTGTAACAAGTGCTTGCTTTGAAGTAATGTCACTAGGGAGCTCATGAATCTCATCGTCGTCTTCTTCTTCTTCTTGACGGGGAGGTTGCAAGGATGAAGAAGCGATATTTGTATCCCTTGGTTGAGGAATCCCTTGATCGCGATTTGCGGCCCATTGTTGGAGGCTTATTATTTGTTGAGATTCCAGGCATTTTGGAAGACCCATAAGGCTTAGAGTATTCGATTTGAGCTTGCCAATGGTCGTGTAATCCCCGTCGGGTAAAGGAACTTAGAAGTTTTGAAGAATACACATGATGTAGGCTCCGTAGTGTATGGTTTTGTAGTTTCTTATGTGGTTAACCACGAGAAACTCTTCCAAAATAATATTCTCCCAATTAAGTCTTTGGGATGAGTAAATGGCATAGAGGGCTTGGAAGTCCCTATTGTAGACTTTCTCGTAGCAACCGATACGAGGTTGAAGTGATCGAATAAGAGCTTGGTGAAGAATACGTGCCTTCGGACTTAAGGCACTGGATTTAAGATTGTCAAATCATCCAATAGAAAAAGGTGAGAAACTTTGTCTCGATTATAGATGTCTACTTCGACACTATCGATATCCAACCCTTCGGATGGACTTCGCAATATGTGGCCAAGTCGTTGTAGAGGGAGATAAATTTTAACTCCGCAAACCAAAGTCCAAATACAATCATCTTTATTGCATGGATCTTGGTGGTCTAAATTCATGTTGGCGAAAAATAACTTAGTCAAGTGAGGATAAAGTTTGGCATTATTTGAGTCATACCCAATAAGGAGGTCGATACCACTAGATTCGGCAAGCTTTCAATAGCATATCCGCTGAAATCAGCAAACTTGACGAAAGCTCCTTCAAAAATCCAAGAATTTTTCATTGAATTAAACCAGGTCACCACTGTCTTGTTGTGAAGCCACCAACGGATTTGACTTTCGGAAGGACCGGTAGTGGATTCATGAGCGTGTTTGGTTCAGGATGCCATTGATTTGAATAGGTTTTTGAAAAAAAAAAGATTTTTGAGGTGGAGGCTGGGGCTTCTTTTGGAGTAAAAATGGGTTTGGCGAGTGGAATATGAAGAGGAGAGGAGAGTAAAGTAGTGATAGGATGAAAATTTGGTTTGGAAAGTGTGTATTTGTATTTTAAAAAACTTAAAATATACGGGACATCGACTGAAATGGGTTGCTCAGTCGACTGGTATGCAGGGTTTTGCATGCCGCAAGTTTGTAGGGTAAAATATTAACTAAGTTATCTACCAAGTGAAAGTGACTAAGGATCGTAATATGGAATATTAATTAAGTTATCTACTAGTGTGGAATATAAATATAACAGTAAATAGTACAGTAAATGACACCAAGGATTTTTATACCGGTTCGAACTTCCCGTTCTACATCCAGTCCCAGACTCCTTCTGGAATTTAACTATCAACCCTCTCTTAACATGGAGGAACAGAAATTTAACTATCCAATTAAGATCAAGCATTATCGTCCCATTCTTTATATTGATGGAATGCATCTTTATGGTAAATATCAAGGTATGTTGCTTATGGCTACAACAGTTGATGCAAACAACTCTCGTTTTCCTTTAGCTTTTGTTATTGTACGAACCGAACCAGTGGAGACATGCATATGATTTTTTTCATGCATGGGACACTTAATTCCATTTTTAAATGCAAGGTGCATTACATTCATTTCTAATAGAATGAAAGAAATCCCAACCGCCTTGTAAGAGAAATAGAGAAGACCGCATCATCATCATTTCTACATTCGTCATTTGAAAGCAAACTTCAAGAAGGCAGATTTTGGAAGCAAAATTTTGCAAAACTTATTCCATGCTTGTGCTGAAGCAACAGACGAGATAACATACAAAGAACTAAGAGAGCAATTAAAAAATATTAGTCCGACTGCCGATTGATGGATCGGTAGAAGTTTCAAACATAAGGATGAACAATGGGCTCTTTATAAGGACAGTGATGAACGATTTTGTATGATGACTACCAATGCTTTAGAGAGTTTCAATGGAGTTCTAAAAGGTGTAAGATCATTACCGGTGAAGGCATTAGTAGCACGTACCTTTCATTGTCTTAATAGTTACTTCTGTAGAAAACGTACTGATGGACTGGAGTACACATCTACACTCACGCCAACATATGTAAAAATTGCGAGGAATGCGGAATATGGACCTTAAGGCTAGAATGAACACTAGAGGGGGGGTGAATAGTGTTTATAAGAAATTACTAAATCTTTTTGAGTTATTGTTGATTTGTACACAAATGTATGCAATATTCAGACACAGATATAATCACAGAATCAAACACAGATGCAGAAATAAAGTAAATGCAGTAAAGGAAAGAACACACCGGATTTTATACTGGTTCGGAGTTACCCTACATCCAGTCCAGCACAACTAAGTACGAATTTCCTTTCAAAAGCAATTCAACACTTACAACCCTCGATTTCAAGGCCACGAGGTACACCCTCCAGAATCACAATCCTTTGGGTAGAGATACTTGATTTTCGAGCAACAAGTTCACCCAATTGATTTCTCAAGGCTACAATCACACCTTTTCTCACTTGATTGATTTCCAAGGCTACAATCACACCTTTTACTCTATTGATTACAAAGAAAGCCTATAACTATGAATAACACAAAGGATCTTGATGAGATAGTGATAGAGAATCAAACCAGAGATTATCTAGTTAGATTCAATGTTGATTTCGGCAGAGTAATGGTAAGAATATGTATAAAGAAATGTGGAAGAAGAAGAGAAGTGAAAAACTAGAAAATCTATATTCAAATTCGTTGAAACTAACCCCTATTTATAGAAGAACAACATCCATGTCCATTCGTGAAAGGTTATGGCGAATAGACACTTCTTTTGAAATTCAAATTTTTGAATCTAACTATCACTATGTCGACATAGGGTACTAGGGCATGTCGACATCCCAAAGCATTTTTTGAAGATTTGATTTTCTATTGAAAATAACCTTTATCTTATATTAAAAACTATTTAAACTTTATAAATATACTTGACTATAGTTAAAATACATATATAAATATAGAGAATAATATATATATAATTTTACTATAATTTTATATTTAAATCTAAGTATAAATATATTATAATTAAAAGATAGTTTAAAACAAACGAAGTTTAAAACAAGAGTTTATTAAAAACAAAAACAAAGAATATTTTAAGGCTAAAACATCTTTTTGAAAATCATTTGAAAAGATAATTTTTAAGGCTAAAACATTTTGAAAAGCAGTTTTGAAAATCATTCTGAAGTAGTTTTGAAAATCATTTTGAAGTAGTTTTGCAAGCTTCTTCCTGTAGAATATCTCATCATATCAGGATTCGAGAACTTGTACAAAACAAGGATGTTCGTGGGTTTGTAAGCCACTTGTCGTAGGTTTGTAAGCTACTTGTCGTGGGTTTGTAAGCCACTAAAAAGGTAGAAATGAGTTCCATCCCAAAAGAAAATTGGAGTGAAGATTTCAGTGCTATTATGAAGTTTTAACAGAATTCTAGACTTAATACTTATCTTGAAATCTTGAACTCTTGATAATCTAATCTTGATACTCATGAGTCTTCAATCTTGATATCTTGAATCTCTATACTGTACAGTCTTCATTCTTTGTACCTGCATGGTTAAATCCTGCATATACATATATATCTAAACTATAATGTTAGTATTTATATTTTATAATCTTATTCTAAGGTTGTTGTCATCAAAACCATCATCTCATGGACTAACAATCTCCCCCTTTTTGATGATGACAACCTTTGTTTATAAAATATTACTTCTATCCTAATAACTCCCCCTAAATCTAATAACTCCCCCTTAATCTGTGCCTAACTACCCTATTTTATATTTCTCCCCCTTTGTCATCAACAAAAACAAACAAACTCTAAACTATATAACTCCCCCTCATATATAATAGAGTATATTAAGAAATAACTATACTTATAGACATGATATTCAATCAACGATTATAAATATATCAATGTATATTTATACATTCATCAATCCACACCAAGTGTCAATCAAATCAATCAAAACAAACAATTTCAATCAAAGCAATCAATTCAAACAAAGTAATCAAATTAAATAAAGCAATCAAATTAAACGTTACGAGGAACTTCCACCCATCCTTCTTCTCCGAAAATAGGGTCTGCTTTGATGGCATCCCAATTTTCATTGTCATTTGTGAGAGAGACAGGATGATCTACTTCGTTATCATCCTTGTGCAGTGAAGAAATCATCCATCGAATTGCCTCGAAATGCCTTTCTTGCTCCTTGATCATCTGCATTTGACTCAATTCTAAGTGTCGCTGGTTACGAAGAATGAACGAGAGAATATTCTTGAATGAATTAAGAGTTTCTTCAAGATTCTCGGATAAGTTATGAATTGGATTAGCCATTTTTGAAATTGTGAGAAGAATGAGAGATAGAATACATAAGAAATAATATTCAGTAATGAATTCTGGAAGAAATGGGTATATATAGGTGTAGAAATTCATTTGAAATGAATAGACATACGGTAGTTATTCAAATTTCAATTCAAAATGAAGTGTCATTTCTGACCAGTACATGTCGACATGGTCATAGAGGGTATGTCGACATGAGGCAGTGAAATTTGATGGTAATTTTGATTTTGTGAATAATTGTGTATATATATATTTATATAATATACTAACATTTATTCAAGAGATGAGATAAGCTAGATAATAGAAAATAAATTCAATTTCATTGCATAGAAGAGTGATACAATGATTAATCATAAACAACTACATAAACACTCAAATTAAAACAAACTTAAACTAATTCGACATGATATGAAAATATAGAACTAGTTAGAGGATGATGAAGATGAAGATAATCCAAGTTTCTTGCTGACTTTGGAGAAAAACTTGTTCATCTTGGATGATATTTTGTCCAACTTCTTACTAACGGATCTTTTAAGAACCCGTTAATTCTCAACAATAATCTTTTGGTTTTTGAGAAGGGTTTTGTTGGTAGGATTGGAGGGATAATCAATACTTTCTAGGGATGTCTCACCTTCTTCTTCTTATTCTATTTTCATTTCATCCCCTTCTTCTTCTTCTTCCTCTTCCTCTTCCTCTTCCATTTCTTCATGAGCCAAACGCTCTTCTTTTTCGGCAAGACTCTCATAAGGTTGAAAAACATATGGGATTTTCATGAGAGAAAAGTTTGAGATATTAAAAACTTTTCTTGAAATAAATTCTTCTCCTTTGAAATTTACTCCAAAATAGTTGAAAATTCGAGCAAGGTAAATTCCATGATATAAAGTGTTTTCTCTCATTTCAAAATTTTTAGGATGAAGTTCATCCAAAATAACTTGCGCCCAATTGATATCATAATTTCCGAAAATAGCAAAAAGAGCTTTGAAAACTTTTGAGGTAGGATTGTTAAAATTCCCTGATCTTGGGGTCAAAGTATGTTGTAAAAGAAGGTTAACAATTCTTGCTTTTGGATGAAAGTTTTTAAATTCAAAGTTTTCATCTCCTTCAAAAATATGATGAAATGTCTCACGATTATGTTCATCGATTTGAAAACTAGAAAGATCCATTCCCGTGCTTTTGTAATTGAGAATGGTACCCAAAAGATCACAATTCAAAACAATTTTAGTGCCTTTGACACTACTCCAAATTTCATTATCATTTCCTTCATAAAATTCTCGATTGAGATTTGCATAGAAAATTTTAACAAGATTTGGGTAACAAACAAAATCATTTTGAGAAGAATCAACAAGACTAAGAATTTGATCGTTTGCAAAAAAAGTATCAATTTCATAAAAAGCAAAATCTTGAAAAATAGCAAATTTTCCGGGATGGACTTTTCCATTATTAGCATAATTGATGTATGCTTTTATGGCCTCCGGATTATTGAGGAGTTGCTCTTTCAAGTTTCTGGAAAGTCTCATGGTGGAGAGAATGAAGTGAAAAGGTGGAGAGAAATTCAACCATTTGAATTCAAATTTTGAATTTCAAATTCTGGTACCTATGTCGACATCAGGGTAGGGACCATGTCGACATATGCCTGTGAATTTCTATGATTTATTTTTTTTAAGTATTCTAATATATATATACTTATTATTTTAATGTCTATATATATATATCTGGAATATTATTAGAATTATAGTATATTCCAGAAAATATTATTATATTATTAAAAAATAATAATAATAAAATTATAATAATAATAAAATAATAAAAAATAAATTTAAAATTCAATCAACACACCAATTCAAAATCAATCAATCAAGCAATCAATCATCTAATTCTAAGAATGCAATTTCAATCAATTGTATTGTAAATGTGTACCTTTTTCTGAGTCCGTTTCCTTGAATTCGTTGAAGTTGTGAACTGCCGTGAAACACAAATTTGAATTATCTGTCTTTTGATCATCATCGCTTGAGGACGAGTCTGAGTCATCTAGAGTAGCAGTAAATGCACGCTTCCGTTTCTTTACTGAATCATTGTTTATAGAAGGATTCTGCCTATCTGGATACAGACTGTCTCTTTTCATATGGCCTGGTTCATCACAGTTAAAACATTTGACATTGTTTGGCACTGCATTCTGATTTCCAGAATTCTTATAGTTGTTTCTCTTGAGATTATTCATCTTTCTATATTTCAGGAATTTCCGAAAATTCCTAGTCATAAATGCTATCTCTTCATCATTATCACTGTTTGAGTCTGATCCGTCGGTTAATGCATTGAATTCTTTTCAGATGCTTTGCTTTCTCTTCTCCCGATCATTTGGACTTCAAACGATATTAGAATTCCACTCAATTATTCTATCTTTAAGGTACTGATGTCATTTGCCTCTTCAATTGCAAGTGTCTTTTGATCCCATTCTGGAGTGAGAGAATTTAAAATTTTTCTGACTTGATCTTCTTCTGAAAATTACTTTCCCAAGGATATTAAAGAATGCACAATATCCTGAAATGGACTATACATATCGGAAATAGACTCATTAGTATTCATTTTAAATAACTGAAACTGATTTGTGAGCATGGAAGTTTTGGTCTGTTTAACTTTGCTTGTTCCTTCATGAGTAACTTGCAAAGTTTTCCAGATTTCATAAGCAGACTTACAAACTGACACTCTATTAAATTCATTCCTATCAAGTGAACAAAACAGAATATTCATTGCTTTAGAATTATTTTATGCAACAGCCTTTTGCTTAGTGGTCCACTGTGCAAAGTCAGTTGTGGGTTCAGAATATTCATTCTGTGTGATACTCCAAGTGTCTAATCCTACAGATTGTAAATATATTTTCATCCTACATGCCCAATATGCATAGTTACTGCCATTAAAAAGTGGTGGTCTGATAGTAGACTGACCTTCTATAAATGAACTAGTTTTAGAAACAGTACCAATGTTGGTAGCCATTTAGAAAACTTTTCAAAATTCAGATTATGAAACTTTTGAAAACCTTGCTCTGATACCAAATGTGAGGAATGCGGAATATGGATCTTAAGGCTAGAGTGAACACTAGAGGGAGGGTGAATAGTGTTTATAAGAAATTACTAAATCTTTTTGAGTTATTGTTGATTTGTACACAAATGTATGCAATATTCAGACACAGATATAATCACAGAATCAAACAAAGATGCAGAAATAAAGTAAATGCAGTAAAGGAAAGAACACACCGGATTTTATACTGGTTCGGAGTTACCCTATATCCAGTCCCGCACAACTAAGTACGGATTTCCTTTCAAAATAAATTCAACACTTACAACCCTCGATTTCAAGGCCACGAGGTACACCCTCCAAAATCACAATCCTCTGGGTAGAGATACTTGATTTCCGGGCAACAAGTTCACCCAATTGATTTCTCAAGGCTACAATCACACCTTTTCTCACTTGATTGATTTCCAAGGCTACAATCACACCTTTTACTCTATTGATTACAAAGAAAGCCTATAACTTTGAATAACACTTAGGATCTTGATGAGATAGTGACAGAGAATCAAACCAGAGATTATCTAGTTAGATTCAATGTTGATTTCGGCAGAGTAATGGTAAGAATATGTATAAAGAAATGTGGAAGAAGAAGAGAAGTGAAAAACCAGAAAATCTATATTCAAATTCGTTGAAACTAACCCCTATTTATAGAAGAACAACATCCATGTCCATTCGTGAAAGGTTATGGCGAATAGACACTTCTTTTGAAATTCAAATTTTTGAATCTAACTGTCACTATGTCGACATGGGGTACTAGGGTATGTCGACATCCCAAAGCACTTTTTGAAGATTTGATTTTCTTTGAAAATAACCTTTATCTTATATTAAAAACTATTTAAACTTTATAAATATACTTGACTATAGATAAAATACATAGATAAATATAGAGAATAATATATATAAAATTTAGCTATAATTTTATATTTTAATCTAAGTATAAATATATTATAATTAAAAGATAGTTTAAAACAAAGGAAGTTTAAAACAAGAGTTTATTAAAAACAAAAACAAAGAATATTTTAAGGCTAAAACAACATTTTGAAAATCATTTGAAAAGATAATTTTTAAGGCTAAAACATTTTGAAAAGCAGTTTTGAAAATCATTCTGAAGTAGTTTTGAAAATCATTTTGAAGTAGTTTTGCAAGCTTCTTCTTGCAGAATATCTCATCATATCAGGACTCGAGAACTTGTACAAAACCAGGATGTTCGTGGGTTTGTAAGCCACTTGTCGTAGGTTTGTAAGCTACTTGTCGTGGGTTTGTAAGCCACTAAAAAGGTAGAAATGGGTTCCATCCCAAAAGAAAAATGGAGTGAAGATTTCAGTGCTATTATGAAGTTTTAACATAATTCTAGACTCAAATCTTATCTTGAAATCTTGAACTCTTGATAATCTAATCTTGATACTCATGAGTCTTCAATCTTGATATCTTGAATCTCTATACTATACAGTCTTCATTCTTTGTACCTGCATGGTTAAATCCTGCATATACATACATATCTAAACTATAATGTTAGTATTTATATTTTATAATCTTATTCTAAGGTTGCTGTCATCAAAACCATCATCTCAAGGACTAACAAAAATGATGGAAAAATAAGTAGTAGAAGCACGAAGTATGAGCATTAAAACGTTCGGCTTGACGGAGTAACTAGTAACAGACACAAATGCATGTAACTACACAGTAAATATTACCAATGACAACTACAGCTGTTCATGCAATATTCCTATTCTTGTTCATTTTCCATGTTCTTATGTTTTGGCTGCATGTGCATGATGCAGAGGAGGAGCTAATAGGGCTTACCATGATCTTATTTCGTTGTGATTTACAGCAGACAGTTATGGACATAGTTATTCTCTGGTTTTTCATCCTGTATCCGACAGTAGATACTGGAATGTACATGAAGGCCCAACTATATAATCGTCGCCTACATGTAGGAATACAGGAAAACCGAGGTCCACAAGAATTGGGGGGTCATATACGAAATGAGGGTAGAAGGCATGATAGATGTGGACAATATGGTAACTTGGGTCATAAGAGAAGAACGTGTGGGAAGCAATAGCTAATTTTTTTTTGTTTTTACAACTTATGTCATTCGTATATTGTAGAACTTCTATTTTTATTCTGTATGCAACTTTTGTACCGATAGTTATCTTTTGTCGAACATTCATGTTAGTTGCTATGTTTTGTGATTGTGATTTATTTTGTACGCAGCTTTTGTACGCAATATCCATTGTACGCAAAGTGGAACAACAACCAAGTAATACATCAAACGTTAAATAAACATTACAACAACAAAGTAATACATCAAACATTACATAACCATTACAACAACCAAGTAATACAACAACCTAGTAATACAACAACCATTAAAACTAATGCATACATAGCTCCATTTAAAAAGCCTGATACACAACCATTACATAACAATTGCACTAATCATTTTAATAGACTCTTTTCCAAATTATATTTAAGGACTGCAATTAGTATACCTGATGTCATAGCATACTATTTTCCTTTTCTAATCGCCTCATTTCGGCTTGCATCTCTAGTCCATATTCAACTCCCCTAGGGGTCAATGGACGATTTAACCATTTGAAGTATTTATAGCACGGAACACCATTCGGGTTAGTTATATGATCTAGGTAACCGACACATCCATAAAACCGATGCTTGACATTTGTTTGAGCCTTACATATAACTACCTCACAAATATCTCCACGGTGATAAAATGGATGTGTTGGTTGTTTCACTCGAGCTTCGCACCTAATCCCCGGTCTTTGATTCGGTTCATCTAAGAAAACATGATTCTCCAAACCAGATTCAACAATAGCACCAATATTTTGATGAACTGTTTCAAACTGAGTTTTAGGAACAAATTCAGATTCAGCTTTCAATTGTTCACAATATTTCACCAATATATCACCTGAGATCTCTGAATTATTCATATCGGTTTGGCTAGCTTATTATGAAAGATATGGAACTAAAAATCAAAACAAAAACATAAAACATTTCAAAATGACACCAGATTAGAAAATAGGGTTTAGTCAATTACTTTGCAAAGATTGTTGTAGCTTTGTTCTAATCGATTACTGATGCAAAAATATGATGATTTTAAGTGGATTTGACGAATAAATTAGAGTTTGGTAATCGAGGGGTTTTGGTTTCGGAATTGGGAAAGTTGGAAGGATGAATGAATGGTAATGTGCGTGTGTGGTGGAAAGTGTGAGTACTGCTATTTTTATACACAGCAGAATGTATGTGCGCAACTTTAAGTTGGAGTAAACAAATTATTACACATGCACAACTCAAGCGCAGCTGAAATCTGCACCATAGCAATTTGCAAATAAAATGGAAAAGTGGAACTCATATTGCGCTTTTCCATTTGATGAATATTTTCCATATGCGCAACTATGAGTTGCATATATTAATTCACCTTATGCGCAACTCATAGTTGCTTATATACATTGGCAGTTGCAAAATTGCTGATGTGGCTGCTGATCGGGCTAAAGCAAGCCTTATTTGGTAATAAGTTTTCAAACTAGCTGTAAACATCATTAAATAGTTTCGAAAATTAGCCCACTTTGAAAATTTATATATATATATATATATATATAGACACACACACACAAATACATATACATATACATATACACACATACACATACATACATACATACATACATATATAATGTAACATTATATAAAACACATGAAATACAAATAGATACTAGTGGAGAACATACATACTAATGCTAGTATGTTATGTTTTTTAATTTACACTTCAAATGTGTCATCTTTGTGTGTGTTTCATTGTTATGATTATCTTATTAAATTTGATTAAATTTTTACAAAGTCCTAGAGCACTATGCTTCTAGATATAAATAATCGATAATATTAACCGAATCTTACTAATAAATTTTTAGGTGTATTTAATGGGAAAATAAAAATATACCAAACACGATGCATCTGTCCTACATAAACATATAAAAAAATCAGTTAAGATTTCAATTAGAAGGTAAGATTTTATGAAGACGACAAATGACTAATGATGTTATTAATAATCCAACCATTTGTAGTAAAACATAATTGAGATAATTAACCTAACCAAGATTATATGCTTGTAAACTACACACACACCATAACAAAAGTAGTTAAAGCGCCAAAGCGGCAAGGCTTGTGCCTTGGGCTTTACTGTGTGTCTTTTATACAAATGTGAGATTTTTTAATGGAAAAAATGCTTAATGAATTACTATTAAAAATGATAAATTTCATATTTGGAACCATGTCAACCGAAATGAAAAAAGTAAAATAAAGTTTTAAACTATTTTATTTGTTTAAAATTTAAATTTAGCTATTTTATTAACTGAATTTTAATTTTTTAAACCATATTTTATAAATTAAAATTAAAATTTACATTTTTATAATCTAAATTCAAATTTAACTATTTTATTAACTACAATTTAAATTTTGAACCATATTTTATAATCCATTCAACTATTTAAATATTTTATTTAACTAGTTTATAAAATAAAATTATAATTCATTCATTTATCTATAAATATTTAATATTTATTTACTAAACTTCTAATTTTAACTATTTATAATTCATTCAACTCTTTAAATATTTTATTAAACTATTTTATTAACTAAAAATTAAACAGCTCATATTTTTTTAATTTATTTAACTATTTAAATATATTAGTTGTGTTATAATGTATTTAACTAGTTAGAGTTGTATTATGTGTTTGTGTATATGATAGTACAATTTTAAATATTTTATAATTATTTATGGATATGTTTGTGTAATAACATTTTATTTGTGTTTGCGTATGTGATAGTTTGATTTATTTGACTAATGCACGATGGGAAGCAAATACTCAGGTTGGTAAATAACGAAAAGATATTGCTGATGGATTAACATCAACAAAAAGTATTCAAGGACGTAATGATGTACAAAAAAACACTACAATAATCTGGACTTTTAATAGCCTTTTTTATTAAAGGCTTTTATAGCGTTTTTAAGGATGCTGTATATCAACATGCAGTTATAAGTCTGTGACTTACGAGAGCAACACAAAAATCGCTGTAAATGAGATCTTTTAACAGTGTTTGAAAAGTGCTATATATTTTTTTATGGACGTTTTTGCACACGCGATAGAAAACATGTTACAAATAGGAAGGGTTATTAGACAGCAAGAATAAAACGCTATAAAAAGTTCCAAACAATAGCGTGTTACCAACGCTATGAAAACTCTCTTAACATTAGCGTTTTTTGACTGCTATTAACAATTGCATATTATAGCGCTTTAAAAACGCTATTGTTACCTATTACAGTATTTTCTAATGCTATTATCTTATTACATAAGATTTTCTATGCTTCTTTTTGACGTTTCATTGTATATATGTATTATGAATTTAAATATCACTAAGATGACATTTGACTACCAATACGTTATATGTAAACAAATAAAATTACACCAACACAACATGTGTTCATTATATTCCACAACCATGTATGAAGATTACAAATGCAAGTAAACAAAACTAATATTATACATAAGGAATCTTTACCAAAACGATACATAGAAGTATTCAAAACACTAAAGATACACACGACACTATATATTACTTCAAATCACCTTGTTGCTACTTGCTAGCACCAAATGTATTAGTTACCTGTAAAGAAAAAGTTCCATAATTAGTCGTAATAGACATGATTCATGAAAAATATGCATATAAAATGACTTTTGAACAACAATATATGACGTTTATGAACTTATTCAATTCTAAACCACTATTGTATTTAAATGAGTACAGATACCATTAATTTTGTAAAACTTATTTAATTTTTATAAAACTTGATTTATTTCCATAATATCGGTTTTATGTTTTATTTTTGGATGATGCACTGCAATGGATGATGTACTAAAGCGCAACGCATGAAGTACTGAACTGTTGAAGATGATGCACTGAAACACAACGGATGAAGCACTGAACTGCTAAAGATGATGTACTGAAATGCAGTGTGCCATGAAATGGCGGGTCCGAATACATCACAAACAATATTGATTTGACCCTGCAACCTGTGAAGGCTGAAGTGTGTACTGACCTGAATTGGAATGTCGGACAATGGGGGTGGCTGCTTAATAAATAAAGTCGGTAGAAGCAACTAGCGTAGGAACACAGTGAACTGGAATGTCCATAGAATAACCCAGAACTGAAATAACTAAATTTGCAATTTTCAATGAATCAAATAGATATAGCTATTGAGATGTAAGTTGACAAATAATAAAAATAACTAAATGTTACTAAAATTATGAGGAGATTTGATTTAAAATACTTGAAGTTTTAATGTAAAATAATAAGCTAAAGAAATCTTACTAGGAGTAAGACGATATAAATGATAAGTTAATTTCGATTTATCCCTCTTAATGAAACACTGAATCGTAACATCTCGAGGCCCTGGTTGCCAAATGAAAATAAGAAGTATTAGACAACAATGTTTGAAATTTTGCATTATGCTGACTACTGATGGATGATTTTATTGAAATGGAAAAACTAGCTATAGTTTGTGTTGATAAAGAACCACAACATTTGAACTCTGAGATAAACAAGCAAAAGTTTCAATCAGATATGGAGAAGTCACTGTGTAAATAATCGAAACAATTGAAGTATTCATACATAAATCTTTTACAAATACCATAGGTAAACAACTATCAGATGAAAAATATGAGAAATCAACATCTGCCACTAAACAAATGGCACATGTTTTTCAATGGGAAATTTCTGAGTTTTGTTCTGTTCTACAATGATGTATGGTTGTCTGCAATGATTTATTGCATGGAATGGTAGATTTCACCATATGCGCATGAGATTCCTACAAGTCCATTCAACCAAGCCAAGATATCCAAATTCAATCATTTTCAACTAATTTTTATGTAGTTCTTAACAACATATAATATTTTTTAACAATTTTTTCAAGAAGGTTATTAATTTTAGCATATATTTCACTTTTTGAAAGTTCAATTTCTCTATATTATTAAAAAAAATGAAATTTTGCAAAATATTAAAAAATGGAGATACTTCACAAATGTTCAAACTATTTAAAAAATTGGAAAAAAAGTCATAAGTTTAATGAAATAATTGGCAATTTCAAAAAAGTTTGAAAATTATAGAATTTATTATGTTTTCAAAAATATTCAAAACTTGTATACTAATCCAAGTTTTCAAATAAAAATAAAATTCTTGAATAGATTTCTAAGAATATGAGAACTTGATATTTCGCTCACCACCAGCAATGTGATTCGTTCATAGATTAACATGAAAATACGATTGAAAGAGAAATACTTTTCCTTTTGTTTTGGTTCCCTATTTTTATTTCTTTATATAGTTACAGTCTATTGCAAATATGAACCATGCTCTCGAAGTTGGAAAATGTTAAGGCTCTCACATGTACTCTTCCATGATTTCAAAATTACAATTTGCAAAACTATCAAGCTCTTGGGTTAGAGCAATCGATTCACTGGAAGTAACAACTAAACGATTATGTATTTACACTAAATTTTCAGTACAAAATAGTTAGCAGTAGTGATGTGGGAACTCCACATATAACTAGTCTGTAAGGCTTGCGTTTGCGTTGTACACACTAATGTTACACAGGCAATCTCCAAATGAATATTTAATTTTTTATTCCTTAAAAATTGTTTGTTAACTTGGCTATTTTATTATTTAATCTAATTTTTATTAATTTATTTAATTTTATGAAACCTAGTTAACTTAATCAATTTTATAAACTTGGATAATTTTCTAAAAATTTAGTTAATTTTTATACACTTAGTTATTTTTATAAACGTACTAAATTTTCGTTAAACTTGGTTAACTTTGTTAAATTTTAAAATTTAGATAAATTTTATAAAATATAGCCAATGTAGTAAAAAAAATTGCAAACATAGTTAACTTTTATAAAATTTAGTTAAATTAGTTAATTTTTATATATACTTGGGGTTTTTTAAAATAAACTAAATTATTGTTTATTTGCTTAGTTATTTTTATTTGCCTAGTTAATAAAGTTTTCAAAGCCATGAAACACAATCTTTATACGAGTCTGCAAAGAAGAATAAACATATGAAGTTATATGAATTCTTGATGTGCAACATGTAAGAAGAAAAGACATATACAGTAATATTACACGGTTAAGGAGCATGAAGGAAAAAGTAGATGAGAAGGCGAGAAACCGAAAAATTTAGAGCTTATCGTTGATACATTACTTCTCAAAATGGCGGGATAATTACTAAATAAGAAATGACTAGAAATGCGAAGAAACTTAAGTGATCAAAATCGGAGTGCAACCCACCATGGCGTATGTAAATTAAGACACTTGCTATAATGCATAGAAATGCACTGAAGTGTCTTTCTTGTTGCTTTAGGCTTAAGCTGAAGTGAAGAAAAATGTAGTAACATGATTAGGACTGCACTGAAATGCAACTCTCTTTCTGCCTGCTCATGCCACAGCCTGGATTCATTGGGGCATGGATCATTTATACCATTTTCTTCCCTCAAGTTCTCCCATTGTTGCATTATCATGGTACTAGAGTGTAGGTTTAACAATTTATGTGCAAAATTTATACATGTAGAACTGTGAAATTAGTCTAAATAAAACAATAACTGTTGTCATTAGATGTTTAGTCTGATTTGCTAATTTGGATTTTTCATAATAACCCAACTAATACCAACAAAAGTATCATGCCTAACCGTACAAAAACAACAGCACCAAAACAAAAAATCCTTCAACAAAAACATATAAAATAATAAATCGAAGAACTTTTTAGAACTGTCCCATTGTTTATTTGATGCCTACGACAATCCAAATCCCTTGTTTGTATATAAACACAAGCAATTTTGCAAGCAAACAGAGGGGAAACAATTAAGAAATACCTGAATTTATAAATCATTTTCAGTAGATAACTTGATCTAGAAGACGTGCACATCAGAAGAAAAGGTAGTGATGAGGAGATCGTAGCCCATTTGAGTACTCTATGATTCGGTCAACGACTTTGAATTAGGGTTTGATTTAGTGGTATTCGCACTTAATTGGATTTTATGTTTTTGCTGTAACGAGGAAAAAAGATATGGAGAGAATGGAGGGTGAGCGTGAAAATAAAGCTTTTCGTTTGTTTGCCGCTTAAAATTAACAAGGCCGCCTAAATTTTTTGCACTTGGGGACATTCGACACAGCGTTTCGAATTTATATTCGTATGAAATCCAAGGGATCATAGCACCCGGGTTAAAAACGCTGTACAGTATTGCCAACAAAAGCAGGTTTTTTTGTAGTGTATGTATGTATGTGTGTGTGTGTTATGGTCTATGTACCGGAGGGTTGCAAGGGCATGTGTGATGGGGTCTAGAGGTTTTGAAGAATTGGCTATGTGGACTACATTAGATTACTGCATAAAGTCCTTACTCCTACTCAGGTTTTGTTTACTACCTTCAGTTGACTGAGAGGTTTTATCTTTTACTTGAAACAAAGATAGTGCTTTGTTGTGGCATGAGTTAAAGTGTAGATACTCTACTGATAGTTAGCTGACTAAGACAAATATCATCTAACTAGTGAATAGGTTTTACTAAAAATAAAGACGGTTGTTATAGGTGACCCATGGTGAGGTTTGCTTTAGATATCTTTATATATCGTTCGTAAGAAGTGATTATAATCTAAAGGACGGTAGTAAGTAAATAAATAAGACACGTTCAGTATATCATATTCTCTTATGCCGATAGTTAATTTCCTACCCCAACTCTTGCATATAGGTTCACATTTTCAATCCAAAATACATGAGTTGCATGTCCCTAAATGATCACAGCTACTCCGAATCAGTTAACTGATTAATTAAAACGAATGGTGGAGATCACACGAGGATATAGGAAACCAACTACTTGGGCATAGATAATCTCATCCCCACATATGGTGGTTTCATGACCCAAACATATTAATCAAACTATCAATGTCAACTCAAAAAAATAAGACTTAAGAAGACTTAAATTGAAGTTTCTTAGCCAATTTCTGCAGTTGCAGCGAATAGCGATTTTTACCTGAGCCGGGTAGATCTTAGAGGTAAGCCAGTTTGCACAACTTCGTTTCTTTGCATCTTCTCCCAAATCTTGTTTCTAGCGACCGCAAAGGCAATTTGATCTTTATCGCCATCCTTTTGAAAAGGAACATAGTTTGTAGTTAGATTAAAAAAGCACAAATATTCGAACATAAAAAAACTAACATTTCCATTAATCCAGTAGTCAGGAAAAAACTAACATTTCCATATAAGACCATCATAAATGATAGATAAATGTATTATTTTGTATTATAAAGTAAATACTGAAAAGAATAAATGTCCAACCATATAACATTTCAAATAAGAAATAATGAACCACTCATTTTTTAAATAATAGTGAACATATCGTAATTACTGTTTCAAGTTGAACATATATATGGTTTTGACATGGATGCATATAACAGAACAATAAATGAAATGAGCACTTGCTATTATGTATTATGTACCATTTTTCCCAAGGTTATGATGTATTGCCGACGTAAATCAAGCAGCACACTCTAATTTGTTACCAAATAAGAATAAGGCTACAGATAGAAAATTATTAATATATTGAAGAAATAAAGAAATCCTTGCTGAATTAAATAAAATAAAAAACCTTGCACCAATCTTACAAAAATTTGATAGGAACAGAAATCCTGAAAGGGCACATATTCCTTGGAATATAGTGAGATTTGCAAATATATTTGTTGAATAGTCAAGTCCAGGAAGAGATATGATACACAAAATACTTCAAATGTCAATTTGAGCATCAGATGTATCTTGTTGTATTGCTCACATATTTGGTAAGAATAAATAAATAAAAATTAAACAATAGAAGTTAATTAGATTTACACAGATTACTGATATGTAGTTAAGTTTATAGGTGTAAGTTTTCTCCTATGCTAAGGCATTAATGATTGTCTCAATGGGAGGGCAAAAAATTAAGTAACTGAATTTTTTTACCTTACAGTAGCTAAAGTGATATTCAAGTACATTAAATGTTTTATAAACTACATGAAATTTTAGATACGGCTTAAGAAGAGAATATGGTTTTAAATAAAGGAGGAGCTGTATGTAATTCCTCCTCCCTCATGTTTCTTTGTTTTATGTTTTTTCTAACTTGCGTTGACGTTTATTTTTGCTTAGTTTGACATGAACACTCGTCATATACTTCACATACTTCACCACTACTCGTCAGAGAAAAAAAGATCTTTATTTACCAACACTATAGAATAAAATTTACCTGACCAACATATAAAACTTTACAAGTTTTGCCCTGACCTGAATCCTCCCTTCTTTCATCAGATTATTAACCAAATACTTCACATACCAATATGCTTATAAAATAGAATAGAAAGTCTTGACCAATATGCTAGTACGGATGGTGAAAGTAGTGAACATAACATAGTATGCATGAGAAATCACTGCAGAATTGAACGTATCCAATGCCTGTACAGGATGAAATAATGAGAAAAAAAATTAAATATCAAACTACTAAATCTCAAATTACCTTGTTCAGATAAATTATCTGAAGCAGTATTCATAGAACCATAATAATGGTAAAAAACCACGTTTGAGAGTAGAAAAATTGATTCATTCTAGAGAGTGCTAGTTTTAGAGCTATACTCGCTGCCTTCACACCATTACCTGCATAAAATGAATATACATACATCACTAATGCATAAATACATAGGTATATAATAGTTAAAGCTTATACTTACTGTAAAAGAACCCATAAGTGAACATATTCCCATATATACTATCATATGTGATTGACCATAACGTGGTACTAGATGGAATATCAGGAAAGCAACAACAGATACTACCAGGCATGCATAAACAATAAATGCTGAAAATCATACATGAAACATAGAACAAATGAAAACATGATTTGACCAGAATTATAATTAAGGAATAAAATAAATGTATAATAACCATAAATTGAATTAAAGGAAAAAGACAATTTATTAAGGCATAAAGCAAAGTTTCCTTCGACATGGAGAGTATCTCTAAGAAATCCAAACCATTTTTCTCTAAGCATATTGGTTAAAAAAAATCACTACTAAGAAATAGAGTTGGACATAAGGTATAACATACACTTGCATCCCATAAAGATAACTATGAATTTGGTATTGCATTTTTCACAAATTAAAAAAGTTCTCAATGTATGCTGTTAACAATAATAGGTGAATGTATTTGAGATATCTATTAAATTTGAAAATAGGAAATCATATATTATAATGATTTACATCAAATGTTTTCTCATGAGTTGCTTTGCAAATGCATTTATAACATAAATTTGCATTCAGATACATTCTTAATTTAACTGTCAGTACATCCTCTGTCTTATCAAGTAATTAATTTCCAACATACTCTAATCACTTGCATATCTTTCCACAACAATGACTAATAAGTATCATAACTAAATTGTAATACAAAATATAACTAGTGCGCATGCTTGCTATGCACATGAAAGATACATGTATATCATCATAAAATTTCGCTACAATTATTTGATTAGACCCTTGCAATTGCAAAAACATTTCGCGGTTTGTTGTTGATAAAAGTTTACTAAAATATGGTTAATCAAATTAGTTGTCATACAGAGAAACAAGCGGAAATATTATCGTTCATAATTTTATTACAGAGAAATAGAGAAATAGTATGTCCCTATCAATCATAATTTTATTACACAAACTTATCATTCCCGATTGAATTATAATATAAAAAAGAGCATAATCATAAGATGTAAAACATTACAAGAACTCATCGCTTCCATCGAGACAATATTAGAAGTATATATATATTAACAACTCAAGCATCAATTATCGATAATGTGAACAAAGACAAAAGGAGACTTCATGAATTTGGGATTTATCATCAAGTAAAATAGATGTGGAAATGAGCAAAAGACTCATGTAACAAAACAACCAATAATTCCCAACATATGCAAATCTTAAATCTCAACTTGATTAAATCGATGCAAAGCACCAATCTACTATGTTACATTGCACATCAAAAGGCAACATATATTAAACAAAAAAAATTGCAAGCCTCACATGCATAGACAGGAAGAAAGCACTTTGAGTTCATCCAGAAATATCATGTATTCTGAGCTTTCTTTTACCAACCTAACCTTGAACAATATAATAAAATTCAAACTCAGAAAAATATGACACACACATAAATAGTATAATTCCTTTCCATGGCACCAATACCTCAAAAAATTGTTAATGCTAATATGATACAAGTTACCTGACCAAAACACAGACTAAAAAAAATTGAAAATTGATAAAGAAAAAAGCCTTGAAGCATCGCGCTTGAGCTTGGTTGAGTAATCGATCGTCGAATCATGCTTGGTTGAGGAATTGAGCTTGGTTGAGTAATCGATCGCTGAATTGAGCTAAGCTTCCTTAAAGAATAACGCTTCAGCTTCTTCGAGGATTCCCGCTTCAGCTTCCGAAAGAATCACACAAAATCAAGAATGGAGCGAGTTGCGGATTGGAGCTTTCACGGTAAAGAGGGATTGGCGATTGAGAGGGATTCGTAGGTTGAAGAGGGAATTTAGGGTTGAAGCGTAAGTGAAGAGGCATCTTGGAAGAGAAGTGAAAAACGAGAGTTAGGCGGACACGGGAATAAGAAGAGGGAAATGGACCGCCAAATTAATTTTTATTCCAAAATAATTGCATTCAAGCACGTCATCTATTAACCTAAGAAGGAGGCAACTAGCATATCATAGCAAGGGAAGTTTCTATGCAATCATCAATTGCTATTAAAAGAACATTTTCTTGTAGTGAAAGTCAATCAACCTATTTTGCATGTGATTCACTTCATGTTAAATTAGCTAGTTACACAAGAAATGAAGACAAATACAATAATGGCTGCAATGAAAATCCAACATAACACAATCTTTATTGACTGCCTTGATCAGATTGGAGACTCCTCTTCTTCTCCTTCCAATTCTTCTCCTCCATTTAATCTAGTCCCCCAGTCAGAGCATATCTCGAGTAATGGTAAGTTTCAAAAGCCGACGAATTTTGATATTGATGAGGAAGGTTTTCAAAGGGTCCATCGTAAGAAGATGAACCAAAAGGATTAGATCCCCAGTTTCCAACGCAACTATCAGAGACAATTTGGTTTAGCTTATCTCAATAATGTTCTTGAAGCAAGATCTAATGCAAGAAGATATAACACCCAATCAAGAAATGCTTTTAGACCTTTGCCTGAATCAAGAAACGCTGCTTTCAGCAATTCTATGCATCCAGACCCTACTCCTAATAATCAGGCTAAAGCCTCTTCATGGGAAGAGTTACTCAAGAAAGGTAGTCTGAATTTAGACTTTGAGTTATATTATGTTGCCCTAATCAATATCAATAATAAGAGAATTATCACTGTGAAAGAGGTGATAGATAAACGAACGTAGAACAAATGGAGTTTTTTAGTAATAACAAATGTTCTTGCTGTTGAATTTATGCGATTCAACTATTTTCCAAAGAAGACAAGAAAATAATTAATTGATTCATTCAATCAATTAATTAGGCTATATATGGAAAGATAAAGAGGAAGGATATGTGTGATATCTTTTAGAGAAAGGAAACTAATTAATTGCTAATCAATTAATTATTCAGATCTGTTATATGAAGATAGAAAAGTTTATACATGGAGATTGATTTAAGCAATGAAAATTTATGGAAACATAGATTTTTTTGTCGTTTATGTGCATTGGAATCAAATCAAGTAACTTGGAAAGGTTGTCATATGATCTAAAAATTAATTTTCTTCATCTCCAAGTAATCCTTCATTCTCAGGCCTATTTAAATGAAAGAAGTTCATCTTCATATGAGTGTGAGAGAGCATCCACCATTATCCTCTTCTTCAGTAAACCCTATTTGCTGCAGTCAATCAATTAGGGTTTTTTTTGAATGCATACAAGTCTTTGGAGAAATTGATTATTCAGTTTGTAATTATAGGTTAGTCTCACCACTATACTACCTATAATTTCGTAATCTCTCTCTTTTTTACTCTCTTTCTTTAGTGAAATAAAGAATAGTTGTTGGATCCGTAGACGTAGGCAATTTGGCCGAACCACGTTAAATCTTTATGTTCTCTACTCTTCTGTATTTCTTTGTTTGGTGATTATTTTTCATTGAATTGGTGGTTGATAATTAATCGACAAGCTAGATCCTTCTTTTGATCGTTTCTACACTTTAGTATTCCGCTGGAGTTTTGGAGTTAGTGCAAATCAATTGAAATTCTGCACAACAGATAGGTATCAGAGCTAGCTGTCTTGTTCTAGATTAGTTATCAATGGCAAATTCTTTTAGTAGTGGTATGAAAAATTATGGCATCACCAAATACGTTAGAAAAGGAGTTTTAGGGACATGGAAGGTCAAGACTAATGACGGTGTTCTTCAACAACAACTTCATTCATCTAGAGGAAGAGATAAAAAGCAGAAGCACCTTGGAGGTAGAAGAGATATGCATGGGTCCCACATCAAGAATCCTAGAAGGGGTGCTTGCTATTATTGTAAGAAGAATGAGCATTCTATATTGGATTGTCTAGCTCTTAGAAAGAAGAGAGAGAAGAAGGAGAAAGCTTCAGTACTGGCAGCCGTTAGATCAGATGTGGATAGAAGTGATAGTAATACATCATTATTTTCAGCCAGTATTTCACCTTTACAGCATACAAGTTGGGTGATTGATTCTGGAGCATCTTGTCATATGACGCCATATAGGAGCTATTTTGTTAGTTACAAGAAGATTGATGGCAGAGTAGTTCATATGGGGAATGACACATCTTGTCATGTTGTGGGCGTTGGAAGTGTGAGCTTTAGGATGCATGATGGTGTTGTTAGGACTATCATGGATGTAAGACATGTTCCAATGCTGCGTAGAAGTTTGATATTAGTTGGAGCTTTGAGTAGACTTGGTATGAGGATAATAATAGATAAAGAGAATTTGAGAGCGGCGAAGGGTTCCTTGGTAGTGATGAAAGGGGTGCAATTTAATGATATTTATGTGCTTCATGGAGAGACGGTCTTAGAAGAATCAGTAGTTTCTACTGATTCTAATATTCCAGATTCTACTCAGTTATGGCATCTTCATTTAGGTCATGTTGATGAGGAGAGTCTTGAAGTATTAAAGAAGCATGGGTTGATTGATGGTGTTTGTCAGTCGAAGCCTAGCTTCTGTGGAGATTGTTCTTTTGGAAAGAAGAAGCATGTCACATTTGATTTTGGGAGACCTAGAGCTACAGAGTTTCTAGAGTATATTCATTCTTATGTGCGGGGACCCACCCCAGTTGCATCTTTTGGTGGAGCTAGTTACTTCGTCTTATTTGTGGATGATTTCTCTCGTAAGGTATGGGTCTATTTCTTAAAGGCCAATGACAAAATATTTTCCCAGTTTTGAAAGTGGAAAACCTTGGAAGAAAAGCAGTCGATGAATCGTTTGAAGGTTCTCAAAGTTGGAAATAGTAATGAATTTATGCCACAATAATTAACTATTGTGCGTCCAAGCATGTAATTAGAGATTTTTCTATTTCTGTTGAGTCACATTGTTATGAAATGGTAGGGAGCATGTGTCGGATATTATGGGAGAGAGCAATGAGCATGAGAACGACTGCTGGTCTAGAAGAGGGATTTTGGGGAGAAGCGATATCTATGGCAGTATTTCTCATCAATCATACACCTTCAATTGCCATAGATATGAAGATCTCGAAAGAGATATGGAAAAGAGAGCCTATTGATTAGTCATTCCTTAAAGTGTTTGGTTGTTCAGCTTATTTAGAAGATGAGAGCCATGATAAGTTGAAGCCTAGGGAAAGCAAGCACATTTTGTTAGGCTATAGAGAAGGAGTGAATGGGTACAGGTTATGGTGTAAAACAATTAGGAGAATTGTGACTAGCAGGCATGCGATATTTGGTGAGAGGTCTTTGTTGAAGGTGGAGCCTCTTTCAAGTGATGACATTGGGAGGACAGAAAATTTCCAAACACATTTGGAGTCATCAGATTGTTTCCAGATTTGGAGAGATATTGGTATTTCTGATGATACCATGGTTGATGAGAAGATTATAGAGGTTCAGACTCTAGGTGGAGCTCACTTGCTGGAAAGGCCTTTTGGTTCAGTTGGCCCTATTTGTAAGCATATTTGTAGCGATGATTCTTCATCTTATGCTTTGAATGTTATGGAGCTTGTTGGTGAGTCTGGTGATGTTGACTTAGGAAAGTCTAGCAAAATTCTTGTGGAGGACATTGGAGTAGATAATGTTGAGTATGTCCTTACTCAATTTGGAATGAAGAAGGTGAAGCGCGCTGTAAAAATCTCCATTGGTCTCTCAAAGATTTGTATCTACAGTTTCATATCCTACATCGGATATGTTGAAGAATTTTGGTATTTTCTCGTATGCAGTATGTTTTCTGATGTGCATACTATCTTTCTTATGCTTGAAAAAGATTTGGAAGCTCTGTTTGGACAATATTGCCCAAACTAGTTCACATTGAGCTTGTTGACGTAGGCCCAACAATTTGTCGAGATGTGGTAATGCAGAGAGATTGTTATATTTGAATCAAGGTGGAGTGTTGAATTTATGTGATTCAAATATTTTCCAAAGAAGACAAGAAATAATTAATTGATTCATTCAATCAATTAATTAGGCTATATATTGAAAGATAAAGAGGAAGGATATGTGTGATATCTTTTAGAGAAATGAAACTAATTAATTGCTAATCAATTAATTAGTCAGATCTGTTATATGAAGATAGACAAGTTTATACATGGAGATTGATTTAAGCAATGGAAATTTATGGAAACATTTTTTTTGTCGTTTATGTGCATTGGAATCAAATCAAGTAACTTGGAAAGGTTGTCACATAATCTAGAAATTAATTTTCTTCATCTATAAGTAATCCTTCATTCTTAAGCCTATTTAAATGAAGAAGTTCATCTTCATATGAGTGTGAGAGAGCATCCACCATTATCCTGTTCTTCAGTAAACCCTAATTTCTGCAGTCAATCAATTAGGGTTTTTTTGAATGCATACAAGTCTTTAGAGAAATTGATTATTCAATTTGTAATTATAGGTTAGTCTCTCCACTCTACTACCTATAATTCTGTAATCTCTCTCTTTTGTACTCTCTTTCTTTAGTGAAATAAAGAATAGTTGTTGGGTCCGTGGACGTAGGCAGTTTGGTCGAACCACGTTAAATCTTTGCGTTCTCTGCTCTTTTGTATTTCTTTGTTTGGTGATTATTTGTTCATTGAATTGGTGGTTGATAATTAATCGACAAGCTAGATTCTTCTTTTGATTGTTTCTGCACTTTATATTCCGTTGTAGTTTTGGAGTTAGTGCAAATCAATTGAAATTCTGCACAACACTTGGTACTCGTCCACCTATCATTGTTTCAAGGCTTTTATTTCACGCAATTGGAATCCCTCAGGTAGCTTTGAGATCTTTACTCAAAATAATGGTTTTTTCCTTATTAGATTTTCAAATCTTGATGATTGTGAAAAAACTTTGAAAGGATGGCCTTATTTTATAAATGGCAAACTCATTATTTTGAAAAAGTGGAATAAAAAACTGAATTTTGATAAGGACTTATTAAACACCATGCCTATATGGATTAGACTCCCTGAACTTAATCTTAGATTGTGGGGGTAAGGATGCTTTTAGCGCAATTGCAAGTGTGGTGGGTGTCACTTTGAAGTTGGATGAACCAATAGCCAGGGAAACTAGATTATGTTATGCTAGAACCCTTGTTAAGATAAAAACAGATGCAGATCTGCCAAATGAAGCAAATATTACAATATATGATGGAGATAACATAGTGCAAAAGATCGAGTATGAATGGATCCCTCCAAGATGTAAATCATGTGTTTGTTTTGGTCATACAATTGAAAATTGTGTTGCTAAAAAAGTTTGGAGGGGAAAAATAAGGGAAGATCGTCTAGAGAATGTTAAAAATGCAGATGAAAATACAAATTCAAAAAATTTAGATGCAGGGGAAAAAACTGCACTTGATTTGCAATCAAGAAATTTCTCTTTTCAAAATCTTTCAAGTGATTTTGGTGAGACACTTATAAAGAGTATAAATGCAAACATTTCAATAAAAGCAGGCATTCAACAAAAAATGCATAAAGAAAAGACTACAAATTCTTCTCAGAATTTGCAAGACAACAATGTTGCTGAAATGGCCGAGGTAGTTCATTCAAATGCATCCCCCTCTGTAATTGCAACAACTATTGTTCAGAAGGATACTGCTCAAGCAAAAGAATCAGGGGATAATATGAATGTTGATTCTTGTCCTCTAAAAAATCTGGAGTTATCTGCATGTCCAGTAAACACTGAATTATCTTTTCTGCCATGCTCACTTACTCCTCGAAATAGGAAGTCATCATCTGAAAAATCAATACAAACAGCAGTAAATGCAGTGACTTTCTCATCATCTGCAAGCAAAAGCAAGAAAAAGAGGAAACAAACCAAAACTAGAATTAAAAGCTTAAATGATATCACATCTGTAAAGCAAGTAGAGGATACTGTAGATAAGGAATTTAGAGAAAAGTATATATCCAAAAATGAAAAATGGGAGAAACTGCTAAAGGTTAAAAATAATTCAACATATAAGAGAAAAAGAAAAAAGCTAGAGGTGCAGGAAGATGAGGATAGTTACAGTGATTCACTGTAGCTGCCAACATATCCTTTGAGTATCCTTTACATTTTTGCCATATTTTTATCAGAATTATGTCGATTATTGCTTGGAATGTTAGAGGGCATAATTCCCCTGAAAGAAAACTGGATGTTTCAAATTTGATTTTTTCTGAAAAGCCAAGTGTTATTGGTTTGCTAAAGCACAAATTAGATAACTCAAAAATTGATGATTATCATACTAAGCATCTTTCCAGTTGGAAAATTATCAATAATGATCAGATAGGGGACAATGGCAGAATTTTGACATTATAGGATGATAATATTTGGAATCTAGTTAGCCACATATTAAGTTTTCAATTCATTCATTGCTTTATTATCAATAAAGTGGATCTACATTTGGAAATCACTTTTATTTATGCATCGAATTTTGAAAATGAGATATTTTCTTTATAGAATCACCTTGAGCAATTAAATAAACAAAGTTCTCTCCCTTGGATTATATTAAGTGATTTTAGCACAACCATGCATGCATTTGATAAAAGAGGGTCATTCCAGTCCCTTTCAAAATATTGGAAATAATCAACAATTTTTTTGTAAGGACTGGATTAGTTGAAGCTAACTTAATAGGTAATAGATTCACATGGAAGTCAAGTAAATATAGAAATATACATTGCAAGCTTGACAAAATTTTGATTAATCAAAATTTTGTAAGTTTGTTTCCTGATTTCAAATGTTTCACTTTGCCTCAAGCTACAAGTGATCACACCCCTATTCAAATTTTACTCACCGAAAACCTTTTGTATAAGAAGAATGTCTAATCAGATTCATAGATGGATGAGATTTTGAAAAAATTACAAGGTTGTTATCAATAAAAGCTTATCATTTAAAATATAGGGCACTACCCAATTTAAAATTTTCAAATTTTTGAAAATTTCTAAAGGGTATCTTGAAAGATGGAATAATAGTAGAAGCAAAAATGAGCTTAAGCAAGTGAGAGCAAATTGTGAGAAGTTTCAAAATGCTCTTGACAATGATTGCTCAGACAACAATATTGTTAACAGTTTTATTCAGGCACAAAATAAGCTTATTTCTTCCCTTCAAGCGCAATCAGTTAATTTAAGGCAAAAGGCCAAGGTTGACTGGTTAACCAATAAGGATGAAGCTAGTAAACTTTTTTATGGTAGAATGTCTCAAGAAAAATATAAATGACATTAGTAAACTTATTGATGTAAAAGGGAATGTTTTAAAAGATATAAATGAGATAAAGAGGGAAGCCATTAATTATTTTTCAAATTTATATAACACAAATGAGTATGTGGATAACTTTCCAAGTATTAACACTAAATTTTTATTAAAGGATAGTTGTCAATAAATTCTTCTTGCCCCTGTTAAGTTTGATAGATATAAAAAATATTATTTTTAATGCTAACAATGACAGAAGTCCAGGTCCTGATGGATTTGGAGAAATTTTTTATAAAAATCATTGGACTGATATTAGTAGTAATATTTTTGAGGTTTTTCTAAATTTATTAATATTGGGAAACTATTAAAATCTTTCAATCATACTTTTATAACCCTAGTTCCAAAAGTTAATAATCCTATTGGGCTGGAATATTATAGACCCATATCTTGTTGTAACTTCATTTATAAAATCATATCTACTATTTTATGCAACGTAATTAAAGTGTTTTTGAAATTTTTGATTTTTGAAAATCAGTGTGCTTTTATTCCCGGTAGGCTTATTGCTGAAAACACCTTTTTGGCCCATGAGAAAATAAGAAACTTTAGCAATAAGAGTAAAAGTCTTATGTGTATTAAACTTGACTTACACAGATAAAATAAATAGGCACTTTATAATTCAAATGATGAAAAAAATGTGGTTTAATGAAATTTTTTGTTGACTTATAAAAGAATGTATTGACAATATAACATATTCAGTAATGATCAATGGCTCCTCGAAAGGATTTATTCATAGCAATAGGGGATTAGACAAGGAGATCCACTTTCTCCTTATTTATTTACTATTGTTATGGAATATTTCTCTACTTTAATTGAAATTGAGCAAAGTGAAGTGAATATTAAAGCAATAAATAGAGTCAAGTCTTCCATTACTCATCTTTTATATGCCGACGACTTACTTTTGTTTACTAATGCATATGCTAAAAGTGCTTGGTCGATTGTAAAGATTTTTAAAAAATTGGATGTATTTGATGGTTTGAAAGTCAATGAATGCAAAAGCAAAATATATTTCAGTAAAGGATGCTCTTGCAAGGAGGAAATTTTGAACATTCTAAATTTTAAAGAAGGTAGTCTGCTAGTCAAGTATTTGGGTCTGCCTTTAAGTACCAATCAGTTAAATGATAGAAATTGCACAAGTTGTATGGCATTATTCAAGGCAGAATTGAATGGCAGTCTAGCAAAAAAATTTCTCTGGTTGGTAGATTGAAACTCACTCATACTATCATCACAACAATTATAATGTATTGGATATAAACTCGTAATATTCTATAATCCAGCAAAAGAAATTCACAAAATTGAAAAAATGTGTACAAACTTTATTTGGAAAGGTAAACAATATAAAATTGCTTGAGAAAAAGTTTGCATGCCGAGAAAAGCAGGTGGCTTAGGTCTAAGAAATATCAGAGACTTAAGAGAACCAGCAAAATTCAAGTTATTTTGAAATTTATAGATGATAAATCTCTTTGGGCTAAATGCATGAGAGACAAATATCTTAAAAACAAAAATTTATAGACTGTGTAGAATATAATAGCCTATGATTTTTGTTTGATGATAATAAACATATACATTCGTTTAATTGTATTTGTTATTGTACTATTTTATTTTCTATATAATTAAATAAATATTTGTTGAATAAAATAAATAACACAGAATTTATATTCAAACAAATATTTTATTCAAATAAATATTTGATTACAAATTCAAATAGTACAAATTTGAGCTCTCACTACATATATACATTTTCAATTACATTACAATTTTGATTACATCACAAATTTCAATTTACAATTTTACACCTCACTACATATTCACTCAACACACGTATTTGATCTTCAACTCTATTCCAGCTTGTATCCAGCATCTGAATTATCTGCAAAATAAACATTGACGTAGTAAAATTGAAAAAGAAATATTTTGCAGTGTACAATAAAATGTGTGTTTATAAATATCATTTGCCTCAGTTATTTGTGTTGTTCGTCATCATTTTTCTTTTGAATTCATCTTACACGAACAGCTTGTAACATGCACAGTGTATCATTGTACTTGCCACAAGGCCGTGCACACCGAGATACACTTGCTTAAAACTGCAGAGACAGGTGAGCACAAGGTCAAACCCAAGCCGAGGTCGGATTCAACTCAGGTGCAATACAAACAAAAATAGAATGGTCAAGTACGAGAGTTAATGGTCAGCCAACATGAATAAAAGTTCAATAAAATGGCCGGACTCAAATGTACACAAACAGCCCAAACATGTACACACAAGAGAGCAAGCAAGTATGGCTCAAACAATATAAAACTGAGGTGAACATAGACCAAACTGCAACAAGAACAAGGGATGCAATAAGGACTGACTCAAGTGGAACCACTAGTGTAACATGCAACAAGACTTCAAGTATACATGGTGGTCAAGGCAAACAAAGAACAGACCCAACAAACCAGTCCAAGTTCAGACTGCAAATGCAACTATCCAGACATAGCAACAGAGGCATGTACAAGATAGCTGACTCCATGATGCAATAGTCCCAAACATATGAAACAACAGACAACAATGGGAGCAGTGCATAAGAAGTTATGAACAAAAGAAATGGTTCAACCAACATGAACATGACACTAGACCACCGACCAAACAAAATGTACAGACTCGAGCAAAATGGAGACCAACACCACCGTACAATATGCATATACAACATGGAGGGCGGACAACAGGTAAATTGGAAACCAAGCAAACAGTGAAACGGTGATATGAAATGCAGTTTACATAATGCCAATATGAACAGTTGCAGTTCCAAAAACAAGTCAAGTATGCCACAATTCAATTCAAACTAGTGAAGCAATTGTATGTCAACAGTAACGGATAAAGGAAATGCTATCAGTGAAAGAAAATGAACAGACGAGTGAACACAAGTTCAAAGTGAACCAAATGGCCATAACAAAATGAACAGATGAGTGAACACAAGTTCAAAGTGAACCAAATGGCCATAACAAAATGAAATTCATCAACTTAATGGAACTAGCAAGTGATAGCAGCAAATCAAACCAAGTCAAGGCCGGTTTTAAAAATCATCAACCAATTCAACTAAGGTCAAAAATAGTTGAAAAATGAAAGAGCGTGATGAACAAGCATCACGGATTCGAAATATCAGAAAACCAAACGCAAGCCGTGGTGACCAAGGAAGTTGTAACAATATATCACAAATATATGGTTAGAATCATCTTAACCTTGCAATCGTAAATCAACACAAGTGCATAAATCACAAAAGGAGTAATGAACGGAACCAACTAAAAAGTATTTAAGCAAATTCAACACAAAAAGTCAATAATTTATCACAAGCACTCAAGCAAAGATCGGATGAACAAAAGAAATTCAAGAAGAATTCAAATACAAAAATACGAATGTATATTTAAGGGTTCCAATCCCTATTTAAACCCAACATCATCATCGGCAGTCATAGTATTCGAGTTCAAGCATATCAATGAAAGTAAATAAAGGCAATTCACGTACCAATTCAAAGCTTTCATTCGAACTCGATAATTGAAGCAACCGCACATGAGCTCAAGCTAGAAGTCGATTGACGAAGCAACGCAAAACAAATTCCTCAAATCAATCGATTGATCATAAAGCGGCGTTTCAATTAAGGAAAACCCTAATTCCTTTTTGAAGAGGAACAAAGAAGGCAGCCGCGCAATATAAGAAAAAGAAAAGGGAATGGGCATCTTATTTTTTACAACACTAATTATTGTTTGGGCCGGCCTTTTATTTCATATTGGGCTTAAAGTGTTAAATTAGGGTTTTGTTTAGTATTTTTATTTTATTTTGTAATTTTCTTTTAAAATTGTGTAACTCTCTAGTCGTGTGACTAGGTTACGAACTATGCTGGTGTAGTTCGAGAATTTGCAACTCTGTGGCTGAGTTATGGCAGGGTTTTGAGCACAGAGTTAGGTTAGTCATTAGCGTGTGTCGCTAGTTTACGTGTTCAAGCGTATGACTACTTAATTTCTAGTAGAAACCTTGGGGGTAGCACGTAGGCAGGGTTTTGCCGAAGCTGGGTAAATTTGTGTGTGATCTCTTCCGCATTATTTATTGTTATTGTTTTTATTTCTGCATTAATTTTTATTATTATTTGTATCACCCTATCAACCCCCCCTCTAGAGTGAAATCGATCCTACAAGTGGTACCAGAGCTAGGAACAAAAACCATTTTTTTGTTTTAAAAATTTAATTTTTTCAAAAACTGATTTTTGTTTTAAAAATTTAATTTTTTAAAATGGTATCTTTTAATAACGCTTTTGCCGAGGGTCAGTCCATAGTTAGGCCACCAATGTTCAGTGGTGAATATGCATATTGGAAAACTAGGATGAAAATTTTTCTGAAAACCATAGATGCACTTGCTTAAAACTGCAGGGACAGGTGAGCACAGGTCAAACCCAAGCTGAGGCCAAATTCAACTCAGGTGCAATACAAAAACAAAAATAGAATGGTCAAGTACGAGAGTTAATGGTCAGCCAACATGAATAAAAGTTCAATAAAATGGCCGGACTCAAATGTACACAAACAGCCCAAACATGTACACACAAGAGAGCAAGCAAGTATGGCTCAAACAATATAAAACTGAGGTGAACATAGACCAAACTGCAACAAGAACAAGGGATGCAATAAGGACTGACTCAAGTGGAACCACCAGTGTAACATGCAACAAGACTTCAAGTATACATGGTGGTCAAGGAAAACAAAGAACAGACCCAACAAACCAGTCCAAGTTCAAACTGCAAATGCAACTATCCAGACATAGCAATAGAGGCATGTACAAGATAGCTGACTCCATGATGCAACAAACCCAAACATATGAAACAACAGACAACAATGGGAGTAGTGCACAAGCAGTTATAAACAAAAGAAATGGTTCAACCAACATGAACATGACACTAGACCACCAACCAAACAAAATGTACAGACTCGAGCAAAATGGAGACCAACACCACCATACAATATGCATATGCAACATGGAGAGCGGACAACAGTTAAATTGGAAACCAAGCAAACTGTGAAACGACGATATGCAACGCAGTTTACATGAAGCCAATATGAACAGTTGCAGTTTGAAAAACAAGTCAGGTATGCCACAATTCAATTCAAACTAGTGAAGCAGTTGTATGTCAACAGTAACGGATAAAGGAAATGCAATCAGTGAAAGAAAATGAACAGACAAGTGAACAAAAGTTCAAAGTGAACCAAATGGCCATAACAAAATGAAATTCATCAACTCAATGGAACTCGCAGGTGATAACAGCAAATCAAACCAAGTCAAGGCCAGTTTTAAAAATCATCAACAAATTCAACTAAGGTCAAAAATAGTTGAAAAATGAAAGAGCGTGATGAACAAGCATCACAGATTCGAAATATCAGAAAACCAAACGCAAGCCGTGGTGACCAAGGAAGTTGTAACAATATATCACAAATATATGAACATGTCAAAATCATCTCAACCTTGCAATCGTAAATCAACGCAAGTGCATAAATCACACAAGGAGTAATGAACGGAACCGACTAAAAAGTATTCAAGCAAATTCAACACGAACAAGTCAATAATTCATCACAAGCACTCAAGCAAAGATCGGATGAACAAGAGCAATTCAAGAAGAATTCAAATACAAAAATACGAACGCATGTTTAAGGGTTCTAATCCCTATTTAAACCCAACATCATCATCGGCAGTCATAGTATTCGAGTTCAAGCATATCAACGAAAGTAAATAAAGGCAATTCATGTACTAGTTCAAAGCTTTCACTTGAACTCGATAATTGAAGCAACCGTGCATGCGCTCAAGCCAGAAGTCGATTGACAAAGCAACGCAAAGCAAATTCCTCAAATCAATCGATTGATCATAAAGCAACGTTTCAATTAAGGAAAACCCTAATTCCTTTTCGAAGAGGAACAAAGAAGGCGGCCGCATAATAGAAGAAAAAGAAAAGGGAACGAGCATCTTATTTTTTACAGCACTAATTGTTAGTCCGTGAGAAGTTGGTTTTGATGACAACAACCTTAAAATTAGATTATAAAATATAAATACTAACATTATTGTTTAGATATATATGTATATGCAGGATATATATACAGGTACCAAAGAATGAAGACTGTACAGTATAGAGATTCAAGAACTGATGAACTCAAGATCGAAGATATCAAGATTCAAGACTCATGAGTATCAAGATTATCAAGAGTTCAAGATTTCAAGATAAGTAATTTAGTGAGGAATTTTGTTAAAACTCCTAGAAAAGCACTGACATCTTAAAATCCATTTTATTCGTGGAATGGAATCCTCTTCGAGCCCGTTAAAGGGATGGAACCCTAAGTAGGATGGAACCTACGAAAAATCTAGTGGAACATTGTTTTGTATCCACTAACTTTTATTCAAATGTTTTACAAAATTATATCTTGTTTTCAAAATGATTTCAAAACCTTCCTTTTTAAATCAAAAACATCTATCCTGGTTTTAAAATACTTTTAGCCTCAAAATAATCTTTATTTTCAATATCAAATTATCCTTGGTTTTTAAGCTATCTTTTAATTATAATATTTAACTTTTAATATTTATACTTAGATTTAAATATAAAATTATAGTAAAATTTTATATATACCAAAATATTATTCTCTATACTTATTTATGTATTTTAACTATAGTTAAGTATATTTAAAAAGTTTAAAATAGTTTTAATACAAGATAGAAGTTATTTTCAAAGAAAAACGAATTACCAAAAATAACTTAGGCCTGTCGACAACCCTAAGGTCCCCTTGTCGACAAGGTGACAGTTTATTTCAAAAGTTTGAATTTCAAAGGAAGTGTCTATTCGTCATATCCTTTCACGAATGGACATGGCTGTTGTTCTACTATAAATAGGGGCTGTTTTAAACGAATTTACAATCATATTTTCTCTGATTTCACTCCTCTTCTTTTTCCACATTTCTTTATATACATTTTTACCATTACTCTGCCGAAATCACCATTGAATCTAACTAGATCATCTCTGGTTTGATTCTCTATCACTATCTCAACAAGATCCCAGTGCTATGCAGAGTTATAGACTTCTTTGTATTCAATCGAGCGAGAAAATGTGTGATTGTAGCCTGGAAAACCAATCGGGCGAACTTGTTGCCCGTAAGATCAAGTATATCTACCCAGAGGATTGTGAATCTGGAGCAGTGTACCTCGTGGCCTTGAAATGGAGGGTGTAATTGTAAGAATTGATTTTGAAAGGAAATCTGTACTTGTGTTGCGGGACTGGATGTAGGGTAACTCCAAACCAGTATAAAATCTGGTGTATTCTTTCCTTTATTGCTTTTACTTTATATCTGCATCTATGTTTGATTCTGTGATCGTATTTGTGTCTGAATATTGCATACATTTGTGTTCAAATTAAGATAAACTCAAAAAGAATTTGTAATTCCTTAAAACAATATTTACCACCCTCTAGTGTTAATTCTAGCCTTAAGATCTGTAATCCGCATTTCTCACATTTGGTATCGGAGCAAGGTTTTCAAAGTTTCATAATATGAATTTTGAAAAAGCTTTTAAAATGGCTATGTTTGAAAAACTTGTTAATAATAGTTTAGAAAAGTTCAGATCATCACTGTCTCATGAGTCTGCATATAATCGATATTCAAATTCAAGTTGTCTACCAAAATTGTATGATGTGCAGGAAACATGTTTTATAGGTGTTGAGGAATCAATCCACAATGGACAAATTATACAGATCAACAAGAATAAATGGATACTCGATAGTGGATGCTCTAGACACATGACTGGTATTCCGAATATGCTAAATGATATAATATACAAAGGAGAAGGACTGGTTAACTTTGGAGACAACTCAAAAGGATATGTGATTGGCATCGGCAATGTCGGTAACTCTGAAACTCCTATTATTACTAATGTTTTGCTAGTTAAGAATCTGAAACATAATCTGCTAAGTATTAGTCAACTTTGCGATAAAGGATATAAAATTAAATTTGAAAAAGATAAGTGTCACATTGAAGATAATAATTCAACCATAATATTTGAGGGAATTAAAAAAAGAATATTTATATTCTTAGTATGAAAGTTTCAAATGATAACCTGTGTCTTTTGGAAAATACAAGTGACCCTTGGATTTGGCATAAGAGATTTGGGCATTTGAATTTCAAACTCTTATCTAGACTGTCAGAACATGATCTAGTAAGAGGTCTCCCTAAAATGAATTTTAAAGTAGATAGTTTATGTGATGCATGTCAATTAGGAAAACTTAGAAAAAGTTCCTTTAAATTAACGATATGATTTCAACTTCAAAACCTATTGAATTACTTCATCTTGATTTATTTTGTCCATCTCAAATTCAGTCAGTAAATATGTTTTTGTAATTGTAGATGATTATTCTAGATTTACATGGACAATATTTTTGAAACGTAAAAGTGATACTTTTGAAAGTTTTAAGAACTTTACAAAAAGGATTCAAAATCATCTTTTTGTAAAAATTATAACCATCCGTAGTGATCACGGTGGTGAATTTGAAAATGAAAAGTTTGAAGAATTCTGCAATAAAAAGGGAATAACTCACAATTTTTCATTTCCAAGAACTCCACAACAAAACGGAGTAGTAGAACGTAAAAATAGGACGATTCAAGAGTGTGCAAGAACTATGCTTTTAGATAGTAAATTACCAAAACATTTTTGGGCAGAAGCAGTTGCTACCGCCTGTTATATTTTAAATAGAATTTTAATTAGACTTTTAACTGATAAGACATCTTATGAACTTCTTCACGGAAAGTAACCTAAGGTATCTTATTTTAGAATTTTTGGAAGTAAATGTTTTATTTTAAATACAAAAGATAACTTAGATAAATTTGATCCTAAACCGACAAAGGTATCTTTATCAGATATTTTAATAGAAGTAAAGCATACAGAGTGTTTAATTTAAGAACTAACACCATCGAAGAAACAATGCATGTTTCATTCGATGAAAATCTCAAAAAATTTGAAGATACACATGATGAAGAGGATATAATTACTCAAAATCAAGAGTCAATTGAAACTATTAATGAAATTAATCATCCTAATAAAAAGATTAAACTTTTAAAAGATCATCTTATAGAAAATATACTAGGAGATATGCAATTTGTTGTTACAACTAGAAATCAACTAAGTAAAATGAGCAATGAAGCCTTTATATCAACTATTGAACCCAAAAATCCAAAAGAAGCATCAACTGATGATTCATGGATTTTGGCTATGCAAGAAGAACTAAATCAATTCACTAGAAATGATGTTTGGGAACTTGTTCCTAGACCTAAAAATAAAACTATAATTGAAACTAAATGGGTTTATAAAAATAAAATGAATGAACAAGGTGAGATCGTTAGAAATAAAGCTCGGTTAGTCGCTCAAGGTTATTGTCAAGAAGAAGGAATAGATTGTGATGAAACCTTTGCTCCCGTAGCAAGATTAGAAGCCATTAGGATTCTACTTGCTTTCGCAAATCATAATAATTTCAAATTATTTCAAATGGATGTTAAAACTACCTTTTTAAATGGATTTGTAAAAGAGGAAGTATATGTTGAACAACCACCACTTTTTAAAGATGAAAAATTACCAAATCATGTTTACAAACTTAAGAAAGCTCTATATGGTCTAAAACAAGCTCTTAGAGCCTGGTATGATAGACTAAGATCTTACTTATTACAATCAAACTTTGAAATTGGTAAAGTAGATAATACTCTTTTTACTAAAAGAAATAAAAATGATATTCAACTAGTACAAGTTTACGTAGATGATATCATTTTTGGATCAACTAATTTTGAAATGAATAAAGAATTTTCTAAAATAATGACAAAAGAGTTTGAGATGAGTCATATGGGTGAATTAAACTTTTTTCTAGGATTGCAAATAAAACAATTAGATAATGGTATCTTTATCAGTCAAGAAAAATATGCTAAAGACCTAGTTAGTAAATTTGGTTTGACTACTGCAAGTGGAAAACCCACTCCCATGGCAACCAATGAGTACCTAAGTAAAGAAGATCTCTCGAAAGATGTAGATCAAAAATTATATAGAGGAATGATTGTATCACTACTCTATATCACTGTTAGTAGAGCTGATATCATGCATAGTGTTTGTCTCTGTGCAAGATATCAATCCCAACCTAAAGAGACCCACTTAAAAGCTGTAAAACATATCATAAGATATGTTAAACACACCTTTGATTATGGATTATTTTATCCTAAAAATGATTCTTTTGAATTAATATCTTACTGTGATGCTGACTATGCTGGTTGTAAATCAGACCGAAAAAGTATAAGTGGAACTTGTCACTTTTTGGGGCATTCTCTGGTTTCCTGGTTTAGTAAAAAGCAAAACACAGTTTCTTTATCAACAACCGAAGCAGAGTATATTTCTGCTGCTTTAGCTTGTTCTCAAGTAATATATAAGCAACAAACTTTAAAAGATTTCGGTTTAAATATCTCAAAATCACCAATTTATTGTGATAATACTAGTGCAATAAATTTATCCAAAAATCCTACTCATCATGCTCAAACTAAACATATTGATATCAGACATCATTTTCTCAACGATAATATAAGTAAGGAAGTAATTACTCTCGATTATATCAATTCCGAGAATCAAATTGCTGATATCTTAACAAAACCCTTAAATGAATTTATATTTACTAAATTAAGAAGAGAATTAGGTATTTGTTCAATAACTGAAATATAGAATATAAATATATAACAAGTATAATTAAAATTAAATTAAAATAAATCAAATAGCAAAAATATAAGTACCTTGTCGACAACCCTCCTTTACCCCTGTCGACATATAACGAATTTTTTTCTTTTTAAATTTTCCACCAAAATTCAAATGGGTGGTTATATATTCTTCTTATTTCAAAATTTTGTTCATTCTTTCTGTTCTTTCTCTGTTCTAACTTCTGAAAACAATAAAACAATGGCCTCCTCCTCCAAATCAAACAAAAATTCAACCATTTCGTTCTCTTCTCCTTCTCCCGGACCATTTCAACACGCCAATCCCATCTTGATCGATGAAGAATACTCATGTGTTCAAGTGCAAGAGGACAACAAGGAAGAAGAAGCCCCCATGGAAGAAGAGCACGCTGAAGATGACGACAAAGTTGTTTGCATTGGCGAAGTGTGCTTTGATAAGGATGGAAATCTAGTCGAACAACGTGGAAATTTCTGTTTCCACTACCCAAATTGCTCGGTTCATAGATCTCCCATTGTCAAGGTTACACATTAGTTTCTTTTCTCTCTTTCTTATCGTTATTTGTATACGATCTTACTTACGTTTTCTACGCAAATGTAAATATAACATTATATAATTAATAAATTATTTGTGTTCTCATATTTGAATTCTCACATTATCGTTATTATAAATATTATCATATATGGATTCTTAGTTAGGAGAGTTAGTTATTAAGGGCTAAGTTTTAGTTTCAGAATTAAGTGTTGATTATTTATGATAACACTATCATTATAATCACATGTAATATAGTATTAGATTAAGGGGGAGTTGTATAGATTTAAAATTTGTTTTTGTTGATGACAAAGGGGGAGAAGTATAAAATAGGATAGTTAGGCATAGATTAAGGGGGAGTTATTAGGGTAGAAGTAATATTTTACAAACAAAGGTTGTCATCATCAAAAAGGGGGAGATTGTTAGTCCCTGAGAAGTTGGTTTTGATGACAACAACCTTAGAATAAGATTATAAAATATAAATAATAACATTATTGTTTAGATATATATGTATATGCAAGATATATATACAGGTACCAAAGAATGAAGACTGTACAGTATAGAGATTCAAGAACTGATGAACTCAAGATCGAAGATATCAAGATTCAAGACTCATGAGTATCAAGATTATCAAGATTTCAAGCTTTCAAGATAAGTAATTTAGTTAGGAATTTTGTTAAAACTCCTAGAAAAGCACTGACATCTTAAAATCCATTTTATTCATGGAATGGAATCCACTTCGAGCCCGTTAAAGGGATGGAACCCTAAGTAGGATGGAACCTACGAAAAATCTAGTGGAACATTGTTTTGTATCTACTAACTTTTATTCAAATGTTTTACAAAATTATATCTTGCTTTCAAAATGATTTCAAAACCTTCCTTTTAAATCAAAAACATCTATCCTAGTTTTAAAATACTTTTAGCCTCAAAATAATCTTTATTTTCAATATCAAATTATCCTTGGTATTTAAACTATCTTTTAATTATAATATATTTAACTTTTAATATTTATACTTAGATTTAAATATAAAATTATAGTAAAATTTTATATATACCAAAATATTATTCTCTATACTTATTTATGTATTTTAACTATAGTTAAGTATATTTATAAAGTTTAAAATAGTTTTAATACAAGATAGAAGTTATTTTCAAAGAAAAACAAATTATCAAAAATAACTTAGGCCTCTCGACAACTCCAAGGTCCCCTTGTCGATAAGGTGACAGTTTATTTCAAAAGTTTGAATTTCAAAGGAAGTGTCTATTCGTAATATCCTTTCACGAATGGACATGGCTGTTGTTGTAACGACCCTGAATTTTAAACAATTTAAATTGAAAATATTTAATTAATTTTAAATATTTGAACGATGATTTGACTTGAATTTCAAATTATCAGAATGAATTGGCGATTAAATTTTTGAATTTAATCTATTGAAGTTGAATAAATTTGAATCTTCGATTTTAAGCCGGTTAAAAATAATTTAAAGGCTTAGAAAATTCATATTGATAATACTGAAGGTAATAGAAGCTTCAGAATTGAATTTAAAAGCGATTTGTTCAATTTTGAAATTGTATCGTTTGAATCGAATTTAAAAATAGCTTTCCGAGGCACAGTCTCGGAATTTGACGAAACCAGTTTCATTGGGTCCGTAATATTGAATTATTACTGGATTTCAATTTTCGTATTTATCAGAATTGTTTTGTGAATATATGGCGGGTAAACGCGTAGAGAATTTAATCGAATTCAAATTGAATTTCTGTAACAACCTGGATTTTTGCCAAAATTATAATCATCGATAAACGATTAAAGTTGATAGATATTTGCTGTTTATTGTTGGAATTTTTATAACGATAAGGTCTTTGTCAATTGACAATGTAAAATGGTTGTTAAATTTTATTTAAACTGTAAATTGATTTGAATTCTCTTATTAAATTTTTATTTGTACGAGATGAATAAATATGTATAGAAAAAATTTTAACAACTAAATTAAACAAACCAAATTAAATACAAAACAAATCAGTTTTAAAAAGAGAAAACAAAAGAATAAAACAAAAGAAAAAGAAAAAAAAGAAAAAAAAATAAAACACCATAACCAGCCCATGCCTAAGCCCATACCCTTATTCTCTGTTAAAAACCACGAACCCATCCTCCCCTTTTCATTCAAACCCTAAAACAACGAAATCGAACGAGAAAAAATAATGGCGGCTTCGTTTTCCTCCATTTTCAGCTACGCCTTAAATCACGTCCAACCATACCTTTAATCGTGCTACCCACGAAACCCTCCTTTCAGTCTCATTCGAAAAACCTAAGACAAAAATAAACGAAAAAAAATGGTGGCGTTCGCGAATTAGGGCTACGGCGATTTCTCGATTCTTCGTTCAATTCAAGGGCGACCGCTTCCTTGCTCGTTCTTCCCCGTTCATTCAAAGTTAGGGTTTTGTCAAATCGAAGATGCCGACTTTTGGTAGAAGGTGATTTCGTGCTTGCTCGCCGATCGTCTAGAGTTCTCGTGGCCGCTTGTTCGAGTTCGCTGCTACCTCGACTAAGGTGAGTGAACCTTTTCACTCACATCTCCTTCAACTCACACTTCTACAGTTAAAGTTCGTTTGAATCTTGGTGATTTTTTGGAGGCTTTCATTTCGCTCAGTTTTGAAAATTGATTGACTTTTGCTGCTTGACTTTTACAAGGTTGATGTTGTTCGACTTTTTGAGTTTTAATTTTGTTCGTATTCCCCGAGTATCACTGTTTGATTTAAGTAATACTCTCGACTTCACTTCACTGTGCATTGTTGGCTTCGGCTTGTGATGTTGTTTACGTGACGGCTTTGCCTATTTCTTTGGCAATGAACTGCACACTGCTATGTTGTTTATGTAAGGCAGTTTGCATTTATTTGATTTTGTCATGGCCTTGATGTCATTAGGTTGCTTGATTTAGTTAGGCCCACGATTTTGATTTCTGAAATTTTGATTTTTGTGAATTTCCTTGTTGACTTCACTGTGAATTAAGTTTTGATCTTCTGGCCCCTGTGAGCTTTGTCTCAGCCCATCTTTTCTGTTGCTCTTTGATCATTCGAGTTGTTGTCACATTGGACTTGTAGTTGTTGTCGTGAGCTCTGTTGCACTTTGATGTTGTTTAGGAGTAGATTCTGGTTCCACTGTGTTGTATTTACCTTTGTTGTGTCTTGTTCTTTCGAGTTTTGGGGCTGTTGCATCATGTTGGTCTCCAGTCTGTATTCACTTGTAGTCTACATCTCATATGCTTTTGTAGCCTGACCTTTGTTGAGCATATGTCTACTGTTGAGTCTTTGGTGGTTTTTCCCACTTTGAAATTGCTAGCAGACTGTCTTGACCACTTGAGATATTTGGATTTGTATTACCTGAACTATTTTGATCTTGGTCGGGCTCACCTTATGATTTCAACTTGCTACTTGGTTTCGATCAAGTTCACTTGCTTGAGTACTGGGTTTTAGTCACCTTGGTTTTAGTTGTATTTGAGCTTGAGCTTACTATGTTGTTTCGACCAGTCCACTTCTTATCTCACTGCATATGTTTTGTGTCAGCTGTGGTTATTGGATTTGCACTTGATTCATTGCTTCATGTCACTTGTGCATTCTCTCTAGTACCACTGCACTTGTTTGCAACTGTTGGCACCATTGTTGTCTTCACTTGCATACTTGTCATTCATGTATTTTTGGTGCTGTGGTGCCATAACTCTGGTGCCCTCACCCTCCTTCTGTTTTGTAGTTGTACCACTTGCTGTGGCCTTCTTGAAATTGCAGTCGTCTTGTACATGATTGTATTTTGCAATCTGGGTAGCTTGTCACTATGTTGCACTTGTTTGACCCAGTTTGGTAGTTGCATACTTGCTGTGCATCCTTCATATCTGCACTTGATCTTTGGAGTGTTTGTAGTAGTATTGACTCCATTTTGAATGATTTGTATTGCAGTTTGATTGTTATCCTTGTACTAGCCATTGACTTCAAGTGGTGGCTGCATTTTCATTGCAGTTTTACCCTTGATTCCTTGTGGTGGCTGCAGTATTGATTATGTTGATTTTATGAAAATAAATGGGGTTTGGCACTGATTTTGTTTTTGGGTCGTTTAAATTCGAACTACAATGGTTCGAATGAACTGCAGGCGAGACTTTGAACTGCAGTTGTTTGAATTCAAATATTCAGTTTTGAAAGAAAATATTTTTTTTCTTACTTTGGCACTACACCTGGTTATTGATTGTGATACATGTACATCAGCTACTGGTTTATGTTCATATATGATTTCTACTTGAGTTGCGCTGTCCAGTCTCATGTAGTTGTTACTGGTGACTTCGGCATACCTTAATTTACACTACAGTTATCTTAGTTCAAAACTGATAATTGATGTTGACTTGGCATAAGCTCGAGCTCTGTAGCCTTGCTTTGTTCAATTCATACTTGTAGCCTTTGTGCCTTGTTGTTCCACTGTTGCACTTCAATTGCTTCTGCTGTTCATGCATACGTGTGGGTCATTGCCCTTGTGCACTTGGACATTCTTTTGGTTTTGCTGATATCTCTAATTTGGCTTCGCAGTTGTGTTGAGTCTTGGTAACAATGACTTGACCTCTGCATTTTGTAAATATTTTACCTCAGCAGTTTTGATTGCTGTTAGTATTCACTGTTGTGATGATTTTATATGCTGTGGTGGCGAGGCAGTGCACGCGTGCGTGCACTACAGCCACCCAAAAATCGACAGTTTTGAATTGATATTTCTTTTGTGGCGTGACGCATTGATCTTTTATGCTGCATTGGCGAGGCCGTACACGCGTGCGTGTACGGCAGCCAATCGAGTCTTGATGGGTTTAAAGTGACAAATTTTAATTGCTTATGAATTGATCTAGTCGATTTGATAAATTGTTTATTTATCTCTGTTGATGATTTTAAATCTGTTGATTTATTGTTTAACACTGTTTAATGTTAAAATTTTCGTTATCCGATTTCTTTGTTAAAAGAGTCGGATAGACGAGAATTATTTTGACTGTCGTCTATTTAAATTATTATTGCCTCTATGCACTAATAAACTGGTTTGAATTAGACTGACCTGTGTATTATTTTCTTTTGAATATAATACTCGGGTCAGACCGAGTATTTTTACAGCTTGAAGATTTTCGAGCAGCGAAGTTAGAGAGAGAGTAAAGAACCATTTTTAGTTTCAGAAGAAAATTGTATTTTAAGATATTCCGCTGTATCAGTATTAAATTGTATAAAACTCTGATGTATATAAAAAGATTTATAGTAATGAAATAAAGATTCATTTGTTTTAAATTCATTGTTACTATTCTGTGTTTCTGTGGCTGATTCTGTTTAAACCTTATAAACTAAATAACAATTCGTCTTTTTGAACGTTTCTAGTTGGTTTAATCACCGACTGGAGGCGGTCAAAAAGGGGGAATGTTACAGAGTGGTATCAGAGATTTGGTTTACACAAAGCTTAGTTTATGATGTTTAATATGAATAGTTACTAGAAACACTTTAAAAAGAGAACGTTTTTCAAATCCAAAGAAGTATAAAATTGTCTTTGGAAATAAAGATTTTTAACTTAAGAAAAGTTAAATTGAAGTGAGTTGGCATTAATAAATATATGGATTTGAAATTTAACTAAAAGAAAAGTTAAATTGAATTGAATTAGTATTAATAAATATATGATTTGAAATTTAACTAAAGGAAGTTAAATAAATTGAACTGGATTTGATAAATTATTGAAATAGAAAAATTTAAACTTGAAAGGTAAGTGATTATACAATATGAATCAGAAAGTTTAAATTAATAAGTTGTATAACTTATAAAATGAGAAATTTAAGTAAAACCAGTTTTTAAATGGTTAAATAGTTTTGTTAAGTAAAACAAATTTTGAATTTTGAAATGTGATATGAATTTGACTTTAGCAAAAGTTAAGTAAAATGATTTTGGAAATGAAATAGCTTAAGTAATATTGAATCAAATTGAATTTGATATCAAAATGAATTGATAAAGTGAAGTAATAAATATGGATTTGAGTTATATAAAGGAAATTCAACTTTAATTGTAAAAATGGATTAGTGAATAGGGTGAGTATAAAAATTCAATCTGAATTAGAATATAAACCAATTGAAACTAAGTGTGTTGAACCAAATTGAATGTAAGCAAGTAAATAAATTTGGTTAAGTTGAATGTGCATTGGTTGCTAGTTGATTGTATAGAATTCATTAAGTGTTAATGAAATTGAATTAATGGAATTGAAAGCTATGTAAATTGAATTCAAATTGAAAGATAAGAAATCTAAATAGAACCAAATTTTATTTGAATTGAAAGCAAACTAACTTGAATATAAATTAGTGAATGTGAACTAATTGAATATGAATGAATGTTAGTAAAATCCAATGTGAATGAATCAAATGTGATTAAATTGGAAATCAAGTCGATGAATGGTTTACTAAAGAACTAGTAGATTGTCTTGGAAATGGAAAACTGATAAATTTATATAATAGTTTAAATTGAAAATTTTGAATTATTATAAACGGCTTAAATTGAAGATTTGAAAAGTGTTAATAAAATATTGGGATTGTATAAGTGTTAAAAGTGAAATATTTAATGGATTTCATAAGTGAATGGAAATTACAGAATTAAAAAAATTGTGAAGTTATAAAATGAATCGGAGTTGCGAAATAAAAGAATTTATAAGTAATTCACTTATAAATTAAAATTCTGATATAAAATTGAGTTATAAAGGAATTGGTTAATAAAGCAATTTTTATAAATTGAAGTCTTTATAAATAGAAATGGAATTTATAAACGTTGTTTATAAATTCGAAACTGGCTTATTTTGGATAAGTAAATCTTTATAGCTTGTTAAATGAAGTATATTCACGATTTTGGACAGTGAATATATTATTGAATGAAATGGACATATTTTTGGGAAAGTGATATTTTAAAACGAAGTAATTGTTTTAAAAAGATGTTTTCAAGGCATTGAATATCGAAACCATAGATTTCAACATTTATTGTTGAAATAGATGTTTCGAATAAAAGGAAATGGTGGACTATAACACTGTTGTTATAGTAAATGATTTCCGAAAGGAAACGTTTTGTGTAGTATTGGGATTTATACATCTATTTAAATTTCGAATCCCTATACTAGTAATTTTGAGTTGTCGTAACGATGTTTTACGTAACATTCGTTTTGACTCAAATAAATATGTGAAAGAGAAATGATTTCCTTAAAGATGAAATATATACTTAATTTTGATTTAAGTATATCGAATATTTTCAGATGTTGAAAATAAAATGGATTGTGAATTACTTATTTTTAAATAAGTATGGAAATGTTTTTCCAATATGAAATGAAATGTTGTGAATATATTCCGTAAGGGATAAATGATTTGAAATTCATTTTTGAAGTCGAAGTTGAAAAGTTAAATGAGAATTTGAACAATTAGTTCAATGTGAAATTTTTCAAAAGATTGAATCGTTAAGTTAAAATTGAGTTTAACTTCGACATCAAAGACAATATAAGTTGAGCTTTGAATTTCAGATGATGATTTGGATTGTATGTCTAACATTGTGAATTGATGACATAGCAATTGATCTCTATTAAATATATATCTGTTGGTGGCGAAGAATTTATTCTCTTAGCTTAACACCCTTCTCTGAGACGTACGAGCTCAGAGGTTATATATCGATAGACATCAATTCTGTGTTGAGAATTGACGATGTAACATATTATCCAAATCGAATGTGAAAGTCGATAATAAATGGAATTATGAATATGAATTAGGTTTGAGGTAACCTTAAATTTCCAAATCGACTTAGAGGAAAATTTGAAATCCTCTATTTTGTTATGAATATGGATATGTAAGTTTTTAGAACTTATATATATGAATACGGTAAATTTGAAACCGTTAGTTTAGAAAGACATTGTTATGGAAATCTTATGTAAGCTTACATGGATATGATATGTACGAAATGTGAAATGTAGTACTACATATATGATATTATGTTTTCTAAACTGAGGATGTGGAAAAGTACCTTCCATTTATTATTGGAGAAGGTATTGGAACTCTCGATGAGTGTCCATTTGAAATTCGTAGCTACGTAGAATTTTCCATAAGTTGGAATGTCCATTTGGACTAGAATCCCTCGTGATGGGATCATGTTGATTATGATGTATGTTAGCGTAATTTGAGGGGCAAGATGCCCACAGTTACAAGCGATTCCACTGGGATAGTGGCGCAACCGCCGGGTAAACTGCAATCTAATGCCAGGCGAAATTTGAGGGGCATGATGCCTACAGACACGAGCGACTCTACTGGGATAGTAGCGTAACCACCGTGTGTACTGCAATCTATGGCAACAACCATGGCGTAATTCAAGAAAGATGTGAAATCTACGGTTACAAGCAATTCTACTGAGATAGTAGCGTAACCGCCGGGTAAACTGTGATCCATGGGGGAACGTGCTTTCCATATCCATTTTTAAAAGAATTTTTAAAAGTATTTTCACTGGGAATTGAAGCAAGTATATTTAGTACTTGGAGATTTTTAGACCTGCGTCTGGCCAGCGTATGTCTAATGTCTGTGAGAACGAAGATGGACTTGTTAAATTTCGAGTTAGCAAGTATTTTCAAACTGTAAATAGCAAATCAATGATTTGAAAGTAAAATTTCAAAATTCCTACCTAATAAACTAAGGAAGAGGATCTTTGAAATGTTTTGAAAGTCCACAGCTTTGGAAGAGATATATTATATAAATCTCTAATGTGAAGAATTTTAAGTTTGAATCTGAGTTGTAAATCGAAAATGTTGATAAAAGACTTTTGCGTTTTGATTGTAGAAATCATTGAATAAAAGAGAAGATAAACAAAACTAATGAGATAAAACAAATGAAATGAATCCTATATTCATTTATTTGTAATAAGTTTTAAGTTTAGTAAAAAAATCGACTAGAGTATAAATATTGATGAAATTTTAACCACCTTTCCTTTTCGTGGACGAAAAGTTTTTAAGGAGGGGAGTTTGTAACGACCCTGAATTTTGAACAATTTAAATTGAAAATATTTAATTAATTTTAAATATTTGAACGATGATTTGACTTGAATTTCAAATTATCAGAATGAATTGGCGATTAAATTTTTGAATTTAATCTATTGAAGTTGAATAAATTTGAATCTTCGATTTTAAGCCGGTTAAAAATAATTTAAAGGCTTAGAAAATTCATATTGATAATACTGAAGGTAATAGAAGCTTCAGAATTGAATTTAAAAGCGATTTGTTCAATTTTGAAATTGTATCGTTTGAATCGAATTTAAAAATAGCTTTCCGAGGCACAGTCTCGGAATTTGACGAAACCAGTTTCATTGGGTCCGTAATATTGAATTATTACTGGATTTCAATTTTCGTATTTATCAGAATTGTTTTGTGAATATATGGCGGGTAAACGCGTAGAGAATTTAATCGAATTCAAATTGAATTTCTGTAACAACCTGGATTTTTGCCAAAATTATAATCATCGATAAACGATTAAAGTTGACAGATATTTGCTGTTTATTGTTGGAATTTTTATAACGATAAGGTCTTTGTCAATTGACAATGTAAAATGGTTGTTAAATTTTATTTAAACTGTAAATTGATTTGAATTCTCTTATTAAATTTTTATTTGTACGAGATGAATAAATATGTATAGAAAAAATTTTAACAACTAAATTAAACAAACCAAATTAAATACAAAACAAATCAGTTTTAAAAAGAGAAAACAAAAGAATAAAACAAAAGAAAAAGAAAAAAAAAGAAAAAAAAATAAAACACCATAACCAGCCCATGCCTAAGCCCATACCCTTATTCTCTGTTAAAAACCACGAACCCATCCTCCCCTTTTCATTCAAACCCTAAAACAACGAAATCGAACGAGAAAAAATAATGGCGGCTTCGTTTTCCTCCATTTTCAGCTACGCCTTAAATCACGTCCAACCATACCTTTAATCGTGCTACCCACGAAACCCTCCTTTCAGTCTCATTCGAAAAACCTAAGACAAAAATAAACGAAAAAAAATGGTGGCGTTCGCGAATTAGGGCTACGGCGATTTCTCGATTCTTCGTTCAATTCAAGGGCGACCGCTTCCTTGCTCGTTCTTCCCCGTTCATTCAAAGTTAGGGTTTTGTCAAATCGAAGATGCCGACTTTTGGTAGAAGGTGATTTCGTGCTTGCTCGCCGATCGTCTAGAGTTCTCGTGGCCGCTTGTTCGAGTTCGCTGCTACCTCGACTAAGGTGAGTGAACCTTTTCACTCACATCTCCTTCAACTCACACTTCTACAGTTAAAGTTCGTTTGAATCTTGGTGATTTTTTGGAGGCTTTCATTTCGCTCAGTTTTGAAAATTGATTGACTTTTGCTGCTTGACTTTTACAAGGTTGATGTTGTTCGACTTTTTGAGTTTTAATTTTGTTCGTATTCCCCGAGTATCACTGTTTGATTTAAGTAATACTCTCGACTTCACTTCACTGTGCATTGTTGGCTTCGGCTTGTGATGTTGTTTACGTGACGGCTTTGCCTATTTCTTTGGCAATGAACTGCACACTGCTATGTTGTTTATGTAAGGTAGTTTGCATTTATTTGATTTTGTCATGGCCTTGATGTCATTAGGTTGCTTGATTTAGTTAGGCCCACGATTTTGATTTCTGAAATTTTGATTTTTGTGAATTTCCTTGTTGACTTCACTGTGAATTAAGTTTTGATCTTCTGGCCCCTGTGAGCTTTGTCTCAGCCCATCTTTTCTGTTGCTCTTTGATCATTCGAGTTGTTGTCACATTGGACTTGTAGTTGTTGTCGTGAGCTCTGTTGCACTTTGATGTTGTTTAGGAGTAGATTCTGGTTCCACTGTGTTGTATTTACCTTTGTTGTGTCTTGTTCTTTCGAGTTTTGGGGCTGTTGCATCATGTTGGTCTCCAGTCTGTATTCACTTGTAGTCTACATCTCATATGCTTTTGTAGCCTGACCTTTGTTGAGCATATGTCTACTGTTGAGTCTTTGGTGGTTTTTCCCACTTTGAAATTGCTAGCAGACTGTCTTGACCACTTGAGATATTTGGATTTGTATTACCTGAACTATTTTGATCTTGGTCGGGCTCACCTTATGATTTCAACTTGCTACTTGGTTTCGATCAAGTTCACTTGCTTGAGTACTGGGTTTTAGTCACCTTGGTTTTAGTTGTATTTGAGCTTGAGCTCACTATGTTGTTTCGACCAGTCCACTTCTTATCTCACTGCATATGTTTTGTGTCAGCTGTGGTTATTGGATTTGCACTTGATTCATTGCTTCATGTCACTTGTGCATTCTCTCTAGTACCACTGCACTTGTTTGCAACTGTTGGCACCATTGTTGTCTTCACTTGCATACTTGTCATTCATGTATTTTTGGTGCTGTGGTGCCATAACTCTGGTGCCCTCACCCTCCTTCTGTTTTGTAGTTGTACCACTTGCTGTGGCCTTCTTGAAATTGCAGTCGTCTTGTACATGATTGTATTTTGCAATCTGGGTAGCTTGTCACTATGTTGCACTTGTTTGACCCAGTTTGGTAGTTGCATACTTGCTGTGCATCCTTCATATCTGCACTTGATCTTTGGAGTGTTTGTAGTAGTATTGACTCCATTTTGAATGATTTGTATTGCAGTTTGATTGTTATCCTTGTACTAGCCATTGACTTCAAGTGGTGGCTGCATTTTCATTGCAGTTTTACCCTTGACTCCTTGTGGTGGCTGCAGTATTGATTATGTTGATTTTATGAAAATAAATGGGGTTTGGCACTGATTTTGTTTTTGGGTCGTTTAAATTCGAACTACAATGGTTCGAATGAACTGCAGGCGAGACTTTGAACTGCAGTTGTTTGAATTCAAATATTCAGTTTTGAAAGAAAATATTTTTTTTTCTTACTTTGGCACTGCACCTGGTTATTGATTGTGATACATGTACATCAGCTACTGGTTTATGTTCATATATGATTTCTACTTGAGTTGCGCTGTCCAGTCTCATGTAGTTGTTACTGGTGACTTCGGCATACCTTAATTTACACTACAGTTATCTTAGTTCAAAACTGATAATTGATGTTGACTTGGCATAAGCTCGAGCTCTGTAGCCTTGCTTTGTTCAATTCATACTTGTAGCCTTTGTGCCTTGTTGTTCCACTGTTGCACTTCAATTGCTTCTGCTGTTCATGCATACGTGTGGGTCATTGCCCTTGTGCACTTGGACATTCTTTTGGTTTTGCTGATATCTCTAATTTGGCTTCGCAGTTGTGTTGAGTCTTGGTAACAATGACTTGACCTCTGCATTTTGTAAATATTTTACCTCAGCAGTTTTGATTGCTGTTAGTATTCACTGTTGTGATGATTTTATATGCTGTGGTGGCGAGGCAGTGCACGCGTGCGTGCACTGCAGCCACCCAAAAATCGACAGTTTTGAATTGATATTTCTTTTGTGGCGTGACGCATTGATCTTTTATGCTGCATTGGCGAGGCCGTACACGCGTGCGTGTACGGCAGCCAATCGAGTCTTGATGGGTTTAAAGTGACAAATTTTAATTGCTTATGAATTGATCTAGTCGATTTGATAAATTGTTTATTTATCTCTGTTGATGATTTTAAATCTGTTGATTTATTGTTTAACACTGTTTAATGTTAAAATTTTCGTTATCCGATTTCTTTGTTAAAAGAGTCGGATAGACGAGAATTATTTTGACTGTCGTCTATTTAAATTATTATTGCCTCTATGCACTAATAAACTGGTTTGAATTAGACTGACCTGTGTATTATTTTCTTTTGAATATAATACTCGGGTCAGACCGAGTATTTTTACAGCTTGAAGATTTTCGAGCAGCGAAGTTAGAGAGAGAGTAAAGAACCATTTTTAGTTTCAGAAGAAAATTGTATTTTAAGATATTCCGCTGTATCAGTATTAAATTGTATAAAACTCTGATGTATATAAAAAGATTTATAGTAATGAAATAAAGATTCATTTATTTTAAATTCATTGTTACTATTCTGTGTTTCTGTGGCTGATTCTGTTTAAACCTTATAAACTAAATAACAATTCGTCTTTTTGAACGTTTCTAGTTGGTTTAATCACCGACTGGAGGCGGTCAAAAAGGGGGAATGTTACAGTTGTTCTACTATAAATAGGGGCTGTTTTAAACGAATTTACAATCATATTTTCTTCGATTTCACTCCTCTTCTTCTTCCACATTTATTTATATACATTTTTACCATTACTCTGCCGAAATCACCATTTAATCTAACTAGATCATCTCTGGTTTGATTCTCTATCACTATCTCAACAAGATCCTAGTGCTATTCAGAGTTATAGACTTCTTTGTATTCAATCGAGCGAGAAAAGGTGTGATTGTAGCCTAGAAAATCAATCGGGTGAACTTGTTGCCCGTAAAATCAAGTATCTCTACCCAGAGGATTGTGAATTTGGAGCGGTGTACCTCGTGGCCTTGAAATCGAGGTTGTAATTGTAAGAATTGATTTTGAAAGGAAATCCGTACTTGTGTTGCGGGACTGGATGTAGGGTAACTCCAAACCAGTATAAAATCCGGTGTGTTCTTTCCTTTATTGCTTTTACTTTATATCTGCATCTGTGTTTGGTTCTATGATCATATCTGTGTCTGAATATTGCATACATTTGTGTTCAAATTAAGATAAACTCAAAAAGAATTAGCAATTCCTTAAAACACTATTCACCCCCCCTCTAGTGTTAATTCTAGCCTTAAGATCCGTAATCCGCATTTCTCACACTAATTATTGTGTGGGCCGGCCTTTTATTTCATAGTGGATAAATAAAATTCATGGTCTATTTCCTAAAAATTCTCAAACATTTGAACATAAAAAGAATAGGTTTTATTCTGATGAGAAATTTTTATCGAATCCTATTGAGAATTCCTTAACCTCAATTGAAAAATTTTATTTTGAACGTGCGCATTTGCGCACGCACCCGGGAATTAAGGAAAGGATGCCTCTCGTTAAAGTATTAAATTAGGGTTTTGTTTAGTATTTTTATTTTATTTTGTAATTTTCTTTTAAAATTGTGTAACTCTCTAGTCGTGTGACTAGGTTACGAACTACGCTGGTGTAGTTCGAGAATTCGCAACTCAGTGGCAGAGTTATGGCAGGGTTTTGAGCAGAGAGTTAGGTTAGTCATTAGCGGGTGTCGCTAGTTTACGTGTGCAAGCGTATGACTATTTAATTTCTAGTAGAAACCTTGGGGGTAGCACGTAGGCAGGGTTTTGCCAAAGCTGGGTAAATTTGTGTGTGATCTCTTCTGCATTATTTACTGTTATTGTTTTTATTTATGCATTAATTTTTATTGTTATTAGTATCACCTTATTCACCCCCCTATAGAGTGAAATCGATTCTACAAGTGGTATTAGAGCTAGGAAAAAAATCCATTTTTTTGTTTTAAAAATTTAATTTTTTCAAAAACCGATTTTTGTTTTAAAAATTTGATTTTTTTAAATGACCTCTTTTAATAACGCTTTTGCTGAGGGTCAGCCCATAGTTAGGCCACCAATGTTCAGTGGTGAATATGCATATTGGAAAACTAGGATGAAATTTTTTCTGAAAACCATAGATGCACTTGCTTAAAACTGCAGGGACAGGTGAGCACAAGGTCAAACCCAAGCCGAGGCCGGATTCAACTCAGGTGCAATACAAAAACAAAAATAGAATGATCAAGTACGAGAGTCAATGGTCAGCCAACACGAATAAAAGTTCAATACAATGGCTGGACTAAAATGTACACAATCAGCCCAAACATGTACACACAAGAGAGCAAGCAAGTATGGATCGAACAATATAAAACTGAGGTGAACATAGACCAAACTGCTACAAGAACAAGGGATGCAATAAGGACTGACTCAAGTGGAACCACCGGTGTAACATGCAACAAGACTTCAAGTATACATGGTGGTCAAGGCAAACAAAGAACAGACCCAACAAACCAGTCCAAGTTTAGAATGCAAATGCAACTATCCGGACATAGCAATAGAGGCATGTACAAGATAGCTGACTCCATGATGCAACAGACCCAAACATATGAAACAACAGACAACAATGGGAGCAATGCACAAGCAGTTATGAACAAAAGATATGGTTCAACCAACATGAACATGACACTAGATCACCAACCAAACAAAATGTACAGACTCGAGGAAAATGGAGACCAACATCACCATACAATATGCATATGCAACATGGAGACCAAACAACAGTTAAATTGGAAACCAAGCAAACAGTGAAATGGTGATATGCAACGCAGTTTACATGAAGCCAATATGAACAGTTGTAGTTCGAAATACAAGTCAAGTATGCCACAATTCAATTCAAACTAGTGAAGCAGTTGTATGTCAATAGTAACGGATAAAGGAAATGCAATCAGTGAAAGAAAATGAACAGACAAGTGAACACAAGTTCAAAGTGAACCAAATGGCCATAACAAAATGAAATTCATCAACTCAATGGAACTCGCAGGTGATAACAGCAAATCAAACCAAGTCAAGGCCAGTTTTAAAAATCATCAACAAATTCAACTAAGGTCAAAAAAAGTTGAAAAATGAAAGAGCGTGATGAACAAGCATCACAGATTCGAAATATCAGAAAACCAAACGCAAGCCGTGGTGACCAAGGAAGTTGTAACAATATATCACAAATATATGAACAGGTCAGAATCATCTCAACCTTGCAATCGTAAATCAACGCAAGTGCATAAATCACACAAGGAGTAATGAACGGAACCGACTAAAAAGTATTTAAGAAAATTCAACACGAAAAAGTCAATAATTCGTCACAAGCACTCAAGCAAAGATCGAATGAACAAGAGCAATTCGAGAAGAATTCAAATACAAAAATACAAACGTATATTTAAGGGTTCCAATCCCTATTTAAACCCAACATCATCATCGGCAGTCATAATATTCGAGTTCAAGCATATCAACAAAAGTAAATAAAGGCAATTCACATACCAATTCAAAGCTTTCATTCGAACTCGATAATTGAAGCAACCGCGCATGTGCTCAAGCCAGAAGTCGATTGACAAAGCAACGCAAAACAAATTCCTCAAATCAATCGATTGATCATAAAGCGGCGTTTCAATTAAGGAAAACCCTAATTCCTTTTTGAAGAGGAACAAAGAAGGCGGCCGCACAACAGAAGAAAAAGAAAAGGGAACGAGCATCTTAGTTTTTACAGCACTAATTTTTGTTAGGGCCGGCCTTTTATTTCATATTGGGCTTAAAGTGTTAAATTAGGTTTTTGTTTAGTATTTTTATTTTATTTTGTAATTTTCTTTTAAAATTGTGTAACTCACTAGTCGTGTGAATTGGTTACGAACTACGGTGATGTCACTACAACAAAACTTATTTTTGGTTGCATTAGTTGGTTGTGTTTCTAGGTATATGCCGCCGTTGGTCATTTTAGAATATAAAATGAAACGATGAAACGCTGCTAATTGGTCCCGCCAATTATTTATCTATATTTTGCTAAAATTTTCCGTGGCCGCTCAAAATTTCTTTCACACCACTTTTTCCCCCTCTCAAAATTGCGATGGGAACAAAACAAAGTCTCTGTCTTCCAATCCCTAACCCTCGTCTTCGTCCCCAAAATCCCTCATCTTCCTCATCTGATATCCCCAAAATCCTCTTCCAATCCGGCACCGTCTCCCTCTTTTTACCTTTGAAAGTAGAGAATGGCGAAACGTTTAGTTCCCGCGTTCAACCGAATTTTAGTTGAAAAAATCGTTCCTCCTTCTCAAACTTCGTCTGGTATCTTACTACCTGAGAAAACTACTAAGGTAATTCGTTTTAGTTTGACCATTTGTTTTATCATATTTTAGTTAGATCTGGTTTTCGTGTCCTTGGATTTTACTGGCAAAAAGAAGTTTTGCGATCCTATTTTTAATTCATTTTTGTTTGCTCTTATCTGGATGCTCCTGAACTAGAAAACTTCATCGGTCAGATTAAGTCAAAAGGTAATAGGTATTTATAATATATTACCATTGTTTGGACCTTTACTTGATATATTATTTCCTAGCCAGTGTATGTATCCCAATCATCTATTTGGTTTATTTACTGAAAATGATGATATGCAGACGATGCAGATAATACAATCAGATAAGTTATTTGTTTTGTTTGCCACTTTTCCCACAATGAAATTGATATGGTTAATTTATATACTCGATGATTCTTTTGATTCACGTTAATTTTATTTTCTTAGAACATGCGCATGAATAATACTGCAAACTAGGATTAACTGTAAGTAATTTGCTTTAAAATAAGTATATATTAAATAATTTCAAACTACCTTTGATTTTCATTGAATTAATTATAGGCATTGAGCATGAGTACCTTATTATTGATTGTTTAAGTCTGTTTAGTAGGTAGAAAATGATATAATTAAATATTTCTGAAATAGGTCAGCAATTTGATAGGTTTCGATTAGTTTGTTCCCAGTTTGAACTATGCAGTACTTTAATTAAATGTTTGTTGTTCATGTTGGTACTCTTAATGGAAAAGAGGGTTGAGATGACCAATACCATTTAATTTATTGGCATGTTATAGTTTAAGGTCCTCACAATTTATCCAAATTTTTTGAGATTGTCAGTGGTATCATCTATTCTTTCACCTGTCTACTATAAGATGACATCTTAATAAACAAAATTACCACATATAGGATTTATTCCATTAAATATGGGTAGACAATTTCATTTCATACCATAAAAGGATTAATTGTTAACGTACTCTAAAATTTTGCTCTTCAACCGGATTTTTTTTCTCTCTCTGTGTTTCCATCGTTACCATTCCTTTTTTTCTTCATTATTGCCATATGGTTTACATATTGTTGTTTGATCACTACACCATTTTGTAACCATGTCCAAAGTTTTGAGCATGTTCAACGGCCAAAATGACAATGAAAGATTTTGACATGAACAAGCCAGCTGCTGAGGTAGAAGAAGCAGGCTTTTTCATCTGGCAGTAATGAAGATGGAGACATCATCAGTGAAGATGAAGCAAGCACACAAAGCAGAAAGAAAAAGCTTCAGCTCTCCAAAGAACAGAGCAGTTTACTTGAACCAAGATTAAGTAACTACATGTTTATTTATTTTTATTTTTGGTTATAATATTGAGACTGGGCCTATATCATATCTTTGTAGGCATGATTACTCTGGTTATGGATAATAAACTCGAAAGGTATATTTACCTGTCAAATTTTATTTCTATTGTATTGGTTCTATTGTTTTATTTATTCAAATATTTTATTTCTGCCTATTTTTAAAAAATATGTCGATGACTTCAATGTATCTCTATAATATGGCAGATGTTTTGAGTTAACTTGATCTCCCTTTACAATATGAAAATATTCAGCTCTGTATAAAATGTTTTGTATGAAAGTTTTTGGCTTATTGCGTGCCGACTATTAACCGTCGTCCGACATTACAAATTTGTAATTTTTTTAGTATGTCTGGTGTTGACAGACTATTTACGGAATGTATTTAACTTTTATTTTTGGGTACAACTGTAAGAGCTACATAATCAGTGGTTAGAATTCAGAAAACTGGTTACTGATATGACTACTGGGATCATTTTGTGGATTATGCAAGTTTATTTACCATTATAAGCATTATTTGATAAATTTAGTTCGCCTTTTATCGGTATCTGAAAGTTGTTTATTTCCTGTAACTTATAACATGACATCCCTCTCATTTGAAATGTTCAGCACTGAGTAAAGAGGCTGATAAGACTATCTTAGTTTTACAGACAGAAATTTTTTTGTTTTGTACAACGGGTTTGATGCTTTGGTAGAAGTAGTACTATCAAAGTTATCTAATTGCCAGAGGACAGTATGCAAATTTGATATCACTTGAGTTACTTCTTAAAGGTACATTTAAAGTACATGATTTAGACCTATACATTTATTTCAGTTTATATTTTCTGTGCGGTTGACCATATTTAATCCAAATACCGGTAAACTGTGAGATCAAAACCATGTAAATGTTAATGTTGATAATTGGGGATAAAAAGGTTCAAGGTATAAATAAGGGAAAAGGTAAGAAGAAATTGCTCAAATTTTTTCCTACAACCCTGTTAACACTTTTAAAATAAGCTTGTATAAATTTTATTCATGTAGGAGGCTAAGCTAAAGGCGTCAAGAATGAATATTTTTGTTCGAAGAGGGGGTCCAAATTATCAAACTGGTCTAGCAAAAATGAGGGCTTTGGGTGAGGAACTTGGCGTTCCTCTTGAGGTGAGTAATTAATTGTGTTAAATATTTGAATCTTATATGTAACATGCTTAAATTCCTTATAACCAACCTGTATATTTTTGTATTACATGGTGGAATGGATGATGGGTCTCTCATATGGTTGTGTAACCTGTGTTACTAAAAACATGGGGGGAGCAAATTTATCTAATCATTTTTTCATTATATTCATATATATATATATATATTTATATTTTATGACCCATACATATAATAAGCGATACCTTCCTCTGCATCAAATTAGCTTTGTAGCTGTTACAAAGTATAACACATATATATTAAGTTAAGTTGCATGTTCAATTTTTGACTCAAGTCCAAACTTGAATCCATATACTTTAATTGATCCTTGAGTACTGAACCTATCCTGATATTGTCTTCCATTGTGCAATACTTGATCAAATTGATATATTTATTTTTATTCTACTAGTGTAAGTAATGACATTCCCTGCTATATTTGCTAATGCTGTTTAATCTATGATTGTTATTATGAACTCAGAGTTAATTATTATTTTTCTTATTAAATTGCGTGGTCTAAAGTCTACGGTACAACTTAATCTATCAAAATTTTGATACATAGAACCATGTAATATTGAGTTATGTGCAACTTTCTTCATATTAATTTCGAAATATACCAACCCTACTCTGCTTACGTTTTTGTCAAACATTACCTTGTTAACAAAGTAATTGATATAAGATACAGTATGACATGCAGTGGCATATGTATCATGCATATGTTAGCAGCTTGATATGTATCCTGATAAGATATACTCAGTATTTTATTTGACAACTACTCTTTATCCTTCTTATTCTCGTTTTATGTCAATTTTAAAGGATCTGTTTTTGATTGCAGGTGTATGGACCTGAGGCCACGATGACTGGAATCTGCAAGCAAGCTATTGATTGTATCATGTCAGCTGCATGATCCAAGTAATTTGTTTCTTTTTTGTATATCAAGTGTGAGAATGTAAACTTATAATTATCTGTACAACAGGAATAAGAATCTCAATTCAATAACAATAAGAATTAAGAATCATGTGTTACATTTATCTCGAAAGGAATAACAATGTATTGAAATGGTTATGGATATTTTATTTGATTATATGGTTAATGTGTTTTTTAACTTATTTGAATATGATGATATGTGAGTGATGTTGATTGATATAATAGAATCAAAATAGATCATTAACAGGAAATAATAGCATGAAAAAATGGTGTAAAATAATAAACAATTTTTAGTAGCGTTTCAAAAACGCTACCGTAATATATATAGTGGCGTTGAGTAAATGCAACCGTAAAACAGGGGTAAAGTTGGAAATTCTATTAGTAGCGTCAAAAAATCTTTTGGTGGCGTTTTTTAAACGCTACAGAAAGATTTATGGTGGCGTTTGAAAAACGCTGCCAAAAATGCATTTATAGTGGCGTTAAAATAAATGCAACAAAAAATCATGAATTTTTAGTGGCATGTTTTCTCGTAACGATTATCAAAACGCCACCAAAAGTTTTTGTAGCGTTTTTTGAGCGCTACAAAAAATAAAATTTCTTGTAGTGTGTAGTTCGAGAATTCGCAACTCAGTAGCTGAGTTGTGGCAGAGTTTTGAGCGTAGAGTTAGGTTAGTCAGTAGCGAGTGTCGCAAGTTTACGTGTGTAAGCGTCTGACTACTTAATTTCTAGTAGAAACCTTGAGGGCAGCACGTATGCAGGGTTTTGCTGAAGATGGGTATATTTATGTGTGATCTCTTCTGCATTATTTACTGTTATTGTTTTTATTTCCGCATTAATTTTTATTATTATTAGTATCACCCTATTCACCCCCTCCCTAGGGTGAAAACGGTCCTACAGACTGCAAATGTTGAAAGCCATCATTCTTTCACTTGGAAAAATATTCTGAGTTGTAGAGAGAATGGCAAAAAACGACCGGAAAGGAAGTTCAAGGATGGTAGTCAAACTAGCTTGTTGTTTGTCCCATGGATTTTTGGAAAATCTTTTATTGATTTGCTTGGTTGGAACAACATGTACTTTTTAGGGGTGTTAATGATAAAGTTCGAAGTACTATCCAAAATCATTGTTGGAAAGCAAGCAATCAACAAGCAGTCTATATTTTCAAATCAGCAATTGATAAAATCACAATAGATCAAAACCATCAAAGAGACACATGGATTTAGAAACTGAGTTCAAAAGAAAAAAATTCTTTCAAAAAAGTGTGGAAATTCATAATAGGTAAAGAAACTGAAGTCAATTGGCACGAAGTCAATTGGCACAAAGTCATTTGGAACAAATCAAACTGCCCAAAAATGTCTCATTGTTCTTATTTTGTCATTCTCAATAGGCTTCCCTCAAAAGATAGATGTGCCAAGTGGACTAAAAACACAGAAAGCAAATATTTACTCAGCAAAAATGATGTTGAAAATGCAGACCATCTATTTTTTGACTGCTCTTTTTCAAAACATATTTGGTATATTGCTAAAAATGTTTTAAGGTTTGATCAGTAGAAATCCATTCAAAGCATCAGAGAAAGCACTCATTATATTCAGAGCAACTTCAAACCCTAATCAAAGGAATTTGAAAGAGCTTCCATAATGTTAACCATTGTTATATATCATATTTGGAGAGAAAGGAATCAAAGACTGCATGATAATAAAGAGAAAAGCAGCATTCAATTATGGAGAAATATATATTTAGAATTCCAGATTCTCAGAAGAAAAACAAACAATTATCATGAGTGCTCTGAAGTTGCCAACTATGATTTTAATAAGCTTGATAACTATGAATATAGAGTTGAAGATTTCTTACAAATGGGGAAATTCACTACTGATATTCCCCAAAGGAGACTCAATTGCAACTGTCAACGTCACTTTAATGCTCATAGTCAGGAGAAGCCATCTTTGGGTCAAGACAGCAGCTCCTCGGGCTAACTCCCTAGAGGCAGCTATTCCAGAACTGTAGGCAGAATGAGATCCTGCAAGGGAAGTAGACATAATTCTATTACTAATAATGATAATATTTGTTATATTATGAAGAATAACACTTGTTGTTTACCTGCTACAGCCCAAAGGAGTTACTGCTCTGTTAGCAGTGTTCCCGAGGAGTCTATATTGCCATCACACGAAGATTACATTCATCTGAAGTTAGCAATATGAGAATGGGGGATATTTACCACAAAAGCTTGCTAAATAATCAAGTATATCACTTAACTAGTTGGTGCAGAGGTGAAAGCAGTAAGCTTTTCCAGCAAGTTTCCCAAGTTGATAGCAAACTTTTCAATCGTCATAATTTTGAAGCCGATATCATAGATCCGGATGATATCATCAAATTTTGGGAGTTGGAGAGGCCCACTTCCAAAAACCCTCATTTTGCTAGTGGTAAACTTCAGATATCGAATACTAAAGCTTTTCGCAAGGAGAAGGAGGTGTCGTGGAAGCCTCCTTGAGGATGAGGAAAGAGAGGAGGAAGAAGGCGATGGTCGGATCTGGAAAAGGTCGGACTAAATCAAAAGAAACTTTAGAGAAACTGAAGTTTCCATTTTTACTCTTCTCAATAGTGAAAGAGAGATAACGAGGCTAGGTTTTGAGAGTGTATTGTATTATCCATAGTTGTTTAACCAATGCTAAAACCAGGTTAGTGGGCTGCATATTTTATGTATTGGCCTTGGGTCGATTTATACAACAACAACTAAGCCATTATTCCCAAACAATTTGGGGTTGGCTAGAGATTGAATCCAAAACTAAATGACAAAGTCAATTTAAAAGTCATAATAACAATAACAACAACAACAATAACAACTAAATAATAATAGTAAAACCATGATAATAATAATAAAATAAAGTTAAATAAGTAAACAAATAATAATAATGACTAAGTAAAATAAAAATAAAGATAAAAATAAAATAAAAATATATAAAATAAAATAAAAAACTATGATGATGATAATAATAATACTAATAGTAATATTGACCGAAGACCAAACACTACGTTTTAGGCTCCTATTCACTAGTCCTATAATCTAAAAGTTATAACACTACCCCTAAACTAACCCTAAGAAAAAAAACTCCTGGCTCATGGTTCTGGTACGTGGATCGCTAACTTCCACGCGCTCATGTCCGACACCAGCTCTTCGGATATATTCCAATACTTCAAGTCTCTTTTTACTACTTACTCTCATGTCAACCTTGAGCCGATTTGTCTTTTCAAAATAAAGGTCAATCAACCTGAGAACTACTTGAAAATTGAGTGTAAATAGCAATAGGAATACAAGAAGTGCAAACAAGGTCAATGTTCCAAGGACAAGCTAATGGAGATGAAGCTCAAATTTATGAAACGTTGTCGTAGAAATCTATGTCTGTGTCTGTGCATTCATTTATGTGTGCATACGCTGATGTATACAAACTATAATTATTGGGCCTTAGCCTACAAACCATGTCTTGTTTCTCATACAGATAACGCATCACACTAGAATAAAATGAAAAACATTAATATCAACTCTTTTATTTTCTAATTCACAATATATAATTATGTAACTAATCTATTTTATATCTTGGTAAAAAATAAACATATATATGTAGCTAAAATACAATTATATTTTACATCTACTCCATAATTTTTGTTATATAAAAGTATTACAACGCCTTGGGTTATACAATCATGCACATTCATTGCAGCAGCGGCTGTTGATGTTGATCAACTAGTTTAATACTAGCTGAATATCAACTATAAATGTAAGTTTCAAAAAAGATAAAATAATAATAATAATATAATTGTATGTGGTAGGCAATTACTTTTGAAATATTTTACATTTAAATATTATAATTAACTATGTGTTATATAATTATAAAATATGACTAGTTTGAGCTGTGTTATGTGTTTGTGTATGTGATAATACTATATAATGAATTGGTAGAAAAATAATTGGTGACATATTATATGATATAATAGAGCAATATATCTTCTAGTATAGAAAAATATTGGATGAAAGAATCCAATCGAATTACTACACGATATGTGGAAGAAGTGCAGAATTTTTTGAAATCGTGGTAGAAAATGGTGGTAATAAGAAAATTTGTTCTTGTCCTTGCATATAGTGCAAAAATACGAAAATGAAGATTAAATTAGATGATATTCATTATCATGTGTTTAGATGGGAAAATGTCCAATCATATACCGTATGACATTTTCATTGGGAAGAGTTGACGAAGAAGCAAAAACAACCAGTTAGTCTCCATAAGTACCGACGAGTCTGAACATCCTAGGATTGAAGATCTAGCCAGTGATGCTGATAGATTTCATCATTTTCAATCTACAAGTCCATTGTCCGATAATATTGGGGAATCGTCTACGGTTGATTTCAATTGACATGTCAATCCAATCACTTTTTGGTAGCGCAAAAGAGCTATTGTATCATTCATGTCCAAAAGGGAGAACAAAATTGTATGTCATTGTGCAACTGAATAGTCTAATACGGCTTTTTCGACAATGGTGTGACTGCACAACTGAAATGACAATGATTCAATTTTTTTTCCCGTTGACGTAATTCATTACATGACACTATTAAATGTATGAAGAAAAAAACATTACAATACAAAAAATAATCGAAACTTTTTTCTTTTTTTAAGCATAAGATAATTTATTAGTACTAATGTAACAAACTTGTTTAGTGTAAAAAAATTTAAGCCTAATGCGATAAATGTTAAACTTATGGTTTCATAGCATTGTTAAAGTCAAAGTCAATGACAATGATTCCATATAAAACTTAGAACCGTGAATTATATGGCTTTTTTCAAACCATCATTGCAGGATACTCAATCTAAAGGTTATGTATGCAGAGAGCAAGTGGCAGAGGGGGTTGTAGGAGAATTGTCTTGTCCAGAAGCATCATACAAAGTAGTTGAGGTTGTTGCATGCAGTGAAGCTCCCAAACTTCCTGCACATGATTTATTTACTGCTATCAGATAACACTGAACCTATGCATTGACATTGACTTATATTTGTTGTCTGCCAAAAGACATCTTCACGAATTCCGGCTGCTGTAACTGTGAGGATATGCTTATATTAATGCAGTCATTCAATGTCAATAGTTTCTCACAGTATCAAAACAAAATGCTGTGTATTAGTAGTGTGAGAATTTTTTTAGGTTTATTAAGTAGCATGGTGGGTTTTTTACTATAGAAAATGGATGTATGTAGTTGTACTCTACGATTATTAAGTAGGAACATTTTATAGCAAACACATTCCATTCCTCGTAAAATTTTAAATACACAGTGAATGAAAAATTCCTCAACTAATACTTGTACAATGGGCAGGTCGGAGGCAACAGACAAGGACCACAACTTGATGACAGTGACAGATTGGCAGAGATGATCAGATGGACTATGAGGAGAGGATTGGTGAATAGAGATTTGAAGGATGTGAACAGGAGTCCCTTCACTCCTGTGATCAGGCAGGCAATGAATCCACCAGATTTCAAACTACCAACGCTGGAGATGTATGATGGGAGAACGGATCCCACTGTTCACTTGACAAGGTATATGAGGCACATGGAAGTACTGGGGGCATCTAAGGAAGTCATGGCTCGGTGCTTCCCTTTGTATCTGACGGATACAACAACATTATGGTTCAGACAACTAGAAAGCGGCTATATTGGCACATGGACAAAGTTGATTAAGAGATTTATGAGGCAATTTCGGGTCCACATCGTAAGACCCAAGAATGTGATGACTTTGACATCAATGAAACAGTGGAAGGGAGAATCACTTAGGGATTTCTTAAACAGATTCAATGCGGCAGTGGCTTCGGTGGATCGACCCGATCCGTCGATGGTTTTGATGGAAGCAGTCCTAGGAATTGTGGATGATTCATATTCAAGGTATCGTTGGAACGAGATCCGCCGATTGATCTTGGGGAGTTTTATCAAAAAGCAAAAAGGTTTCTACGATAGGAAGATGCAAAGGCTGAGAGAGAGGGGAGAGAGGCTGAAGCTTATGCGGTAAAAGATAGAGGTCCACCTAGGGAGGATTCAAACAAGGACGATAAAGGCAAAAGGAAAATGAATGAAAATGGCAACACTTCAAAAAGGCAATGGAGGGAATCAAAATTTTCTTCTTACACGGATTTGACTGAAACTTTGGAAAGGATTTACTTGGATAATCGAGGGTGCCTCCAGTATCAAAGGCCAGCAAAAAGGGAACCCTCTGAATACGAGCGGGCATCAAGAAAGCATTACTTATTCCATGAGCTGGATGGGCACAGCACGAACGACTGCAGGCATTTGAAGGATATCGTTGAGGAACATGTGAGGAATGGTCATTTACAACAATACATAAGGAATCGAGCTGTGGCAGTAGAACATGAGCGGCCACCGCCCACCTCTAACGAAGATGGCATCGGATCTAGGCAACGTCATCAACTTGTTATCAACTGAATGGATTTATGGCTTTGAATAAGTAATAAACCCCGAAGTGATGCGGCTAAGTCACTTACACATGTACGGGATCGAGGACGGTCCCTAGGCATGCTCTAAGATGATGGTAAACCGTGATGCTTGGGGTTATGAAATCTTATTTTCTTTCTGTTTTCTATGGACTATGGTTTCTTTCTTGGTACTATGGACATTTGATTTTCTTGGTTGTATGGACTTTTATTTTGTCAATTGGACTTTGCAATTCATTAGATTTGGATAAATGTAATAAATAATACAGGTCATGCGATTACGGTCCTGACCATAGAGACGGGGCAGTATTCGCAAGTTACGAGTCCCTTCGCCAGAGAGCGATGGAATGGACTCGGGTGCAATATAAAAGTCCTTGACCGGAGAGTCGAGGCCGAAGAATATGAAAGTCCTCGACCGGAGAGTCGAGGTCGGAGAATATAAAAGCCCCCGACAAGAAAGTCGAGGCCGGAGCAGGATAAAACGACCTGACAAGATCTATGGATTTGAATTTAGACCCGGAGAGGTCATGGATTCGGATTTCGGCTTTGAATGGCCAAGGATTGGCTGTGGACCCGGAGTGGTCCTGGATTTATATAAGGGCCCGGAGCGGTCCCGGACCTAGATATCGACCCGGAGAGGTCATGGATTTGATTATTGGTTATTGGATATGGATGGATTAAAACTCGGTTGACGGGTTCGGATGGCTATGGAATTGGCTAAGGATTTGGTTATTGGATTCAGAATCGGACATCGACTCAGAGCAGTCGCGGATTTGGACAAGGATATGGCTATGGCACTTGGATAGAATGGCTTGGTAGTGGATTGGGTTATGGATCAAATGATATGGCTATGGATGGAATATGGACTTTGGATATTGGGATTAAAGCTATTCAAAACATGTCTTCCTACGCAAGGCATGTTTTGGGGGGGAAATGTTACCCCTCCTTTTGGACAAAGCCGGGATATCAACAAATTGGCTAAAAAGGATGGATATCAGGATTGAAGATCGATTGGAAACAAGGCTATGATCGATACCGTAATTGGACCGAGCTCCAATCAAAGTGAGGTCGATTGGGAACGATAAACAGGGCTTGAAAAGGCTACATTTCAAATTTCTAGTCAATCGGAGTTCATATGCTCGAGTTATAGACGAATCAAGATTCATGGAAAACTGGTTTGTATCGATGGTTTCGTATAGATCAAAATGAATGTGGACTTCGGATCGATAGGTTTCGTATCGATGCAATGAGCATCGATTTGGTTGGACACGACAAAAGTTTGGCGGCATACTTTGTATCGATCAAGGCTGGGATCGATACGAAGAACGAGGCAGTGGTTACAGGGAAGAGCATTTCGTATCGATCAATATGTGATCGATACGAAGGACACGTTTAGGATCGATACGAAGAGCATGCTTAGTGATGGATACGAAGAAGGCAGCAGGCATGTGTGGATCGACACGAAGAAACAAAGCTTTGGATGGATACGAACGAATCTGGAGCCATTCTCGTATCGATCGATACGAAGGAAACAATCAAGGTGGAGCATGAAGCATGGGTCACAGCGTGAGAAGACGGTCGATGCGAAAGCTATGGTCATGGAGTGATGGATACGAAGACTGGGATCGTTACGAAAGTGATGGGTATGTACGGATCGATACGAATTCATCAGCTTGCCTGCAATCACAAGCTTGGATCGATCATAACTTTAAAACATGAATCCAAATACTATGAAATTTTTACAAAAGCTTGCTTATGCACTCAAGAATGTTCATGATCGATCTCAACTCGATTGGGCTAATTTTGGATCGATACGAATTGTGCTTGGATCATTCCCAAACGACCCCGGTTCGATCTAGTGGGCCCACCTGCGCATGAGAAGAGGTATTTCAGGTTTTGGGGCAGATATTTTCAGATCTACACCTATAAATAGCAGATCTATGGCAACTAAAAAGGGACTTTTTGGATCTTCTTCGGCTTTGCTAGGCGAAACTCTGCCATTTTGTTTATTGATTTCCAAGGCTTGTAATTGTACTCAATATAAAAGGAATAAAAAGATCAATTCAAAGTGGGCGTAGGTCGGAGATAGCCGAACCACTATAAACTTTATGTTCTTTACTTTCTTGCTCATTTTAATTTTGCTATTTCTTCACTTTTATTCTCTACTTTATCTGGATCTGAGATCTGTGCTTGGATATTGTGGATCTGTGTGTAAACACTGGTGCTTTCACTACTTCTGAGGTTTGTGATCAATTTTGGCACAAACACAATCAACCTGAGAACTACTTGAAAATTGAGTGTAAATAGCAGCAGGAATACAAAAAGTGCAAACAAGATCAATGTTCCAAGAGCAAGCTAATGGAGATGAAGCTCAAATTCATGAAACGTTGCTGTAGAAATCTATGTCTGTGTCTGTGCGTTCATTTTTCTGTGTGCATACACTGATGTATACAAACTATAATTATTGGACCTTAGCCTACGAACCATGTCTTATTTCTCATATATATAATGCATCACACTAAAATTAAATCATGAACATTAATATCAACTCTTTTATTTTCTAATTCATAATATATAATTATGTGACTAATCTATTTTATATGTTTGTAAAAAATAAAAATAAACATACGTAGCTAAAATAGAATTATATTTTATATCTACTCCATATTTTTTGTTAAATAAAAATATTACAACGGCCTTGGGTTATGCAATCATGCACATTCATTGCAGCAGCGGCGGTTGATGTTGATCAACTAGTTCAATACTAGCTAAATATCAACTATAAATGTAAGTTTCAAAATAATAATAATAATAATAATAATAATAATAACATAAATATATGTGATGGGCAATTACTTTTGAAATATTTTACATTTAAATATTATAATTAACTATGTGTTATATACTTATAAAATATGATTAGTTTGAGTTGTGTTATGTGTTTCTATATGTGATAATACAATATAATAAGCCGGTAGAAAAATAATTGGCGACATTATATATAGTAGGGCAATATATCTTCTAGTATAGACAAATATTGGATGAAAGAAACCAATCGAAAAACTACACGACGTGGAAGAAGTGCAAAAATTTATTGAAATCGTTGTAGGAAATGATGGTAATAAGGAAATCTGTTCTTGTCCTTGCACACGGTGCAAAAATATTAAAATGAAGATTAAATTAGATGATATTCATTATTATCTGCTTAGATGGGGAATTATCCAACCATACACCGTATGACATTTTCATGGGGAAGAGTTGACGGAGAAGCAAAAACAACCAGTTAGTCATGTCATAAGTACCGACAAGTTTGAACATCCTAGGATGGAATATCTAGTTAGTGATGGTGATAGATTTCATCATTTTCAATCTGAAAATCCGTTGCCCGATAATATTGGGGAATCGCCTACAGTTAATTTCAATTGACATGTCACTCAAAGTAAAAAGTATAAATCACTTTTTGGTAGTGCAAAAGAGCCATTGTATTCTTCATGTCCAAAAGGGAGAATAAAATTGTATGTAATTGTGAAACTGAATAGTTGAATAGTCCAGTATGGCTTTTCCATTAATGGTGTGATTGCACAAATGAAATGACGATAATTGCATATTTTTTTTCCCGTTGATGCAATTCATTACATGACACTATTAAATGTATGAAGAAAAAAACATTACAATACTAAAAATATACGAAACCTTTTGCTTTTTTTAAACATTACAATCCCATCAGATCTACTGTCATCATTTGGAGATTAGGCTGCGTCTTAGAATCATTTGAGAATTCAAGAATTCGAATTCTCATAATCTGTTTACTGCTTTAAGCAGTTATTCATACCTGACCCAAGATCAAGAAGTACAGCAGCTGTTCTTTCAAATTCAGTCTTATTACTGACACTCTGCCTCGTCAAGAAACTCTCTGTCAGGAAAACTTCATCATCCAGAATGAAGATTAAATTTATTACTGAGATAGTTGCTCGCAGTGAAGCTCCCAAACTTCCTGTACATGATTTATTTACTGCTATCAAATAATAACACTGAACCAAAACAAAACAATATATGCTGTTTGCCAGAAGACGTCGTTTTGAATTCTGTCTGCTGTGCTGTAAAGATACCCCTATATTAACGCAGTTATTCAATGTTAGTAGTATCTCAAAGTATCAAAACAAAATGTCTTCTATTAGCAGGTGAGAATTGTTTTAGCTTTATTAAGTAGTATGGTGGGTTCATTAAGTAGGAATATCGTATAGCAAACACATTCCATTCCTTATAAAATTTGAAGTACATAGCCCAAATGAAAAATCACAATCAATACTTGTACAATACTAAAGAGCATAGTGTGACAGTTTAGCGTCGATTCCTCTTTTTAATTTCCTGGAGATTTGACGTTCCAGTTATGTAGCCGAAGCTACAGACTACTGGTCGTCTACCTCTTGCTTTAGTCATTTCATGTCTTAAATTAAAGATGAAGATGCGATCATAGATTTAAAATGGTATGTAATCCCTATGTTTGTGAACATAATACAGAGTCAATAGCTACGTTCCACTTGAGCTTATATTCAATAGCATAACGAAAAGACAGAACGGCGGTTGAAACTAGCTCGAAGCTCACTGATTGAGAACTACAATTTTAATTGCCAAGTGCTGGCAGGCATCAAAATGTAATAATAATAAGTTGGGCACCATGAATGCAGTGGTTAGAATTTCCACGTAGCCCACATCCACAGTTTACTGTTGCTGAGCAATGATTTGAACACAGTATCGAATCGACAAGAACTACACACGACCAGCCGTTGAGCAGGAGATAGAAGGGCCATCTCAATTTATGTTCGCATAGGTGTCGCAATTTTAAAACAGATACACCACAGAAGTAGTTTGTTTTGTTAGGTGTGATCTGTCTCTTCAACAAGTTTTTGGTACCACTAAACAAGCTACTGGTTCAGTAGGGACCTGTTAATAAGAGACAGGTGCGACACCTTATATTATGGCCTTTTCACTGGTAATTTATATGGGGCCTTTGTGAGCCGATTTCTGTGTTGGTTTAGTTCTCATCCACTCTCGGATAGCAACTGTCATTCAAAGCGGATTCAGTACATCACTTTGTTTGTTTATTTGGTCTTTTGGAATTACTCTCCTTTGTGTTGTCACTGTAATTTATTTTTTAATGGTAGATTCGAAGCAGTCAAATTAACATGGTTGCTTGTTGGTTTAAAACTAAATGTTGTCATATGAAATGAAAAGTAAGCAAGCATTAACATATTTAGTAAGTTGATAATGAAAATAGACAGCATGAAATAATTAGCTGAATATATGTGAAAGAACACATTTGTTAACTGAATTAACAGACTTTTGGCATCGCATGAATGCTTTCTCTTCAATCAATAAAACAAAAATTATATTGACATCTTATCAGTTTTTTAGAGAAAGGACCATGGCTTATTTGTTAAATGATTCTTTCTGAAATTACAAAATCAGACATAAAGCATGGAAAAATTAGGCCAAACAGATAAGCACTTGTGCATTACAGTATAATTCACTATTGTATGAGCTACCATATTCCTGGTTATAGGTACATGGGCTGTGTGCAGTGGGTAAAATAACAACTAAAATGCTTAAGGTAGGTAGATAAATTTTAATGGAAGAGTCAAACAAGTCAAACTTCCAAGGCAGAAGTACTCTGTATGACTATCAGGTTTCCGAACTAGCAGTAGGCTCACAGCAGTATGAGGCCTTAGGATAGGTAAAAGATTGTATACTTTTACCACATATCGCATAAGTTTTTATGGACTTCTCTAAGTATTGTACTGGTAAAAGATTATCAGACTTGTTAGGTTTTAAAATTAGACCCTGAAATTGTACCCCAAGTATCATACAAGGGTAATGCTGTTAGCCTGTAGATGTAAACTTTTGGTTTGAAAGAAAATGGTTAATGATATCTGGAGGATTTGGTTACCACTATTATCATTTGTCTTGGACATGAGTTGAAATTTACCTTTTTGATAACAGTTGAACTTGAATCTTTTAACCTGGTTTTTACTCCATTAACTTTGCATCCTCGAATTGTGCCAATTGATTTTTCAATTCGGATTATTTTCAGAATCAACAATTTTTTGTAGGTGCGATCTACGTATCATCGGCATCATCTATGCAAAAATCACCTCATTTCAAGATTTCTAGCCCACTAGATATAAATACTTTAAAATCAATCACCATCGCTAAATATTTATTATACATAATATATTGCATGATGATTTTTGTTTGTTTAGATGTATCGGAATATAGTGATTTTTTTATCAAGATAACGTTGATGATACGTATACGTGCAAAAATTGAATCATGACAAGTAGATATCGAATAATGAGTTGGATATGCGAAAAATTGTAGTTTTCATACATAGTAATGTCTTCTCATATCATCCTTTAATGGAAGACGAGAAGGAGATGAACAACATAAATACAATATATTCATTGTTCTGAGATTGGTATTTTTGTGATTTAAGAGACCTTTATTAATATTTAAACCATGCAACGCCCTAAGTCGAGATCTGAACAACATGCACGTTTTGTTAAAATTGGACGATTCAAATATTTGTTGAGGAGGAAATAAATTGATTAACTGGTTCAAAAATGAATTAAATTGGTTTATATATGGAATGATATTTTGGAAGGAAACTAATTAATTAGCCAATCAATTAATTAGTCAATGTATTTGTTATATGAAAAAATAAATGATTAGGCATGGATAATCAACCAATCAAAGGAAAGATATGAAAACCAAGATTACGCCGTCTATTTGTACTAAAATCAAATCATGCAATTTGGAAAGATATTTGGTTAATTTGGAAATTTATTTTCTTAATCTCCAAGCAACATTTCACTATCAAGTCTATTTAAATGAAGAAATTTCATCTTCATATGCAAGTGAGTGTGTGAGACATCCATATTATTCTTCTTTCTCTTTTGTACTATTTTCTTCAATGAAATAAAAGAAGTTGTTGGGTCTCCGTGGACGTAGGATATTCATATCCGAACCACGTTAAATCTTCTGTATCTTTTATTTATGCTATTGTTTCTGTGAGACTGCATAATTGATTTTTCTTTTAAGTTACATTGATATTTATATAGACAATACTAGATCTTGATCAAATAATTCGTTTCCGTTCAAATTAAAACAAATTTCACTACACGTTTTTGGGGTATTGAGTTTTAATTTAAAACGAAAACCGGCTTTGAGGCATTGAGTGTCGAACAAATTTTTAACTTTAAGAAGGGAAAACTTTTTTGAGAAGAGAGAAGGAGATGCGAGGATGTTTGGTTCATCAAATGGTAAGAAAAATAGAAGTGGATGTCTATGGATGAGAAAAGTGTGATTGGATGATGGATATTGTTTTGGTGCGTGCAAATAGTATCACCCTTTATTGATGCGTGTAATGGTATAATTTCACCACAACGAAAATGTAATATGAGCTAATCAAATGCTATCTTTAGAGTCTCAAGTGATAAATATGTTGTTTGTACTCCAAGGTATAAAATGATGTTTATTTGCAGTAAATTTATTAATGTTGTTTTAATATGAATTACTACTACTACTATTACTACAAATAATTTAATATTGTTGAAGAATGTCTAAAAACTTATAATATACATGAATATTATTTCAAATTATTTATTTGATAATAGATAGTGTGTTTTTCATTTGATAGGTATGGTAATTTATTTTGAGTTTTTATCGTCAATCACAACTTCGATGCATGAATTTGACGTCTAGTAGTAATGGCTGTTATGTTAATGGTAAAGTTACCTTTATCATTATTAGTTTGTTGATTACCATAATCACGCTAAGTCAATATACCAGTATAATCGGCATGATAATGGTAAATTTTGACATTTTCTATGCTAAAATACTTGTCATATTTTCTCAATATCAACTGTACCAGTACTTTACCAACTCATTTATACTTTATATTTTCTTATTTTATTAATACATTTTTTTCAAAAAAACAGAAACAAAAATGGAAAAAGGAAAAAGCAAGCGATCAAATTTAGTCTAGGAATACAACTCAAATGATGCTATTTGCATTTCTTTTCTTTCTTGTTGATGTATTTCATTACACGACACGATTAAATGTATGATCAAAAAACATTACAAGAAAAAAATATACAAAATTTCTCACTTTTTGAAACATACGGTAATTTACCATTACTAATGTGGCAATTATCAGCTTATCAGTATACTAACATTCGGGCTAACCAAGGTATTAGTAAAAGTAAGTAAACATTCTGAGTTCACCAGCAAAAACAGCATAGTAACGGTTTTTGACGACCGCACTACACCCAGGCACCCAAAATTCCCTATTATCTTCCTATGTTAATCTCTCCTAGATCCACTAACTACACTAATTAGATTGAACGAAAATGGGTTTTTAGCTCTAGTTTGGATTAATAGAGACAAGGACGTGATTAGAGAAGAAGGGAAATGACGAATGACTGCTGCAAGAAAGAGTATTATACCTTATTTTTGGATTGTGCTATTGAGCTACACTAATCACTCTCTAATTACCCACTAATCTTTTCAGAACTAGTCAAAACTTCAAACATTCACAACTTCTAGTCGGAAGTCTACATTCTTTACGATACTCCGATACGCAACACACGGGTTGTTGCACAGTGTTTTCAGAATGATATCGATAACCACCGTTACCATAACATCCATACATTAAATATTTTATTAGAGGGTCCATTTGTAGAACTTCATCCCACAGCAATTCCAAAACAAATTTTCGTTTACTTACGTTCATATTTTACCAGAAAACACTAACTATGATAAACTTGTATTTCATCTTGTTACATTTGTTGTTGATTTTCTTTATTCTCATGTTATATATGTGTGTGAAATTTACAGTTGTTTAGTATAAAAAAATAAAGTCTACTGTGGTAAAGGTTAAACTTATGGTTTTAAAGTACTGTTAAAGTCAAAGTCAGTGACAATGATTCCATATAAAACTTATAACTCTGAATTATATGGCCTTTTTTCTTTTCCTTTTTCATCATTGCAGGATACTCCATCCGAAGGTTCTATACGCAGAGAGCAAGAGGCAGAGGTGGTTGTCGGAGCATTGTCTTGTCAAGAAGAATCATACAAAGCAGTTGAGATTGTTGCACGCACTGAAGCTCCCAGACTTCTTGCACATGATTTATTTACTGCCATCAAATGACACTGAACCTATGCATTCACGTTGACTAACATTTGCTGTTTGCCTGAAGACATCTTTATGAATTCTGGCTGCTGTAACTGTGAGGATATGCTTATATTAATGCAGTCATTCAATGTTAATAGTTTCTCACAGTATCAAAATAATGTCTCCTATTAGCAGTGTGAGAATTGTTCAGGTTTATTAAGTAGGAACATTGTATAGCAAACACAATACATTCCTTACAAAATTTTAAATACATAGTGAATGAAATTAAAATCCACAACTAAATACTTGTACAATACCATATGACCTAACACATAATTTTGAAGTAGTAAATTCCTCACCGTTCAAAGGAACCTGACGTTTCGAACTCCATTTACTTCAAAAAATCCCACATCGTTCGATTAGAAATCTTGATCAATCGACCGAAAAAGATTTTCAATCGACTATAGGTAGAAAAGTGTGTTCGGCTCCAAAATGGCCAAAAATAAAGTCGATTGCTAAAATTACCAGTCGACTTGAAGCTCACGTTGAGAACTACAATTTGCTGGGTGCTGATGGGCATCGTTTGATGTAATAACAATAAGTTAGGCACCATGAATGCAGTGGTTAGAATTTCCACGTAGCCGACATCCACAGTTTACTGTTGCTGAGCAATAATTTGAACACACTATCGAATCGAGCCAAAACGATACCCGACTAGACCAATAATCTCCACAGTTTTTGGTGCCACAAAACAAACTGCCGGTTCAGAGCCGACCTGTTAATAAGAGACAGGTGCGACGCCTTATATTCTGGCCTTTTCACTGATCATTTATATGGGGCCTTCGTGAGCTGATTTTCAGTGTTGGTTTAGTTCTCATCCACTCGGATAGCAACTGTCATTAAAAGCTGATTCAATATATCACTTTATTTATTTATTTGGTCTTTTGAAATTACTCCCCTTTGTGTTGTCACTGTAAATTATTTTCCAATGGTATGTTCTAAGCAGTCAAATTAACATGGTTGCTTGTTGGTTTAAAACTAAATGTTGTCATATGAAAAGTAAGCATGCATTAACATATCTAGTAACTTGATAATGAAAATAGACAACATGAAATAATTAGCTGAATATATGTGAGAATTCATTTGTAGGCTGAATTAACATACTTTTGGCATTGAATGAATGCTTTGTCTTCAATCAATAAGACAAAAATTATATTGACATCTTATCAGTTTTTTAGAGAAAGGACCATGGCTTATTTGCTGAATTATTCTTTCTGACATTACAAAATCCGGACATAAAGCATGGAAAAATTAGCCCAAACAGAGAAGCACTTGTGCATTACAGTATAATTGACTAATGTATAAGCTATCATATTCCTGGTTATATGTACATGGGCTGGTTGCAGTGGGTAAAATAACAACTAAAATGCTTAGGAAGATAAATAAATTTTAATAGAAGGGTCAAACAAGTCAAACTTCAAAAGGCAGAAGAACTCTTTATGATTATCAGGTTTCTGAACTAACAGTAGGCTCATAGCAGTTAGTGGCCTTAGGGCAGGTAAAAGATTGTAAACTTTTACTGCTTATAGCACAAACTTTTATGGACTTCTCTAATAATTGTACCAGTAAAAGATTGTCAAAATTATTAGATTTTAAAAATAGACACTGAAAAAGTACCCCCAAGTATCATACAAGGGTAATACTCTTAGCCTGTAGATGTAAACTTTTGGTTTGAAAGAAAATGGTTAATGATATCTGGAGGATTTGGTTACCACCATTATCATTTGCTTTGGGCATCACTTGAAATTTACCCTTTTGACAATAGTTGAACTTGAATCTTTGACCTTGGTTTTTACTCCATTTCCTTTGCATCCTCGATTTTGTGCCAATTGATTTTTCGGTTTGGACGATTTTCAGAATTCAACAATTTTTTGTAGGTGCGATCTACATATCACTGACATCATCTATGCGAAAATCACCTTATTTCGAGGTTTCTAGCCCACTAGATATAACTATTAAATTTTGGTGACACTATATGGGGATTTGTAGAGGTCGGAAGTAGCTTCGTAATGGAGGAAGCGGTTCGCAAATCGGAGTTCGGAGGTGGAAGTTATAAGAGAAAAGGCGGAGAGGGCTGTTTGGGACAGCAACTAATTTCAGACGTCTGAAATTGTTCTGGAGTGATTCCAGAACCCTCAGGCAGACGTCTGACCAAGTGGGTCAGACGTCTGATCTGGAGCGAAGTCGCTCTAGTGACTTAAGTCAGACGTCTGACCCTTAGGCCAGACGTCTGGAACGACTTTTTCCAGTTTTTCTTCTCGCGGACTTGGGTGAAAATTTTTGATATCCGCAGGGGAAATTTTGGAATATTGCCTGGGGTTTCTATTCTCCTATATAAGCTAGCCTCTGGTATCAGATCCGAAAGAGGTGAGACGCAAGCGACTGCAAGAGATTAGCCTCCACTAATTAGGGTTTATCAAAACCTAATTTTCTTCAATTCTCTTATCCACAAATCAATTTCTAATTAGAAATTTGATCATTGTAATCAATCTCTTGTACTATTCTCATCAATAATAATAAAGCTCTCTCTTAAAGTGGATGTACACTAACACGACGTTAGTGGAACCACTATAAATCGCTGTGTGATTTATTTTTCGTTATTGCTTTAATTTCTGAATTGCTTATTTGGGATTGTGATTGTCTTTGGATTGGTTGAGATTAGATTTGAGTTATTGGTTGGTTGTTTTTACACTTCTTATCACGATCCCGTCTTCCGCTGTGCTCAGGGGATTTCGATCGGAGTGGTCTCTAGTTGGAATCTCGTAATAACATTTGGTATCAGAGCATTGGTGTTGGTAGGTGGTTGTAGAAATGCCAGAAACAGATAATACCTCAAGTAGTTCCTCAATGGGTAATCCAAGTGGTGTAGCGCCTTATGTACGTGGATCGTATGCAGCTTCAGGATCACAATTGGTAATAGACAAGTGGAATGGCGATAATGATTTTGAAAAATGGCAATGGAAGATGAAAGCGATTCTAAGGAGGAATCGGGTACATCGGGTAGTGTTTGACACACATTTGTTGCCAGCGGACATCTCAGATGTTGAGAGAGAGGAGATGGAAGAGTGGGCATTCACTACACTTCAACTTGCTATGGGAGAGATGTTATCTCTGAAATTAGTGGTGAGACAACCGCTAAGGGTATTTGGGACAAGTTGGAGGAGTTATATATGAAGAAGTCACTAACAAATCGTTTGATCTTATTGCGAACGTTCTTCACCTATAAGATGAAGGAAGGTACTTCGCTTAAGGCGCACTTGAATATATTTGATGATTTGCTAATGAAGATGAAGGCGGTAGATTTGAAGATTGAGGAAGAGCAAAAGGCAATGATATTGTTGTGTTCGTTGCCAGATCGCTATACAGGTTTCTCAAATAGTTTGATCTATAGCCGAGATACATTGACTCTTGATGATGTCAAGACGGGTCTTCTTAGGAAGAAGTTGCGGGATCAAATGAAGGAGTTGGGTGATGGAGGTAGTGGTGCTAGTAGTGGTCATGGTTTGTTTGTGGAGAAGGAGAGGTATGTGAAGAAGGAGAACCAGGGGCGTTCTAAATCAAGGAACCCCGGTTGGAGAGGAAAGTCGAAGGAAAGAAAAGGCAAGTGCTATATTTGCAAGAAGCCCGGTCATTGGAAGAATGTGTGTCCGGACAAGGAGAAGGCAAAGAAGGAAGTAGCATCTTCATCTGTAGCGATGGAGAGTGGAGTTGGTGAGGGAGATGTAGATGTGTTGTCGGCGGTAGCATCGGATGTTTCGGGTAACGATTGGGTACTTGATTCGGGGGCGTCTTATCATATGACGCCAAATAGGAATTGTTTTTCTTCTTACATCGACAAAGAAGGAAATTCAATTGTTATGGGAAATGGTGCTATTTGCAAGTCGAAAGGCATTGGTTCCGTGCAAATTCGGATGTTTGACGGAGTGGTTCGTACTCTCACTAATGTACGCTATGTTCCGGGACTTCGGAAGTCACTTATCTCTTTGGGGCAGCTGGATTCTTTAGGTTGTAAAATCACTATTGAGAGTGATAGCTTGCGGGTTTCGAAGGGGGCGCTTGTGGTGATGAAGGGTGTTAGGACTCATGGTATTTATTTGCTTCAAGGAGTGACTGTAGAAGGCGAAACTTGTATAGGAGTTGACAGTTCTCGTGGCTTGGATGCAACTTGGTTGTGGCATTTGAGGTTAGGTCATGTCTCAGAGAGGAGTTTGGACATTCTTCGAAAGAGTAAGATGATCGATGGAGAGAGTTTCAACATATTGGAGTTTTGCGAAGAATGCGTCATGGGGAAGCAAACAAAAGTTTCATTCGGTGAAGGAAAGCATGATTCGAGAAGGGTTCTTGAGTATGTTCACACGGATGTTTGGGGACCGGCACCTGTAGCTTCTTTAGGTGGAGCTCGCTATTATATTTCCTTTATAGATGACTTTTCTCGGAAAGTTTGGGTGTATGTAATGAAGGCCAAGTCGGAGGCATTTACAAAGTTCAAAGCATGGAAAGCTCTTGTTGAAAATGAGAGTGGAAAGTCTTTGAAGGTTCTAAGGTCTGACAATGGCGGAGAGTATGTTTCCGGAGAATTTTTGGAGTTTTGCAAGCATCATGGTATTCAGAGGCATTTTAATACACCCGGAGATCCGCAGTCGAATGGTGTTGCGGAGAGGATGAATCGTACTCTACTTGAGAGAGCTCGATGCTTGAGATTGACATCGGGTTTGGCGAAGGGATTTTGGTCTGAAGCTTTGTCAACCGCAGTGCATATTATTAATCGAATTCCGTGCTCAGCTATTGATAACAAAATTCCGGAGGAAGTGTGGAAGGGAAAGAGTATTGACTTGAGCTATCTTCGTGTCTTTGGAAGTCCGGTTTATGTGCATGATCCGGGTAATGATAAGCTTGAACCAAGAGCTTTCAAAGGGGTCTTGCTTGGCTATACGGATGGAGTGAAAGGGTATCTGATTTGGAATCCGGAAACGAAGAAGGTGACAAACTCTCGTCATGTTACTTTTGATGAGTCGGTGATGTTCAAGGAGAATGGAAGCTCATCGGATGTTCCAGATTTGGTTTATGGTGAATCAAAGGAGAAGGAAATTATTTCCACATTTTGTCCAAGGAGTAGAGAGAGTAGAGTAGTTGGAGATGCTTGCGAGGAAGTAGCAGTTGATGTTACATCACATAGTCCACAAGGTACCTCTAGTAGTGTTGGTGATATGCATGATTCTAGAGAAGATTCGGTTCAAGGTGGAGCTGAAGGAAGTTTGGGTGATGGTGTTGCTACTCGGGTTGGTCGTCGTACTATAAGACCACCCGAAAGATATGGTGATTGGAACTATCTTAGTTTTTGTGAAAATTTGGACTATGCTCTTCATGTAGTCCAAGATGAGCCGATGGACCTTGATGACGTCATGAATTCGAGTGATAGCTCGAAGTGGATTTGTGCCATGGAGGAAGAGATGCAATCATTGTTGAAGAATCAAACTTGGGATTTGATTCCACTTCCTAAAGGAAACCGTGCTATTGGGTGCAAATGGATATACAAGGTGAAGGACGATGAAAGATACAAAGCTAGGCTAGTGGCTAAGGGGTTTGCACAAAGGAAGGGAAAGGAGTATGATGAGATATTCGCACCGGTTGTGTGCCATACTTCTATCCGAATATTACTTGCTATAGTCGTTGTTCATGACTTAGAGTTGGAGCAACTTAATGTGAAAACCGCCTTCTTGCATGGTGACTTGGATGAAGACATCTACATGGAGCAACCGGAAAGTTTTGTTGTAGATGGTAAGTCAAATTTGGTTTGCAAGCTGAAGAAATCACTATATGGACTAAAGCAATCACCTAGACAATGGTACAAGAGGTTTGATCATTTTATGCTTGAAAATGGTTTTGATAGAAGCATCAAGGATGCTTGTGTTTATTTCAAGAAGTTGGAAAATGATTGTTGGGTGTATTTACTCTTGTATGTGGATGACATGCTCATTGCTTCTAAGGATAAGAATGAAATCAACAAGCTAAAACTGAGTTTGAAATCGGAGTTCGAAATGAAGGACCTTGGAGAAGCAAAGAGGATATTGGGCATGGAAATAGACAGGGATCAAAAGCGTTTTAAGTTGAAATTGACTCAAAAGGAGTACATTAAGAAAGTGCTTTGCCGGTTTAGCATGGAGAATGCAAAGGCGTCAAATACACCATTACCTTTGCATATGAAGCTTTCGAGTAAAGGATAACCTATCTTGGAGGAAGACAAGGCTTATATGGCAAAGGTGCCATATGCTAGTGCGGTTGGAAGTCTAATGTATGCTATGGTGTGTACAAGGCCCGATATTGAAAATGCCGTCGGGATGGTTAGTCGATACATGGCTAATCCGGGGAAATCGCATTGGGAAGCTGTGAAGCTTATATTGAGATACCTTAGAGGCACATCATCTCATGGTCTTGTTTTTTGCGGTAGTAAGGCGATGGATTGCAAGTTGGTTGGTTATTGTGATTCGGACTACGCTGGTGATAGGGATCAAAGAAAATCAACTTCCGGATATGTCTTCACACTTGGGGGTACAGCCATAAGTTGGAGATCTAGATTGCAGACCGTAGTTGCTTTATCCACTACGGAGACGGAGTTGATTGCCGCAGTGGAGGCGGCAAAGGAGGCACTCTATTTGAAGCGATTGTTGTGTGACTTGGGATTCGGGCATGATAGTATTGATGTTCGATGTGATAGCCAGAGTGCTATTCACTTGGCAGAGAATTTGGCGTTTAGCTCACGGACTAAGCATATTGAGGTGAGAGAGTCATTTCTAGTAGCCATGGATGAGGATAAGCAAGTATATCTTCGGAAAGTGCACACAAAGGATAACGCGGCGGACATGTTCACTAAGGCTTTGCCGGTTGGGAAGTTCGAGCATTGCTCGAACTTGATTCGCTTGGAGAAGTGCTAGGTGCCACGGGGTGGCACAGTTAAGGGAGGAGCTTGGTGGTAGATGAGAAAGAGTATTGGTAAGAGATTGATGTTCTATCTTCTTGGTTAGTGCTAGTTTTTGGAGAGATAGCTTAGGATTTGGATGTTTTCAACATTTCATTAGCGGGCGGGGGCTTTGCCTGAGCTCGTTGGTGGAATGCAATAGGTGGTGGCTTTGCCGGAGCTCATTGGGAAAGCATTCATGTTTGGTTGAAGGTAGAAGTAGTGATAGTTGGTGCTATCGGTTGTTGTTGATGGTATGGTACCATTAGAGTTGGAGATGGATATAGTGTCGAGGTGGAGTGTTAAATTTTGACGACACTATATGGGGATTTGTAGAGGTCGGAAGTAGCGTCGTAACGGAGGAAACGATTCGCAAATCAGAGTTCGGAGGTGGAAGTTATAAGAGAAAAGGCGGAGAGGGCTGTTTGGGACAGCAACTAATTTCAGACGTCTGAAATTATTTTTAGACGTCTAAAATTGTTCTGGAGTGATTCCAGAACCCTCAGGCAGACGTCTGACCAAGTGGGTCAGACGTCTGATCTGGAGCGAAGTCGCTCCAGTGACTTAAGTCAAACGTCTGACCCTTAGGCCAGACGTCTGGAACGACGTTTTCCAGTTTTTCTTCTCGCGGACTTGGGTGAAAATTTGTGATATCCGCAGGGGCAATTTTGGAATATTGCCTAGGGTTTCTATTCTCCTATATAAGCTAGCCTCTGGTATCGGATCCGAAAGGGGTGAGACGCAAGCGACTGCAAGAGATTAGCCTCCACTAATTAGGGTTTATCAAAACCTAATTTTCTTCAATTCTCTTCTCCACAAATCAATTTCTAATTAGAAATTTGATCATTGTAATCAATCTCTTGTACTCTTCTCATCAATAATAATAAAGCTCTCTCTTAAAGTGGATGTACACTAACACGACGTTAGTGGAACCACTATAAATCGCTGTGTGATTTATTTTCGTTATTGCTTTAATTTCTGAATTGCTTATTTGGGATTGTGATTGTCTTTGGATTGGTTGAGATTAGATTTGAGTTATTGGTTGGTTGTTTTTACACTTCTTATCACGATCCCGTCTTCCGCTGTGCTCAGGGGATTTTGATCGGAGTGGTCTCTAGTTGGAATCTCGTAATAACAATAACTGCTTTAAAATTAATCGCCATAAAAAAATATTCATAATACATAATATATTGCATGATGAATTTTGTTTGTTTTAATGTATCAGAAGATAGTGATTTTTTTACAAAGATAACGTTGGTGATACATAGGTCGTACATGCTAAAAATATCAAACTATGACAAGTAGATATCGAATGATGAGTTGGATATGCGAAAAATCGTAGTTTCATACATAATAATGTCTTCTCATATCATATCCATTAATGGAAGACGAGAAGATGAACGACATAAATAAATATATTTTATTGTTTTGAAATTAGTATTTTCATGATTTAAGAGATCTTATTAATATTTAAACCATGGTATGAGGATCCGGTTAGAACCTCGAAATTCCGATGAACTCGAACCAGTTCCGGCCGGTGGCGGGATGAGGTCGGAGCAAAATCCTGTCCCGTTCAAAGCAGCAGTAAAAAAAAGGGGGATCGCATAATTGTAGACAGAGAAGTAGGCCGACAAAAAAAACACGAAGAATAATTCAAAATCGAAAAAGCGAACACAAACAGAAAAAGTGAAAAACCCTAGTTCAACTTTTGCCTATAAATCGCGTGCTTGAATAGTAAGAGAATCGAAAATTTGCCTATAAATTCATCGTTCGAATACAGATTACCACAACCGATCTTTGTCTTCTCCAATTCGACAGTTCGAGAATCCAGTTCGAATTCCCCACAGCTAAACCATACTTTGAGTTCGACCACGACTTCAACAAGCTTCGACTTCGAGTTTAACGGCAGAAGCTCCGACTTCGTTCAACAGCGAGGTGATTTTTTTTTCGTATTCGATCTTTTTTTAAACTGGATGAGTGAGAAAGTACCGTGTTTTTTGAAGAAGGTGAGAATGAAACATCGTTTGGTGAGCGGGAATTTTTATTTGCGGGTGGCTTTGGGCCGATTGTTTTATTTTGAAATGGGTGAGCGTGAATTTTTAAATGAGATTTGCAACTTGATATATGTTGACGTAGCTTGTTAGTTTGTCAAAAACATATACATAAAGTTTGTCAAATAGATTCTTTTAAAGTTGGAAAATTTTCAAACATAGGCTTGTTTTGGTAAACAATAACAGAAATAACCTTGTTTTGATAATAATTACAAATATAGGTCTGTTTTTGCCAACTAGACGATGGCGAATTTTCAAAATGCGCCTTCGGGCGACTTTCGAAAATTCGCCCAAAGGCGCATTTTGAAAATTCGCCTTCGCAAAAAACCTACATATAAACAAGACAGTAGGTAGAGAGTTTAACAATCACATACATATATAATTTCTTATCTAACATCTTTCGTAGATATCAGCTTGCAAATCTAACAATTGCGAAGTTCATTTAAGTTCGACACATAACTAGTTGGTTTGATACATAGAAATTACATTCGTTTAAAATTGAATACACAAAAATCTAAATTCGTTACGCAGTCATACATCTGATAATGGAAGTTTAGGTCGTTGCAGTACATCGCTTTCTGTTATGACCATGTGATCCACATTTGCTGCACCTGTTTGTTTTAGGCGTTTGATGCTCGTCCATAACGTTTTTTATCCTCGTAGATTTCGGTCGTCCAGGTTGGGTTTTTGTAGGTGGAGGCAATATATGTGGACCAGTGTATGGTCTCCAGTATCTCTTATCACGCACAGGATGAAACTCTGCCTGATATGAAGCTTTGTAACTTCGAACAGAGTACCACTCTGATGCGAACTCATGATGTGCTCTGTTAGCACCGTAATCCTGTGCCGAACAAGCCGCCATTACATGGGCACATGGTATTTTTTGCAGTAGGGGGGTGTTGCATGTGCATGAGCAGTTAGGACCATCAATTAACACTTTAAATTCATCGCCGTAGCAATGAATAACTTGCCATTATGTTCGACTAAAGCGAACTAGTTTACAACGACGTGCTTCAATAGCTCGATCTGTTATTTTAGCTTCCCATTTTGGAGTTAAACGTGTTGTGATAGCATCCGCCGTCTCTCGTCTCTTACAAAAATATTCAACCGATCGAAAGAAGGTTTGTGCAACCAACGCCTTTATAGGTAATGATCGAGCACCTTTCAGCACACCATTAAAACTTTCGGATGCATTGGTGGTCAGAACATGAAAGCTCCTCCATCGTCTTTGCACAGGGCCCAATTCTCTTCAAAATTCCCTAAACTTCTTTCAATCCATTTATGAGCCCGTGAATTTGTAGCTTTAATTTCTTCTCTGATTTTGTTGTACTTAACTACTTCTGAAGCACACGCAGCTGAATAAAATAAAGCTGTAAGTCGGTTATCCCTAAAACCCGCTGTTTGAAAATTAGCTTTAAGATGTCGTGCACAGAACCTATGTTTGTGTGGTTCTCGCCACTTCTCCTGTAAAGCCTTCAGAATTCCTTTCATCCGATCCGATATGAAAGTAATACGACGATTGCAAACACTGTGAATGAATTCACGCATGCAAGAAAAAAACAAACCCCAGCTATCATATGACTCGGATTCGACAACCGCATAAGCTAATGGAAACAGACAGTCATCCGCATCTACAGCAGTAGCAACAAGCAACGTCCCTTTGTATTTACCATACAAATGTGTCCCGTCAATACATAGCAATGGCCGACAGTGTAGAAAACCTGTAATGCAAGGGCCAAATGCCCAAAACGCACGATCAAATACGCCAACTTCATCGTGGGTCACATGTCCAACAGTCCCCGGATTACTTCTCTTTATTTCCTTAAAATATTGAGGCAAAGTCGCATACGATTCGGCCCAGTCACCATAAATTCTTTCTATTGTTTTGTTTAATGCTCGCCAAGCTTTCATGTAACTAATTTTGATGAACAATTGGTCGTCGACAAGCACTTGAACTGTACCTACTGTGATATCCAAATCGGCCTTGACAAATGACATGATTTTTGACACAAGAAAATTAGAAGTGGCTTGCTTATGGTTGGAATTAACTGTAGGATTGACACAGGTATGTTCGCTAGGCAACTTTCTGATTTCCCACCAGCCAGACTGCGATTTCTTTGAGACTATTGCATGTATTCTCCATGGACAGTTAGTGTCAACATTACATATAGCAGTGTATATAGTTTTATTCGACTTGACCGGCTTGTACGAAACTCCATGTAGAATTGACCATTCGGTTAATTGGTGTAGCATGTTTTGCTTACTTTCAAATACCATTCCAACAGCAAATCCATTTTGTATGCACGCGGTTGAAAATTTTTCCCCAGCAAATTGCAGGTTTGCAACGACCGATCTTGCCATCATTTGTGCAGTACATAGATCATCATCCAACGGTACTTCCATTTGAGCTTCTTCACCATCACCTTCAACATCATCTACGCTTGGAAAATCGTAGTTTAACGATTCATTGTTCACCTGCATTCGTTCTACCCAACACGCATCATTATTAGTCGTCGCAACAGCCATACTATCAATTTGAGGAACATGTCTGGTGTCTCTATCTATATTAACGTCCATATTAGTGGCAATATTGGAATCATGTGAGTGTTGTGACGGTCCAATACCACATTCTGCAGCAGTATCCTCAAGACTTGTACATCTGTTTACAACCGTATTTTAGTACGAAGCTAGAGCAGATAGGAAACATTACCCAAATAAATTGCTAAACAAACCTTTGACTTATAGCATACATTTGTGATGGAGTAGGATATACCGAGTGTGGCAAATGAATATTTTGTTGTTCAGCACGGACATTTTGTAGATGCATTTGTTGTTGGAAGCTGAATGTGTTAGAAGAAAGTATTAGGCAATTGTAATTTAAAAAGGTACACGCAAAATACCAATGTTAACAACGATACCTTGGATGCATTGTTGGTGGTGTATAGTACAGAAAGTACTGTTCTGGAGTTGGTTGCGACATCATGTAATGCATGAAACCATAGTTTATGTGAGGAGGACCATGAACCCCAGCATGTACATATGGATTACTGTAAGTAGAAGAACCTAAGCTTGCTGAAGGAATATCAGTTTCCAACATTTCTGTAAAATGCCCTAATCCTGTGCTAACGATAGGAGATTGTACATGTTCTTGCAGATTTTCTTTTGCAACTTTTCCAACGTACAACTCAATGGATTTGGTAACCGCAGAAAGCATAACTTCAACATCCTCATCGTCTGAAAGTGTTATTGCTTTTGAACCCGAATCCGTTGGCCAGTTAACGACCAACTCAATATCAAATTCGATTGCGCTTATTTTTGTCGCTTTATAAACAGATTCTTTCAACTCAAATAGTGTGCAACATTTGTGTACTCTCCCTGGTTTATAAAAACCGCCGATATACTTCCCGTTTTTATGTTTGTCGACGATCAGTTCACTGTCGTAGTAGCAAAGTGTGGGAATGAGATTTCTAGCCATTCTACAAAAAATAGTTTTTATTTGACCAACCACTTTCTGTCCATTCATATGAAAATATTTTAATGGATGTAACAAAGCTAGGGTTTGTAATTTTCTTACCAATTTTTGTGCAGGGATATAGTGAAGACGTTTGCGTAGACCAGCAACGACTCTATGGCAACAACTAACAGATTATCGAAAGAAATTGAGGCTTGGTGTTTGGGAATGTAAGCTGAAAGAAAATGGGTGCTTCAGATCTGGAAAAAACTTGGGGTGTGTTATGAGAAGGTGAGTGCTTAAGCTGACTAGATATAAAGAAATTTTTTAATTGGTGACTTTTCAAAAGTCGCCTTTGTGCGCATTTTCAAAAGTCGCCCGAAGGCGAGTTTTGAGAATTCGCCCAAAGGCGACTTTTGAAAAGTCACCAATTAAAAAACAGCCTAAAACACAATATAAAACAGATTATTAGTCTGTTGAACTATAGAATACCTCTCAATAGAAAATACAGGACGGACAGACGATAAAAATCAAGTATATACAAACAACAACCACCGGATACTACTTTACTACCAATACATCAAAACATACAGTCAATCATGTGGTAACTGGTAGCACCCTGCAAGCATTTCATTGCGAATTGCAATATTCATCCTCTCCAAGCGACTAACCTTAGCTTGCATCTCAAGCGCGTATTGGACCCCCCTTTCTGTTAGTGGAGGATCGAACCATTCAAAAAATTTACAACTATGCACCCCCTGATGCGTCTGTGCATCGATATACGCTTTACAGCCGTAAAACCGACGTCCTGCATTTCTCTAACTTTTTAAACAACAACGTTACATTCAACTCCGCAATAGCAAAGTACTGAACGTCCCATGATGCTAGAACTTGATCTATCAGGGTTTTGATGAGCTAGTACAGTCATCAATCTGGAATGCATTGATTTTTGAACCGGTTGGGGATTCTCGAGTACGACATTTGCCTGCGTAGCACAAACAAGTTCGGTTTCTACTTCTTCATTTTTCTCTGCAGCATCCACTGTTGGTAGATCTTCCAGTTGGGTCTCCGGAACAAAATCGACCTCATCGTCTGCGCCCTTGTTCCACTCGTAATCGTCATATATTTTCATCATCGTTTGATCATCGATCTCCCAATCATCCATTTTCACCTAGAATAAAAGTTGAATAAAATATCCAAATTAGTCAAACTTGCAACCATGGATTGATTTACTTTCCGATTTGAACAAAATTGAAGAATGGCGTACTATACATCAACAAGTGTGAGAAAAGAGGAAAAAATTGGACAAAATACCAACCTTAATGACTTCTGCGAATTATTTTGCACAAATTTAGGTTTTTGGTTCGACCTTAAAGCAAAAAGAAATGAAAAAGGAAGAAGGAGCTAACTGGTTATAACAGTGTAGGTTTCTATTGGCGAATTTTCAAGATTCGCCTTTGGGCGAATTTTAGGAATTCGCCCATTGGCGAATTTTGAAAATTCGCCCATAGAAACCTGCTGCTGCAAACAGAGCAGCAATTTAACAAACAAAACAACATTAGTTCGCATCAGCCACACAAATTTAACAAAACACAACCAAAACACAAACAAAACACAACTACACACATTTAACAAAACACAGCCACACAAATTTAACAACATTTTACAAATCCAAACAACATTAGTTTGTACATTACAAATCCAAACAACATTAGTTCGCATCAAACAACATTATCTATTTAGTCGTGAAGCTCATGAAATTCGCGCGGGCTTCTTCTTTGCCGACGCGTTACCAATGGTCTCAAACTGCTACTGCTGCTACTCCATTCTCTGCGGGCAGTGGAGGACGAAGGTAATGCGGCCATTGGTTGAGATGGGCCAGGAACAAATTCTTCGTGTACCGGTGCAGTTTGTGACGAGGTGCCTTGTGACGATGAACCCGCACCTCCTCTAGGACGACGTCGTGTGTACACAAGCGCTGGAGGCGCTGGAGGTGGAGATGGAGCTCTCGGCCTATCAAGTTTATTCCTGCATAACACAACATCTAGAATCCTTTGGAGGTTAGTGCACATCCTCCTATCCTCCTCGCCGGTTTGTCATTTGCGAAGATTTTCTGCTTCTTCCCAAGCCCTGCTTATACCGACTGCCTGTAAAGTTGAATGAAAATTAGCAAAAGACAAAACTATCATAAGTAATTGATATACTACTTACAACATCAACTTACCACGTTCCTCTCAAGTGGTGCTCTGGGAACGTACGTAGGCCTGTCAATGGATACCCGAAAAATTCGAAATCCGTCCAGATCTGTATCCGAAAAAACGGATATTATCCGATATCCGAAAAGCGGATGCGGATATTCGATATCCGAAAAGAAAATCGGATGCGGATGCAGATATGGGCATATCCGTATCCGAAAAACATCCGTCCGATCCGAAATTTTATGTGTGTTGCCATTTTGTCATTATGTATGTTGCTATTTTATCATTTGAATTGATGTAATATCGTGTAAACTTGTTTGATATTATGTGTGTTATTATTTTATCATTTGAAAAACTGATTAGTATTGTAGTGTGTGTATTGTCATTTGAGAAAGTGATTGTTTTAGTTCAAAAATATTAGTATAATAAAAAATTTATTCAATTTCGGATGCGGATATTTCGGAAATTTTCGGATATTTTCGGATATCCAGAAATATCCGCTTTTTATTTTCGGATGCGGATATTTTCGGATATCCAAAAAATATCCACGGATGCAGATACGGATGTTAATTCTCAGATATCCGTGGATATCGGATGCAGATTCGGATGCGGATTTAAATTTTCGGATGCGGATGCGGATACAGCCATATCCGCATCCGTTTGCATCCGTTGACAGCCGTAAACTTACGGACTTCTATACACTGCCTCCACTGGCGCCGTAAGAACATATCACCGTGTTATGTTCCAGTACCACCGTTTGTACCGCTCTAGCGTGATGGTGGGCTCCCACTCAATCTGGGTAGCTGTATGACGCTCATTCCACAACTGAATGTAGGATCCATATTCCTCTGCATTGTACGTAGACGTGCAGGGTGGCGCATCATTCGGTATATGCTGCATCATGCCAAACTGTCTCATAACCCTGTCGGGTAAGTGAAATGCAGTCTGGGTATAAGATATGAGTGGTACTCTCGCAGTCCACAAGTATCTAGCAGCTGTACACATGGCTGGAAGCTGTGCTAGCACATCCTGTGTGTACGGTGTTCATGTCACCATTTCATCCTCCAGCACATCTAACTCGTTGCGGTAGAACTTCACACTCCGTCTTGGGGTTTGGCGCGTTTTTTTGGGTCCTACCTAACTGTTATAAGATGTTAACAATTGAATATTACACATGAAAATTACATTGTTTAAGTAATTTAAAAGGATAAAAATATACCGAGACCCAAGCGGCATCGACTGATCGACAACCACGTTTCTCACTAACAATCTTCCGATCGGAAGATAAGTCCACGACCAAAGCTGCATTTATAAGAAAAAATTACGATAAAAAATGAGACAATTCATGTAAAACAGTAAACTATTGAAGTTTGTTTCAAACCTGTACTAGTGTCAGACATCCACCAATAGATTTATTCTCCAAAAGAGAAAGCCTGGATAACTCCATATATGTATAAGACAACACAGCACTTCCCCAAGAAAACTTACCACACTCCCCTAAATCAGCAATATACGGTAGCCATTTTAGATCTACCCGAGTCTTTGTATGGTCGCACATCAATCGGGAAACAATGATGTGCAAAATAATAGCACGTGCTCGCTGCTGAATCTGAGCCTCTGTAGCATCAGCAGGAATATCGTGCGACAATTGACGTCTATACCACATGACTTCCACGAACTCATTGCCCCTTGTTTGTTCGGGGGGTAGGTCAAGACCAAGTAAATCATGACACAATTGCATATAGTCATTTGCCACTTCTCCATAAGCCACTGCATTGCCTTCAATAGGCAAACCTAACAACACGGCTACATCTCCTAATGTAATCGTCATCTCACCAACAGGGAAATGAAAAGTGGAAGTCTCCGGTCGCCATCTGTCTACCAAAGCAGTGATAAGATAGTGGTCAAGCTGGATGTATCCTAACTTCATTATGTGTAAAAAACCGGCCCTCTCAATCTCAGCCAATACTCCTGGATGGTTTGAAGTCACTTTCTTCACCGACGTGGAGTGATCTATAGTTGTATCTGGATCGTCACGCTGATCAAATGATAAATACAATTAAAAAGCATGAATTATACCAACTGACACAAAATTATATTTTTTTAAAACCACCTGCATCCATATGTCGTTAGAAGTACGATGTTGTGCTTGAAGAAATAATACCCTTCCATCAACGGGTTCGGCCTCCATCTCAACATACTCTACAAAATACAAATATTAAAAATCATTTCATTTCGATAAAAAATATACACTAATTAAAAATTGACAACCTCCTAACCCACAAAGTAGCATGAATGCACGTAAAATCCTTGTCGTTCATATAGATTGCTTATAACAATAATCTTAAGTTGCTTTGAAGAACCTTTTTTATTATGGCTTTTATACTCTACTTCTAACTTAGTTCAAAATCTAACACTAAAATGTGTACAAATACTTGTAATGATAGTGTTGTAAATGCTTTATCAATGGTGATGTTAAAATGATTTATTTTACAAGAACAATTTTTTTTCTTGAACAACAAATTATAAGATAACATTGACTTCAAGCCCTAAATTATAAACAACAAATTATGGGTATAGATTCATACCTATTTCTTGTTCTATACCTGACGTGCTTGCCATTGACTAATTTGTGAAAGAATTTGAATAAAAAATGAAGAAATGGAAGTGGAGGAAGGTTTTGAGGAATTTGTGTCTTTTGGGTTTTGGTTGGAAGAGTTGGGAGAGAGTGAATGTGAAGAGGGGGCTGCTGTCTGGTTAATATGTGTGCAGGGTTTTTTCGAAGGCGAATTTTCAAAATGCGCCTTTGGGCGAATTTTCGAAAGTGGCCAGTTGGCGCATTTTGAAAGTTCGCCCGAAGGCGCATTTTGAAAATTCGCCATCGTCTAGTTGGCAAAAACAGGCCTATGTTTGTAATTATTATCAAAACTAGGTTATTTGTGTTATTGTTTACCAAAACAAGCCTATGTTTGAAAATTTTCCTTTAAAGTTATAGTTTGCAAGTAACAGATTGAAACATCAATTTTATTGTATGTTTGCTTCCTAAAAATAAGTCATTTCCATACGAAATATGAACAAATGTTCCAAAAAAACATGCATACTTTGCTAGCACTGCCAATTGTCATGTAGTATCTCATTTATATAATATGGGAAGTGCTGGAACGACTGGTGTTGCTGCTGCGAATAAGTTGAACTGGCATATGTTGGATTTGAATTTATTGAACTGACCTTAATATGCCATGAATATCGGCCTTGAATATGCCGATTTGAATGTGGACTTACATATGTTAGATTTAGAACATCGAACATGAGCATGAATATGTTGGACTTGAATATTGAACATGAACATTAAACTTGACTCGAAATTTTGGACTTGAACATTGAACTTTGATGACTTCGATTATTGTTTTTTAATTCATTCATATTTTATTTTTGGTTTGATTTGGACTATTAATTTGTTTAGTAACTTTTGTTAATTATAATTTCAGGTACATTATGGCAAATCCGACTGAAATTGGTTGGAATTATGGTACTGCCATCGATGACAATCTTCGGAAAACAAAATGTAACTTTTACAATAAAATAATTAATGGCGGTGGTGTGACACATTTAAAGGAACATCTAGCAGGAGTGGGCGGCGACGTATCGACATGTTTTATTGTCCCTAAAGAAGTTAAATAACTTATACGATCATATATCGTTCAAAAGAGAAATGAACGAAACAAAGTAAAGCTTTGTCAAGCAATGCTTACAAGAGGAATTAATGAGCAGACCGCAACAATTATCGAACAGTGAAAATGAAGATGATGAAAAACTTCAATATGTCATGCGGTAAAGCAGAGATGCATTTAGAGACGAAGTGTTGCGTAGATCTCATACTGTTGGACGATCGGGTGGTGGTTTAAGTCAAACATTGCACAGATCTAATACCACTGGAAGATCGGGTGGTGGTGATTTTGACACTCATGCTGTTGGACGAATCGACTCATGTATGCAAAAACGAGGAGGTAGAACTCAACATTCTATTAAATCTGCAATGAAAGGTATTAAAGATGCCAAAAATCCTATAGGTCGAGCAATTTCTAAGTTCTTTTTTTCAACCATATTCCACATAATGTTGCTAATAGTCCATACTATACAACAATGATTGATGCGATTACAGAATGTGGTCGAGGAATTGATCCACCAACTGCATATGAAATGTCACACTCGTACCTTGAAATGGAAATAGAAGAAGTTGGGCAATATATTAAAACATTGCACAATTTCTGGGATGAATATGGTTGCACATTAATGTGTGATGGTTGGAGTACACAGAATTGATGAAAAATAATAAGTTTTCTCGTGGACTCTACCTATGGAATAATATTTATTAAATCCGCGGATGCCACTAATGAATTCCAAAGTGGAGAATATATTTGTGGATTAATGGATGAGGTCATTGGAACAATCAGTGAAAATAGAATAGTGCAAGTTATTACAGATAACGGAGCAAACTACAAAGCTGTCGGTCAATTATTAATGCAGAAAAGAAGGCATTTATATTGGACACCATGTGCAGCACACTGCATTGATTTGATTTTGGAAGATATTTCCAAAGAGTCAGAGGTAACAACCGTTATCACAAACTGCTAGTTAATAACGACATTTATATACAATCATGGTTGGTTACTTTCAATCATGAGGAAAGAGACCAATAATAAAGAATTGATTAGACCGGCGGTAACACGGTTTGCAACTCATTTCATCGCACTAGACTCTATTCATAAACATAAAGATGACCTAAGAAGGATGATTTCTTCGAGAGAGTGGACATCAAGAGTTCCCAAACTCAATACTAAAGACAAAAGAACAACAAATATTGTCTCTACACTAATTTACAACAACGCATTTTGGACTGGTGCTACTTCTGTCATCCTTGTTTTTGAGTCATTGGTGAAAGTTTTACGAATGGTAGATAGTGATGACAAAATAGATATGGGATATCTTTATGAAGCAATGGATCGAGCAAAAGAATCGATTAGAAAAAATGTTGGTGGAAGGCAATGCCAAAAATGGTGGGATATAATAGACAAAAGATGGAAAAGACAGTTACATCAACCTCTTCACGCCGCAGGTAATTTGTTTTATCTTTTTTTTGAAAGTCAATAGGCTAAGGGAGCCTTGCCCATTTATTGCTTCATTATTCATTACAACAGAATTACAATGCAACTTACACCTGCTCATATCTTGCAAAGTATACAGATAAAAATAACCGTACAAGGAAAATATTATATGAACTATCAACTTGACTTGTTTAAAGCCCATGCTTGTACTTCAGTGCCCATGCTACTGCTTATATGAATTAATATATAACATTTCATTTTTATTTTATCTTATCGTCATACAAATAATAAAATATATAACATTTCAATAATATTTTAAATCTTTCCCATATAAGTTATTTTCTTAATCTCATCATTCAATATGGGGATGCAACAAACGATGGAGAAGTATTAAACGGATTTAACAACGTCGTTGAAAGAATGGTGCCAGAAATTTTAACACATATTGAAATTGGAAAAGAGGTAAAACTAACATATATAATAGTTACGTCAAACATTTAACGTTTAAGACATATTAAATATGTACTTAATATCACAGGTAGAAAGATATAGAATGAAAATTGGTGCATTTCGTTCTGCAAAAGCATACGCAGCCGTAAAGACATGTTTTCTCGCTCAATGGTGGTCAATAATTGAAAGAGAGAATGCTCCAAATTTAACACGTTTAGCAATACACATTTTAAGTCAAACAGTTTCCTCTTCAAACTGCGAAAGAAACTGGATTAATGAACCATACAAAATTACGCAATATAACAAAAATGAAAAATCTAGAAAGATTAGTATATGTGCATTACAACATGAGATTAAGAGCAAAAAATTCAAGACGCTGCGATACTGAAAATCGGTTGATCGATCTGGACTATATATTTCTTGAAGAGGATCCATTAGCAGCATGGACTACTGAAGTTGAACCACCCTTGTTGGACGATGACCCTTGGATGACTAATACACTGAATGAAGCAGTCACTGCTATTGGTGGCATACCTGCACGATGATCAAGGAGTCAAAGCAATGAAAATAGTAGCAGTTCGTCAAACGATGCTGGTGGAAGTGATGTGGGTTTAACTCGTAATTATGGTATTCGTGTAACGACCCGGAATTTTGAATATTTGGAATTGGAATTTTTAATTGGTTTTAAATATTTAAAAGTTATTTTTTAACTTGAATTTCAAATATAACTATTTATTGAACAATTTAATGATTGAATTAAATAATTGGAAATTGGGTAAATTATTGAATCTCGAGTTTTAAGCTCGTTAAAAATAATCTAAAGGCTTATAAAATTTATATTGATAATAATAAAGATAATAAAAGTTTTAAAATTGAATTTAAAGGTGATGTGTTCAGTTTTAAAAATATATAGTTTAAATTTACATTTAAAAAAATAGCCTACCGGGGCACAATCTCGGAATTTGACGGAACCCGTTTCATTGGATCTGTAATAATGTATTATTATCGGATTTCAAATTTCGTAGCGTTTGGAATTGTCATTTGATCGTACGAGATATAAACGCGCTGAATTTATATCGAAAGTTCAATATAATAACTGGGTCCAAAAAGCTATCTTCTCCATACCATCGAATTAGGACTCGAAACCTTTTCCAATGCGTTCGGAATAGGGGTATAACATTATAAATGCCTAGTGACACGCCTCGATTGGATGTCAAAATTTTAAGCTACGGATTCGAGACGATTAAAAATTTAAATAATATATATAAAATTTGGTTTGACAAATAAATTCACATCCGATCCTTTTCCTTTCTCTTCAGTCACTGTTCCTTTACTATTCAAACACGCTTCCCTCCTTATCAATCACGTCTCCTCTCTTTTTTACTTTCGATTAAAGAATTGCTTAGGGTTGCTCTGATTTTACTCTCGAGGACGAAGATCTCGCTGATGATTGAGGACTGCGGCGGCTCTTTTTCCTCTGGGCTCGAATGTGTTGGCGGCAAGCTCGAGCTAGGTCAGAGGTAACGAATGGTGGTCGATGGAAGACGTGAGAATGGGAGAGAGGGTTCACAACGGAAAGTCCCACCTCCGGTCGCGTTCCGGTGGGTTGTGGAGGGTTTTGGGGCGGTCCGACCTGGGAAGGTCGCTGGTTGGTTGCCTGATCGCGATGATTTGGGGATTCAAGTCGATTGGTCTTGGCATGGTGGCGAAGTCAGGCAGAGGGAGAGGCGATGTTCATTTTGGGAAGGCGTACGGCATGACGATTGGCGAGTTTGAATTTTTTGTGTGCAGCAAGGAGGTGAGACTGTGTAATTAGTTTTATCTTCGTTCGGTTAAAATTTGGTTAATTAGACTGTTAAAAGAAAATTTAAATTAATTAATTGTGTAATTAGGCCGCTAATTTATTTCTATTAAGTCAATTAATAGGTTAATTAAATTCGTAAATAGGTAATTAATTTAAATTAGGTGATTAGTTGATTTATTTTAACTAAGGGTGAAGTCGCTAATTTATATAAACTCGGAACTTTCTTATACGAGGTCAAATCGAGCGAGATGTGCAATAAAGTCAAAAATTGGATCGATCAGCAAAATTCGAACAAGAAAATAAAGGTGAGTTAATCTCACTCAATTTTGGATTACTGGAATTAATTTTAAATAGTTAAAATTAATTATTGATTGATTGGTTGGTTGAATTGATGATTATTATCAGTCTGGATGTTACATTATATATATAGTAGTATATATATTGGAGTGATTGATATTCCCGCATATATATAGCAGATGAGACCCTATGTGCCCTGCATAATAGCGGATGACCCTATATCACGATATCCCCCTCGAAGTAGGATTAGTATTTTTATATTGTACTAACATCCATGGATGTAGGGAAAACAGGTTGGAAGGATCCAACTGGATTCCTCAAAAATGTTGAAATTTATTTCATATTTAGTGATATGATTTATTTGAATAATCTGTGATAGATTATATGGGGAATTGGATTTATTGGATGCTATGGTATTGCTGGGTATATTTTGGTATTTTAAAATATCAAAAATATGAATATGGAATTTTTAAAGGAAAATAAAAAGAAGAATTCAAAGTAAAAATATTTATAGTAAAGATGGATAAATTAAAAAGTAATGAATTTGGGAAAAATAAATGGTTGATTTTTAAAATCCTATTTAATAATTCCGGAATATAGAAAAATAGAAATTTTTGAATAAATGTGAATTAAAGGGTTTTTAAGAATAGAACTTAAACGATGTTGTTTTAAGTAATAAAAGAATGTATTTTTAAATTTTAAGATTTAAATAGTTAGGAAAAATAAAAGGGAAATTTTGAATAAAATATGAAATTGATGTTCCAGATTTAAATAAGATTTTAAATCATAAAAAGGAAGTGAATTTGAAATTAGTGGTTTTGGAATAAATTTGGGTTAACTAAGAAATTTATTTAAAATTGGAGTTTAATTTGAAAATCGATTAAGTGTTGTGAAACAGTGATAAAACGGGAAATGAGACTATGGAATTTATAAACGAAGTTTATAAATAAAGTAAAGTAAATTATCAGTGGATAAATGAGGATTTTAAATGCACGATGAGGATTTAATGGGTAAATCGGTTTAAAAATATATGGTAGATTTATTTTTAGAAATGTGAAAAGAAATTTATGAAATTAGGACGTAAATTAATTGGAGATAAATCGAGAAGGATTTATTAATATTGGACTGGAAATATGGAAGTTGAAATATATTTTTCTGAGAATTTAAGTTATTTAAGAATGGAATTTTGAAGTATTAATTAAAAAATTTAAAGTGTTGAAAGAATACTTCGGAAAATTAATTCTTTAGTTGTTTTAAAATGGGTTTAAGTGTATTTTAAATTATGAATTAAGATAGCTTATATTAAATTAATTATTATTTAAGAAGTAATCAATATTACTATTTCAAAGAATAAATTATTTTATATTAATATTATTTTTCTTTTATTTTAAAAAGTAGTTTTGTCTAAACTTAACTTGGAAATTTTTTATAGAAATTCCATAAGTATTATTTTGAAACTTTGTAAATAAAGTTTCGGAGATTATTGGTATACTCGCATAGCGAAATCGAAGGCAGTGAGTGCTTGCAGCTAAGTCTTGAATTTCTTTGGGATAGAGACGTAACCATTGAGCTGTGGTCCATGGTTTGATACCGCAGTGGTACTTTCCACATTTTTTTTGAAAGGGTTTTTAAATATTTTTAAAAGATACTTTGTGAATATACTGAATTCGATAAGATAAATACAAACTATGGATAAAGAGATTTAATTTATTAAAAATTCAAATTAAATAAGACTTGGTATCTTCGTTTAAATTGAAGTATTTGGTTGAATTAATTGTTTTATTTGATAGTTAAACAACCGACTATCAAATCTGGACTCAAATATAACTTTGGGAATATTTAGAAGAAGTACGGGGATTATATGGTACATTTATTGTTCGAGGTGTTATGTTGTACGTATAAACTCGTTTCATTTTTCTAGGACGTTGGTAAGGAAATTCGTCCACTAACGGTTAGGAGATGATCTCCGATCTTATCTTTGTCTGTTTATTTCCTAGAGAACCGAGGTTGAGTTTACCGGGAACATCGAATGTTGTTTCGAAGAGACCGGGATCAGATTTGCTTCATTACATCATGATAGGGGGTTCTCGCTTCGTGTTTGGTGGTTAGCAGGATACTATTACCCCTACATGTCCCCGAGTGGTTGGTTGCAGTCGAGAAGCTGGCCATAAAAGAAAATTCGAGGTACCATTGTATGCCACGGCGGAAAGTGGCCGCTGTCTGGGATGGTTGAAAAGCCTACCAGGCCGTGACATTTTGGTATCAGAGCAGAAGGTTAAGCGAGAACCTTAGCTCTGGTGGGGATTACTCATTAGGGATAGGGTTAGTAGTACCCTAGAATGAGTTTGAGTGTATCAATAGATATAAGCGTGTATTTGTTAGTAAATATAAAATTGTTTTATATTGTGTTGATTGGTTTGTTGAGTGGCTTATGGATTCTGGTCAATACGAGTAATTAACGTTATTGATAGGGATCTCTAAACACTTGAACATAGCAACTTGTCATAGTATTGTTTAAAAATGGGGTAAATGAAATAATTTTATCCAAATTATTTTTATATATAAAATAAATAATTTTTGTAAATTATTATAGTTATATATGATGTGCTTGGTTGTTAGGAAATGATAATATTAAATTATTATCATTGTTGTTGTGGAAATTGAATAAAGAATTGAAATTATAACCAAAAAGTTAAGAAATTAATTTATATAACAAAATGGAATTTGTAAATATGGGTTTATAAATGTGATTTATAATTTGAAATGAAATTCCAGAGGAATATTTAGAATACAGATTTAAAAGGATTTAAAAAGTGGAAATTTGGGAATTTAAATCCCGTTGGTTTGAAAATGTGTTTTTCAAAGTTGGGAAAATATGGTGATATTATTTGGGGAATATTTTTGAATCGAAAATATTTTAAATTTTTTTAAAATGTTTTAAAAGGAGTAAAAGCATTGAACTCACTTCGGTCGTTGGAAAATAATTTCGGTGATGACTGCAGCATCACCGATGTTCATTTTCGAGTTTCCAAGGAAGGAATTGCTACCAGAATGTTGTGAATTGAAGTTTTGGTTTGGTAAAATTGATTTGATTTTGAAATTCAAAGAATAATTTGGTATATCAAGGATTTGGGATATATGTGATTTAAAAAAAATGATTTTGAAATACTCAAGTAATTGTTTAAACTCTGGAGTTTGGTTTAAGATGTTTATGGGATATAAATAAGTTTGAAAACTTATAAAATTGGGAATTTGATTATTGGAATGGGATTAAACTCGAATTAAGTTGAATAAAGTGAAATTGGAAAGATTAGTTCGAGTGGACTAAATGAAATAAAATTTGATTGGGATATGGTTGATAAAATTCAAGATTTGGAGATAAATTGGGTCAAATGAAATTGAAAATTGAATTTGAATAAATGGATATAAAATATTTATAATAGACTTAAGGAAGTTAATGGTGAAGTTCTTAAGTAGAATTGGTATTGGAAAAATATATTGAGTTAATATTTGAACGAAGATTTAATAAAAGTTGAGTAAAAGGATAATTGAGAATAATTGAATGGAAATGTAAGTAAATGTGAATAGAAAGAATTAGATATAGCAAAATAATCAATTGGAAATTAATACGTAAGTTGTACATATTTTATTTTATTCTTATAATGATTCGATCCAGATTCGAGCACAGAATTTTGAGATAGCTATATCGATCTGAGTTGGGATTTTTCACTCGATTTTCGACGGCGAACCCTGGGTATGGATTTTTGATTGGTTCTAGAATTCTCTATCATAGTACATGGATATGCAAGGAGAATAACAGTTTCTAATCAAGAAACCAGATCTGAGTCCGCACTAGAGAGTCGTGTGAACGATACTAGTTCGGAAGGGAAATTGTGTGATCGAGTGAGCGATCAGATTTGATATTGCGTACGGATGATATATGTACATCGTACGGGCTTAAGTAAAGAAAATATTGAAAATTTTGAAAAGAGATAAGTAAAATAATTTTGAATTGTACGATTGAATACTATTGGTAGATAAGGTGCAGGTATTTAAAAGCAAAAGAAAAAAATTGATATATTCGATTTTAGAAGTAAAATTTGATTGCCCGACAAAAAGGTATGTATTTAAATTGTCATACGAAATTCGATGGATTTTTGATTTAGCCACTTGGCTTTTGTTTCTTTTGAAAATTTGGGGCCGTAGAGGCAGTTCTGTAGTTGTTCCGATCTAGCCGCGCAAAGGAGACGTTGGCGAATTTTTTTGAAAATTTAAGGAGTTATAAAATTTTTGATAATTTAAAATATGGTTTTAAATTATAATTTGAATGGTTGAGTAAATAATATTGATTGGGAGCTATGGATGAGTTTGGGAAGTTAGTAGGAGTGATAGTGTGGTTTCAATAAATTGTTTTCGGAAAGTGTGAAACCGTCTAGTTTTAGAAAATTAGTAACGGGTTTGGACCATTCTTCTTACCTAGCAATTTCAAGGACGAAATTCTTATAATGGGGGAGGAATGTAACGACGCGGAATTTTGGATATTTGGAATTGGAATTTTAATTGATTTTAAATATTTAAAAGTTAATTTTTAACTTGAATTTCAAATATAACTATTTATTGGACAATTTAATGATTGAATTAAATAATTGGAAATTGGGTAAATTGTTGAATCTGGAGTTTTAAGCTCGTTAAAAATAATCTAAAGGGTTATAAAATTTATATTGACAATAATAAAGATAATAAAAGTTTTAAAATTGAATTTAAAGGTGATGTGTTCAGTTTTAAAATTATATCGTTTAAATTTACATTTAAAAAAATAGTCTTCCAGGGCACAGTCTCGGAATTTGACGAAACCAGTTCCATTGGATCCGTAATAGTGTATTATTATCAAATTTCAAATTACGTAGCATTGGGAGTTGTTGTTTGATCGTACGAGATATAAACGCGTTGAATTTATATCGACAGTTCAATATAATAATTGGGTCCAAAAAGCTATCTTCTCCATACGATCGAATTAGGACTCGAAACCTTTTCCAATGCGTTCAGAATAGGGGTATAACATTATGAACGCCTAGCGGCACGCCTCGATAGGATGTCAAAATTTTAAGCTACGGATTCGAGACGATTAAAAATTTAAATAATATATATATAATTTGATTTGACAAATAAATTCACATCCGATCCTTTTCCTTTCTCTTCAGTCACTGTTCCTTTACTATTCAAACACGCTTCCCTCCTTATCAATCACGTCTCCTCTCTTTTTACTGCATAGCCGAGATAACAGAGCATCAAAAAAAATCGAATAAGATGGCAGTTTAAATCGCGCAACAGTTGTCCCTTCTACATCTTTACAGTTTGAAAACCGCTTATTCCCTTTCCTCTTCTCCTCTAAAATATATTCAAATCGAATTCGTATAAGAAAAAAAATCAATCAAAGAATTGCTAAGGGTTGCTCTGATTTTACTCTCGAGGACGAAGATCTCGCTGATGATTGAGGACTGCGGCGGCTCTTTTTCCTCTGGGCTCGAATGTGTCAGCGGCAAGCTCGAGCTAGGTCAGAGGTAACGAATGGTGGTCGATGGAAGACATGAGAATGAGGGAGAGGGTTCGCAAGGGAAAGTCCCACCTCGGGTCGCGTTCCGGTGGGTTGTGGAGGGTTTTGGGGCGGTCCGACCCGGGAAGGTCGCGGGTTGGTTGCCTGATTGCGATGATTTGGGGATTCAAGTCGATTGGTCTTGGCATGGTGGCAAAGTCAGGCAGCTCGAATTCGGGTAGAGGGAGAGGCGATGTTCATTTTGGGAAGGCGTACAGCATGGCGATTGGCGAGTTTGAATTTTTTTCATGCAGCAAGGAGGTGAGACTGTGTAATTAGTTTTATCTTCGTTCGGTTAAAATTTGGTTAATTAGACTGTTAAAAGAAAATTTAAATTAATTAATTGTGTAATTAGGTCGCTAATTTATTTCTATTAAGTCAATTAATAGGTTAATTAAATTCGTATATAGGTAATTAATTTAAATTAGGTGATTAGTTGATTTATTTTAACTAAGGGTGAAGTCGCTAATTTATATAAACTCGGAACTTTCTTATACGAGGTCAAATTGAGCGAGATGTGCAACAAATTCAAAAATTGGATCGATCAGCAAAATTCAAACAAGAAAATAAAGGTGAGTTAATCTCACTCAATTTTGGATTACTGGAATTAATTTTAAATAGTTAAAATTAATTATTGATTGATTGATTGGTTAAATTGATGATTATTATCAGTTTGGATGTTACATTATATATATAGTTGTATATATATTGGAGTGATTGATATTCCTACATATATATAGCGGATGAGACCCTATGCGCCCCGCATAATAGCAGATGACCCTATATACCGCGATATCCCCCTCGAAGTGGGATTGGTATTTTTATATTGTATTATCATCTGTGGATGCAGGGAAAACAAGTTGGACGGATCCAACTAGATTTCTCAAAAATGTTAAAATTTATTTCATATTCAGTGATATGATTTATTTGAATAATCTGTGATAGATTATATGGGGAATTGGATTTATTGGATGCTATGGTATTGCTGGGTATATTTTGGTATTTTAAAATATTAAAAATATGAATAAGGAATTTTTAAAGGTAAATAAAAAGAAGAATTCAAAGTAAAAATATTTATAGTAAAGATGATAAATTAAAAAGTAATGAATTTGGGAAAAATAAATTAAATCCTGTTTAATAATTCCGGAATATGGAAAAATAGAGATTTTTGAATAAATGTGAATTAAAGGGTTTTTAAGAATAGAACTTAAGCAATGTTGTTTCAAGTAATCAAAGAATGTATTCTTAAATTTTAAGATTTAAATAGTTGGGTTAAATAAAAGGGAAATTTTGAATAAAATATGAAATTGATGTTCCAGATTTAAATAAGATTTTAAATCATAAAAAGGAAGTGAATCTGAAATTAGTGGTATTGGAATAAATTTGGGTTAACTAAGAAATTTATTTAAAAATGGAGTTTAATTTGAAAATCGATTAAGTGTTGTGAAACAATGATAAAACAGGAAATGAGACTATGGAATTTATAAATGAAATTTATAAATAAAGTAAAGTAAATTATCAGTGGATAAATGGGAATTTAAATGCACGATGAGGATTTATAAGAGAATGGGTAAATCGGTTTAAAAATAAATGGTTGATTTATTTTTAGAAATGTGAAAAGAAATTTACGAAATTAGGACGTAAATTAATTGGGGATAAATCGAGAAGGACTTATTAATATTGGACAGGCAATATGGAAGTTGAAATATATTTTTCGGAGAAGTTAAGTTATTTAAAAAGGGAATTTTGAAGTATTGATTAGAAAATTTAAAGTGTTGAAAGAATACTTTGAAAAATTAATTCTTTAGTTGTTTTAAAATGGGTTTAAGTGTATTTTAAATTATGAATTAAGATAGCTTCTATTAAATTAATTATTATTTAAGAAGTAATCAATATTACTATTTCAAAGAATAAATTATTTCATATTAATATTATTTTTAATAACTTTTATTTTAAAAAGTAGTTTTGTCTAAAGTTAACTTGAAATTTTTTTATAGAAATTCTATAAGTATTATTTTGAAAATTTTTAAATAAAGTTTCAGAGAGTATTGGTATACTCGCATTGCGAAATCGGAGGCAGTGAGTGCCTGCAGCTAAGTTTGAATTTCTCTGGGATAGAGACGTAACCATTGAGGTGTGGTCCATGGTTTGATACTGCAGTGGTACTTTCCACATTTTTTTTGAAAGGGTTTTTAAATATTTTTAAAAGATACTTTGTGAATATACTGAATTCGATAAGATAAGTACAAACTTTGGATAAAGAGATTTAATTTATTAAAAATTTAAATTAAATAAGACTTGGTATCTTCGGTGAAATTGAAGTATTTGGTTGAATTGATTGTTTTATTTGATAGTTAAATAACCGACTATCAAATCTGAACTCAAATATAACTTTAGGAAATATCTTGAAGAAGTACGAGGATTATATTGTACACTTACCGTTTGAGGTGTTATGCTGTACGTATAAACTTGTTTCGTTTTTCTAGGACGTTGGTAAGGAAATTCGTCCACTAACGGTTAGGAGGTGATCTCTGATCTTATCTTCGTCTGTTTATTTCCTAGAGAACCAAGGTCGAGTTTACCGGGAATATCGAACGTTGTTTCGAAGAGACCGGGAACAGATTTGTGATCCGAAAACCACTTCGATCCAACGAGTACGTTTTCGTAATGTAGACAAGAACGTGGAATCGAAGATGGAGCAGTGAAGTGCAAGGTATAATCGCTACTAATCTCGAGGGTGATTCCAAAATGGATGTAGTAGGAATAGTGCCTTCGATTCCATTCGGACTGGGAACGGACTTGTATAGATGAATGCTATCAGTACATTGTCATTGGAGGGCAATGGGCATTCTAAGTGAATATTTCTAAAAAGGTAATCGCAGCCTCTAGCCTTATCAACCGGGAATGACTGAATATTAGGAGAGATGCAGCAAGGCTAAGTGGGCCGCACCCAAGTAGGGTAAGGTTACCCCTATCTAGAGTCCCTTTTTATTCGACTGTGTGGCGGTTGCTGATCCCAACCGCGGGGTAACCTTATTCGAACTATATAGGTTAGGGGTAGTCCGGTTTTGTGTAGCAGGGGATCCCGGAGTGGTCCTTGGTACAGTGTTTCTAGACTTGTACTGTGACAGGTGGTACCCCAGTGCCTAGTCATTCAGTTGGAATCCATTCTCCAATAAGCTCTGTATGGTTTTGATTGTGCCCAACTATGCTGAAACGTGAGATACAAGCATTCCAGCTATTTGAATAAGTATTTGTACTTAGACACTATTATAATATCAAATGGTTTTGATATGAAATGGTTTTGGTTATCGTAAGGTAAAAACCTGTCGTGTTTATTTGTGGCATGATCTTACGAGATACCTTTGATTTTCAAAGGATTTTGAAACTTTAATAATTCAAATTGAGTGTGTTTTTTCACGCTGGTTTTCCAGAGCGACTCGAATGTTATTTTATTATAATGCTCGGGTCAGACCGAGTATTACAGATACATGATAGATTGCTATAGAGCTCAGGAGACGAGCTAGATGACGAGGCGTATCACACGTATCTGATTTATATTCCGATGTGCATGGTATGCTGTATATTCAGTTATTGTGAGGACAAGTTATTATGACTGTCCAGTATTGTGTTATTGATTTGTGTTGTACTCTGATGATATAATGAATAAAACAGTTATAGTTCTTTTTGTATAAAGACCAGTTGCTATCTATTATATATTGTTCCGCTGCGATTGTGAGATTCTGTGTTGTTATTTCTATTTTCATCTTCTACCTCTTTCTTCTTTACCCTAACAATCTGGTATTTCCGGCATTCGATTGCTCGGCATGTAATACAGTGGATGTATTGATGTCGATTTTCGAACGTCGAAAATCCAGGCCTTGACAATTCGGTCTAGTAATGGTGGTGAATTTTATAAACCAACTCAAACATATTCAAGAAGAAAGGGTGTGAGCGGCAATCCTAGCCGAAGAATTAGTAATTTAAATGTTGATTACGAACATCAACATAATTATGAGCATAATCCATATACTTTAAATGATCCACCAAATGATACAGGTGGTAACTCATACTATGGGACAAATGAAACATATAGTAAAATCTCGAGTGATCAAAATAGTCAAGCTACGTATGCAACACAAAATGGTGAACCATCGTCTTTTGATAATATGATGGCGACATCTATGGGTCCAGGACAAATACAATATGGTTATCCATCGTATTATACAACACAAGACGATGAAGAAATTATGAAAACAATCCATATGTAGTTCCAAGAAATAGTTTCTGGATGTAGTAGTGTTGTGTGTATCATTATTGTTTTGCCGTATACTCTATTTTTATACTAATTTACATCGTTTATAGTTACTTTTCTATTACAAATGCAAATCTTCGATATTAGGACCGAAACCGAAACAAAAATCGAAACAAACGAAATTTCCGAAACTGACCGAAACCAACAAAATTTAAAAAGACCGAAACCGAGATGAAATCCGAGTTCTCGAACCTTGGTTTAAACCATGCAACGTCCTAAGTCAAGATCCGAACAACATGCATGTTTCTGGGATATTGATTTTTGGTTTTAAAAAAAAATCGGTTTTGAGTTATTGAGTGTCCAACAAATTTGATATTTTAATTTTAAGAAGGGAAATTTTTTTTTGAGGAGAGAGAAGGAGATGAGAGGATGCTTGGTTTCATCAAACTATAAGAAAAGGAGAAGTAGGATGGATCAGAAAATGTGATTGGGTGATCGGTGGTGTTTTGGTGCGTGCAAATAGGATCACCCTTTATTGATGCGTGTAATGGTATCATTTCATCACGACGAAAATGAAAATTTAGCTAATCAAATACTATCTTTAGGGTCCCAAAAGATAAATATATTGTTTGTACTTCGAGGTATAAAATGATGTTTGCTTGCCGTAATGTTTAAATGAAATTTTAATATGAATTACTGCTACTATCACTACACATTAATTTAGCATTGTTGAATAATGTCTAAAAATTTATGTGGTAATCGTAATAATATACATGAATATTATTTCAAATTATTTATTTTGATAATAGATAGTGTTTTTCATTTGATAGGTATGGTAATTTATTTTGAGTTTTTATCATCAATCACAACGTCAATGCATGAATTTGATGTCTAGTGGTAATGGCTGTTATGGTATGGTAAAGTTACCATTATCATTATTGGTTTATTTATTACCATAATCATGCTATGTCGGCATACCAGTACAATCAGTACGGTAATGATAAATTTTGCCATTTTTAACGCTAAAACACTTGTAATATTTTCTCAATACCAACTGTTACCAAATCATTTATGCTTTTTATTTTCTTATTTTATTAATACATTTTTAAAAACAAAAATAGAAAAAGAAAAAAGCAAGTGGTAGTCTAGGGTTAGAACTCAAATTGATGCTAATTGTATTTCTTTTCTTTCTCGTGGATGTATTTCATTACATGACATGATTAGATGTATGATCAAAAATCATTACAATACAAAAAATATACGAAACTTCTTGTTTTTTAAACATACGGTAATTTACCTAATGCAACAATTATCAGCTTATCAGTATTGCTTACATTCGGTCTAACCGAGGTATCGGTAACAGTAAGTAAACATTCTGAGTTTACCAGTAAAAATAGTATGCTAATGGTTTGTAACGACCGCCCTACATCCCGATACTCGAAGTTCCCAAATAGCAGATTAGTTATCTTCTTCTGTTAATCTCTCTTAAGTTCACTAATTACACTAATCAGATTGGAGAAAATGAGTTTTTAGTTTTAATTTGAATTAATAAAGGTTAGGAGGTGATTAAAGAAGAAGGGAAATGACTAATAACTACTGGAAAAAAGAGTATTAACCTAAATTTTCAGATTGGGCTAATGGGCTACATTAATCACTCTCTAATTACCCACTAATCTTTTTAGAACTAGCCAGAACTTCAACCAGCCATAACTTCTAGCCGGCAAGTTCAAATTCGTAATATGATCACTTTACGGAAAGAGAAACCATCATCCCAATCTATTGAAAGTGGTTTCAGGCTCTAATTCGACTTCTATCAAAAGTTATAAGCTCTATAAGATTTTCGAGGTTAAAATCGTCCAACAAAATTCTAGACATGGAAAGTACCACTAGTTAATATTTTTTTTTTTAAATTATAGTCATACGACTTCATATGAATTTAAAAATGATATGCTACGATCCTTCAATGTGCAAAATACGGGTCATTACACAGTTTTTACAAAACGATAACGATAACCGTTAATGTCCCATGTGTAAATATTTTAATAGAGTGTCCATTTCTAGAACTTCATCCCACAACAAGTTCAAAACAAATATTCATTTAGTCACGTTTCATCTTGTTGCATTTGTTGGTTGTTGATTTTCTTTATTCTCATGTTATATATGTGTGTGAAATTTATAGTTGTCTAGTATAAAAAAATAAAGTCTACTGTGGTAAATGTTAAAACTTATGGTTCCAGAGTACTGTTTAAAGTCAAAGTCAGTGACAATGATTCCATATTAAACTTATAACTGTGAATTACATTTTTTTTTTTACCTATCAGAAGGTTCTATATGCAGAGAGCAAGTAGCAGAGGTGGTTGTCGGAGCATTGTCTTGTCCAGAAGCATCATACAAACAAAGTAGTTGAGATTGTCGCACGCAGTGAAGCTCCCAAACTTCCTGTACATGATTTATTTACAGCCATCAAACATTGACTAATATTTGCTGTTTGCAAGAAGACATCTTTATGAATTCTGGCTGCCGTGCTGTAAGGATATGTTTATATTAATGCGTTCACTCAATGTTAATAGTTTCTTACCGTATCAAAACAAAATGCCTTCTATTAGCACTTTAGCAGAGCGAGAACTGTTTTAGGTTTATTAAGTAGGAACATTGTATAGCCAACACATTCCATTCCCTATTATAATTTTAATACATAGTGAATGAAGAGTCCACAACTAATGCTCGAACAGTACTATATGACCTAACACGTAATTTTGAAGTAGTAAATTCCTCATTGTTCAAAGGAACACCCCGACCTTTCCGAACTCCTTTTGCTTCAGAAAATCCCGCATCAGTCGACTGAAAATCTTGATCAGTCGATCAAAAAAGATTTCCAGTCGACTTAGGAGTTCTAATCAACTTGTAGACTTTACCAGTCGACTGAAAGTCTGTAGCTGTAACTGAAGCTACAGACTACCGATCATCCACCCCATTCTTCGTTCATCTTCTTTTCTCCGCTGCTACTTCTTCTCTGCTTCTCCAAACGACGTGCCGTCTTCACCAATATGATTGTAGCGGCTTCTGTTCTTGTTTGTAAATGTAACACAGAGTCAATAGCTACGTTCCACATAAGCTTATATTCAATAGCATAACGGAAGGACAGAACGGCGGTTGAAACTAGCTGGAAGCTCAGTGATTGAGAACTACAATTTTAATTGCCAAGTGCTGGCTGGCATCAAAATGTAATAATAATAAGCTAGGCACCATGAATGCAGTGGTTTGAATTTCGACGTAGCCCACACCCACAGTTTACTGTTACCACCCAATGATTTGAACACACTATCGAATCGACCAAAACTATACACGACCGGACGTTGAGCAGGAGATAGATGGGCCATCTCAATTTATGTTCGCACAGGTGTCGCAATTTTAAAACAGATACACCACATAAGTAGTTTGTTTGGGTAGGTGCGATCTGCCTTCAATAAGTTCTTGGTACCACTGAACAAGCTACTGGTTCAAAAGGGACCTGTTAACAAGAGACAGGTGCAACGCCTTATATATTAATATGCGGCCCTACGTGAGCTGATTTTCTGCCTTGGTTTAGTTCTCGTCCACTCATATTAATATAGCAACTGTCATTCTTCCAAGCTGATTCAATACATCACGTTGTTTATTTATTTGTTCATGTTGCCACTGTAAATTGTTTTATAATGGTACATTGTAAGCAGTCAAATTAACATAGTTGATATTTACAGCTCTTAGAATTCTTCTTATTGTTTTAAAAGTGAAATATGAAATAAAGGGTAAGTTGTGATAAGTTTAATTTAGTTTAAAAAGACAAACTTAAAGTTTTTGGCTTTTAGAACAATACGCATAAAAATTAACCATAGCGAAGCATTCTTTACGCACATGTCAAAATCATCGATTTCCACGCCATCACATCTCACGTCGATGTACCCCAAAATCGCCCTACATCATCTCGGCTAGTGCTAATAGCCGCCGCCGCCACCTTAGCCATCGCCTCCTTAAAATCTAACATTTAAAAACAAAATCACGTTTCTACTTGCCTCCTGCCGTGCTATCTACTTCTTTCAGTTCATAACAACATCATTGCTCATCTCACCTTGTTCACAAATTATCAACTAATGCGAATTAGCAACAGATAAAAAAATAAATACTGCACGATATTATTATATGAGAAAATAATGTAAAAATAAATACAACCACTATAAAATACTACTAAGCCGTATCATTTAACGCAAAAATAATAACATAAGGTAAGGTATACTATTACACGGATAAATTTAAATATAATTGCTGTATTTTTTTTTAAGTTCGGTAAAAACATAACTGATATTACACAGTGGTGTTATAAAATAATTTATGAAAAATAGCACGATAAATATTCAAAAAATTAAATTAAAAAGATACCACCTTTACACAGCTATGTAGTAGCATTATAAATTAATTTATAAAAGTAGTATTACAAACTTTCAAAAAATAAAATAAAAATGATATCGCCTTTGAACAAAAATCGTAAAACCATACTAGAAAGTGGAATTTAAAGATATTAATTCAGAACTGATACTACAATTCATTAATTGTGAGATGCAATATTTACATCATCTAAAAAGAAATTACAATTGTTTATAACTTCTAGTACAATTTAAAAAAACTACTACAATTCAAAAACTACTATTATAAAGTAGCATTTTGAATAAAAATACATATAACTATATTTATTTTAAAAAAAATGATATTACACAGTATCATTACTACACACATCTAAAATGAAGCAATAATTTTTATAAACTTCTATTACAACTTCAAAAAAGCTACTACAATTCAAAAACTGCAACTACGATTCATAAAATGCTACCATTAAATATTAGTACGAACAGAAAAATACATAATTTAATTCATTAAAAAAACAAATAATGGTACTACACAACAACATTACTGTGCATATTTAAAAAGATGCTAAAAATGATATTAAAAATGATATTACAAAATGATAAATTGTACTATACAATATACATTTTTATATACGAATGCCAACATTAGGAGCAAAAATACAAATAACTATTTTATTTTCAAAAAAAGACACTACTCGGTATAATTATCAACTGTTACCTTCTTCTTCCCCGATTCCAAGTTGACTCTCCTTCACCTTTAACTCTAATCAGATAAACATCACTCCTCCATCACTGCTGCAATATATTAACTCTTCAACCATCTTCATGTCGATCTACATCACAATCTCTTCCATCACCGTCAAACTCATCGCGCCTCTCTCCATTATTATCATCGCCAAGCTCGAGTCCTTCACCATCGATAGTTGCTGTACCATTGTCACAGTATAGGAAAAAATGCATCAGATGACAGGTATGCTCTATTGCCTGATTGCATACCTATCCATCGTTAAATCTCGTGTCATCTCATTGCACATCAGACCACAGATATGTCTCGTCGCCTGATATGCACTAACACAACAAAAAAAACTATACGTTGTCTGATGTTGTAGTATCATTTCTAGAATTTCCTATTAGACAACATATAAATATTGATTGATATGAATAATTGTTCATAGAATGAAATAAATAAATCACAATTTTATTTAAAGAATATTGCATTTCAAATCAAATTCAAATACAATACAACTTTCACTATCACTATACTTACACATTTTCAAATACAATACAACTTAAATTTACTCACACTCACTCGAGTTTGTTTTTGATGTTGATCTTGATTTGCTTGCTTCAGTTTGTATCCAGCCATCTCCTATACTTGTTAAATAAACAACATTGCAATAAATTTGAAAAAGAAACAAACCTAAATTGCAAAAATAAAATTGAATTTGAATATTAAATATTGCCTCAGTTTATGGGTTTGTTTTTTTCTTTTCATTCTTAAACATGGATAAATATATACGTGCACGGACAACATATGATATGCACAGTATATCATTGTGAATATCACAAGGCCGATCCTTGATTCAATCACACAGATAGTTGCAAAGGTCAAGCTCGAAGGCTCAACTCAATGCAAACACACAAGTTCAATCCTAAGCAAGCTCGGGCTCAACACAAGTAGCTTAATTCAACTCAAATAGATCAGGCGACTCAGCAAAGCCAAAGTGCACAAATAGGTTCAGTGCACATGGAGATGCACAAAGTTGAGCAACAACAAACCAGATTCATGGCAGTATCAAGCATGGTACATAATGATACAGAATTAAGTACAAACATATAGTAGTAGGTACGAATTTACAAAAATACTACCACTTGCATCTTCTATAGTGAGCAACACACATATACACATATGTATATACATGTATATATGTATATATGCAACACATGTCAAATGCAGCCAGGAAGTGCCATAAACAAATGAACAACAGGTAGTGACAAACAAATGCAGCCAGGAAGTACATGAGTTCAAGGCAGGAAGTGCAATATGATCATGAATCAAAATAACATTCACACAGGAATCAAATGAGCCAGGGAGTACATGGAGTTCAAGGTAGTGCACACTGCCTTGTTCAAAACAAGAAATTCAAGAATCTAAAAGGTAATCAAGCTATGGATAAGAAACCAAAGCATTTGAAAGAGATTCAACCAATGTCAAGGTAGCGCACTGCCTTGTTCAAGGCGGTGCATTGGCATTGCTTTGACAAGGCAGTGCACTACCTTGAACAAGGCAGTGTGCAAGTAAATGGACAAGGCCGTAATGCAACATGTGAACAAGGCTAACAACATGGACCAAGGAAAAGCAAAAACAAGATTACAACACATAGGAGACACACATATGGAAGTTCAAAGCAAAACATGGTGATGTTTCACACATATATACATACATATGTATGTATGTATATATATATATACATGGAAGATATTTCACAAACCAGACTCAAAGGCCAACAATATGTCAGTAATGGTACACATGCATGATACAAGTGAAACCGGTGCAGGGATTCACAAACTGGTTCATAAAATGGTACAACATGTGCACATAGTAAATGAAGACAAGCATATTCAAAAGGCAATTGAACAGATTAAGGTAGAGTTTAAGCCATTCAAGGTTTAGGCAAGGCAAGGCACGCTCATAAGTCCATCAGAAAATTAAAACCATTCACAGTTCAAGCACACTAACATACATAAATACATATATGTATATATATATATGTAGATATGTCTATACATGTAGATATGTATATACATACGTATGCAAGTACATGGACAAGGCCAACAATGCAACAAGGCATTGCCAGAAACTAAAACAAGGTAGTGCTACAAATAGCAAGTGCCGTAAATTAAAACAAGGCAGTGCCACAAATTAAAACAAGGCAGTGCCACAAACATTCAAACATATATACATGCATATATATGTATGTATGTATATACATGGAAGTTCCCAAAATTGAACAATGAAGTGAAAAAATCATAAGTGCATAAGGCAACAAAACAAGCAAAGGGAAACCAACGAAACAATGAACTTAACAAAGTCGAACAATGAAGTGAATAGGGAAAACAACTCAAAATCGAACAATGAAGTGAATAATGGTTTGAGTTCAAGTTTATATGCCACAGATAAGTGCATAAATAAGTCCAATGTGCACTGCCTTGAACAACCAAATAAATGCTAGTGCCTTGCATAACTCTCATATCACCAGTTAATTCAACAAATTCAAGTCAGATATACAAATTTAGTTGAACAAGGCAGGAAGCTCAAAATCAATATATTCAACCAAGTAAAAATATATTCGAGTATATCAAAGAACTCAACAATTGAACTAGTTAAGGCCATAAATTAAAAAATTAAAAAAATAAAACGGCCAAAAATATATGCAGCAATACAAAATCAACATCAGATGTTTAAAATCCAAAGTCAAGTCTAAATCGAAAATACAGGAAATAAATTCCTATATAAACCTATCTCATCATTAGCTCTTAAAATTGAAGTCGAGATCAATACAAAATCGAAAGAGGCAGAAATCATACCATATATTAATCGAAGAATACTCGATAAATTAAAGCAAGCTTTAACGAACGCGGCCATAAAATGGAAACCAATTTCTTTGTCAATCATTGTTTGAGAGTGGGAGAGTAGCGGCAGAGTGATTTCATTATCAAGACGATTTGAAACCCTTATTCCAGAAGACGGGTCGAAGATGGGTCAAAAACGAGTTTAAGTTTAGGGTTCTACCGAATTGATTTTGAGAAGAGGAAAATAAATTTTAAGAAGGATGAAAATTTTAAGAAGAAGAAAATATATTTTGAGAAGGTGGAATGGAAAGAAAGTGAAGAGGGAATAATTAAGGAACGCGGCCACGAAAATATTGAGAGGGAAAATATGGAGCCAAAACTAAATTTTTTAATAACTTCAATAAGACAACAAATAAAATGTTGTCTGAAAGACAAGCATGAATATAGAGATTTCAGGTTTCATTCAAAAAATAGATTATTTTATCTATATGTTATGTGAAACAATTGTAAATAACAGGATAACAGAAAATCTACCTTATGTTGTGTGACCACTGTTGTCTGATTCACTTTGTGGCATAGTGTCAAGATCTACCGCATCCCTTCATTTCCGTCTAGACTCCACCATGTAATAAAATGCAAACCCTAAATTAATGTGTTCTTGTTCCTACAAACTCTGTCTTCCAGCTCTATTACGAAATAAACTTTTCCCTTCACGCACAATTATGAAGCGCATGTCCTAACGCTTAAAAGTTGCTAAAATTTCGTCCTTACTATTTTTCTGTTATAATTTCTAACTGGATTATTTTAACATGTACCCTCTAGGTACATGCATGTTTACAACTACTAATCTTAATTACTAAAAAACAAAACAATAATTAGTGCATGTAGCTAGTGTTAACATCTCCTTTTGATCTCTGTTAAAATAGACGCCAATGCTTATAAATTTCAATTATAACACAATTATTAGTTTACAAATTACCTTCAATTAACCTGATCCGTTCTCTTTCTTTCATTACATCTCATATAATAAACAATATTTTAAACGTTTATGAATTTAGTTAACTAAAATACTAAAAGGCAATTTAATCGAGCACTCAAATTGTCTATTTTTGGTAGATAATGAAATTAAAATTTGAAAGCTTTTCCATTGCATCCAGAATGTATTAGAAGTCCTTTGAGTATGAACATCGAGATGTTTGGAGTTATGAGTTCTGTACAAAATGAGTTTTATATGAAAGGCTGAGTTGGTGCACCTTGACTTAAACTCAATGTTGCCTATAAAAGTATTGACATAAGCTTTCTCCCCTCATTCGCTTTACATAACATTTTAAGAAGCTTTCATCTCTTAAAACCTAAGCTTTCTTGCCTTAGAATCATCCAATCTCCCTCAGATAAATTCACATAAATCCTAATAAAATCACTATAATCTAGTAAGTTGATTTAGAGCAAATCTCTTTCATCTTAAGAGATTTGGAGAAGAAGTGGTTATTAACTCTTTGTTAGAAGCTTTAGGAAAAAAGGTTGGTGCTTCTTAGTGTTCATTAGTTAATTTTAGCAAGTGGAATCAAATTGCCACACTTCTGTTTACTTAAATATATATGCTTTTAAATATATATATTATTTCTAATTAAATATAGTGGGTTGTGACCATGATATGAAAAATACTTATGAAGTTTCTTGTTGATTTAAAGCTAAACTTGTCATTTAAAAATTAAGTAAGCATTAACATTAATTAGTAACTTGATATGGATGATAATGAGTATTTTAATGATAGAGAACACGCCTATGTAATTAGCTTGTTGATTTGAAGCAATAATCTAGTCACTTAAGAAAGTTAGTATAACTTGATACTATTATGTCAAGTGCATCAGGTATCTGAGTAAATTAGGAAAATTTCAAAAGAAATCGTTTTAATTCATTTTTCACTAGATCTTTTATAGTGTTATCATGAATAATGTTACTAACGTTAAATATGATTTAATGTTATACTGGATGATGTTGAAGTTATATATTATTATCATTATATTAATAATACTACTAGTCTCATTTTTCAATATTTTATTTGTCCAAAATATTTTTAAAATAATTTACATATACTATCATACACACACATACATATAGGGTTTTGAATAATTAGTAAATAAATGATACCTGCTAATAAAATAGTTTTAATATAAATTCAAGTAACACATATTTAAACTTAATATTCATATTCTACTATTATAAATTAAATGATTCTCATCGCCCGAATTCAAATATCAAATAAGTCAAACAAATGATAGCTTTATACACACACACACATAAATATGTGTGTGCGTATGCGTATACATATACATACATACATACATACATACATATATATATATATAAATTTTGATTAATTGTGTCGATATATGAATATTTAAAGATAATATCGATATTATAATGTCATAGTTACACTATTAGAAATAAGTATACAATATACTATTTAGTAATGTCAATGTGTTTAGAGTTCTAAAATGAGCTCAAAGACAAAGGTGCTTATAGAACGAAGTTCATATTTAAGAGCTATTCGCATTTAAAATTTTGGGTTTGAAATATAATTTAAATATTAATAGGGACTTTAATATAAAAATACCTTCGCTTGCTTCGACCAATTCTCAATGCCAAATCCAAATCTTTAACTGCTGATGCAACCAATGCCCAACCGACATCACCATAGATACTATCACCAATCGCCTTAGCACACCAGACGAACATGCTGCCACTCCCTCTGTCGAGTCTGGTTCTCTTGGGATTGAACGTTCGTTTAACCTTGTCGAACCATAGATCAAATAACCGCATCGTTGTGCTTTATCCATGACATGCCCTATGACCAACTCTCTACTTTTCTCTAGTAGTCGATCATAGCCATGTATCACATTTCGTGTCCACCTTTGGTGGTCGTTGTTGTGGATCTTTTGATGGTGAACTCGAATTGTATCCATGCATGAGTTCGTGCACGTATATGCATAGAAAATTATTTCGATAAATTACCTTCGATCGAAAACTAGGCGTTGTAGGTGTGCGACTCCCAGGTGCGAAATTATCCATCAGTAATTGTTGACTAGATTTCTAGCCAATCTCGAAATTAGAACAATGGTAGATACTAGAAAATGTAAATCTAATACGGTAGTAAAAATGTAAAATGAGGGTTAAAGAGGAAAACTATATCTAATGCTAGTAAAGTAAATAACACAGAGTGATTTGGTCTTGGCAAAGATCTACGTCCACTATTGCTACTAATTGTATTGCCAGAGGTTTCAATTACAAAAGGATTATTACAAGGGCTTTGGGTTTAAAAATATATTTCTTATAAGACTAGAGAAAAATACATCTTGGTACAAGTGCATGTGAATCTTTATTTATTGATGTTGAGATCGGGTTTCGGAGGGCTCAGATTCAAGCTTTAGACCCTGGGTTTCCTGTTGACCATTATGATGATATATGGTTTAGATATAGGCCAGGTAGGATGCTAGGTGGAGAGAATGGTTCGAATAAAGGATAACTAGTGAGCCATACCCTGGCGTGCTTCTATCAGAAAGGCGACATGTCATAGAGAGCAGTTATGAATAGTGGCGTTGCCATGTGAACTGTGAAGTACAGAGGGTAGTTGTCATTGCACATTGATGCTTTTATTAGATGAACCTTGATATTTTATGTTGATCTCCTCACGGAAATAATACAGGATCATCATTTCTTTATGCAAAGTGACCAAATGCTTTTGTCAGATGCCTTTCGTGTCATCACAAAGTGAGACGGATGGAGAGTTTGAGTAGCCAAGGGAGTGAGGGGCAAGGAAAGACGAGGGGCATGGACGGGGATGCAAAAGACGATGCTCTCATGTTGTGACCTTGTAACACCCCATAAAAATTAATGAGAAATTAATTAATTAAAATAAAGCTAAAGATGGAAATTTTGCAAACATCATAATTTGGCTACGAAAGCTACACCAATATGTTCATGGAGATTTTCCGATCAGCTTTCATATAAAGTTCTGCGATCAGAGCTCAAACGGAAAAGTTATTGACGTTTGAAGCTTTTGAATTTAAAAAATTCAAATAAATTCAAATTTAAAAAATAATTTAAAGATTAAAATCAAAGTGGTAATAAATATTTTAACATTAGGGGAAACTTAATGTTTAAGAAGAACATTAATGGTAGTTATAAATGGGGAAATAGATAAACAAAAAAGGTAGAAAATTAATTACGCTTGTGGTAGAAGGCCAGTCGACCACCTATATTAGGCCGGTCGACCGCTACCAGTCGATCGATCGGTTAGTGAATGTCGGCTAGGGTTTGTCCAAGACACGAAGGGTTTAGATTTATTGTTTTAAACCAACTTAAATTCTACGGTCTAGACGTCTTCTAACCACTATAAATAAGAAGCCGACCCTCTCACTTTTATTCATAAAATATTTGGAACACTAGCAAAATTCAGTCTTCTTTCTTGATTCTTCGATTAGATTCAAGAATTCAAATCCAAGGGAAAAAGGCAATAGGTTTATATATATATATACACATACGTTTTTCTATCTTTATTCTTCTATAATCTCTAAATTTTAAATCTTATTTATATACAATTGAATTTTGGCATATTCCAAAAAAAGAAACCTAGGAAGAGTTAGGCATAGGCGTGCATCAAATCTAAGGGAAAGCAAGAAAACTATTTATGAGTGGAAATCTTAGTTTTTCACATTTAAGTAACTTGTGTAGTAAAAGTTTGGATTTGTTTATATCTTTGGGAATTTTGTATGCGAAAATCCTAAACCCTAAAGCCTCAAAATTTCTCAAATAAAATGTCAATTCTTGGATAGTTGGAATCTTAATTGTTTTATATTAATATAGTTGGATTTAATTTGTTGGTTGCAATTTGAATAATTTATGCTCTATTCAACTTCCACTTCTAAATTTCTATTGTTGCGATAAATGGTTCAAAAAGGAATTTTTTAGAAAACTATGTGCAAAGTATAGTTTTTCTATTTATAGTTTGCACCACCTATTTCCATAATTTAGAAAAATATGAATCCCTTCCCCTTTTCAAGTTTGTATATGTAAAGTTGAATAGAATATAAATGGTTTTACTTGTAAAGTTTTGTTTCCTTGAAATAGAGACGTTGATTCTATTATATTAATGTAAAATAAGTTTGGTATTATGATTTCATTTTTGAATACACACACACATACACGTTCGTTTTTGTCTAGTTAAGAATATTAGCTATTTTTTAAATTATTGTATGGAACTTAGGTTTGTACAAGTATGGAAGTTTTGACATTTTAACAATTAATATAGGAAACATTAATCTCAGAATATGAATATTTCTATGCACGCTTACGAATATTTGTTAGCCTATAATTTTCGTACATTTAAATATATTAATAGCGTATAAGTAGTAACGTATAATTTGTATCGCATAGAATAAATAGGTTAATAAATAGCATCAAAACCCTTTAGGAAGGAAGGTAAGGATAATTATGGAAATTAATCTATAATTAAAGGCGAAATAAGGAGTTTTCCTTATATGGCCTTATGCGTAAATGCAATAAAGAATATATATATATATATATATATATATATGTGCGTGTGTGTGCGTACGTGTGTGCGTGTGTGTGTATGGAAGTATGTTAGGAGAGCGGAAATCTAATTAAGTTATAGGGACGCGAGATCAGTCAAAAGTACACAAAATCTACTTAGCTTATCTAGGTACCAGCACTGTCTTTTTAGGACTATTGTGAGACATCGCATATAATAAGTACCCATGGTGGACGCGAGTGTAATGACCCAGAAATTTATCGCTTTGATTTGTGAATATTTAATTTATTTTAAATATTCAACTAATGGTTTTAATAATTTAATAACCCTCTTTTATTTTATAACTAATGATAGAAAATTCATTTTTAAACATTGTTTACATAAATAGATAGTTCGACGGAAAACTGAAAATGTAACCAAAACTCTCATTTCAAATTTTCAGCTTTTCATCGAACGACAAGTTGTAGAAAGTTGTAATACCTTTGCATACATTTTTAAAACACATTTTAAATGTTAGTTTAAGTTAAGAAAACATGTTATTTTGAAATGTAAAAGTAGATGAATAATATAATAATACCAAGAATTAATAAAAATATATTTAAAATTTGGAATGAAAAGATGGATTTGAAATATAAAGATTCCTCTAGTGTGAAAATGAACTAAAGTACTTGAATCACTCTAACGTCCATCATCTTTTCCATCTGCTTTGCATTTTGGTGGTTTGGATATGATGGCAAAGTTGAAAATTTGGTGTAGGGAGCATGATGGTCATTAGTTTTTGCATTTATAAAAATAATCATTTACCTCATTTTTCATTCTATCTTCCATTTTCATTTTTACCTTCTTAACTTCATTTTTTTTCATCTTCATACTCTTAACCCTTTATAATTTTTGGATAAAGAAAAATCTCCTCCTTTTAGTTTGAAAGTTTGAAATTTAGTTGATAATGGAGTTGAGCTTGATTGCTAGGGAAAAGCTTTGATTTTGCATTTCCAACAGTTGTGGATGGTTAGATCTCAAATCTTTGGTTGAATGAATGTTGAAAATTTTGTTAGTAGCATGAAAAAATGATACTCTTGTTTATGGAAGTGTTTAAAATCATATTTTGTTTATATTTACTTTAAAAGCGATTGGTGTGCTTGTTGTAAACTGGAACATACACAGATATATGATATTCAGGACACTTATATCTCTTTTCTTCTATCTACCGTTCTCTGTAAAATGAAAATAACCATCCCCATTTCATGTTCAAAAATCAACATCTCCTTCCCTGTTTATAATTAGCATTTGTAATCAACTAGAAAGTTGTTATGTTTGGTCTTTAGTTTTTTTTTTAAATAGCCACCCAATGTTTTGATGATCGAAGCAGCGGCAATGTCCCGATAACTATTTATGGTCGAGTTTGGAGAAAAATGAAGTTTAATGAATTGGGAATCAGAGGGTGTGGTCGCGTTCATCTCAACGAACTATTATTTTTGGAGGTGTTCACATGGTCTCTGGTGGCCTAGGGTGGCTGTGGTGATAAGAATTATTTTCGTTCATCTTGATATTTTCGACGGTCGAATAGTCTAAGGGAGGAGCGGAGAGTGCTGGAGGAAGGTTGAGGTGAGGGGAAGGCATTGGAATTAGTCCAAGAGAGTCCGGAGGTCGGAGGTAGCATGTGTAGTTTGAATTAGGGTTTCGAGCCATGGATTTTTTGGTCGATTTCCTTTGTTTTCCGGCGATGATCGAAAGGACCAAGGTAGGCATGGCAGCGGCTAAAGGTGTTAGAGTCGGAAGCGGTCGCGTTGGTGGTGGCAGTTGAGGTTCAGGTGGCCGAGGCGGAGGCGGTTTGGTGACTACCGAGGCGCGTTTCATTATTTTTTAGACCTGGGCGCGCGATTTATTTGAAGAAGGAGAAGGTTCCTGTAGCTATTGGGTCAGGTTTGGAGTATGGTGATGGGACATGTTTCTTAGTGTGTGAGAAATAGTATAATTAAATTTGTTTAAGATTATTCATATAAGTTGTGTTGATTTTAAAATATGGTAACTTACTCATTTTAAATCCATTTAATCTGTAGATTTTTGCTTTTGACTCGTATTGATGAGTCCGGTACTATAGTATAAATAGGTGGTAGTTTTAATGAAGTATGGATTTATGTTTAAGTAATAGTGGTTGAATTCAATTAGTTATTTTAAATAATAACGTGGTTAAATTAATTATACTTCATTGGTAATATCTATTTGGCCAAATAAAACATCGTTATGTAAATTAAATCGAATAGATTATTTTGGACATCTATTTAGCAGAATAAAACAACAATTAAATTGAATAGATTATTGATGACATCTGTTTAGCAGAAAAAATCCCCATTCTGCTATTATATTAATTTGGATATTTATTCATATGCCAGTTAATTAATATTGGATGAGTGATGGATTAGCCAGTGGTTGCTAATTGATTTTGTTTACGTATATGCCTGCTTATGTAAATACCGGTAATATGACTTGGAAAGTTAAATTGAATTAAATGGTTGCTTGTTTAAGTATCATTGTTGTCGCTAAGCCTCTTTTCGAATTTGTAAAGTTATGGATTTAAATTAACTTCAATTTATAACAATTTGAGGTTAAGTGTTTATTAATGTCATTTTAAAGTTAATTAATTATATTATTAATAATGTTTTAAAGTAAGTTATTTAATTATATTATTAAAGATGTTTAGAATTATTTAATTATACTATTAATGTTGTTTAAGTTAATTAATTGATTTAATTATGGTTTTAAATTAATTAATTGATTTAACTAAGGATGTTTTAAAGTTAATTAATTAAGGATGTTTTAAAGTTAATTAATTATTTTAGTAATGGTGGTTTAAAGTTGATTAATTATTTATTTTTGATGTTTAAAGGTAATTAATTGATTTAATAATAAATAATAAATTGTTTTATAGAAGGAATTCTACCTAGTAAAAAGGATAAATAAAAGAGAGATTTATAAACGGTAATTTATAATTAAAATAATGGATTCATAAGTGATATTTAAAAAATGAAGATCTGTGTTAAATATATATATATATATATATATGATTTAGGAAAATGAGTGTGTGATTTTATAAAGGATTTCATAAAGGACTTTTATAAAGGAGTTTATAAAGAGAGATCTATATAGAAAAATTATTAATAGAAAAGAGTTTTATAAATAGTAAGGAATTATAAAAGAAGTTTTATAAAATAATTTGGAGATTTATAAGGGATTTGTAAATATGGAATGGGTTTATAAAAAAGGATTTTTATGAAAGGAATGAGATTTGATTTTGATAAATAATCCTTATTAATTATGGTGGTATGAGAACATATTTCTATACTTAACACCGATGTATAGGTGATGTGTCTATAGTAAGCAATATTTTTAATGACATTTGTTTGACCCATTTAATATGATTTCGAAAATTAGGAAATCTTTCTTAATGTTTTTAGGGAATATACTTATATTGTGAGATAAGTATACAAATATTTTTCCAAGTATTGAAAGGAGTATAAGGGTTTTGTGAATATACATTTTGTTAAGGTATTTTGAATCAAATAATTGAAAAGAGATTTAGTTAAAGGAAGATTAATTAATAGAGGCTTAGTGGATCCCAAATGGAATTTAATCTATGATTGATTTTTTGTTCATTTGATAGTTAAATAGCCGACTATCAAATCTTGGTCAAAATACAACCCTGGAAATATCTAGGAGAAACACGGGAGTTATTTGGAACAGTCATCTTTAATGGTGTTGTACAGCCACATAAATCTAGTTTTCTCTCCTAGGACAAATGATAAGGAAATCCGTCCGCTTATATAGTTAGGAGGTGATCTCCGCTCTTATGTATTGTCTGATTATTTCTAAAAGATCTAGACTTGAGTTTACCAAAACTATCGATTTAGTTTTGGAGCGACCAGTAAGCGGGCAAGTGTACATACATGAGATGACTCGAAACCGTAACCACTCTAAAACCACATACGCATTCTATGTTTTGAAAGAGATTCAAGACTAGTTCGAGATAATAGAATCGAAGATGGAGTTCTTTGAAGTGCAAGGGCTACTTGCTACTAATCCTAAGGGTGATTGCAAAATGGATGTAGTAAAAGTAGTGCCTTCGATTTGTTCATATTATGAACAACTTGAATGGATGAATGCTAGCATTGTATTATTTCCTAGAGGACAATGTTAGCATTCTAAGTATGAATTGCTAGGAGGAAAAGGTAAAAATGTAACCTTACAAGCCTCATAACCCGGTAATGGCTAAAATAGGGGATGCTTACAGAGTTATGTGGTGAGCTACCATTAGGAGCATCATCCCTTGAAATTCGATTTTATGGATTTTGGTGCGCCTGCAGGGTGGTCGTGGGGTAATATTTGCAGCTCGATGCCTGAGGGATGATGTAATCAGGTATGTCATGTTAAAAGGGCAGCTGACTCTGTGTTCGTAGGGGTTGATAGATTCGAACTCCGGTATATATTATCTGGAGGTGTACTATACGGAAGGTAGTCCCTTACCTTGCCATGTTAGAATCCATTCTCCGGTATGTGCCATACGGTTTTAGTTGTAGAACCTAGTACTATTGAATGTAATTATGGGCAACCATTCTAGATATTTGATATATTTATTTTCAACCCCTAGAAATTATTATAATATCACTTGGTTTTCTAATAAAAATGATTCTGCTATCGTAAGGTAAAACCCATCCAAGTTTATATGGGGTGTGGTCTTACGAGATACCTTTATTTTGAAAAAAAAAATTAAATATTAAAAATCCATTTGATTGTGTTTCTCATGCTGGTTTACCAGACTTATCCAGGCGTTATTTTTCTTATAATGCTCGAGTCAGCCCAAGCATATTTTCCAGATTTAGCAAGACACTTTGAAGGTTCAGGAGATGAGTTGAATCCTCTAAGACGTATTCTCGTATTTTATCTTTCGATGTTTGTTCTTGTTTTTATTTGTCATCAATTATAAGGACGAGTTTTTATAACTGTCCAGGGTGATGATAGGTTAGTTTTTCTCAGATGATAGTATGTATATTAAGGTTATTTTATTTTTGTAAAGACTTTTTGTATATTATATATTACATGTCACGTTGTGAGATTCTATTTCATCTTTTTTTCTTTCATCCCAACAATCTGTCTTTCCGGCACTTGGATGTTCGGCACGTGAATACCGTAGATGTATTAGTGTCGACTTTTGAGGATTGAAAAGGTGGGTCATTATAGTTGGTATCAGAGTTGAAGTTTAAGTGAGAACCTTGGCACTGATGGGGTAAACTCATTAGAGATAGGGTAAGTGACATGCTAGAATGAGTTTGAGTGTGTGTATGTATGTAAGAGTGCGTATTTGTTATTTTTATAAAAATGTTTTATATTGTGATGATTGATATGTTGTGGTTTATAGATTCTTATCAATATGAGTAACAAAAGTCATTAATAGGGATCTCTAAACACTTGAACAAGGCCAACTGACACAATATTGTTTTTAAAATGGGTAAATGAAATAATTTTACCTAAGATTATATTTTATATAAAGAAATAATTTTCAAAAATTAATATAGTTATTTTTAATATTCTTGTTTGTTAGGAAAGGATAATATTCAATTATTATCATTTAGGGTTTGATTAGTCATGTTCATCCAGTTTTGAGCATTGACTATTGCTTATTGATTTATTGGGGTTTTTCCTTTTTAAAGTATGGGTTGGGTAGGTAGAAATTGGGAGAACATTGAAAACGAACATTTATGAATTAATTCACAGTTTGACTATAAGACATTCAGTAATAATGTTAATTTAAAATTGTGTTTTAATAAAAGATGTTTATTATAAAAAAAGCTAGAATTTTTTGAGAATAATATTTGGGAATGTTTTAATAGAGTGTAAGCTTATGAAATTTGGATTTATAAAAATGTATTTTATAAATAAAAGGATTTTTGAGGATTCAAATTTCGTGGTCTTAAAAAAGATTTCAAATGTTTTATGGAAAGGGTAGTAGTAGTTTTACTTGAGAATATTTTTTTAAGTACAAATATTCTTGGAGAGGAAATTTTAAGTAAGGAGTATTTTCTTTAGTTTGTTCGAGGAATGAGTTTCAATTTATTTTGTGATGATCCGAATAATCTTTTAAGTGAGATTGGATGTTTTCCTAGGCGAACGTAGTAGTACACTTAGTAAATTATTCTCTTTATCGTTGTACGATTAAAATGAGTTCAAATCTGAACAAAACCCAAAGCAAGTTGGCTATTGATATATTTTTTAAACTATTTGTTTGGAAATATATATACACATTATTGTTTCAAAAAGGAAATTTTGAAATAGAAGAAACATTTTAAAGTTAACTAGTTCGAGTGGTCCAAAAATAACTAAAAATGGGAATGAGATGTGTTCGGATGGTAAGGAACACCCTTCTTGGCATGGGAATGTATGATATTGTTTGGTAGTACCTAGTTCTTTCGTATCATTTTGGGGTTACTCGGGCTATATGTATATTTTCTATGTTTAAAATATATAGTATCATTTCAAAAAACTTTTGAATTAAAACCGGTATTTGGATCTTGAGTCCCGATTTTGTAGGGTAAGCCTGCCAAGTTCATCTGGTTACCCGCTCCTACAAATGATTAGACTAATGTAAGAAAAATTGTAACAACCCGGGACTTCATATCGAACAATTATTGTCATTAGACGATTGAAATAGCTATCTAGTTGCTATTGGAATTTGAATCAATTTGAAATTCTTTTAAACAATTTATTGAATGATTGAAATGGGCTTTGTATTTTGAATCTAGCCCACGTTTACCTTGCTTTGTTGCCGTTCCCTTTTGTCGATGCGAAAACCGGTTTCCCCCTTCATTTTTTTTCGTTAAAAACCCTAGATCAATACGAAAGAAAAGTTAATGGCGACCACAAAAATTTTCCTTGTTCGTTCGTTCAAAAACTAGGGCTAGCCGCTGACTTCATTTTGTTCAATCAAGAGATAGATTTAGTTGCAAGCTTCAGCAATCCGGGGAATGAATTCGTGCTTTTCGCTTCGTCAATCGCTCGAGTGCTCGACTACATTCTTCGTCGAAACAAGGTGAGTGATACTTACATCACTCACATCTGATCCTTTCTTAGTACTGTGTTTATGATATTCGATTTTTGTTTTGTTGTCACTGAATTTGTCGTTTAATTTCTCTGTTGTCCAAGCTTGTTCGAGTTTGTAAATTTCTTGCTTGCCGCTGACTTGTTTAATCGTTCATGGCTTTAACTTGAATTTTAATATGAATCTGACTTTGGGTTGAATTTGTTGGTTTGAATTCTCGGTCGTTTTTAAAGTGATTTCTAGAAAATAAAAATTGTCTTTGACCCAGACAGCCACATTGATTCTTGCTTCTCGTGTTGATTTTGAACTGTGACTTGTTCATATTAATTTAAAAACAGTTGTTCACGGCTTCAACTTGATTTTGACCCGATCTTGCTTTATTACCAGACATTGATGCTTCGGCATTATGTTGCTTTTGTGTTGTTGTTATCTGGCTAAAAGAAAATTTCACATTCTTCTGGCTTCAAGTATTGTCTTCATTGTATATGGATAATCTCTGTAGCATACCGTGGCATTGCTTGCATCACTGGTTGGTTGCTTTGTGTAGTTGTCACTATCCTCACTTGAATTTCATTTAGCTCGATGGGGAGTCTGTTACTTTTCTGGAGTACATTTGCATTACTATATACACCTAGTGTATTATAGTGATCATCTGACTTTTCTCTGTGATTTTAGATGTTGCTTAACCTTCGTTCGTACATGAACATTCGACTTCGACACTTGACTTATCCATCTCGACTTGGTTTGACTCTTTTTTACTTTGACATCTTATGACATTGAGATGATCATTGTGAAGTTTGGTTTACTGGTGGGTTTTCTTGGCACTGCTTCGCTGGTATTACGAGTGTCTTTGTAGTTTGTTTCTTTCAGGTTGCCAGTTACATTGTTGATCTTACTCGACCATTTTGAAAACACTGCTTGTTTGGTTTTATTGTTTAACACCAATACATTAGTGTCTCCCATTGTACACAGGTTGTGTTCACTTGATTTCTGGATTTGCCTTCATATTGCTTCATGCTTTTGAGTGTGTGACCATACATAGTTATACGTATGTGTTGCCCCATTAACGTTGCATATTACCTGTAACACACCCGAGCTCGTTTAAGCAATTTGTTACTGTACCACATATGACATAGCTGCATTTGAGTTGATGTTGTTGTCTTGAACTGTTGCCACAACGTTCATGTACATTTTCTATTTAAGTGAAATGGGTTTCGAGTTGTAGTATTGGATACTTGGGTTTCTCTGAGCAGTGTGCATTTTGTCACTTGTGCTCTGGTCTTTAAATTTGAATATGTTGCATTCACCATAGCTTGACTGTCCAGACCTTTTCATACGTTCCCTGTCTAGACTCTGACCATCTTTGTTGTCACCTGACTTCGTCTTTTGGGGTGTCACTGCGGTATTATATTATATATGTTGCCATTTTGTACATCCAGGTGCTTGAGGCTTGTTATATTCTTGGTCGAATTCATTTCTGAGTTGGATATAATTTGTCTCTCTGATCTATTTGTTGAGTTTATACACTTTTGTTGTATGGTCAGTGGTGCACTTGGTTACTTCTGACATGTTCATTATAAGCTAAAGTTTGTATACTGTAGCCTTGGTCATTGCTGTTCTGACCTGCACGCTTGTTTTGATCTTGGGTCTGGTCCCTTTGTTGTTGATTGGTTTCACTTGCATCTGGTCGGTTGCTTTGTAGCTTCAAGTCAGGTTCTTGAGCACTCTGTAGTGTTGAATTGTGCATTTGCCTTCTTGCTTTCATATGGTTTTATTTGTTCACTGGTGCATGTGAAAAATTGCGTAGACTGTCTTGATCATTTGAGACAGTTTGCATAACAATTGCACTGAGTAACCTTATTACTGATGCATTTGTTTTTCTTACACTTGAGTTGAACCCAATATTTGGGTTTGACCTTTGCAGTTTCGACGTACGGTAGTGGCGAGGCAGTGCACGCGTGCGTGTACGGCAGCCACACCGAGATTTAAATTAATTTGATGCCATCTGTTTCTGTTTTGTTAAGCGTATTTTGTAATGGTTCAATTTTGATTTGAGTTGGATTTGTTGGCTTTTGGGTTCATTGATCTTTTGAGTATTTGATAGACTGAATTGGCGAGGCAGTACGCGTTAGCGTGTACTGCAGCCAATCAGTACTGTTGTTTTTATATTGACATTTCAATTGTTTAAATTGATCTGGATTGTTGATTTGTTGCTCAACACTATTTAGTGTTATATTTGCCGTTATCCGATTCTTTTATTGAGGAGTCGGGTGTACGAGATTATGTGACTGTCGTCTATTTGATGTTTGATTATTATGGCTCCTGTGCATTAATAACTGAGTTTGAATTAGACTGACCCGTGTATTATTTTCTTTTGAATTTAATACTCGGGTCAGACCCGAGTTATTTCAGGTTGTAGATTTTCTTCTTTGAGTTGCTGTTCAAGATATGAAGACTTTTTCACATCTTCTGAAGTTGTCAGTGTCATTTTGTAGTAGTCGTGTCATTGTATAGAACGATATGTATTCATGTATATTAGTCGATAATGTACTTGTATATGTAACTTCTAGAGTCGACAGTTGTAGTTGTATCATATGTATCGTGTCAACTATATTGTAACTGACATCGGTTATATATATATGAGAATTTTGGTTAATCTGTGTTCCGCATTTATATTATCTGTGTTATTGTTATATCTAATGTCCTAAACTATTATGAACTATCGTAGTTTGTTTTATACTGATAATTGGATATGTCGATGGGAGTAAATAAATAATAGATGAAAAATAAAAAGTATATACCGCTCCTATCGAGATAACCAATATTAATGTAAGGCCAATTACGGATGGTCGCTCCTATCCAGCCTTATTCTTCGTAATAATAGACAGTATTTCTTTTAATACTCTTTGTTATTATGAGCATAGAGGTGGGGCGTTATAGTTGGTATCAGAGCCAGGTTTTTGGACATAATATAAAACATAACTTGGATGGAACATATGTTACAACTATTAGTCGATGCTTTATCTGTGATTTGAGTCAAAACTAAAGTTTTGAAATTTGGATGAAATTTTTAAATATCTTTATTTAAAAATAATAGTGAAATTGTGTTATGATGATTTGATTGATTTGTGTTCTGTTTATCAGAGTGCACAGCGGAAACAGTGAAACTGTCTTCGCTGAGTACAACTGATAATCTTTTTGATTTAAGAATCAAAATACGAAATTGATATGAATTCCAATTGTTGTTTACATAGCTGTAATTATTTGTTTCTTTGAGAATTTCGAATCCAAATTAAGGATTCGAAGAAATTGCAGATATGTGATTTTTGTTGAAATTTCCGCTGGCTTTCTTTTGTACTAATCATCTATTGATTAGATTTTGCTGTTTTGAATTGTCTTCATTGAAGATACCTTCGAATGATTTCTTTGTTCATTCTGTAGTACGTGCAAAAATTTGAATTGCGCGTTACTGCATTTATTTTTACGTTGAACCGATGCTTGGTTATGAAATGTATTTTGTTGCCGTTATTTTATAACGGGATTTTCACCCCAATGCTATATTTTGAAGCACGGTGTTTTGTGGCATTTTGATGAATGAGAATTCACTGATATTACATTTTGATGTAGATTGTTTATATGTGATTTTGACGTTTTAAAACTACTATCGCTTTGACTTCAGTAACCGTCAAATTTTAAAAGTGGATTTTCAAGCGGTTATTCCGCAATACTGATTTGTAACCGTTTTTACGGTATTTTGAGAAGTACGATTTCCTTACCGAAATTGTTACTGATTTGCTGTTTTAATCACGTGATTGGAGAAATCGTTTTAAAAATGAAAATTGTTTTATAAAATTTTAGCAGTTTGCATTTTCAAAAGAATGAGAAAGCGACTTAAACGATTCAGCAAAATCGAGGGTTATGACCCCTTTCTTTTACTGTTTCGCTTAACTCCGGACTTGTCCAGTTGAGGAGGCGAATTGTTATTTTTACAAAATAAATAAAATTGTTTTCAGAAATTTAACAGTTTACGCTTTCAAAAGAATGAGGAAGCAATTTAAACGTTTCAGCAAAATCGAGGACTATGACCCCTTTCTTTTACTGATTCGCTTAATTCCGGACTTGTCCGTTTGAGAATGTAAAGTGTATTTTTACAAAATACACAATTTTGCACTTTCAAGGAAACGATGAAGAGATTTAAACGATTTAGCAAAAGTGCGGAGTATGGAACCACACTTTTACTATTTTGGTTAACTCCGGACTCGTTAATTGAATATCTGTTGTTTTGATGATTTTGATGAATTTTGCACTTTCAAGGAAACGATGAAGAGAATCAAACGATTTAGTAAAACACGTGGTATGGGACATGTGCGTTTGCTATTTTGGTTAATTCCGGACTCGTTAATTGAAATATTTGATGATTTCATGTGCTTTCGAGCCACTTTGTTGGACCTTCGGGTCATTTGTTGGACCTTCGGGTCAAATACCAGTACTAGACCTTCGGGTCATTTGTTGGACCTTCGGGTCATTTGTTGGGCGCCAAAAATTATGTTGAGTACTTGGTAGGCTTCGGCCATTTGTTGATGCACGTGCAGCGAATTAAAAACTCGCCATCTGATGGGATCGATCCAAGCTTTTATGTTGATTTTCTAGTCTTCTTAATTGATTTCTAGATATTTGTTGCTTCCAATTATCTGCAGGTAATTGGATATTTGTTGATATGAGTTCTGATTATCGTTTTTGATAATCGGATATTTGTTGTTTCTAATTATCGCTTGTGATAATTAGATATTTGTTGATATGAGTTCTGATTATCGTTTTTGATAATCGGATATTTGTTGTTTTAATTATCGCTTTGGATTATTAAATATTTTCTGATTTGAGATTTAATTATCGCTTGAGATGATTAAATAATTGCTGATTTGAAATTTAATTATCGCTTTAGATAATTAAATATTGGTTGATTTGAATTTGATTATCGCTTGAGATAATCAAATATTTGTTGAATTTGAAATTTGATTATCGTTTTTTTTATAATCGAATAATTGTTGAATTTGAAATTTGATTATCGTTTTTGATAATCGAATATTTGTTGAATTTGAAATTTGATTATCGTTTTTGATAATCGAATATTTGTTGAATTTTGAAATTTGATTATCGTTTTGATAATCGAATATTTGTTGAATTTGAAATTTGATTATCGTTTTTGATAATCGAATATTTGTTGAATTTGAAATTTGATTATCGTTTTTGATAATCGAATATTTGTTGAATTTTGAAATTTGATTATCGTTTTGATAATCGAATATTTGTTGAATTGGAAATTTAATTATCGCTTTGCTAATTTGCTGTTTTCTATCTATCTCTATCTCTATTGATAAGTAGCTTTTGTTGTTCTTCTAATTATCGTATCGATGATTAGACATTGTTGCGTTATGATTCTCTGTATTTTAATCATCTAGTTGACAATTGAAGATTGCTGATAATTGCATTTATTTGGTTTTGCTGCTTTTTGATTATCTGTTGATAGTTAGATTTTGTTGAAAGATTTCTTTGGCATTTGTGCTCTTGACCGTTATTTTTCTAGCATTAACCGGTTTATGTTAGAAAAATAATTGTTGTTGATGACCTTAATTATGAAAATTGCGGGGACGCAATTTTTATAAGGAGGGGAGTCTGTAACAACCCGGGACTTCATATCGAACAATTATTGTCATTAGACGATTGAAATAGCTATCTAGTTGCTATTGGAATTTGAATCAATTTGAAATTCTTTTAAACAATTTATTGAATGATTGAAATGGGCTTTGTATTTTGAATCTAGCCCACGTTTACCTTGCTTTGTTGCCGTTCCCTTTTGTCGATGCGAAAACCGGTTTCCCCCTTCATTTTTTTTCGTTAAAAACCCTAGATCAATATGAAAGAAAAGTTAATGGCGACCACAAAAATTTTCCTTGTTCGTTCGTTCAAAAACTAGGGCTAGCCGCTGACTTCATTTTGTTCAATCAAGAGATAGATTTAGTTGCAAGCTTCAGCAATCCGGGGAATGAATTCGTGCTTTTTGCTTCGTCAATCGCTCGAGTGCTCGACTACATTCTTCGTCGAAACAAGGTGAGTGATACTTACATCACTCACATCTGATCCTTTCTTAGTACTGTGTTTATGATATTCGATTTTTGTTTTGTTGTCACTGAATTTGTCGTTTAATTTCTCTGTTGTCTAAGCTTGTTCGAGTTTGTAAATTTCTTGCTTGCCGCTGACTTGTTTAATCGTTCATGGCTTTAACTTGAATTTTAATATGAATCTGACTTTGGGTTGAATTTGTTGGTTTGAATTCTCGGTCGTTTTTAAAGTGATTTCTAGAAAATAAAAATTGTCTTTGACCCAAACAGCCACATTGATTCTTGCTTCTCGTGTTGATTTTGAACTGTGACTTGTTCATATTAATTTAAAAACAGTTGTTCACGGCTTCAACTTGATTTTGACCCGATCTTGCTTTATTACCAGACATTGATGCTTCGGCATTATGTTGCTTTTGTGTTGTTGTTATCTGGCTAAAAGAAAATTTCACATTCTTCTGGCTTCAAGTATTGTCTTCATTGTATATGGATAATCTCTGTAGCATACCGTGGCATTGCTTGCATCACTGGTTGGTTGCTTTGTGTAGTTGTCACTATCCTCACTTGAATTTCATTTAGCTCGATGGGGAGTCTGTTACTTTTCTGGAGTACATTTGCATTACTATATACACCTAGTGTATTATAGTGATCATCTGACTTTTCTCTGTGATTTTAGATGTTGCTTAACCTTCGTTCGTACATGAACATTCGACTTCGACACTTGACTTATCCATCTCGACTTGGTTTGACTCTTTTTTACTTTGACATCTTATGACATTGAGATGATCATTTTGAAGTTTGGTTTACTGGTGGGTTTTCTTGGCACTACTTCGCTGGTATTACGAGTGTCTTTGTAGTTTGTTTCTTTCAGGTTGCCAGTTACATTGTTGATCTTACTCGACCATTTTGAAAACACTGCTTGTTTGGTTTTATTGTTTAACACCAATACATTAGTGTCTCCAATTGTACACAGGTTGTGTTCACTTGATTTCTGGATTTGCCTTCGTATTGCTTCATGCTTTTGAGTATGTGACCATACATAGTTATACGTATGTGTTGCCCCATTAACGTTGCATATTACCTGTAACACACCCGAGCTCGTTTAAGCAATTTGTTACTGTACCACATATGACATAGCTGCATTTGAGTTGATGTTGTTGTCTTGAACTGTTGCCACAACGTTCATGTACATTTTCTATTTAAGTGAAATGGGTTTCGAGTTGTAGTATTGGATACTTGGGTTTCTCTGAGCAGTGTGCATTTTGTCACTTGTGCTCTGGTCTTTGAATTTGAATATGTTGCATTCACCATAGCTTGACTGTCCAGACCTTTTCATACGTTCCCTGTCTAGACTCTGACCATCTTTGTTGTCACCTGACTTCGTCTTTTGGGGTGTCACTGCGGTATTATATTATATATGTTGCCATTTTGTACATCCAGGTGCTTGAGGCTTGTTATATTCTTGGTCGAATTCATTTCTGAGTTGGATATAATTTGTCTCTCTGATCTATTTGTTGAGTTTATACACTTTTGTTGTATGGTCAGTGGTGCACTTGGTTACTTCTGACATGTTCATTATAAGCTAAAGTTTGTATACTGTAGCCTTGGTCATTGCTGTTCTGACCTGCACGCTTGTTTTGATCTTGGGTCTGGTCCCTTTGTTGTTGATTGGTTTCACTTGCATCTGGTCGGTTGCTTTGTAGCTTCAAGTCAGGTTCTTGAGCACTCTGTAGTGTTGAATTGTGCATTTGCCTTCTTACTTTCATATGGTTTTATTTGTTCACTGGTGCATGTGAAAAATTGCGTAGACTGTCTTGATCATTTGAGACAGTTTGCATACCAATTGCACTGAGTAACCTTATTACTGATGCATTTGTTTTTCTTACACTTGAGTTGAACCCAATATTTGGGTTTGACCTTTGCAGTTTCGACGTACGGTAGTGGCGAGGCAGTGCACGCGTGCGTGTACGGCAGCCACACCGAGATTTAAATTAATTTGATGCCATCTGTTTCTGTTTTGTTAAGCGTATTTTGTAATGGTTCAATTTTGATTTGAGTTGGATTTGTTGGCTTTTGGGTTCATTGATCTTTTGAGTATTTGATAGACTGAATTGGCGAGGCAGTACGCGTTAGCGTGTACTGCAGCCAATCAGTACTGTTGTTTTTATATTGACATTTCAATTGTTTAAATTGATCTGGATTGTTGATTTGTTGCTCAACACTATTTAGTGTTATATTTGCCGTTATCCGATTCTTTTATTGAGGAGTCGGGTATACGAGATTATGTGACTGTCGTCTATTTGATGTTTGATTATTATGGCTCCTGTGCATTAATAACTGAGTTTGAATTAGACTGACCCGTGTATTATTTTCTTTTGAATTTAATACTCGGGTCAGACCCGAGTTATTTCAGGTTGTAGATTTTCTTCTTTGAGTTGCTGTTCAGGATATGAAGACTTTTTCACATCTTCTGAAGTTGTCAGTGTCATTTTGTAGTAGTCGTGTCATTGTATAGAACGATATGTATTCATGTATATTAGTCGATAATGTACTTGTATATGTAACTTCTAGAGTCGACAGTTGTAGTTGTATCATATGTATCGTGTCAACTATATTGTAACTGACATCGGTTATATATATGAGAATTTTGGTTAATCTGTGTTCCGCATTTATATTATCTGTGTTATTGTTATATCTAATGTCCTAAACTATTATGAACTATCGTAGTTTGTTTTATACTGATAATTGGATATGTCGATGGGAGTAAATAAATAATAGATGAAAAATAAAAAGTATATACCGCTCCTATCGAGATAACCAATATTAATGTAAGGCCAATTACGGATGGTCGCTCCTATCCAGCCTTATTCTTCGTAATAATAGACAGTATTTCTTTTAATACTCTTTGTTATTATGAGCATAGAGGTGGGGCGTTACAAAAATAGTTTGGGATATTGGTCATAAGATAGATATCCCAGTACGGGCCTGCTTCTGGGTTGAAGGTATTATGTGGTTGTTTTATTGTTTGCATTCTTCCCATTTGAGAAGTATTAAATGGTCAGGATTATCTTTGAGGTTTTAAGTGGCTATTGTATGGTCCGCTTCTTCCCATAAAAGAAGTATTAATTGATCTGATGGGATTTTTTACGATGTTGGTTAGGAAGTACCAAAGAAGGGTCCACCTTGATTTTATGTATTAAATGACAGGGATATGCCTAGGGTATAGCTATTAAATGGTCAGAGTATGCCTAATTCCCATTGAAGAGGTATTAAATGGCCCAGGTGCTTTCTCTCACATAGTTAGGGCATGATTTATGGTAGTTACAAAGACGGACTGGTAAGGGCCCTTGGCTTATGGTTGATGGTACATTATGGAGTTGGACTGAGAAAGCCTTTGGCTTATACTGGAGGTATACTTAGTAGGATAAAGTAGAGGATGCGTAAGACATATTGCTTATTTAAATGATAGTGTACATATACTATTATGGTAAGACTTGGTATTTTTATTCACCAGACATTGTTGTTTTGACTCCCTCCTCATTACAACCCACATGTTAAGGGGAAATGAAGCTGATGGAGAAGACGGAGGCGGTGGTGAAGAATTGTGGTAGTTTATTTATCTGTTTTTGATATATTCAGATCTATTCATATTTCAGACATGTTTTATTTTGAGATATTTTATTATGGATATTTTGGGATAGTGTATTTTTGAGATTTGATTTTTATGAAATGGGTACTTTTTTCTATTATAATATTTTATCCCTTTCACTATGAGATTCTGAAAGCATATATAGATAGCTCTGTATATTATTCATTGTATCAATTTTACCAGCCAATAGCCAGCTTTGGAATGGACCTAAGATTCGATGGGCTTTTATTGGGTCAAAAATTAGACTCGTTTTGGAGAGGGTTGTTACATTTGGTATCAGAGCCTAGGTTACCCGATCTGCGGGAATATGTGTATGTAATAGTGCATATTTTTTATTTTTGGAAGTATTTTTCAAAATCCTACTATATATATGCACTTTTATGAACATACACAAACACACTAGGAAAATTTTTATTTTAACAAATATACCATCTTAAAAAGATGTAACTAAAAGCTAAAACCTATAGATATTTGATTATAGCTGAAAACAATTGCTTGGAGGTTGAGAACCCATCACATAAGAAATACCCATCATACAGGGTATGCCAGAATGATTCAAGCAATACCTAAGGCATGTGGGGGGCAAGTTTCCATTCCTCAACAAGCTACACCAGCGGCACCAACTGCTCCGCCTGCTGAAGTAGCACCCCACCCACTAGACTTACCTAAAATGTGTAAAGACTTCCAAAATATGGGAGGACGGGCGTATACAAGGGCTAAAGATTTTGTTGAAGCAAAAGCTTAGATTAACGACAATGAACGTATGTTCCGAGAGCTGGGATGGGAAGACCAGATCAAGTGGAGGATGGCTGCATGGCATTTAAAGGGGAAGGCGTTGGATGGTGGACCATAGTAGTTGAAGAAAATGCTGAGGAAGGAATTACTTAGGCTGAATTCTGGGCTCGCTTCCAGTCGCGATTCATGTCCAAAGCTGAAGTAAGTTTATAATTAGAGAAGTTTATACAACGGAGGCAAGGAGACTCCATGTTAAAGGAGTATTTCAATAAGTTCATAGAATTAGTTAAGTTTGGATTGAGTATGATTAACACTCCTACTAAGAAGGCTATGAAGTTTGTTAAAGGCATAAATTTTTCTCTTAGGGAACTGCTTCTAACCTAAGTACCCGTAGGCACCACTTATGAGATTATAGTTGAAATGGCCCTACTTTAATTGTTCGTATTAAGGAGAAGTAGAAAGTAGGATAGACGCAAAATCAAGGTGGAACAAAGATAGAGGGATTCTGGGCTGATAAGAAACCCAAGGAGAAGATCAAGAGAGGAAGTATGACATGTCATAGGTGTTAAAAGAAATGGCATGTGGCCAAGGACTGCAAAGTGAGTTTGATAAGGGAAGAGTTTAAGGGGAGATGCTATCACTTCCATGAAGAAGGGAACAACAAGAATCGATGACCTAAGCTAGCAAAAAAGGGTCAAGGTGGGCAAGCTTATGTCATCGAAGCTGTACCTGTCTCAAGTAGACCTCCTCCCAGAGATAAAGGAAAAGCTGCATTAAGAAGGTACAAGTATTATATTCAAAAATACTATTCGTGCCTTTTTTGGCGCAGGAGCATCACAGTCATTCATAGCTATAAATTTAGTCAACTCCTTGAGTCTAAAAACCCAAGTTGTCACCAACCCGATAGTCGTATCAAATCCTATTGGGGAGTTGACTTATCTTTCTTTGATATGTAAAGACCTAGCAGTGGATATATGTAACGTTGATTTTACATGTAATGCGTATGTTCTAGGTTTTGAGGGGTATAGACTTATCCTAGGGATGGATTTGTTATCTCACTACGGGGTTGTCTTAGATTATGATAGGAAGATCGTTTGGTTAAGGAGATGTATGAGGTGGGATATTGATGTTCGTTGTGCACCTCAAACTCAGTTGAGTTAAGCTATTTATATTCTCTTAGCCTATCACAAGACGAGCTCTCATTTGTGCCCGTAGTCCGAGACTTTCTAGATGTTTTTGAAGAAGTCTCTGACCTCCCACCTCAAAGGAAGATTGAGTTTAAGGTTGATTTGGTAAAGAACGCTAGACCCATCGCACTGCCATTAAGGCATATGTCCACTAAAGAAAGGCGAGAATTGGATAAGAAGGTTTCGAAGCTATTGCAAAAGGGATTTATTCACCATAGTACTTCAGAATAGGGAGCACCATATGTCTTCGCCACTAAGGCAGCAGTTCTTTAAGGCTATGCGTTGACTATCAAGAACTTAACAAGATGACCAAGAAAAATATGCATCCTATGCCTAGAATTGATGACTTATATGACCAGCTTGTTGGAGCCAAAATCTTTTCTCAATTGGACTTAGCCATTGGATTCCATCAACAAAGAATAGCTGAGGATAGCAAGCAGAAGACCACTTTTCACACTCCAAACGGACTATATGAATGTGAAGTAATTCCTTTCGGATCGACAAATTCCCCCGCATACTTTGTAGATTTGATGAGTAGAGTCTTTAGAGGGTATCTAAATAAGTTCTTCGTAGTATTTGTGGATGATATCCTAGGTGAGCATGAAAATCACTTAAGGGAGATACAAGTTACCTTGAGAAGGCACCAACTAAAAGCCAAATTCTACAAGTGGCACTTTTAAAAGAAGATGGGGTTTCTCGGTTATATTATCTTCGAGAAGGGATTGTCTGTTGATTCTGCAAAGGTGGAAGCTATTCAAGAATGGAAGATTCCAAAGAATGCCACGAAAGTTAGGAGTTTTATTGGGTGGGCAGGTTACTTTAGGAAATTCATCAAGGACTTTGCAAAGAAAGCAGTTCCACTGACCTGCTTAACCAAGAATTTTTTTAGCTTTTGCATCGGATGAGAAATGCATGGAAGCATTCAAGAAGAAGAAGAAGGATTTGTTGGCTAGTGCACCAGTACTTACCATTTCGGATGAGACGAAGCCTTTCACTATTTTCCCTAACGCATGCGGAACAGGGTTTGGAGCTATCCTTATCAAGAAGGCAAAGTGATAGCCAATGCCAGAAGGCAGTGAGGGGCCGTAAGAAAAGGTACACCACTCATGACTTAGAGTTAGCGGCTATCGTTTTCACTTGGAAAGATGTGGAGGCACTATCTTTTGGGGGAAAGGTTTGAGTTATTCACCAACCACAGATCCCTTAAATACCCGTTTTCCAAAAAGATTTGTATCTTAAGCAGTAGAGGCGGAAGGGGTTTATAGCATCATATGACTTTAAGAGGCAGTATACCATCGAAAAAGGGAATGTTATTGTTGATGCCCTTAACCGGAGACATGCTACTCTTGGTTCTATCATGAGTGAAGGCAGTTGAAGTTCCCCTTGAATTTCAATTTCCAACCGCCATCAGAATCCACTCTAAGATATTTGACAACAATTGAAGTAAGGTAAGCATTGATGGACCACATTAGGCTAGAACAGAAGAAAGATGTGACAATAGTAGATATTTTGGATAAGATAAGTAGAGGAGAAAATTTCTCCCATGTTGGTATATATGCCATAGGCAAAAGGGGACGGCTGAGGAGAGATGGACGCCTATTTGTTCCAATGGTGGAGGAAGTTTTGGAGGAAGGGCTAACAGAGTGTCACCATTCTAGGATGACCATTCACCCCAGTGGAGATAAAATGTATAGGGATATGAAGCGAATTTTCTGTTGGTTGGAGATGAAGAAAAGGGCAGCAGAGTATGTCTCTGGGTGTTTAACATGCCAAAAGATAAAGGCGGAATAAGGGAAGCTTGGAGGATTGTTATTGACCCTAGAGGTGCTGACCTGAAAGTGGGAGCATATATCGATGGACTTTATAGATGGGTTGCCTAGGAGTCAAAGTGGCAATGAGGCTTACAGTGGATAAGCTCACTAAAAATGCCAACTTTATTCCTGTAAGGAGTAATAAGACTACAACTTCACTGGAACGAAGTGGTACGACTGCATGAAGTCTCGATCAGTATTATTTGTGATAAAGACCTCTTGCTCACTAGTGAATTTTGAAGGAGTTTGTGGTCAGCTATATGAACGACGTTGAATCTTAGCACTATTTACCACCTATAGATAGATGGTCGAACCGAAAGAGCAAACATAGTTTTGGAAGATTTGTTAGGAGCTTGCAATATGGATTTTGGAGAACATTGGAAGCAGCCTTTACCCTTAGTAGAGTTTGCTTGTAATAATAGTTACCAAGCAATGATTGGCATGACATCCTTTAAAGCCTTATACGGGAGGCCATGCAAATCACAAAATTGTTTGTGGGAAACCACCGAAGAAATTCTACTTAGACCAGATTTGATCCATGAGATCTCGGATAAGGTAGAGATGATTAGATGGAAAATGAAGACTGCACAGGACTGTCAGTAGCCCTATGCTGATAGGCAAAGGAAGGAATTGGAGTTTTCGGTTGGAGATATGGTGTTTGTTAAGGTTTCCCCTCTTAGAAAGGTTATGAGGTTTGGTATATCGGGAAGGTTGGTGCCAAGATTTGTTGGGCCTTTCCTGGTTTTGGAAGGAGTAGGGAAACTTGCATATCGATTGATGCTTTTAGACAAGTTAGTAGGAGTCCATGACGTCTTTTATGTTTCACACTTTAGGAAATGTTTGCATAGCATAACTGCCATAGTAGAGCTTGACCAGTTAACAGATATGGAGACGAAGCTGATAGCATAAGTTGCCACCGCATATATAGTAGAGAACATAACTAGGGAGCTTTGTAATAAAGAAATTAGGCTAGTCCGAGTGCAGTGAAGAAATAATCTAGTAGAAAGCACATGGGAAACCGAAGAGAAGATGAAGGCTTCTCATCCTGAGCTTTTCTTTGGTAAACCGTCTATCTCTAAAATTTAGTATTGTGTAGGTTTTGGTTGTATCGTGGTTTCTAGATTGAATGGTAGGGGATGGTTATCATACTTTTTACTGTTATTTGTGCACTCATATAGAATTTTATGCATATTTAGGATGTTTGCATACATGCCTATATGTCAGGATCTTGCATTCACGCTAGGATTGAGTTCACATATAGTATGTTGCATACATAATCATATTGCATTTTAGTTGAGTAAATGGTTGTGTAGATAACTTGGTTTTATAACATTGTTGTAGAGTGCGCATTAAACTATCTACCCCTTAGGGATTTCGGGGATGAAATCCTTTTTAAGGGGAAGAGAATGTAACATCCGGTAAAAATTAATAAGAAATTAATTAATTAAAATAAAGCTAAAAATGGAAATTTTGCAAACTTCAGAATTTGACTATGAAAGTTACACCATTATGTTTATGTCGATTTTCTGATCAATTTTGATATATAAAGTTTTACGATCGAAGCTCAAATGGAAAAGATATTGACATTTGAAGTTTTCGAATTTAAATTAATTTAGATGAATTTAAATTTTAAAAATAAATAAATAACATTAACGTTTAAAATTTAAGTGGTAATAAATATTTTAACATTAAGGGAAACTTAACGTTTAAGAAGAACGTTAACGGTAGTTTTAAAGAGGAAATAAGCAAACAAATAAAGGTGGAAAATAAATTATGCTCATGGCAGAAGGCTGGTAGACGGCCTATATTAGGCCGGTCGACCGGTTAGTGAATGTGAGCTAGGGTTTGTACTGGCCATGAACGGTCTGGATTTTATTATTTTAAGCCAACTTAAATCCATAGTCCAGACACATTCGAACCACTAAAAATAAGAGGCTAGGCCCCCTCACTTTTATTCATAAAATATTTAGAACACTAACTAAAGTCCATCAGCCTTCTTCTTGGATTCTTTAATGTGATTCAATAATCCAAATCCAAGGGAAAATGGTAATAGATTTATCTATATACATGTTTTTCTAATTTTATTCTTCCTTGTTCTTTGAATTCTGAATCTAATTTATATTGTAGCATCCCTACCTCTATGACTATGCTATCCAATAGTACTACATAGTAATACTATCAGATAATACAGAGAATAAGGCGATATGGGGTACACACATGAATATTCCTTTAGCTAACATTGATACGTATTAAAAACAACAAATATAACTCACTAACAAACATACACAGCAGTGGTACAAAGCAATAAACATGGGTACCTGCAGGATAAAACAATACACAATATATACAGTAAATATCAGAGATCACAGAGTCAATTGCAGCGATAATATATAATATACAATATTCGAAATATATCCAATACACATCACAATGTCATATATACATGAGATTATGCAACACAAAAATATAGTCTACAATGCCAATTATCTAGTCTCCTTTATGTCCAGAGTACAAACTGGTCTCATCATCCCTGTACCTGAAATGTCATGAACTGACTCGAGTATTATATAAATAATAAATGGGTCACACCATATATAAATCCAAGGTCAATAAACATATGGTACTAGGTATATACTGGATAATAACATAATAAAGTTATCACATACAAACCCAAATATCGTATAACATAAAACTTCGCAAAATCCAGCATAAAATGTCATCACATATATAAAACAATTCAATAAAAATCAAAAATACTATATCCAATGGGTGAATCATCAATAAATATAACAACATCGTAGAAAATGAAATTATCAAGTGAATCATGCTAACACACAATAACGGCCTAATATAATATCATAAAATCGTATAATTAGTAGAAAATGTGAGATAGCCAATCAAATCGTCCAAACGATATCCAATTTTATACAAAACACAAAGATAATCTATCACAGTTCAAATCTCAATCAATAAACAAAGGCTATCTCTAGAATATCAAACCAGAAGAGTATGGATATGTGAGGACTGACTACACTTTAGACATACGGTTCTACCATAGCCAAATCATTGGATAGTGAATAATATATGTCAATCCACAACACTCACATAACCCCGAACCAGAAAGGGAGAATGATAGCATATAACACGCTACAGGAACCCAGGGTCTATGTAATGACCCTAAAATAAAATAAAATAAAATAATGAAAAATACATTTATATTAAGAAATTCTGAAATTATAAAATATATATATATGATGCATTAAAACAGAAAAGAAAAATTGGCAATAAATAAAATTGCATGGGAGTTTCTGTTTGATAAAATGCAAGGAGTTAAGGTGATTAAAAGAAAATTGGAACTCAAAATAAATATAGCTCTATGTCCAAAGAATTATATAAATACATACATTTAATATATATGGGGTGTTTTCTGTTTTATTTAAAGATAGAATAAAAATGAAGTTTAATAAAAAGGTTTATATGTCTTATATTTGTGATAGAAATAATTAGCATAATATATGTGATTTTTTTAGATATAGGAGGAGTTACTGTTTTGACAAAAAGGCAGAGAGATATATATATATATACATACAGGATCAAATAAAAATTTCCATATCTTATATTTATTTTAAGCAAATAACATGGGTGAATGATTTTACATTACATGATTAGGTATGATAGTATGTATGATTGAATGGAGATGATAGATAGGTAGAAAATACAAAGGAGATTTTCAGATTCCTTAAACTTATAAAAAAATAATAAACCAAGGGTCACATGCTTATGGCATGAGTAGAATAGAGTCATGAAAATAGTATGGAGTGTTTAAAAAATGCTTGATTCCCGAAATAACTAATTAAGGTAACCAACAATGTACATTTCCAGTTAAGGACCACACAGGGAAATGACTTGTGCATAAACATCTAAGGGTATCAAGGAAATTACCCATATTTCTTAAACCCTAGAATGGTTTTATAAATAACTGCACATAACCATATCCACCATTCTCTCGGGATCAAAATAAAATAAAATAGGAAAAACATTAGCTTGAGACTTTGAAGGATTTGCTGTTCAAAGGATTAAGGCAGTAAAAGGAGAACATTATGTGAGTATTTATCCTTTGTATGCAATGGCATTAAGTCCTCTTGCAGGCAGCCTAAAATATTATAAGTCATTTAAATCTCTGAAATGATTTGTTATGGGTGATATGGATGTTTGTTTGTGCATTCTTGTTTGGAGTTTTAATCTGTATGTGGGCTTTTGGAGTTAAAATGGTTTGAGCATTTTTGTTCTATCTTATCATCATTAAATATGGATATAGATTATTTAGGGGATAGGCAGCAAGACAGTGATCTAGCTCATGTTTATTTCTTGGATAATGAAGCATGAAACTAAATGTTCATATCATAAGTTGGAGGAGAAATTCTGGGTAGTAGGACAATGATGCTTAAACTATTCTTAGGAAAGAAATTTATTATAAGCAAACTGGGGTATTTTCTGTAATAAGGAAAATAAATAGGGGAACATGGGGTTGAACCAGAAAGTATTAAAGAAGATAGCCTTTCTGAAACATGAATGAACTGTGAGTTTTTATGATTGAATTCATAAGTAGGAGCTTAATAAAACAAGCTGAAACTAGAGAGGGATTTATCAAAGAAGAACTAAACTGGTCATTTGGGAGTTAGTCAATGATCTGCTTGCTTCAGGTGGGAGCAAGTATATGCATGGTGCAACTGCACCCTGAGGCCTTTGTGTGTTGGAATAAATTAAATAACCTGGGAGTTTCCTTCACAATGCATACATGGTGTTCATTAGACAAGGAGTTAAAGACCATAAAATAAATGGGGGCTGGGGTTTAAAAATCTAGATTATAAATATCCAGATATGGTGTTAAATTAATCAAGATAAATGTTGTGCATTGATTAATTGCTGGATGAAATATGGAGTATAAAACCTGAGTTTACTTATCTAGAAATGGAGAGAATGAATCAAGAATTGTACATATATTTATTTTAACTGTTTGCTGTGTATTGTTTAAATAAATGAATGTGTCTTTGTATTACTTGGTATGAACCAAAACATGCTAAGTATAAAAATCTGTTAAACTAGGAAGACACTGCAAGATTACCAAAAATTATGAATATGTATACAAATTTGATAAATGCTCATACCAGTGAAAACTGACCCTTTTGGTTGCCCTTGCAATCATCTGGGTATCTCATTAAAATTGGGGCAGCTCAGTGATTTGCTTGCAGGAAGTTGAAGTTGGCTTGATGGATGAAGATGGCAATTATCTGCTAGTATAAATAAAAGAAACCAGTTTTAAAAATTCGTAGTTGCTTTGTAATGAATTTATTAGTCAAATTTTATGTTGTAACTGAAGTTTCTTGTAAGGAGATTACTAAGTATTTGGATTAAAAATGTGTACTTAAGTCAACCTGCTATGAAAGACTATTGATGATGTTTGGTTAATTACTGATTTCATGAATGTCTAATTTGGAAAAAATAATAAGGGATAGACATATCATATAAATATGATATGTGCATGTGATGATCTCTGATTTTTATTGCTTGAATTTATATTTTGACTTTATGGAAATTAAAGAGCTAAGGGGGTTGATTTTAGGAATGAACTCTTAAGATTTGAGTAGGGGTATTCAAAAGAAATGAATTTCTGCATGGCAGGTAAGTGATACAGGCATGTGCATGAATTCTGGAGATTTACATGTATTTGTGTATTTAAATTTCAAATAAAACTATGAGAGAAATGAACCTAGAAGATACTGTATTTTGAATAATTGATTGAATACATATAAGGATGCATTTCCAGAAAACTTAAATTAGGCATAAACATAATTGGGTTAGGAGTAGATCTTTGTAGAAGTTTGGTAAAAGAGGGACTATGGCCGGCCTAGATGGCCATGGGTCAAACTCTTGGAGCCTGGAACCACTTCATTTCAATTAATGAAGTGTAAGTGCTTCCGGGACAAAACAAAAGAAAACACCAAGCAGCCCTCAAATAACACCAAGCATATCCAATAAAACACCAAGTATGTAAGTCTGCACCATGTTAAACTTAAAAATGCTAGAAGTCCTCAACTATTCAACCTGAAATGATAAATGGAAATTAGTTCCAATATCAATGCCTGCAAGTATAATTTTTGTGGTAAATTCATACAAGAACTTGATAACTACCTTAAGGTCAATTAAATACCAGTTCTGTGTTAATAAAATTATATAGGCAGAAAGCCTAGAAAGCTTAAGAAAAGTGCACTGTGCATTGCAATATTAAAATAAAAAAAAATAAAAGGTTATGTTGTCAACATATATGATAATTTGGTTTCCTGTTTGATTCAAACTCTCTTTGCAAACTTGTTAGCTCTGAATGGCAAAGGGAAACAATTATGTATCTTCAAATATATAATTGTCTTAATTGGTTTATGCACTGATATGATTATATTAGTAAATCCAGGGTTTTGGGAAAAATATTTGGAAATTGTATAAATATTCAAATATAAAAGAAATGGGGTTTAGTGGTGAATTCCTTTTGAATGATTAGGAAAAAAAATCTCTGTGTTTTAAAGTGAGGGTCACCACAGTTGGTATCAAAGCTATGTTTTAAATAACATAGTAAATGTTGTTGTATGCATATGGATGTTAGAATGCATTGTTTGAATTATTGGTGTTGAATGCTTTTGTTTTATGTCTAAAAAAAAATGTGAGTGCATGTGATACATGCACAGTGTGCACAGAAATAAAAATGAACAAAGTAAAGACACTAAGAATGATGGGGGTAAATAAACTAACATAGAAATCATATTTATAGCAATATGGTAGGGCCAAGACATCACACAGGTGCAAGACCATCACGTGAGCCACCTGTGATAAACATGGAGGATTTCGTGAGAGCTTTGAGAGATGGAATAGCACCAAGGCATGACAACCCTCATGAGGAGCTCTCCAAACTGCTTAAGACATGCACCAATTTGGGAGGAAAGGATTTTGAAGGCACTGAAGGAGCCATGGGTGTTCAAACTTGGATAAGGACTATGGAAAGGGTCTTTGCAGATATGCAAGTCAATGACCAAAGAAAGAGACAGATAGCTTCAAGGAGATTGAAGGGGGTTGCACTGGATTGGTGGAAAGTTGTGATAGCAGGAAGGCCAGAGAATGACATCACTTGGGATGAATTTAAGACCATGCTTGAGGCTAGGTTTGTCCCAGCATCTGCTAAGGCCACACTGCTAGAAGACTTTATTAGATTAAGGCAAGGAAGCATGAGTGTGAATGAGTACACTCAGAAATTTGAAGGATTGTCTAAGTATGGAATGGTGTTGATAGGGAATGAAGAAGCAAAGAATGCAAGGTACATTCAAGGCTTGAACTCCAGTCCGTCAAGGGCAATGTTGCCATATAAGGATAAAACCTTTGATCAAGTAATTGATCTAACTCTCTCCTTTGAGCAACATGATGCCACCAGAGAGAAATTCAGGAACATGAAGTTCAACAAGAAGAAGGGAGGACAGAACAAAGTACAACCTTATGACAAGAACAATGCAAACAAAGGAGTTAAGAAGGGGGAAGGAGCAGTAGCACCTGAAAGCAAGAAACTCACTCATTAAATTAATTTAAGATAATCATTTAGAGATATGATAAATATAATTACTTAAATGTAATTAGTGAAGTGTAATTACTTAGGAAAGTAATTAAAGTTAATTAGTGGATGTAATTAACTAAAAATGGTTTAATGAAAGTAATTTGAGTTTAATTACTTTGTATAATTAATCAAAGGATTAATTGAGATAATTAATTAAAGGAGTAATTAATTTATTAAGTGAAGTAATTAAGAGTAGTTAATTACTGAATGGGATAAATCAAGACTGATTAATAAATGTGGTTTAGCAAAGTTTAATTACTTAATGTAATTAATTTAAATGGAATAATTAATTTAAAGAAATAATTAAGGATAATTAATAATGTAATTAAGGGTTGATTAATTTAATTTAATTAATCAAAAATAAGTGATTAAAGTAATTAATTAATTGTAATTAATTAAGGATTAATGTAATTAAGTATGGTTAATTAATTAATGAAGTAATTTAAGATTAATTACTGAAATGGTTTAAGATAATTAATTTGTGAAATTAATTAGGGATTAATTACTTAAAGTAATTAAAGTATAATTAATCAGGAATGATTAATTAAGATGGATATTTAGAGTAATGATTAATTAATTGGTTTAATTAATAATTAAGTAAGCAGGATTTATAGAATGAAGTAATTAGTTTAATTCACTTTAAATTAATTAGATGATATAAATCATTGCTTAAGGATGGATGAATGAGATTGAATGTATTTCATTATTTGATATCTCTGATGAGATATGATTGATATATGATATGGATGTTTGGTTGAATTATAATGATAATGTGAATTATCTGTTTGGGATGATAATGTAGATTATCTATTGAATTATCTATCTTTGTGTATATAGATAAGAATTGAATTGTTTTAACCTTAAAACAACTTGGCCCTTAAAAGATACGTTTTGGATTTCGATGAGACCGGGATCGGGTTTCCGTATACCGGGATTCCAGGTCTGGAGACCCGAATACCACATCGATCCAAATTTACGATAGGTCGTGAATCTCAAGTGAAGATGAAGATTCAGAGTGCAAGGGTTATTGTCGTTAACTCTGCGGGTGATTCCAAAACGAGTGTAACGAGATAATGCCTTCGGTTTCGTTCGAACCCGGAACGAACTTGTATGGATTGAATGCTTTCAGCACATCGTCAGGCGGACGATGAGCATTCTAAGTGATATGTTCTGATTAAAGGTAATCGTAACCTCAAGCCTCATCAACCGGGAATGGCTAAAACAGGGGAGGTGCAGCAAGGCTTCGTGGGTAGCACCCACTGAGAGCAAGATAGATCCCTGTCTAGAGGTCCCTTTTCTTTTATTCGGCTTAGTGTGTGGTTGGTCGCGCCAACTACGGGGTTATCTTGTTCGGAATTATCCAGTAAGGGATGGTTCCGGCTTTGTGTTGCAGGGGAGCGGGCGTACTCCTCGGTACGGTGATCTAGGCCACGTACTGTGACGGGCGGTACCCCAGTAGCCCTGCCATTGTATGGAATCCAAACTCCAATAAGTGCCGTACGTATTAGTCGTGCCCAACTATGTTGGAATGTGAGATGTAAGCATTTCAGCTATTTCTATATTTTACTTGAAAACCCTAGACCCTATTATAATAAAATCAGATTTCCTATCAAATGTTTTGGTTAGCGTAAGGTAAAAACTTACCCATGTTTATTTGTGGGGAGTCTTACGTGATACTTTTTCTTTCTAAAGGTTTTGAAGTTAAGCAAGTTTAACCTGTCACTCACACCAGACCCATGTCTGATCCAAGTGTTTATTTCTGTTTTATAAACTCTTGGGTACTCAAATTTTTACGAGTAGCCAAGGGATTCAGGTTTAGCTTTGACGAATATTCTGGAGGAGCAATGGAGCAGGAGGCTTCGGCGTTCGTAGATATAGTATTCCGCTGTGTTGATATATGTGATAGTGTCTTGTTTTGTATTTGAGTTGGAATGTCTAGACAGATGGTTATAACTGTCTAGTAAGTGATGTATATGCTGTGTAACTCTGTAAATTGTTGTATACTATGTAATAGTTTATGTTATTAATATAATTTATTCGTTCCGCTGTGAGATCGTTGTTGTTGTTTCTTTCTTTCTTCTCTTCTTTTCTATTTTCTACCCCTTTCTTTCTTCATAATGATGCGACTTTCTGGGCATAGGAAGTCGGGTTGTTACATTTGGTATCAGAGCATAGGTTGAGCGAATGCCTAAGTTTTTGGTTAAGTGAATATCAAAACACTAGGTTGAGTGAATACCTAGGTTCGGGTGGGTTGTTCATTAGCGATAGGATCTGTAGCAACCTGTTTGAGTCTGAGTGTATATATATTCGAGAGCGCGTATTTGTTAGTTATATAAAATGGTTTTATATTGTGTTAATTGATCGGTTGAGTGGTATATGGATTCTGGTCAATACGAGTAGCTAACGTTATTGATAGGGATCTCTAAACACTTGGACCAGGCCAACGGACACAATATTGTTTTAAAAAGGTAGATGAAATAATTTTACCCAGATATAATTTCTATATAAAAAAGTATCATTTTAAATGTATATGGTATTTGTAATGATTGGTTGAGATGATAATAATTTATCATCTAGGATTAGGAGTCTGAGTGTTGAGGTTGGAAGTGTATCTGTCGAGATTGTAGACCTAATACCGTCTCGAGTGAACTTTGCAATTGTAAGGATTTCACAATCTCTGAAGGAAACCTGTTAAGGTTCGGAGTTTATTTTTGAAGTTTGGATCTGTCGGTTGGGCAGAAGCGAGTGATGGTATCTTGATACCTCAGGTAATAGTAGCTGTGTGATGAGACGCAGTGACTATGGATGTTCCCGAAGATGTTTTCTTTGGAAAAAGTTGTGGAAGTGTGTCTGCTTCGGTGTTGTGGCTGAGTTCAGCATGGTGATTCTGTTTGGTTTGAAGTTCGAGTTTCTCGAAAAGCTTTGGTAAGGAAGTCTTTGGCATCTGTGGCAGCGGTGCAGCTCGGAGTATTCTGTGTGTTGGCAGTAAGTTTTCCTGGATGAGCAGTTTTCTGAAGAAGGAGTTCAGAAGCAGCAGAGTGTATCCATTTCTTCGATGGATTGGCTAGATAAGCGTAAGCTGTTCTGATTGGTAAAGAGAGAACAGTTTCTTTGCATGTTGACTGGGTTGATCGCAAAAGTGACTTGCGATAGTTTGAGTATTCTCTTGAGTTATCTGAGATTTTCTGGGATGAGTTGTCCAGTCTGTGCTCGTGTTCTTCATCAGCATTCTACTCCAGATCAGAGTGGTGCAGCAGAAGCAGTTTGGGAGTGCATCTCTAAGAGAAGTAAGTTTGGAATCTACTGATGTTTGTGAAGTAGAGTTGTGTTTTGGATTATGAGTTGATCTTGAAGGGAATCATTTTGTTGAGTTATTTTTGGTCTTGTTTGTTTCGAAGAGCATCAGCGAAGGTTGAGCTGATCAGGAAGGATTTGTAGGAAGCCGAGATCGTCTGAAGATTTTGTGGATAAGAGACGGAGGAATTTTGGAATTCGAAGTTGGAGACTTCGTTGTTGTGAAGTTTTCTCTGGTTAAAGGGAGCTATAAGATTGGGTAAGTCTGGGAAGTCAGCTCCGAGGAATATTGGATCTCTTCTATGTTCTGATTTGGATAAGAGCTTGGTCTACAGGATTGAATTTCCAGTTTGGATAATTGGGATTCGATGTGTTTTATGTATCTCTGAGGGAGTACGTGTTTGATCTATCTCTGGTTTTGGTACCAGCAGTTCTAAAGGATTTGGTTGTTGAGTCAGACTCGTCTGTAGTCTGATATTCTGTTTAGTTTTGTAGATCTAGATGAGTAGGAGCTCTATAGCTTAGTAGTATTGGTTGTTTGGATTGTTTGTAGAGCGAGTATCCCGGTATATATATATACTTGGGGAAACTCGAGGAAATTCTATTTAGAATTTTGTCTGGATAGTTAAAATTGTTTGATTGGGTGAATTGGTTGCTATGGTTGTTAGCATATGGATGATAATATATAATTGTGATTTAAATAGATTATTAAATTACCTTTGTTTTAAATTTCGGGGACGAAATTATTTTAAGGGGGGAGGAATGTAATATCCCGGAAATTTGGGGCAATATCAATTTAATAATCTGTTTAAATAATTAAATTGATTTAATAATTTTTGATAATAAAATTTGAATTGGTTTAATAATCTGATTAAATACATATTTACTGAGTGAAATTATCTTTTAAAAACCAATAAAATGATTCCTATTTATAATATATATATATGGGTATATATTGTGAATAGATAAACTTGGGTTTGTAAATTTAATTAATAAATAAAATATTGTTTTTAAATTTCTAATATATATATTTTGATAGTTTGGAAATTATGATTTATTTAATATTAAGCTTTTCAAAGCTATTTAAAACAAAATAACTATATGGTTTTAAGTAAGGTTAATAATAAGGTTTATTTTATATTGCTTAATAAATATGGTTTAAGAATATATATATAAGTTTAAAATACAATTTACATATGAGATGTTAATTCATTTAATAATAGTAGTAATCTATAATCTTTTATAAATTATTTTAAATTGACAAATTTGTTACTTCTAAAACAATATTAATAATGTATTGTTTTGTTTATAGATATGAATAGATTTGTAAGAAATTGAATGGTTATTTTCAATTTGAATGTGTTGTTTTAAATTTACTTTAAATTGGATTTTAAAATATAATTTACATTTGAATTTAAAATTAATTTGAAATTCAAAAGAGGTAATATTTAAATAGTTTTGGATTTGTATATATATGGATAAGCTTTTATTTATATATAATTAGTTTTATTTTCTTTTAAGTAACTTATATATATATAAACAAGCATTTATAAATTAAGAAAAGGCTTTTATTTACATTTAAATAAATATGAATTACTTAGAAGACAAGTGTAATTATATAAAGCTTAATAGTAACATGTGTTGTAAAATTAAGATATGAGAAAGACAAGTGTCAATCTTTTAATTTCTATTTTCTTTTATTTTTAAGAAATTATTTTCAGCCTACATATGCATGTTTTCCTCATCTTCATTTCTTTTCTAACTTTCATTTTCAAAAGAAAATCTGAAATTCAATCCTCCTCTCAAAAACCAGAAAATGTATTTAAACAAAGCCTGTAACTCAAAATCTTCCTCAAACCATAATCTCAAAACAATCTGTAATCAATATCCTCTGAAAAGTTTCTCCTTCAACTCTGTAATGCATTTCTTCAATCTAACAATTAAAGCCTGCAACATTTCTTCAAAACCTGGAGCATGCAAAGCATTTTCAAAAATAAGATCAAAACCTGCAATATCTTTTTCAAATCTGGAAAATTAGAGCATGCATGCAACTGCAATCTCTTCAAACTAAAGCTGGCAATTCAAGTTTTCAAAGCACATCGAATATTCAAGTTTAAAAGTTTTAAAGAGCAAAGGCATCTCAGTTTAAAAGCATTTAAAGGATTTTCAAAGCAGTTTCAAATTTAAGATCTGCTCTTCTTTAAATGGTGAGTAACCCCTTTTTTTATAAAGCTTAAGTATTTTAATCTGGTTGCATGTAAATTCTGGAATAAAGTATGTTAGTGTGTATGTATATTGATGAATTTTTGTGTATACTTGGATGTATTGATGTGTGCATGATTGTTATCTCTGAGACATATCTGTTCTTAGTTTTAAACTAAGATTTTCAAGAAAAGTTCAATTCCTCTTGATCTAAGCTTTGTTAGGATTGAAGTTCTAAACCAAAGTTGGTTGTTTCATCATAAAGTAAATTTTAAAATTTGATTTAAGTGAAAATAAATTTAGAAGCTCACTGGAAACCATGAATAGCAGAGTAAAATAAGTATAAGGTGAAAATTTAAGTATCTTAATTTGTCAAGACAGGTTTATAAATTGAAAACTTAACTAAAATCTTGATTTTTAAAAATGAAATCAAAATTTTTAACATACAATCGAAGGAGCAGTTCGAGGATGAACAATTTTTACTTTTTGGGTAATTTCTGTTGATCGCATTAGTTTGGAGGATCGTGATTCATTCTGGGGGAAGAGGAGCTATCAGTGTTGATTGGAAAAATAACAGTTGGAATTATAAATGACTGTGGTGATGATGATTTTGAGTTGAGCTTTGGAAACCTAGTTTACTGGGTTACAATTGTTGCTTGAGTTCGATTTCCTTTGGTGATCGAGCTGCTTGGGAATTTGGGTGCTGGAAGATGGTGGGTTGACGAGGACTTCACCGGAGTTTCAACGACGATGATGGTCGGAGGAGGGGATACAAGGCGTTGAAAGGTTTGGTTGAAATGGTGTGGTCTGTTCCAGTTTCGTTCCAGGTTGAGTGCTGAGCTAGGGCTACGATGATCGGGGTCGTGAGGTTGGATGGTCGTTGACATGTGGGAGTGATCGTAGATGATCGGAGATGGTCGGTCGATCGGTGCATGTGCACGACTTTGAATCTGGTATCAGTGTTTTAGTTTGGGTTTTTTAAGCAGAGGAGTTTTTTTTTTCTCGAGTATATAAGCGCGAGTGACTCGAAGTAATGCTCGTGAAAATGGGGACATGGCTCGGGGTTTAAAGGGGAAGGCTCGTGTAGATTTTGTTTAGCAATTTTAAAACCTGGCAGTGTTTGTTTAAATTCAAATTGAGTTTTAAACTTTGAAAACAGGATTTAAACCCAGTTTTAAATCAAGTTTTCATTCGAGTTCAAGTTTAAATTTTGTATCCTAGAATTTGAGATAAATAAAGTTTTATAAAAATAAAGGTTTTAACAAATTTAAATGTTTAAAGAATAATTTAAAAAGGGTTTGAATTTAAATAAATTGGTTTAAAAATCTTTAAAATGTTAAGTGTTTCTTAACATTTGAATTTAAGAAGATTTGGTAAATTTGATTTAAAATAGGTTAAAGATTAAATTGTAATTTATTTTAAATTCTTTAATGAATTGAAAGAAAGATTTTAGAGTAAAATGTTTTAAAGTCTTTGTTAATAATAATTAAAGTAGTTATAAGGTTAATACTTTAATTTCAAAGATTAATTAAGGTTTAATGATTTAAGATTCATTAAATTAACGAGGTAATTAAAGAATAAATTAATAATTTAATTAATTAATGGTTTAGTGTTAATTAATTAAATAATTAAGATTTTAAGTTAATTAATTAGAGGTTAATTAATTTGGGATTAATCATTTAATTAGGTAAGTATGGATTATTAATAAATGATTAGTAATTAATTAATCTAGTGATAAAAAATTAATTAAGTAATTAATTTAGTAATTAGAAATTAATTAAGTGGTAATTAAGAGTTTATTAAGTTGTAATTAATAAATAGTTTATTAAAGATTAATCACTTAAAGAAAGTAATTAAAGGATTATTAATAATTAATGAGGATCATTAATTAGGGATTATTTAATAATTAATAAATGGGATTAATTTTGATAATCAATTAGATTAATTAATAAATGAAAATCATTTATGAATTGGTTAAGTATAATTACTTAATGGAAGTAATTAAAGAAATTAATTACTTAAGGTAATTAATTAAATAAATTTGATTAAGTTAAATTAATTAATTAAATTAATTTAAGATAATCATTTAGAGATATGATAAATATAATTACTTAAATGTAATTAGTGAAGTGTAATTACTTAGGAAAGTAATTAAAGTTAATTAGTGGATGTAATTAACTAAAAATGGTTTAATGAAAGTAATTTGAGTTTAATTACTTTGTATAATTAATCAAAGGATTAATTGAGATAATTAATTAAAGGAGTAATTAATTTATTAAGTGAAGTAATTAAGAGTAGTTAATTACTGAATGGGATAAATCAAGACTGATTAATAAATGTGGTTTAGCAAAGTTTAATTACTTAATGTAATTAATTTAAATGGAATAATTAATTTAAAGAAATAATTAAGGATAATTAATAATGTAATTAAGGGTTGATTAATTTAATTTAATTAATCAAAAATAAGTGATTAAAGTAATTAATTAATTGTAATTAATTAAGGATTAATGTAATTAAGTATGGTTAATTAATTAATGAAGTAATTTAAGATTAATTACTGAAATGGTTTAAGATAATTAATTTGTGAAATTAATTAGGGATTAATTACTTAAAGTAATTAAAGTATAATTAATCAGGAATGATTAATTAAGATGGATATTTAGAGTAATGATTAATTAATTGGTTTAATTAATAATTAAGTAAGCAGGATTTATAGAATGAAGTAATTAGTTTAATTCACTTTAAATTAATTAGATGATATAAATCATTGCTTAAGGATGGATGAATGAGATTGAATGTATTTCATTATTTGATATCTCTGATGAGATATGATTGATATATGATATGGATGTTTGGTTGAATTATAATGATAATGTGAATTATCTGTTTGGGATGATAATGTAGATTATCTATTGAATTATCTATCTTTGTGTATATAGATAAGAATTGAATTGTTTTAACCTTAAAACAACTTGGCCCTTAAAAGATACGTTTTGGATTTCGATGAGACCGGGATCGGGTTTCCGTATACCGGGATTCCAGGTCTGGAGACCCGAATACCACATCGATCCAAATTTACGATAGGTCGTGAATCTCAAGTGAAGATGAAGATTCAGAGTGCAAGGGTTATTGTCGTTAACTCTGAGGGTGATTCCAAAACGAGTGTAACGAGATAATGCCTTCGGTTTCGTTCGAACCCGGAACGAACTTGTATGGATTGAATGCTTTCAGCACATCGTCAGGCGGACGATGAGCATTCTAAGTGATATGTTCTGATTAAAGGTAATCGTAACCTCAAGCCTCATCAACCGGGAATGGCTAAAACAGGGGAGGTGCAGCAAGGCTTTGTTGGTAGCACCCACTGAGAGCAAGATAGATCCCTGTCTAGAGGTCCCTTTTCTTTTATTCGGCTTAGTGTGTGGTTGGTCACGCCAACTACGGGGTTATCTTGTTCGGAATTATCCAGTAAGGGATGGTTCCGGCTTTGTGTTGCAGGGGAGCGGGCGTACTCCTCGGTACGGTGATCTAGGCCACGTACTGTGACGGGCGGTACCCCAGTAGCCCTGCCATTGTATGGAATCCAAACTCCAATAAGTGCCGTACGTATTAGTCGTGCCCAACTATGTTGGAATGTGAGATGTAAGCATTTCAGCTATTTCTATATTTTACTTGAAAACCCTAGACCCTATTATAATAAAATCAGATTTCCTATCAAATGTTTTGGTTAGCGTAAGGTAAAAACTTACCCATGTTTATTTGTGGGGAGTCTTACGTGATACTTTTTCTTTCTAAAGGTTTTGAAGTTAAGCAAGTTTAACCTGTTACTCACACCAGACCCATGTCTGACCCAAGTGTTTATTTCTGTTTTATAAACTCTTGGGTACTCAAATTTTTACGAGTAGCCAAGGGATTCAGGTTTAGCTTTGACGAATATTCTGGAGGAGCAATGGAGCAGGAGGCTTCGGCGTTCGTAGATATAGTATTCCGCTGTGTTGATATCTGTGATAGTGTCTTGTTTTGTATTTGAGTTGGAATGTCTAGACAGATGGTTATAACTGTCTAGTAAGTGATGTATATGTTGTGTAACTCTGTAAATTGTTGTATACTATGTAATAGTTTATGTTATTAATATAATTTATTCGTTCCGCTGTGAGATCGTTGTTGTTGTTTCTTTCTTTCTTCTCTTCTTTTCTATTTTCTACCCCTTTCTTTCTTCATAATGATGCGACTTTCTGGGCATAGGAAGTCGGGTTGTTACACCTTAAATCAATGAATTATTTTCTTTCATGCTGTTCCAGTAAACCAAATGCCTAATCGGTAACTTATATAGTCAAATTTCTATCCTGTTACAGTGAATCAAATAATCGAATCAGTAACTTATATAATCAAATTTCTATCTTGTTACAATGAATCAAATGATCGATGTTTAAATAAAATAGTTACCTTCTTGCAGCAAGCAAACAAATTTCGGTAAATCAAATTTCCATCTTCTTCAAAACAATAGTTCCAATAAATCAATCTATCAAATTCCTATTTTCTTACAACACGCTATCGAGATGAAAGCAAAGGTTTCAACAAGAAAAAAAAGGAAACAAATTCGAAATTTATTTGAATAAAAAATGGGTCATCGAAATTGTTAAACTCGACCGAACTCTAATTCTCGAAATCAGATGATGTGAAGCGATACTTACCAATGCGTGGTTGGATGCGATTACAGCTGTTTTGCAGCAACGATTTATTGGAGGGGAAGCTGTATAATATTTGATGTGTCGCGTTGTTCTTTTTTGAGAGAAACGTTTAGAGCAGTGTGCATGATTTGGGTAGTGCAATTTTGAAGTAGAACATGCGTGGGGAGGAGGCAAAATGGGACAGTGGTCGAGAGGCGGCAGATTTGCTAGTTGAGGGTCTTCATTGCGATAGATGGATGTGAAAGAAAGTGAGAATGGAAGTTAAAATTTTAGAACGAAAGGAGAGAGAATTGGGATTTTTTTTGGAGAAGAGGCAGGCACGGATATTATTGGGAAACTCAAGCTTTACCTAGTCTAGTGTTTATTCTCAATAACACAAATTAAACCAAACAATAACACTATAAAATAACATGTTATCTATTAGCGTTATAAAAATCAGCTTTTCTTGTAGTGCAAAGTGGGATTTTTGATGTGAAAGGTAAAACGTTACCTCAAGTGTCATACATCGGTAATGGAAAAAACATGGTAGATGCAGCAGAGCAATATGAGTCGCACCCATTCGAAGACGATCATCATGTTTCTAGATTTCCCTCTACATATCAGGTTTGTTGTGTATGATCTGGCCACAAATAGGTCTAGAATGATTGGGGTGATGACATATTCAGTACTATCTATGGTAGAGGTAGGCCGGTTCTGTATTGGTAGACAACAGTGGGGCTGTGCCTTGGTACATTCCTCTAGAGATGTACTTTACAAAAGGTAGTCCCTTACCTTGTCATTGTCGGAATCCATTCTTCAATACATGCCCATAATGGACTTCATTGTATATATAAATATGCCATTGAATTTAACAAATGTAACAATTCTGGCTATTTTAATATGTTATTTGAAAAGATTTTCAAAGCAATGTCATTAAAAATAATATCAAATGATTTGATAAAAATGTTTTAGTTATCATAAGGTAACAACCCGTCCGTTTTTATGCAGCATGGTCTTATAAGATACTCTTCTTTCCAAAGGTTTTGTTTGGCATCAAAGTCGATCTATGGCATTGTCACACACACACACATATATATATATATATATATATATATTTATAATTCGTGTCTCATGCTCGTTTGCAAAGCCTGATCCGGATATTTTAGTACTCGGGCCAAATCCAAGTAGTTTCAGGATTAACTAAAGATGCTTGGAGTTTCCAAAGGGAGCTGAAGATCTTCACCAATGTATGAACGTAGTTTACTTTTCCAGACCGAGCATAAGATAGACTATAATATATGTATTTAAAGTTTTTCTGTTGTAAAGATTATTGAAATAATATATGTTGTCTCATTCGTGTGAGATTCTGTTCTGTCTTCTTTTTCTTTTTACCCTTAACCATCCGCTTTTTCGTTCAATTTGGGTTGGACATGTGTGGTTTACTATTGACCTAAACAGTATGGAAGTGCGGGTCATTACAGTTAGGCTGAGCTTTGGGATTTAGTTTTAATTAATTGATTTTTCCTTTTCTTTTAAAATAACATAATCATTTATTTGTAAAAAAAATTACAATCTTGTTTAAATTGATTTGCACTTCATTCTACACAATATATTTTGATAACTGAACAATTTCATTCAATTCAACGGCCGCTTATTTTATTTAATCGCTCATTGTGTTATTACCAAAAAAATTCATTTTTCAACTATTTCAATCTTATAAAAATTATTTACACCTTAAAAATATTTTATAATTTATTCAAACATTTTATTCAATTCAATATATTATTCCAAAAGAATTTAACATTTTAATTCAATTTATTACAATGAAATCTTGTATTAAATAGATTTAATTAATTAAAAATTTATGTTTTAAAATATTTATTATCACAAATCAAATTCAATCACTATTATTTTATTAAAAATTTATTTATTTATACAATACAGAATGCAGGGTTATTAGAGACTTCCTCCTAAAAAAATTGCGTCCTCGCAATTTCCTATAGGAAAGTCGACATACATAGTTCATACCCTGACTTTCTTCATAATTAGCGCTCTTCTATCAAAAATAACTATTAAATCCTTTATGTGGCTCATACACTCTAACTCATATACGATAAAATTCTTAAATATTTTCCAAGTGATAATATTACGGAAAATTTCGACAGAGTCTCCCCTCTGCAGCTCGCGTTTCAAAAATTAAATAGATAATATAAGCCTCAAATGAAGTCCTCCCTATCATGGCCTTCCCATACGGGGTATAATAATCAATACACACACATTTATATACTTTACACTCTCATATGCATAAAATATACCTTTCTTTTTGCAATTTTCTTATTTTTCGCAAGCAATTTTTTTCTTTTAGCAGCGTATTTGAAGCGAGTGATATTTATGCAATCTCCATTGATGTTTTCTACATTGTGTCGTGTTCGTGCTAACTTTTAAAGGTCAAAACATCAAAATTTAAGATAGCAATCAATGTAATGTTGTAGTGCATTGAATGTAGTTTCCAAAACATCTTTCAGATTGCAAAAATGTAGAATGCAATTCAAGATATGAAGATTAAAAGAAATCATCTTAGTAAATTCGATAAACACCGCAGGTTAGCGCTACAGATCTGCATTTTTGCCCTAGCAGACGATGAAATTTTGTAAAACACTTAAAATAAAAGTTGTATCTTACAATCTTAGCTTTTCGGAGTGGACAAAATTGTCAAAATCGGATAAAAAGTTTAAAAGTTATGACAAAACGAACACTATGTAAGTGCACATTCTGGTTTTCACCGAATAAAGCAATTAGAACAAATATCTAATGGTTACCTACTCGCTTCAATCAGCACAGAAAAGCCATGTCCATTATAAAGTGTGTTAGCTATGGCACTTCAAAATATTAATAAAAGGATTTACTATCATAGTTTAAGTCAATGCTTCAGACATTGTAATGTTATATTAGAACAACTTAATATTGGTTTTAGCCTATTTTCTACAGTTATAACATGCACAATTTGAAGCATTCTAAAATTTTGGCTATATTCCTAGCCAATCATTGATATAAATTTGCTTACTTAATATTATGTATCCAGTGACATATTATTGGAAATATATAATGTTACAAAAGATTTCTTACTTCAAACATATTTTAGCAAAGGCGTCGCTATAATATTTTAGGCTTCTTTATTTTTAAATTATTCAAAAACTTAGAACCATCTAATGGTACCTATTTATTTATTTATTTATTTTGTAAAAGAACCAGGATTTGGTTAAATGACTTGCAGTTGTTGCATTTCCCTATGAATAACATAGCATAAGAATCAACACAGCTATACTTGCATGGAATCAACAAATCAAGCATTTGAATGAACTACACTTGCATACTAATGTCCAACTATGAATCTTAACTAAGCATTATTATGCATGCATCTCATCTGCAAAACCAATTATTCGACAAAAAATTTAGTACCACCAAATACTTCATAATTACAATTGCTAATTACTTTTGTGTTCAGATTTAGTGATTACCATATGGAATTCAATTACTTATGTTTTCCTAGAACCGAAAGTAAGTATGTGTATTGCTTATGATGAAGAAGTTTGTATGTATGTATGTTTGTTTTTCTATGCATCATGTACATGTATCTGGTGTCTATATCACATTATTTATACATTTTACTCTTTTTACCATTAAATTCATTAGAAAACCAAAGTAGTTTGAAACATTTAAGATAAAATCCATGCAGGTCTAGCTAAACAAACATCTATTTTGTTTGCAAGGGTTGTGTATAATGTCACAAATCAATGAACATGTAATCTAAGCAACAGATAACTCATCTGTAGTATTACTGTCAAGTTATGGCTTTGGTTGGAGATCAATGAATTAATTAGATTTGCTAGAAAGATGTGAAATGCTAACTCTTCCAAAAATTATTTAAATACAAACATCTTTCCTATATACATGCTTTATATTCAAATCATTTGATTACTTTTAATAAAATTCAAATTCAATCATTTAAAAATATAGATTTTGCCTTAAGATATTCCAAATATACTATTTCAAATTTTCAAAACAATCAACAAGCATTTATAACACTTACCTCCAAAATCATTTCGTTTCACGACATCAAATTCGTATTATTTACTTTCTTTCATTTATATATTTTGCTTTGATTACATTTACAATTCGATATCTAAAAAATTGATATTTCATTTCTTATCATTTTGTTTTTTAAGTTTTTTAAAACCATACTTTACAATCGTAGATTTTGACTTCATTTTAATTTAAGATCCTTCAAATACGAGATATTTTTTCTGCATTATATATATTTATATAATTTAATCATACTTTTCAATTATTTTATTTTTACCCAATTTCTATCAATATGCTTTATATATATATATATATGGTATTTTTCAATACTCTATGCTCGTTTCCAAAACATTGTGTTCGTTTTCAAAACATTGCGTCAAAATGTCTCATCCTAGCATTTAGGAATCCCCATCGATAATGTTGGCCCGACGCATCGACCAAAATTCTTAAAGCACTTGATGGACAAATTAACACTATAATAACTGCTAAACTATTTTTTATTCACTTTATAAAAATCAATTTCATATTTTATTAAAATTATATGCTTGTTTGAATAAAACATTTCCAAAATTCGTATATATATTAAATTCATCGGCCATTAAAATAAAAAAACATCAATACAATGAAACACATATTTTCAAACAAATAACAAACGCCTTCAGTGGAAAACTATTTATCAGTTTCCGCTGTGGAACTCTGATCACTACTAGATCAGGCAACTATATTCAAAGCCATATAGAGGTTTATTCACCTTCACTAATGCCGACACTACTAGTCTGGCCAATAACTCTTTGTTTCACTACCTTTATAACAACTTAAATTCCACACGGAGTTACACACATAAATGTGATAGAGATAAAATTTTATATATATATATATATATATGTAGTAGGAAAATTAACAAGTACGACCCCATATGATTACCCTAGTAATTATCATATACTCTTACCATCACTTAAATATAAACAATAATCTACCACACACCCATGGGGATGGAGACTCTATGTCTCATCTAAGACCATGACTCATGTCTCTTATATATATTATATTGTTCTGAACCTGCTCTGATACCAACTGTAGCACCTCCACTTCTATACCCATACTATCCAAGAGTACTTTAGAGTGATACTGTCAAATAATATGGAGAATAAGGCGATATGATGTACATACGTGAATATTTCTTTGGCTAACACTGGTATGTTTTAAAAAACAACAAATATAACTCACCAAAAATGTATACAGTATCAGCACAAAGCAATAAACACGTGTACCTCCAGGATAGCAAAATACACAATATATTCAGTAGATATCAGAGATCACATAGTCAATCGTAGCGGTAATATATAATATACGATATTTAAAATATTTCCAATACACATCGCGATGATATACATACAAGAGACTATACAACACAGAACAATAATTTACAATGCCAATTATCTAGTCTCCTCTATGCCTAGAATACAAACTGGTCTTATCGTCCTTGTACCTGAAATGTCTCGGACTGACCCAAGTGTTATATAAATAATAAACAAGTCAGACTATATCTAAATGCAAGTGGACAACATCTCCTTTGCATTTTGAATAATCCAACATACACAAAATCTCACGATTTAATCCAACAGCCAATATCAAAACAATCAATTTAACCAATATCCCAAACAATTTCAAGCAAGTCATCCAATTAAAAATCACACAATTTGATAAAGTAATGCTATCAACTATTGGGAAAATTATTTATCCGGTAATAGAAATTAAATAGAGTTGTGAGTAATAAAACTCACCAAATTATCGAGCTATACAGCCTTTTCCATCGTTGTTCCACCTTTAGTCACCACCACCAACACCTCCTTCATCACCGCACTATCGCTGCTACCCTTGCTGACTCCACGTCACAACATCATCGACCAAGGTTCAGGCACGATTGCACGCCCTCGGCTACCATCATTGCCCCTAAATCCACAATTCACGTTCGTTGAACCACGTCAATCACCTCCAATATCGCAGTCATCTCCAACAGCCGCCCAATTACAATCGTGCTCCGGCAATAATCGCAACATCTAGTTATGGTCGCTCCATCGTCGCCAGCAATCGTGACTTCCAATTTCCTCCCCCTCGATCATTGCCAAGTCTCATCTGCCACATCGTGGCAAACGACGTGCCGCCTATTTTCTAATCGACGATGCCGAAGACGAAGTCCAAGCGGCATTTGTTTGTTTTTTTTCTTTTCCTCGATTTAGGAATTTTCTGGAGTGGGGAAATAGGGCCAATCTGATCGGTTATGAATATTAGGAGAAGAAAATTAACAATGAGCTTGAGTGGGCTAGGCAGAGATTTGGGCTTTAGTTTTAATTAATTGATTTTGCCTTTTCTTTTTAAATAATCCTATCATTTATTTATAAATAAATTACGATCTTGTTTAAATTGATTTGCACTTCATTCGACATAATATTTTTCGATAACTGGACAATTTTATTCAATTCAACGCTCGCTTATTTTTATTTAATCATTCATCGTGTTATTACCAAACAAATTCATTTTTCAACTATTTCAATTGTATAAGAATTATTTATGCCTTAAAAAACATTTTATAGTTTATTCAATTCGGTATGATATTCGAAAAGAATTTATTAATTTAATTCAATTTATTATAATGAAATTTTGTATTAAACAAAATTTAATTAATTAAAAAATTATTTTTTAAGATATTTATTATCACAAATCAAATTCGATCACTTTTATTTTAATAAAAATTTATATTTATATGATGTAGAAAGGATGATCGTTACAATATATAATTGAATTGTTGTATATTCCAAAAATAAGAAACATGAAGGAAGAGTTGGGTGTGAATCGAATCCAAGGAAAAGCAAGGAAACTATCTGTGAGTTGAAATCATTGTTTTTCACTTTTTAGTAACTTGTATAGTTAAAGTTTGGATTTGTTCTATGCACTAGGGAATTTTGTATACGAAAACCTAAACCATAAAACCTCAAAATTCTACCAAGTTAGTTCTTGGATAATTGGAATCTCAATTATTATATATTAATATTATAGGATTTAATTTGTTAGTTGCAATTTGAATAATTTATGCTCTATTCAACTTCCACTTTTATATTTCTGTTTTTGCGATAAAGGGTTCAAAAAGAATTTTTTAGGAAATGGTGTGTAGAGTATGGATTTTCCTATTTGTAGTTTGCACCATCTATTTCCGTAATTTAGAAAAATATGAATCCCTTCTCCGCTTTAAGTTTGTATATGTAAAGTTGAATATAATTATACAATTTTAATTTCTTGAAATAGAGGCGTTGATTCTACTATATTAATGTAAAATATGTTTGGTATTATGGTTCCATTTTTGAATACAAACACAGGCACACAAGTCAATTTTTCATCTAAGGATATTAGATATTTTGCAAATTATTGTATGGAGCTGAGGCTTATATAGATATGGAAGTTTTGACATTTTAACAATTAGTATAGAAAGCGTTAATCTTAGAATAGGAATATTAGTTAGCTAAAAATTTATATATGTATAAATATATTAATAGCGTATAAGTAGTAATGTGTAATTCATATCACATAGAATAAATAGGTTAATATATAGCATTAAACACTTTAGGAAGGAAGTTAGGGATAATTATGGAAATTAATCTATAATCAAAGGCGAAGTAAGGAGTTTTCATTATATGGTATTATGTGTAAATGCGGTGAGACAGACATACATACATACATAGATATAAATACATACATACATACATACATGCATATATATATATATATATGAATGTATGTTAGGAGAGTGGAAATATGACCATGTTATAGGGATACGAGGTCGGTAAAAAGCATACAGGAGTCTGTCCAGCTAATCTGGCTACCACCATTGTGACTTTGGGACTGATGTAAGATATCTCCTATAATAAGTACCCATAGTTGACGTTAGATTAGTCCCAATTCTAAATGGTAAGCCTGTCCAATTAATCTAGCTACCAGCACCTACGAATGGTTGGACTAATGTGAGAAGGTATTAAGTGGCTGTTGTTGGGTCTGCCTTCTTCCCATTCTAGAAGTATTAAATGGTCGGGATTATGTTTTAGGTACGGCGGTAGGAAATGTGGGTTGTGGAATTATGGATCTTAAGGCTAATTAAACACTAAAGTGGTGGTGAATAGTGTTTTTTAATTTTTATGAATCCTTTTAAAATTCTTTCAAGGTTATTATTGATCAACACAGGATGAACTATCGCAGATGCAAACATAGATAAGTATAAATGTAGTAAAGTAAAAAGTAGAGAATTGGAGAGATCACACCAGGGATTCTTATACTGGTTCAGAGTTACCCTACATCTAGTCTCGTACAATTGCTTGTACAGATTTCTTTTCAAATGTAAATCTTTAAATGGGCAGAAAGCAAACCTAATACAATCTCGATTTCAAGACTACGAGACATACCCTCCAAATTTTCCAAGCTCTGGGTACACTCACTTGATTTAGACAGGACACAAGCATACCCACTTGGATTTTTGTGACGCCAGGCATACCCAATTGATTTGAACTGGCTACAATCATATCCATGCAAATACAACTAGAGTTTGATGGTTTTTCCACAGACAATTTCTTGATCTTTGGTTATAATTGATCCTACAGCCTCTTGGACAACACTCTGATCTTTGATTGAGAGAGACATGATTGAAATCAGAGAGTAAATAGTAGAGAATCAATACAATGAAGATTAAATTGATTCTGGTTTGAATTTGAGAAGATTTGAATAAATATTCAGCAGAAATTTTGGCAGAGTAAGAGGAGGGAAGATAATAAGAAAGTAGTTGTTAAGAAATTCATTTGAAATCCCCTATATATAGAGAATATACAGACATGTCCATTTGCAAATAGTTACGACGAATAGACTCTTCATTTTAGAATTTGAATTTCAAATTAGCGGTATGTGTGTCAACATGTCATCTACCTATATGTCAACATATGCTAGTGTATTTAGAAAATTTGTCTATTTTAAAATGTTTTAAAAATAAAGAATAAGAAATTGAGAAGATAGAGATCAAAGATTGCTACCAGGGACTTCAACAATATTCTATGACTTTATATACTATACCATAGTCTTGAGATCTTCATATCTTTATCTTTATACTCATGAGCCTTCATGCCCATTTCTTGAGTCCCTATTGTAGAGTCTTCAAATTAATACATGTATAATATCCTGCACTTTATTCTATATAACTTGACAAAAACATTAGTATCCATATCTTATATGAATGTATTATAGTTACTAAGGATGTTATCATCAAAACAATATCTGAGTTATTAACAATCACCCCCTTTTGATGATGACAACCACTAATATCTTGTATATATAAAATATAACATAACTCCCCTTGAGTTAGATAACTCCTCCTGAATATGTGTATATGTATATTTTATATTTTTCTCCTCCTTTGTAATCAATAAAAAATGAGTGAAAATTGAAAAAAAAAACCTTTAGAAAAACTCATGAATAACTTAAAAAAACTAAGGGAAAAAGCTTAAGAAAAACCCCCCTGACTAATATATATTGCGGTGTATGATTCAAAATCCATAATCTAAGTTAAAAAATGATATATAAGTGTGTGTGTGTGTGTGTGTGAATGTGTGTAAGGTATATATGATAAATGGTATTATTCTATATTAAACATGAGAATATTTGGTAAGGTAAATTTTATTAATGCAATTTCAATACATTCAATTCAATCAAATCAAATTATTCATACAAACAATCCAAAACCAATCAAATTCAATCCAAATACACACCAAGTCATTCAAACTAAATCCTAAGAGTATTTGTACATATTAAATCTAAACCTAATAACAAGACATTTCGTGGAACTTCAACCCAACCATCAGCCACAAAGATTGGATTTACTTTAATGGCATCCCACTCTTCATTATCCTTATTAATAGTGCACTCTGGGTTATTAGATGGTTCATCTTTGATTAAGGAAGAAATCGTCCATCGAATAGCATCAAAATGCCTTTCTTATTCCTTTGTCCTCTGCATTTTACTCAATTCTAAGTGCCTTTGATTTCTTAGAATATAAAAGAGAGTATCTTTGAAGGATTGAAGAGTTTGTTCAAGATTTTCACATAATTTTTTATGTAGAGAAGACATATTTGTAAAAATATGTTTGAGAATGAAAATAGACTATATAGCAAAATGATAAATGAGTTTCCTAGAAGAAGTAGGCTTATATAAGGTAGAAAGTCATTTGGAATGAATTGATGGATGCTAGTTATTTTTATTTTGAAATTCAAAATTTTTACTTTCTGGCCATGATATGTCGACATATCATATATATATGTATGTCGACACACATAACTAATTTTTCAAAATTAAAGTATTTGTTATATGTTTTGTTTCTATCCTACACTATTATACATTTGTGACTTCCAAAGACTAATAAACAATATAGAACAATAATAAATAATTTTCATCACTAGTATTTGAGGGATACATGGATTTCAACGATAAATAACGGAAAATACATTGAAATAACATGGATTTAAATTAAAAACACACTATACAAAGCTACTTAATAAGTAAACAACTTAGACAAGCTTAGAAGAATGTAGATGAAGATGATGAAGAGCCACCAAGCTTGTGAATGACCTTTGCAAAGAATTTATCTTTTATAATGGAAAGAGAAGTGAACTTTTTACTAAAAGAACACTTAAGCTTCTTTGGTTTTTAAGAAGCTTCTCTTGGTTCCATAGTATCTCATTGTTGGTAGGGTTGGATGGTTTTTCAAAACTTTCCAAAGAAGAATCCATTTCTTCCTCATCCTCCTTCTCTTCTTCTTCCATCCATTTCATCTCATTCTTCTTCCTTTTGTTGAATTTCTTGCTCTTCTTCCCATGCTATCCTTTGCTCCATTTCGGAAAGAGTTTCATAAGGTTCAAAAAATTATGGAATATGCATAAGTGAGATATTGGCTTTGTCAAAAATCTTTCGAGAAATGGATTTTTCTCCACTCAAATCCACACTAGAATATAAGTATATTTTAGTAGGATACACAGCACGAAAAAGTGTGTTCTTCCTCATCTTTTCTTTGGTTGAGAAGGTGATGTCCACCTCATCTTCCTCCACGATCAAAATTTTATAGGTATGGGGTTCTACTGCATATATTTGATTTGATGGGATGAACTCCCTTATATACAAACCTAGGATCCTTTTCTACTCTAGGCCACATGCAACCCATCGTAGATACATAGGATTTTGGTGTTAATATAGCCACATTGTTTCTATACACCCGTTGAGGCGGGGTGGGAAGGTACGTTCGTTCTTTTGGTTAACCTATCATATTACTTATTGCATAAGTATACCTTCATGGATTAACCACTCTATCTCGTTCTTCTTGTGGTGACACTCATTTTGTGGAGTGACTATTAAATTTATGGAACTCGCATTATTTCCCGCTACTACGGGCCTCCTTCTTTCGCTCATGATAGGTGGGAGGGGACCTTTAGTATAGGGCACGATCCTTGTTTGCTAGATAGATGGTTTCCGTGGCATGAGTTAATAAGGCATAGTTGGCGTACCTGGGTTTGAATTGGGAGCCATCACTAGGGAGCATTTTATGGTGCTCATAACAGCCATCCATGACAACTCTCTTCGTGCAAACTATTTTTTTTGCCTCGCTTGCTCTCCTCGTCGCTGTTGGACATGTCATCTTCTTCCTTCCTTGTAATATCGCTAGCTTTTTGGAAGAAGTCAATTAACAACAAGGCGGGTGGTTTTTGTATTTCCTTCCACATATTGGACTGATGTTTCACCCAGGAGTAAAGGGTGAATGATAGGCTATTCTTATCCACCCTTCTTGCATGGGTTGACTCGTTATTGAAGCATTTAACATCGGAGCAGAGCAACTTGGTCGGTCCCTATCGTATGTAGCATAATTCACAAGCTATCATGGTTTTGGTTCACAAGGCAACCAATACATAGCTAAGTCCAGGGTGGATATTACGGGAATGTGGATGCATGAACCAGCGCGAAGCTAGACTAGTTAAGGTGGAGTGGAATAAGGGACAATTTTCATTGCTGGAGAGCTAACTGGTTTGGGTGATGGAGTTAGAAGATGTGACATGGTTCGAAGGATCGACGCTTTCGTCTTATTTCTCAATGGGAGGTAAAGAATACCTCTAGTGTATATAAGTTCTCAATATCTCTGTAGAAAATGGCTCCTCATTCTCATCATCGAACTAGTCCTCACCTTCATTATTTCCAGTCAAGATTTTGAGCATATGTTGCGTAAGTGATGCCATTTCCTCTTTGAGGCTTGCTACTGCTTCCTACAGAAGGCGTGAGGTCCTTTCTTTGGAGGAGCTCCTCTTGTGCCTCATAGGGGATTGGGATCGGTGAAGTTGGTATGGAGACGATGAGTGACGATGGTGGACATGGCTAGGTGATTGGTTTCTTTTTACAAAAGGTGATCTGGAGTGATGACCCCACTTCTCATGAGAGTGTGGCCTTAAAAATTCTCATTAGGGTTAGTGACGAATGGAACATTATTTTGGCTCGTTATTTCTACCTCGTGGGTTGCTGTTTAGACAGTTGAAGCATAGGCCATGCCCCCCATCCGCTACCCAAAGTCGATTGGAGGCAGAAAGTTTTTTAGTAGTCCTCGGGTTAGGAAGGTTTTGGGCTTGGGAATGTTATGACCTCATTTTTGTCGTTAGTTTGAATGATGAACTTTTTGATTGGAATATATGTTTTAAGGATAAGAAAAGTGATGGACTTCAATAGCTTTCTGAGGGGGCTCTCCTTTTGGCACCAAAAGTTGACTAGATTTTAACTAACCTCAAAACTATGATTAGTGATAGATATTAGAAAATTTAATTCAATAATTCGTTGGTAAAAAATGTAAAATGTAGGGATAAAGAGGAGAACTATATCTAATGCTAGTAAAGTAGATAACACAAGATATAGAGTGCCTTTATCTTTGCAAAGACCTACGTCAACTGTTGTTACTAATTTTATTGCTATATGTTTCAGTTACAAAAGGATTATTACAAGGGGTTTGAGTTTAAAAATCTATTGCTTATTGACTAGTGAAAATAAATCCTTACACTTTACGTGGATCTCTATTTACAACCGTTGAGATTAGGCTTTGGAGGGATAAAATTGAAACTCCAGACCCTAGGTTTCCTCGTGACAATTGATGATGATATACAGTTCATATATGTTGGATCCGGGCCAACATGTGGGAGGTTAAATGAGTGAGTTTCAAAAAAAAATTGGAACTTATTGGGACTATGAATTCCAAATTAATTTAGATTTAGTCTACATAAATTTTAAATAAAATCCTTGTTTTATTTAATTGATTAATATAAAGGTTTTATTTGTTCATATATGTGATATATAATGTGTGCATGTGTATCAAATATACGTGTAAATGCATATGGACGTGCAATATATTATGTGTACATGGTTTAACATGCACGTATCTAAGTGCTGAGATTTACAGTGCAATGGACATATTAGTCCCGTCATATACGTATTGGCTGCCTAATGTTTGGTAATATCGGTATATAAAATATATGTATACACACACATATGAGTATAAAAGTAATTATATATATACATATGTTTATATGCAAAACAATTATATATAAATTTAAATATAAAACAATTTAAAATTCAAAATTTAAATCTTTAAGAAATATTCAAAATTGAATTAGATCTAGATTTAAAATATCGATTTAAAATTCAAATTCAAATTTAAATATTTTATAAATAAATTGTAACATAATATTTTTATAATGATATACAAAATATATTTTTTATTTGAAAATACATAAATAGATATATATATATATATTAAACTACATAAAATTCTAATTCATTTGTATATTTAAATAATAATGTATAATGAAACATAAATTAAAATTTATATTCGACTATATATTAGTTTTGACAAAATCATTTTTTTATAAATTAATCCATGTGGATTAAATGGAATGTTTTTTAGTTTTACAATTTCAATACGGAATATTTTTTAGCTTTCATACAATATTACTTTATAATATATATATATATATATATAATACATATATGTTTCTATTAAAAACTATAATTTAATACATTTTAATTAATTAATATTATTAAATATTTTGTTTTATATAGAATATTTATAAACTAAGTTATTTTTTTTTATTTCATACGCATGTGAAATAACATGCATAGAATTTATTAAAATAATTTACACACACACACAGATATATATATAACAATAGTTTGAAAATTCAATTTTAATTTTATATATAATTTAAAATCAATTTTAATTCGATTTTTTGAAAGTTATGGTCGAAGGCAAATATGATTATATATAAATAATTTTTTTTATATAGCATATTCATATGTAAATTAATGGCAAATACACATACGAATTCATGATTTAATTCTAACCTATCAATATACAATAGCATAAATGATTAAATATATAAAATTGATATAAATTAAATATTACCTCAATAGTAGCCTAGTTGTAACACCTTGAATGTTGAATCGAAAAAACTCCTAGAATCTAATCCTATCCTTCTAGAAATGCAAGTAACCAAAGAGATCTACACACCTTCTATTTTATTTTACTTGATCTTGAATTTGTTTTGAAAATTAAGGGTGAAAAAGGAAAAGAACTTGCGGCTAGGGGAGAGTATGAAGGCTAGAAAAAGTAAAATCTGAAATGAAGAGGGTGTAGGGTTTATATAAGAAAAGAAAGGAGGAAAATGGGATCTAGATCTCAACTTTTATCCTTTCTTTCTCCACCAATTCAAACCCACATATCAAAATATCACACCCTCCTAACCTCCTTTACATGGCCAACCATTCCTATAAGCTAACGGGCCCATACGATTTTTCAAACCAAATCAGTAATTGCATATTTTAAATCTTTAAATGTTCATCGATATCGTATATCAATACGTACATATGTAACTTTTATACACAAACTATTTTCAATACCAATTCGAATAAATCAAATAAATTTGTTATAATTAATATTTCATAAATATTAGTTAATTAAGTTAATTTATAACGACTATAATTAATTTAAATCAGGTGGTATTCATAGTATTCAACATTTTAGTTGTGTGAGTCATATGTAAAAAACAGTCAACGTATCGAACATTCATATATTAATATTTACACGTCATTTTATCTAGTGGTGTGATAGTTTAGCCAAATTTATTGCTTACACAATCTTGGTAAAAATAAAATTTTACTATTTTAAGTAATCTTCGATAGTAACAATTATTTACACCAATTCTCTTTGTCAAAACTAATCACGTTAGAATTTATGGAATTTGGTATTGGTCAAAATTCAATAACAACAATTATTATTAACCGAACTGATCTACCCAGAGGCTTTGACTTTGAGTTGAATATAGTTGACCATGATACTAACCTCATATAACGAGGAGATGAATACTCTATTGAATCGTGTTTAGCTTCTAGTGCTTCAACTCAGACCCAAATATAGTCGTTCGATAGACGCCATGCCATAATTTAACTATAATCAAAGTGGAGTGTCCATATTGAATTTCAACGATATTCTCAAGTTAACAAAACTGTGTATTATTATCGCTTCAATATTTTTCGTTCAACCTTAGTTATATCAACCAATAGAAAACTATTGAGTGAATATTCATTTCATAGTTATCCAATAACTATCAGTAATAAGTTCTTGGTGCCCCCCAACAATAATGAGTAATAAACTACCCAACATTTGGAGAGCATTACGTACTCTAGTGTCAATGGATGTATCATTATCCAGTCTCGGTACATCTTGACTAGGAATATTTAAAATGATACGTTTATTATATTGTGATACATTGATGATGATTACAATACATTATAACTATTATCACAAAACATACAATTTATGGATTTTCTATTAAATATACTTAAATTAAACAATTCATTTAACACATTATAACGAAGTATATGGTAGAAAAAAATATAACTATTGTTTTGAAAGAGATTTTATTAAAGAGTTAATAATTTACAATAGATTGCAGAATTTTTCATAGGGCATACCCATAACTCTATCAATCTCTTACTTACACTTAGGGAAAATTCTGGAATCTCAATCTCATCCCTTCCATCAGTTTGACAGGAACTGACTGAGCTAGTCCCTTCGTGAATAGATATGCTATGTTGTCATTTGCATCAACTCTTTAAATCTCGACCTCTTTCTTCACAAAAATTCTCAAATTACGCAGAACTTTCAATGAATGTGTCTCAATTTCTTGTGTGTTCTAGGCTCCTTTGCGATCTACATCGTCACATTGTTGTCACAAAATAATGTTATCGGATTCTCTGTGTCGAGAATCACTCCTAGCTCACTTATAAATTTGCGCACCCAAACCGCTTCCTTGGTTGCTTTATTGAGGGTGAGGTACTCGACCACTATCGTGGAATTGGATATCGTTTCCTATTTTGAACCTTTCTAACTAACGGCCCACTATTTAAAGCAAAGACGTAACCTGACACTGACTTAATTATTGTCGATATCACTCTAAAAGCTAGAGTCTGCATAGCCCTTAGAAGGAGGTCTCCATTCCCATGAATAAGGAATAACCTTAGTATTTCCTAAATACTTAAGTATACATTTTATAGCAGTCCAATGTTATTTTTCAGGATTAGACAGGTATCGACTTATGCATCCTAAAGCGTATGCCATATCCGATCTAATACATAACGTAGTGTAAATTATGGAACCGATTACCGATGCATACATTATCTTCTTCATACGCTCTTTGCCCTCATTAGTATAAGGAGCATCCTCTTGGAAATGATGATTCCAGATTGCGCCTGAACATTTCCTCTCTTGGAATTCTCCATATTGAACCTTTTTATTATAGTATCTTTGTATAGGGATTAGGATAACCCAATAGCCTTTTGATCTATCTCTATAGGTATTTATACCTAGTATATAGGCTATTTTTCCCAAGTCCTTCGTGAAGAAATACTTGAAAACCAAGATTTCATTGATTGCAATAACGAAACGTCATTACAAATCAACAACCGATCATCGACATATAAAATTAAGAAAACGTAGACACTTCCTTATTCCTTTTGGTATACACATGCTTCCTTTGTATTCTAATAAAAGCCAAACTGTTCGATTACTTTATCAAAATATTTATTCTAACTCCTTGAAGCTTATTTAAGTATATAATTGAATCCTAACAACTTGCAAGCCTAGCTCTCACTTCCACTGACCTCGAAACTCTCAGGTTGTGACATATAGAAGGTCTCTTATAAATCAGCTTTATAAAATACCATCTTTATGTCTATTGTCATATTTTGTAGTCATAAAGTGCAGCAATAACAAGATTATCCGAATGGACATAAGCATTGCTACGGGCAAAAAAGTTTCATCATAATCAACACCATAAATTTAACGAAATCCTTTTACAATTAGCCTCGCTTTATAAATCTCCACTTGTCCATCTACATTTAGCTTTTTCTTAAAAATCCATATGCAACCAATAGGTTTTATCCCTGGGGTATTTTAGCCTAAGTCCATACTTTATTTTCATAAACGAAATCCATTTCGGATGTCATTGCTCTAAGCCAAAGTGCATATTCTTTACTCTGCAACGCCTTTTGGAATGAGAAAGGATTGTCCTCATCTAAGATGTAGCCCTCCTTCTTGCCATCCACAAGAAAATTATAGTATCTCTCTGGTGGAAGAGATTTTCTATTAGGCCTAATAGGTTGAGTGTTTTCATATTCGGCTAAATTTGGTACTTCTACTGGTTTGGCTTCTGTGTTATTTTATTGGATCTCATCCAAGTCTACAACTTTGCTGTTAATTTCTTTTAACATAAACTTCTTTCCTAAAAAGATAGCATGCCAAGATATAATAACTTTTTGTTCATCAGTATTATAGAAATTATATTTTACTGAGTTTTTGGGATATCCAATAAATTTACACAATGCCGATATTGCCTTGAGTTTACTAGGACCTACATTCTTAACGTACATCGAACAACCCCAAATCATTAAATATTTGAGTAGGGATTTCTTCTCATACCACATCCCATATAGTTTCTAGCGCATTCTCCAAAAGGATAATGGTAACTCAGCTTTACTCATCATGGAACAAACCATATCTAGTAGGGTTTGATTCCTTCGCTCTGAAACACTATTGTGTCGTAGTGTATAGGGATGGAGTACGCTGAGAGATAATCCCATTATCTTTTAAGTATTGTTGAAGCTCTTGTCCAATATATTCACCTCCTCGGTCGAATTGAAGTATATTTATCTTATGCTTCATCTAATTTTCGACCTTATTTTTATGTTTAATTAATTTCTTACAGACATTAGATTTGTTCTTCATAAAATATACATATCCTATTCTTGAGAAATCATCTATAAAGGCTACAAAGTAAGAAGAAATATCTTTAGTAATTATAGGCATTGGGACACATACATCAGTATGTACTAGACCAAAGAGTTCATAAACTCTTTCATTGCTTCCACTAAAGGGGTGCTTGGTCATTTTCATTTGAGACATAACTCACATGTATCATGTTATTCAAAATTAAATAATGGTAGAAAACCTTCGGTTTCAATTTGTGTAGTAGTTTCTCACTTATATGACCTAGCCTACAATGCCAAAGATAGTTATTATTTATTTCAACATTAGAAGGATTATTCACAACACTTACGTAATTAGTATTAATCACATAAATGGCATTATCTAAAACACCATTAAAAATTTTTATTTCCAATCAACATAATGTTCATAACATTATTAACACGATGAAAATTATATCCATTCTCAAACAATCTAGATATAAATTATACCATGAATAAATATTTTTACATGATAGGAATTATTTAAAAATTAAACTAATCCATCTGACAAAGATAAGTGATAATTTCCAACTTCCGTTGCATCGACCAGAGATTCATCAGTAACTTGAAGTCTCATTTCTCACTTTACCACATGACGTATGTTCCTAAGTCCCTATAATAAAATACAGATGTCAGTTCCAGATCCAGTATCTAAAACCCAAGATAATTTATTGATTGCAAAATCTTAGTAAGATTTTTCATCTCATGACACTAATCTAATTATGAATTAATTATAGTGTTCAATGCTTCCATCAAAAAACTTAAGTAATATTAAATTCACCTTAAGAGTATTAATTATATTGCTGAATGCTAACACAATCAAGTAGTTGTGCTTTAACTATTTGTTGAAATGTCAAACCCAACTTATACCTAGTTCAAGTAAAACCAAACAAAATCAAACACTGAAAATAAGGAAATAAAGTGTAGAAAAATGTAAAGGACGGGAATTTATGTGATTTGGATTTTAAGGAATCACACGTCCACATGTCAATACTTTTCTTATATTCTTCTTGGTACAAGCAATTAATGGCAACAAGTAAAAGAATTTCAGTAATAAGCTCAGAGAAATTATAGAAAGGCCACTTTCTCTTCTACTGCGTTCCTTTACTTATAGTACCATAATATCACATGGATCACTGACGTTGTGCTCTTGCATTTCTTCTTAGCTGTCCGATCCTCCTACGTGACATTCATTGTGTAGCTTGTTGATTTTTATGTATATTGCTTATATGCTAGAGGAATGTGTGCAATTTCTTTAAGTAGAAAATTCGAAAGTAGGCAAAAATTTAGAATTTGATGTTAGGTAGAAAATTTGAATTCTTCCATGTGGGGATAAATCTTGAATTTGACCTGTGAGTTCTGCTTGGTTTGTAGGCTTTTAAAAACCCGCATATCTAACTGTTATTGCATGGTTAGCATACAACATTATAGTTGGTGATGGGTATTGCAATATTTCTATGGTCAACGTACAACATTATAGCAAGATGTTGGACATTGTTATGGTTTGGGTTGTTGTAACAATCCATTGTAAAGAAGCAACTAATTAATAATTAGACTAATAATTAATGTATTAAATGTGATTAGAATTAGTTAATATGATTTTGGAAATTTGATGAGAAATATTTTATTAAAACGATAAGAATTGAATATGAAAATAATAACAATTTAATAATCTATTTAATAATTCTGAAATATATAAATTTAAATTAATTAATTAGAATAAATGTTTAATTAAATTTGAGATTATTGAGATGATAAAATATATTTTATTAATAATGTTTCTAATTACTTAGTAAGTGAAATTTAAAAAAATTATTAAATAAATTATGGAAAACAATTTTTATGAAATAAATAGTAAAATAATTTATTAGTAAGAAATTTATTAGAGGATAATTGTTTTGAAATGGGCCTTAGAAATACAATTGTTTCATGAAGTAAAGAAGAGAAAAGAAAGAAAGAAGAAGAAAATGAATGAATCAAGGCCCAACTTGCTTAAGCCCAAACCAAACCCTAGGAGTTAAATTTTGTGACTCTTCCAATCTCCAAACTATTCCATTTCCTAATTCTTCATCCCCTTCTATAAATATGACACTTGCGTGACTTTAGAAATCAACATTTCCCCCAAACTCTATACCTCTCCAATAATGCAAATTAAGTCCAAAATAAAATCTCTAAATTCCTACAAATAAAACCATAGTCACTCGATAATCTCTACTCTAAATATCAAATAAGAAATCAAGTGTTTGTTCATCGATTTAAGGAGGACGCTATTTGCTGTGAAGCAAAGGAGAAGCAGGAAGTAGGTCACGAAGGAGATAGAGGTGCAATTGTGTTTCTTCGCATAAGGCGAGTATCTTTGCTCACTACTATGTTAATTCATGTTGATGAATACAAATCTAAAATGGTATATGATTATATACATCACCATTATCATTTTCCGGTAACATTCCATCATCCTCTGTATATTTAATTTTGATTGATATTTGGAAACTCGTATGATGTTTGGATATAGTGGAATCATTGGAATGGTGGAGTATGGTAGTACGTGGATGAAGGTTGAAGAGGTGGAGGAATAAGGGGAGAAGATGGTCAGAAGTGCGCCACAGGCATAAATATTCACGTGCCTGGTGCCTGACTGATCGACCGATCGACCACCCGGTTGCTTATTTCTATAAAAAAATTATAAAATAAAATTATATATATATATATATATAAATTTAGTGATATACATTAACATACTAATCTTATACTTAGTTAACATATAATTTAAGAAATTCGAATAATTTAATAAAGATATTTAATATTATTAATGATTAATAAATTTCTCTTATGGATTTATAAAGGAATTCTATGATATTCATATATTTATTTGAATATTATTTTATATGTAATATATATATATATAAATTACTTTGGTTATTATATATATGTTATCATTTTTATGTGATGAGGAATTTGAATAAACATATTAGTGATACATTTTTTATGGGACTTTCGGTAACACTTTCTAGAGACATAGATGTATTAAGTGTAGTTTATGGGCAATAAATAAATGGATTATTATGACACAATGGTTTGGGACACTGATGGGATAATTATTCGGTTATTCAGTGTAAGTAGATGACACTCGGTAGACGGGAATATGGATATGGTATATACTTATGTGAGGTGAAGCTCGATTTAGAGCAAGTTTATATGCTCGGTGTAAAGCAAGTTTAATGCTCGGTGTAGGGCAAGTTTATAGATGTTGAGTTATGAAGGTGTACCTATGTGTGTGTGTGTGTATTCATAGATATTATCGCTTGTCTATCATGAAGTGCTCCAGGATATGATTAAGAGTTAGAGGAAATCAGATTGGCCAGAGTCCACCCTGAGGGCCTGATCTTAGGGTCACGCCCCAGATCCGCGACACTTTATTTAGATGATGGATGGATGGCGGAGTAGCCTCTAGGATAGTGTAGCCTTAGCCCCATTTTGGTACCTAGGTTAGCAATCTGTTACCATAGGGGACTAATTCGGGATCATGACTATGAGTCCTTGCATTGATAGGCACATTAGGTGGATATTGTCATAATTACCAGGGAGGTAATTGAAGACTGTAGGAGTGGATCCGAGTGGTGTAGCCCAGGGCTCCTAGAGCAGGTGGGTAGTTGTTAGTCCCACTTCTGGTTCCACACTAAGTGGTAGATTAGTACATATTATCTATACTCTCACTTAAGTTTAGATTTGGGTGGTGTAACCCATTCATTATAAGACAACTCTGCTACAGACCTCATGTCTTTCATACAGTCGATACCGGTCACCACTAGATTTGAGTTATATATATGTATTTGTGATAAGATTGTTTGATATATGTTACTCTTGATTATATGGTATATTCAGAGTATTAACCTTTACATATCCATAGACTATATTTATGCTATTTTCACATATCACATCTCTAATATATTTAGGCCAAGTCCGACCCATGTGTTATTTATAATACTCGGGTCAGTTCGAGAAATTTTAGGTGCAGGTACCCAGTGATGTCAGAGCATTATAGACCTTTTGGGGAGGCTAGTAGTAGTTATAAGATGATGCAATCCCTATACATTTTTGTAGCCTCATTGATGTACTAGTAGTTGTATCTACTGATGTATTGTATAATGGGCTAGAGAATATCATTTTGTAGCCCTAGACTATGTATTATGTAATATATTATATTATATCTGTTAGGTTGTGACTTTGTGTACTCTGATCTTATCCTGTGAATATGTATTGTTCTGTCCCAGCAGCACACGTGTTTATTGATTTGTACTAAAACCATGTACATCTGTGGTAAGTATTATATGGTATATGATATGTACCGGTGTTAGTCCAAGGGAATATACACGGGTGTGCCCAATATCGCCTCATTCTTCATGTTATATAATAGTATTATATAGTAATACTCTTAGATAACATGAGTATAGAGGTGGGGGTGGTAACAAATTGGTATAGTTGAGGCTTTCTTTTGATGGTAGCGGTGCAATCTTCTTTGAGGTGGCGACGCAGTTATCTTGAGGTGGGGATGCGGTTTGTCTTGAGGTGGCGGTGCAATTTGTCTTGAGGTGGGGGGTAGAGTGTGTAGCTATCTTTGATGTTATTTCCAAGCATGGTATAGATATCATCAATGCACTTCTCAAAAATGAACAGAGGGTTGTGTATGGACTGAGTAAGACATTGGGGAAGGCTTTGCTTCCACAGCTTGAGTTTACAATTGAGAAGCTGGTTTATACTACATTGAGGCTTGTGGAGGTAAAAAGAGGGAGTGGTGATGAAGCACAGAAGAGTAAGGTCAACTTTGTTTGGAAATGAAAATTCCCATTCAAGAAATGAATGCCTTATTCTAGGACAAGAAGCTAGCTCGAGACAAGGCACATTTCATGCAAGAGAAAGGTGCTACTCAAGCTGTCTACTATAATTATGGCACAGTATAAGGATAGCGGTGCAGTCTATTTTGAGGTGATGTTGCAGTCCGATTTGGAGTGGCGGCGCGGCCTGTTATATCACGACGCCATTTCCATGATTTTATAGTTATGATTTATCTGAAGTTTCGCTTAAGTTTCGTTTATGCATCTTACTCGGCTAGGTTGGTGGAATTTGCTACTACCATAGGTTATCCTCTTGATTAGGGTTTGTCTTTTTATGCACAATCAGTTAATTTGCTGCTTTATGATTGCATGGCTTATAGGCTTGTTCCTTGTTGTTTGCGTTTGCAGAGTCAAAGGAGTTTAGTTTATGAAGGTAGCACGACTTATTCTAAATTTTGGTAATGGATTTAACTTATGGACTGGTATGTAGTTTTCCCTGTTGATTCATGTTGATCTTCATAGTATACTCGATTCGACATTGATGTTGCTGCAGCTAATTCTGTATGAACTACGAGCTATTCAGTTGTATCGAATATAGTTTACTGGGCTTCGTACGTGTTATCTGGTGCAGTTCCCTTTTAATGAAGACGTGACCCATCTTGTCTTCCCATTTGCTTACGCAGTTTACTGGATTTATGCACCTGAACCCAAATTTGCACAGCATATATTTATAGGAGAAAAATAGGTGTAATACTTGCCCCTTAAGTATGTGCTAATGTATATTGGGGCGGACTGTCATATTTATACCCAGTTTTTCAAGTTGTTCAATCAATTATTTCATATTTGATTCACCTTATACCTGCCTTATTGTGAATGGCTACTTGCTTTGAGCATTTTCAGATGAATCGATTCTTATTCCAATAAATCCACTTTGTTGTTGTCATCATTTATATCCAAATGTTATTGATTTTCATGTCCTTTGAATCCTAGGATTGATATTCTTTTAACAAAACTATATATGTGTTCTCTTTACCTGCCCATTCTTCTTTTACTCATTTCAAAGATTATATTCCCATATGTCTTAGTTTATCCTCTTCATATTGTCTTCTTGCTTATAAATTGTCCTAAAATATAAGTTGAATTCTCGCCTATTTTACTTATACCCACTTTTTGTTTCTTTCTTTTTATATAAATCCAGATTCATATTCGTGCCTTTAAATTATTTGGTAAAATGTTTATATGAGTTGTTCAATTAATTTTCTAATAGGATGATTACATTTTTTGATCCATTCTTGAATTAGACTGATTTCTTTACAAGTTTGTTGATTTTTTTTTCACTTTGGATGTTGATCTTGAAAATGTCTTCCCTTTGTACTTCATTTTCTCTTTTAAATGTTCATAACTATTGATGATCTTCCCAGTACTTCTGGTTGGAATTCAGTCCCTTTCATTGAATTGACTTCAACCATTTGTGAAAAAGGCTGAACTAAAGGGATTTTAAACCATTTAGGGATTAGGGATTATGCATTTAGGGTTCCTACCCCTTTTGGCGGCAGATACCCCTTCATGGTGCATTCATTTACCCCGGAAAGGTTCCTTTCTTTAACATTTGAAAACATTAGAATGAACTTTATCTTTCACTTCACCTTATCATCAAGGAGTGGTTGGCCGCTGTGAATTTGTCATTGTCTCCCATTTTCGACTTTCTTTTAACATTTACTTATATTCTATATGCTGAAAACTTAACCGTACTTACTTGCCAAGAATTGCTTTTCCTATATTTGGTTCACAAAAGTAGTGCTAAAGACAGTGATGGGTTTCATTACGGTCAAGCTATGAAATCTATTTTCTCGGTTTCTCCTCGTAAAACTTAGAAATGGGCTGACCAATTATTTGTGTTTCTAATCGAGATGGCTTCATTCCTTCCTTCCACTCTCCTGGTATCATCTCCTTTTTCCTCCCTCTTTTTAGTTAAATGCCACGCCTTCTCCAACGTTGATTGGAAATTGTTTTGTTACACAGAGCGAATGCGCTTAGGCTTGACAAAGATACTTGCAAGGTCTATAATATTTTTACTGAATCTTTGTTGTGCAAGGCATGGCTACTTATGCCAACATCATCATTTTTCGCATTTGGTGTTCGTTTTGGTTTTTAATACCTTTGCACCATAAGGTATACTTGTTGGTATATGAGCATATTATTATGTATGTTTTGTGATATGTGCATATATTCATATATGTCCGAGCAATGGTCGATTCATATTTTAACTATTACTCATTTGTTATCACATGTGTCCTTAGATACATTGTTATTTGAATTGCCTAGGCATGATGTCTAAGATACTTGATGCTTCTAAGCCAAGGAGGACTAGCGATAAGTATAAAAGGAAAGGGAATGATCTTATTGTGCATGATATTGGGAGTGGATCACCCAGAGTTGATCTTCCTCCCCCTCCTCCTCCTCGTGTGTCTTCTACCACTTCTACTAATACATATGTGCCTCCCTTCATTATTCTTTTAATTTCTCACTACTTCTTACTTCTGCTAGAAATGTTGTTTCTTCCACTTTAGCTGAGAAATTGGGTCGTCTCATGATTGATGATGTGTCGGTTCTTACTTCTGCCTCCTCAATCTTCAATTCTTCTCTAGGCTTTAGGACCACCTGCTGTGGAGGTCTTCCAATATCTCCATAGTAGCTTGCCCGTATACTTATTTTGGAATTAGTGGAATTATCAAGAATTTTTTATGTGGTGTTTATTATGTATATAATTTTTATTAAAATCTTCACCAGGATATGCTTTGGCCATGAAGTTACACTATCAAGGGGAAAATTCCGAGCCTACATTAGTTAGTGCACCGACTGAAGTTAAGAAGCTATAAGAGGACATTGAGGATAGAAACCAAGAGAGTATGATTATAGGAAGCAGCTGGAGGAGCTCAATGAAAAGTTTAAAGAAAAGGAGTCGTATGCTATGAAGGTAGAGGATGCGCTTATGAAAAAAGAAGAGAAAATTGCAAAGTCGACTCAGGGAGTGAAAAGGAAGAAAAAGAAACTATCTAAATTGAAAAAAGATGCTGAATCCATTACTTTCAATGTACTTTATCAGATTTATGTGTAGGTCAAGAGATAATTTTTTGTGAAACGCCTTAATGATCCTGATGCAGAAGTGATTTTATAATTTTGCATGATTTCAAACTTATTATGTCTACTCAAGGGCATTACTGCACCTCATGGGTTAAGGAATTCAGTGGAGTTGCTGCTTTCCCCTCAGCCTCTATACAGGTGTTATCGAACAATTATGATTTTGAGGATACTTATCTTGCTGATTCTGATCAGATCACCGTGGCTTTTCATTCTGATTAACTAACTCTTTGAACCTTGGGCCTATATTTTTTTAGCTGTTTCCTAGGTTTCGTGAAATTCATAATAATATTTTGGACATGACCACATCTTTAACTGCTGTTGTGATTGTGTTTTTTTGTGAACACCCTTGTAATTAATGAATGGAATTGGATTCTATATGTCTGATCTCAGTTCTGTCATTGGGCTTTATTATAAGTACTAGTTATTGATGTTCTTATTAGATGCAGCAGTATGTTTCAACTAATACACTTTTCCTTTTAAGTAGCAATTGCAAGTGTTGATAAACCTCTTTTATTATAGCCATTCAAAGAAGATAGTCTAGTTTAATATTTAAATGTGTGTGTCAAAAGTTTGGGGAAATAAGCTGCGAAGAGATTATCAAGAAGAACCGCTTTTGTACTTAGGATGGAAGATGAGCTGGAAAAGACAATTACATAACTAAAGAGTGGATCTCAAGGGATCTTGTTTTGGATTACGCAAGTTATCCATGAGAGGGACATGCTTTATGATTTTGCACTAAAGAAGTAGGAGCCTTCTTTAGGGGATGAACTACTATCTTTAGTACATCCTCGTTAATTATGGTTTAAAAATAGACTTAGCCGTAGGTGGTTAGGATAATGTGCATGATATGTATTGTATGACATTGTGTAGTTAAATAAAAACATCTTTGTTTGTTCATGCATTCTCTTTTTTTAAATACTTTATCTTTTGTGTGATGCGCAGTTTGGCATTCCACCAATAGCTGACCTAACCCCAATTAGCATTTCCAAGGTGCGTGGAAATGTTGGCGTGCGTTGAAGCTTTTGGAGGACAATTCTCTCAAACTTGTTATGGAAAGGATGGAAATCATTGTACGAAATCTAAAAAATGAGCTAGATGAGAAAAAAAAGGCTTTACATGGGCAGATTATTAAGCAATAAACCGACCTTGATACCATAAAGAAAAAGTTAAAAAGTCTTAAAGCTTAATTAAAAGCCTCGTGGGAGAAGGTGGTGGATTTGGAGAAATTACTAAAAGATGCTAAGGGGTTGTACACTGTTTCATATGAAGGCGAGATCAAGAAACTCTAAAAAAAACTATTGAAGAGCTACCCCAGCAAGTTTCTCATTAGCCAGTTAAAGAAGATAACCTACCAATTGATTTGGGTCCTCCTAAGGCATCTTCCTCTGGGGCAGTTCTAGCTCCTTCTCTAGGTCTGGACAACGAAGCGGCCTTATAATGGAAAAGAGAAGTAACAGCTTATTACCAAAAGAAATTTAACGAGTTAAAGGTTGTCTACAAAAAGAGGTTGGAAGGTTCTAAGAAAAAGACGAAGGTAGAGGGGTGTTTATCTATTTACAAATTTTTGATGATCTAGAATGTGTGCGGCGCGTAGTTATTGAATATGTCAATAAGCTTAAAGATCAGGTATTTGGATCTGTTCTGGTTACATAGTTTTAGTTTATCTTCTTCACATTTGCATCCTTTTGACTCCAGTCATTCATGAATCCGCATAGTTCGATTTTGCTGGGAAGCTCCGACAAGAGAATGTTAGGCGTGTTATGGACGATATAGCTAATCAACGCGCCATTGATGTGTTTAGTTATTTATCAGCAAAGCTAGACTTAAGCTTCCTTTGTAATCACAATGATTATGTTTTCAAAAGGCAAGACTAAGGGAATCCTTGGGCCGGTGCTAACTACGACCCAAAGCTCTATGCTATTACTATGCCTCAGTGCTCCTTGATTGTTTTAACTAAGATACCTCTGCCTCTTACTGCTCGAGCTCCTAGCAGAAAAGAAGGTTTTTATCCTCAGAGGATTCAGGGTCTGATTAGGGTGTATTTTAGCATCTTCGTGGGTCTTTTCTAACAATATGTATATTGCTTATATACATATAGCATTTTATGATGATTTGTAATGAAATTTAGAAAGACAATATAAAGTTGTATGTTTACCTCTTTGAGCTTTGTGTGGACTCTTGATCGTTTCCTTAACTCGAACTACATAAACCCCTTTTCTTTCCTTTGTAGCAACTCTTAACTCCGAATGTGCAACTTCTGAGCTTTGTGTTAGCTCTTTACTTTTTTGTCATGCACTTCGCATAATCTGCCTCGCTTGGGGTGTAGATTATTGTGTTTTGATAGTGAAGTCAAATTGCATGTTTTTACAACCCCTTGTTCATGCATATGATTTTTTGTTCTAGTTCAGGCAGTTGAATATCCTTACCTCTAGGGAAGTTTCTTGGCTGAAAAATTAAGTTATGTTATTGCAATTCTTGTTTGGTTTGCATGCATGTAAGATAAATAAGTAGATTGTTATACTAGTTCAGGCCGTCTAATATCCTTACATCCAATTTGTTATTTTTATTAATCTCTTTTTTAGTCATAACTTTGTACACTGCACTTTGCTACAAGAAAAGAAATATTGAACAAAGTATGGTCGGAGGTGTTCTAAATTCCATGTCCTTGGGACCCTGGGATAAGTTGTCCATCAGGCTTAGAGAGGTGGTATGTTCCATTTGAAAATGCTTCAGCAACTACCAATGGTCCCTCCCAATTTGGTCCAAGTGATCCCTTTATTGGATCTTTTGTTTCGGCCATCACCTTTCTTAGAACTAGATCTCCTTTGTGGAACTTCCTTTCATTGAGTCATGCATTATAACTTCTCACCATTCTTTGCCAATAGACTTCAGACCTAAGTTTTGCTTCTTCTCTTAAGTCTTATATGAGATCTAATGCAGCTTCTTTATGGTGCGAGTTTTGTTCAACTATGTATCATAACCATCAATGTGATGGTACGTCTGCTTCAACTGGAAGCACAACTTTCATAGCCATATGTTAGGTAGAATGGGTTATGAACCTTAGGTGAACTGTGGGTGTTATATATGCCTATAGAGCCTGGGTAGTTCCTCTGCCATTTCCCTTTGGCTTTCACGGGTCACTTTTTGAGTAACTTCTTTATTGTTTTGTTTGCTTCTTTAACCTACTTGTTTGCATATAGGTGGGTTGTTGAGGAGAAATGATTAATTATGCCATTTTTTTTACAAAGGTCAGAGAATTCTTTACTTTCAAACTGTATACCATTGTCAGAGATTATCTTGTGTGGGATCTCAAATAAAGTGTTGATATTCCTAACCATAAACTTGGATATCTTTTTGGAAGTTATCATTGCAAGCAGTTTGGCTTCCACCCACTTGGTAAAATAATCTACTGCTAATACTGCATACCCTACCCCCTTGGATATCGAGTGTGGGCCTACCAATTAAATTCTCTAAATATTGAACAATTATGGGCTGGTCATGGGAACAAGCTCATGTGACAACAATCTTGGGATAATAGTGAATCTTTGACACCTATCACATCTACAAACGAACTCATGCGCATCAGTTAGCAAAGTTGGCCCAATGTAACCTTATCTTAATATTTTCTTAGCTAACTTTGTTCCTCCTAAATGATCTATGTACTATCCTTCATGAACTTCTCTGATGACTCTAGTTCCTTCCTCTTTGGTGACACATCTTCAATAAGGGGTTAAGTAGCCCCTTTTTTAGAGTATCACATAAAAAGTGAAATATGGAGCTTAATATCTATTCTTTCCAACTAAATTTTCGACTATTGGTAAGGTTCCTTCCAATAACAAACGTTTGATAGGGGTCATCGAGGACTCCGCTTTTCTTGATGCATTGTTGGCGGGGCATAGTTATTTTGAATCTTATTTATCTCGTCTTGATTTCTCACCTTTTGACCCCTTGCTCCCTGAGCTCACGTTAGCATTGGAACCTGATTTGTTTTAGAAATGCTAGGTTCGATTAAGTGCCTCATAGGAACCGACTTCATTTCCTATGCAAACTTGGTACTTGCTAGCTTGGCTAGGGAATCCGCAGAGAAATTTTCCTCCTTGGGAATCTTCTCTATACCAAATTGTTAAAATTGAGCCAATGGCTCTTTGGACGGTTCCACATACTTGGCTAGAGTTGGTTCTTTTGTTTGATAATTTCCCTGCACCTGATTTACGTCAAGCTGTGAATCACTATGGACTTTAATATGGGTTACCTTCATTACCTCTGCCATATTGAGACCAGCAATGAGTGCCTTGTATTCTGATACGTTATTTGTTGCCTTGAATCCAAGCCAAACTACAACATATTATTTCTGCCAATTTAAGGTGATAAGCACATGTCTGATCCCTTCTCCTTTGTTCATTTGACATGCCATCAACATTGAGTTGCGATAACTAAGGAGGTTCTTCCATTTCCTCACTTTATGGTGTTGTTGATGTTGTGCATTCCATAAAGAAATCGGGTAGGGCCTGACCTTTGAATGCATTGCGAGGACAGTAGGAGATGTCATACTGACTAAGTTCGATGACCCACTTTAAGAGATAATCGTATGTTTCTGGTTTTTGCAGTATATTCTTTACCGGTTTCTCCATCGATACTTTGATGGAATGTGCTTGGAAATATGGTCGTAGCTTTCTAGCTGTGAGCAATAAGTTATTGGCTAACTTTTCTATCATAGAGTAGTTTAATTCAGCTTTAGTGAAACACTTATTGGTGAAATAAATTTCCTTTTATACATCTTCTTCTTCCCATACTACCGGTGCACTTATAGCTTGATTTTTCACAGCTAAGTATACAAATAGATCCTCACCTAGGACTGGCTTTGAAAGTATAGGTGGATTGGTTAAGTGTTCCTTTAGCACTTTGAATGCTGCTTTGCACTCTTTCTTCCATTCAAAGCTCATGCCCTTCTTGATTTCATAAAAGAAAGGAATGCATTTGTTGTGGCCTTAGAAATGAACCTGCTCAAGGTTGTCACTTTCCCATTCAGGCTCATTACAACTTTGGGTTTTTTCAATATTTCCATCTTCCTTATGGATTTAATTTTCTCTAGATAAGCCTTTATTCCCCTTGCACTCACAATCTATCCTAGAAATTTCTTCAACTGAATTGAAAAGGACACTTTAATGGGTTCAGTTTAATTCCAAACTGCCTTAGGGTGGTGAACGTTTCTTCCAAATCCTACACATGATTAGAAGCTGCTTTGGATTTTACCAACATGTCATCAACATAAACTTTAACGATCTCTCCAATTTGATCTTCGGACATTATATTAACTAGCCTTTGATATGTTTCACCTACGCCCTTTAATCCAAATGGCATAACTTTGTAGCAGTATAATTCCTTATTGGCAATGAAGCTCGTATGCTCTTGATCTGGCTTGAACATGACTGTCTGGTTGTGTCCTGAATGCACATCCATGAATGTCAGCAGTTCATGCCCACTAGTTGCATCAACCAAATGATCGACTCTATTTAAGGGGAAACTGTCCTTGGGGCATGCTTTTTTAGGTTAGTGAAATCTATGATGGTTCTCCACTTTTCATTTGATTTCTTTACTAGAACAGGGTTATCTACTCACTTTGGGTATTATACTTCTGGGAAGAATCCATTCTCTTTCAACCTTTTAACCTCTTCATAAAGAGCATTTTACCTCTCCTGATCCAAGGTGCATTGTTTTTGCCCCATGGGGTGTGCATCGAGATCAATGTTGAGAGCATGACATATTATATCTAGATCAATTCCCTTAATATATGAGTGAGTCTAGGCAAAAATGTTGTGGGACCTCTTTACGAAATCAATCAACTCTAAACGCGGTTCACTATTTAGGTTTTTTCCCAATTTTCATAATCTTAGTAGGATCTAAGGGATCTATTTGTTCATCTTCCAAGTCATCCACTGGTTTTAGATCTTTCTCTTTCATTCTTTGCCATGGATCCACTTCATCCTCTACTTTATGCGGCCTTGATGGTACTATGTTTTCCTGACCCGTGGGTGCATTACAAAGATATTATGAAAATACTGAGTTGTACACATCCATCCATATCATGTGCAGGTATTCCCTAGCTAACAACTGCTCTCCTCTCACACTTCCTACTCTTGCGAAGGTATGAAATTCCATGAGCAAGCCTTTATGGAAGATAACTACCCCCAAGCTCTATCAATGCAGGCCTTCTCTAGAAAGTGTTGTATGGGGACTGTTGATTTGTAACCAGAAAACTCACATGGAAGGATTTGTGTAGTGGTGATGCTCTTGCGGTAATGAGTTGTGTCACTCCTACTGGAATAATTGCTGTATTATTGAAACCATATATAGGTTCTATACTTGGTTTTTAGACTTTGACTGCAAGCCCCATCTTGTCGTATATAGCATTAAATATGACATTCATATAACTTCCTAGATCAACAATTTTTTTTCATAATGTAGTTTGCGATCCGCGTAGTTACTATCAAAGGATCCAAATGTAGGAAAATGATTTTTTTGAATCCGATGAAGTAAACATGATGTCTGGCATATGCTTCTGTTTGATATGGAATAAGGTTATGTGCTCAGTGCGGGCTTCTTGGGTGTATTTTTCCAGCACTTTCTTGCTCTTACCTATAAGGTGGGGTCTCCTTGAATGAAAGCGATAAGAGTATTAGGATTCCCCACTAAACCTTCATGAGGATCCCGTGATTGATTCGACGTTGGAGTAATCACATTATTTTTTTGATAAGTGCCTAAATATCACTTTTGTATTAACCTTTCAATTTCAATTTTCAAGTGGTGATAGTTGTTAGTGTAGTGGCCATTCACCCTATGGAACCTGCATTATGCACCATCTTTATTTGGAACCTTGTAAGCTAATTTTGTTATGGTGATTTCATAAATCTGTCCTGGAGTATGTGTCAATAGAATTTTTTTGTATAATTAAACTGTCTTTGCCTTTTTCCGGGCGGGTTGTTGTAATTTTCTACCCCCCGCTTCATCTCATCTTGAGCTGGAGAAACTCTTTCTGTAGATATCCCTCCAACTTCTCTTGCCTCCTCGGTACATATATATATCCACTAGCTCTTTCGTAAAAGAAAATCTTGACCCACATATCTGTGTCCTTTTTCCCTCCTACATGAGCCCTTATAAGCAATGCCTCCTCAATAGTCACTTTATTCTCATCACTTATGACTTAAACCATTTGATGTAAATGCATAAGCTTTCATTATCCCTTCTTCCCTCCTTGTTATTTTCCCACATAGTCCAACTAATTGCGCTGCACGAGCATTAAGTTCCCGTATCTCCTCATCCTTAGTACTCATTCATGATGAGTCAACTCTATAGACCGAAGTGGCCTAATAAGTATCTTGCACAGCATGGTTACTGCAATTTTCGAACAAAAAAGGGGTTCATATTAGCTAGCTAAGTTTTTATGTTTGGGTTTACTTGGGCCTTGTTTTTAGCCCTTGATCCTAAGCTTAACAATCTAGCATCACCGTTCTTATTAACGAGATTGTCACATTTGTCCCTTGCTTGCACTTGTTGCATAACAGAAGAACGATAACGATGAGCTATGGAGCTATGGGAATTTGATGGCTTGGGTAGGGGATTTTGGAACACCAGCCTCTTAATCCAACTACCATTGATTGGGGTTACAAATGCATTGCAGGCCTCATGTATAGGGTCAGTAGCTATTTATTGTGGTGGGCAGATTAGTTTGGATGAGGAAGTGAAACGGCTATTACCATTTTTGCTGCTAATTGGTCAAATTCTTATAGGGGAGTAGTTGAAGAATTTACTGGTTGCATTGTCCAAATTTTTGGGAAGTTGCAAAAATCAAAGATGATGGTATTTGAGTAAAAATTGCTAGGGCTGGGCCCTCCTTTTGGTGCTAAAATATTAGTGAGATTTTCATCTCACAACGCCAATCTAATTATGAAGCAATTACTATGTTGAATGCTTATGTAATTGAGAATTAACAAACTTAAGTAAAATTAAATTCGCCTTAATAGTAGTAATTATGTTGTCGAATGCTAACATAATCAACTAGTTGCACTTTAATTATTTGTTAAAATGTCAAACCCAACTTATATCTAATTCAAGTAAAATCAAACAAAATCTAATACTGAAAACAAGGAAATAAAGTGCAAAAAAAGGAAATGGATATAGGAATTTACATGGTTTAGATTTTGAGGGAATCTATGTCCACAGGTTAATGCTTTTCTTATATTCTTCTTGGTATACGCTATTAATGGCAGTAAATACAAGAATTTCAATATTAAGTTTAGAGAAATTAACGACAAATTTCTTTCTTTGCTACAATATTCCTTCATTTATAGTACCATGACATCACACGGATCACTCACGCCGTTCTCTTACATTTCTTCCCAACCATAGGACCCTTCCACGTGTCGCTCATTGCATGGCTTGCTGATTTGTGCACGGATTGCTTACGTAGTTAAAGGCATGTGCAATTTCTTTAGGCGGGAAAATTTGGCTATGGGTGGGAATTGAATTTGATGTTAGGCAGGAAATTTGAATTATACCTTGTGAAGATAACTCTTGAATTTGACTGGGGAGTTGTGATTGGTTTGTAGGATTTTTAACATCCACTTATCCGACTATTAATGCGTGGTTAGCATACAACATTGTAGTTGGTGCTAGGTATTACTATACTATTTTGGTTAGCACACAGCATTGTAGTTGGTGCTGTTTATTATTGTATTATTGTGGTTTGGGTTTAAGTTGAGGCTTGCTTTTGATGGTTGTGGAGCAATCTGCTTCGAGTGGCGGTATTTTTTTTAAGGTGGCACATTTGTCTTGAGGTGGGGGTGTAGTTTGTCTTGAGGCGGCAGCGCTCTTTGTCTTTAGGTGGGGGCAGCGTGTGTACTCCCTTTGAGGTTCTTTCCAAGTATGGCATAGATCTCATCAATGCTCTCCTAAAAAAGGGTCAGAAGTTTGTGTATAGACTGAGTAAGACGTTAAGGAAGGCTTTGCTTCCACAGCTTGAGTTTACAATAGAGATGCTTGTTCATACCGCTTTAAGGCTTAAGGAAGCTGAAAGAGAGAATGGCGATAGAGCACAGGAGGGTAAGGCCAACTTTGGTCAAAAACAAGAATTCCCATTCAAGAAACAAAGGCCTGGATTCCAAAACAAGATGCCAGCTTAAGGTAAGGGCACAATTCACCCAAGAGAAAAATGCTACTCAGGTTGTCTGCTACAATTATGGCATAGTTAGTGATGCGATGCAGTCTATTTTTGGGTGGCGATGCAATTCTATTTGGATTGGCGACTCAGCCTATTATATCATGGCGTAGTTTCCACGATTGGTATAGTTATGATTCATGCAAAGTTTTGCTTCAGTTTTACTTTCACATCTTACTAAGCTAGGTTTATGGAATTTATTGCTACCATGTTGGGTTAGCCTCCTACTTTGGGTTTATCTGTGCGCGTGTGCAGTTTGTAGATTTGCTTCTTTATGATAGTATGGCTTTTAGGCTTATTCCTTGTTGTTTGCATTTGTTGAGTCAACGCAGTTTAGTTTATGAAGGTGACATAACTTATTTTAACTTTTGGTAATAGATTTGACTTCTGGACCAATGTGTAGTTTTCTCTGTTGATTCATGTTGATCTTCATAGTATATTCGATTTGACATCTATGCTACGCTGCTAGTTGCATATGAACTATAAGTTGTTCAGTTGCGTCAAACATAGTTTACTGGGCTTCGTACATGTTATCTTATTCAGTTCCCTTTTAATGAACACGTGGCTATCTCATCTTCCCATTGGACTACATAGTATAATGGCTTTATGCACCTGAACCTGAATCTGCAAAGCATATATTTATAGGAGGAAAATATGTGCAACATAAACCAATTTTGAATCATAAATATACCTGTATGAGCAGTAGAATTATTCTATTTCTTCTCTTTAACAATCTCAAAGTACTCTAGATAGTTCCTTTTCTAATGACCCTTCTTGTGACACTGATGACACTCGCCCTTATTAGTTGGAGCAATCTTCTTATTCTTCTTATTAACCGTTGTCTACTTCTTTGAACCGTTCAAAGATTATGCCTTTGCCTTAATTGTGAGCACCATGCCCAGATTCTTAGATTAAGACTCGGCTGACCTCAACATATTGATCAGCTTTCAAGGCTTACATTCAGCCGGTTCATATTATAGTTTAATACGAACATCTCAAACCGTAGAGTAAGAGATCCCTAGAATCAAGTCCATTTGTAGCTCGTTGCCTATTGTAACATCCAATTGAGTAAGTCTATCAATATAGCCTTTCATCATTAGGACTTAATCATCTACTTTCATGCCCTTTGTCATCTTCATATTAACTAGTTTCTTTATAAGTTCATACGTTAAGGAACAAGATTGTTTCCAAATAAAGCTTTGAGATTATCGAAGATTTGACGGACATTTCTGTTTTCGTACTATCTGTGCAATGGTTTTTCTAACGTAGACAACACATAAACTTGGGATATCTATATATCTATAGCCTATTTGGTATAGGTTAAAATTAGTTCAGGGTTAGAATTATCAACGGGTTTTCCCTTGGAGGTTCAATCGTCGACGACCATAGACGTTCATACATTAGAGCTATCTTAATTGCCCTTAACTATTCTATGTAGTTAGGCCCGATGAGTTTGTCATTTTTAGAAAACAACTTTGTTATTGAAATTTTATACATATTTAATATAGTAGATTAGGACATTAATTCATTATAGATGTTCTAAGAATATTAGTGAGGTTAAACATTACATTTTATTTTACCGATAAGCTCCCACTAGACTTTTATGTTTCTCAAAACCCTAAAGACAAAACATAGACATCTTCTAACTTCTCTAATGGGTATTAGGGCTCGTTTATCTTGAGATCCTGACATTGAGTTTGCTCAACAAATTATAGGCCCACAAACAATGGATAACGCTTTATCAGTTGTATCACATACAACTCCTATATGGTGGTCTTCGTCCTAATTTCATTTCGACCTTGAGTTTTCTTAACAAATCGGTAGAAATTATTCACTTGCACCTATAATTTCGTATTGGCCTAAGTATAGTATGTGTACATTGAGTTTGCTCAACAAATACATATAGATATCTTACCTCATCTAGTCTATATATTAATAATACTACACATAACATCCCTAGCTTGAGTTTGGTCAGCAACTAGAGAGTATGCAAGTAATTTATTAATATATAAATGGTATATGACAACATTTATATTAAAGATTCATAATCTATAATATATTTAAGTGGTTGACATAAACTTATCCAATTATGTATTTCTTATGAAATACCCTCGTGATTCAAGTATCAAGCATGTCTGAAATCTTGGTATACGTACTATACATATGTATTTATTCCTTCATCCAATTAGGGTTTCTTATTACTCCATATTTTATTATACATTCATGTTATATAAGTCTCAATTGTTGTACAACATTTTATAATTTAATTAACTTATATAATAATCTTATGTATAATATTATTTTATTTTATTAATTAAATCTTATTTAATTAATTTAATTAATTGATTAATTAACATTTTAATTATTTTTATTTTATTCAGGTAAACATTTAAATTGAATATATATACGATAACTTTTATAGTTAAACACATATATCTTAATATACATGTATTATATTATTTACCAATTAACATTTAATTAATTTATTTAATTAAAAAAAATTAATTCATTATAATTTATTTCGAAAAGTATACATACATACATCCCTTTAACATTTTAAGATAATGTAACTATAACGACCCAGAATTTTAGTTATTTGAAATTAGAATATTTAATTAATTTTAAATATTGAAAAGTTAATTTTGTAGGTTAAATAACTTAAATTCCAAATATAGCGATTTATTGGGTAGTTTAATTGTTGAATTTAATAATTGAAATCGTTTAAATAATTGAATCTTAGATTTTTATTTGGATAAAAATAATTTAAAAAGCTTATTTAATCACCATGTAACAAGAATGAAGGTGATAAAACTTTTAAATTAGATTTATAAGTGATTTACTCGATTTTGAAAATAACTCGTTTTAATTAACATATAAAAATAGCCTTCCAGGGCACAGTCTCAGATTTTGACGAAACTAGTGTCATTAGGTCCGTAATAATGAATTATAATACGACGTCAAGTTTTGTAATGATTAGACGTATTGTTTGGTTATGCGAGATGGAAACGCGTTGAAATTAATATCGGGAATTTAATATAATAATTGGGTTCAAAAAGCTATCTCCTCCATACGATCAAATTAGGTCCTGAAACTAGTTCCTTTGCGTTTGGAATAGGGGTATAACATTAGGGATGCCAGGTGGCATGCCTCGATTGGAGTATGTAATTATATAGCTAGATATTTTGAATTTTAAATAATTATTTTTTTTCGATTTAACTTTACGATGCACTGACATTTCTTATCAACCCACACTCTCGTCCATTTCCCATCATTCCCTTCGTTATTTAAACCGCACGCCTTTTCTTTTCTCATGTTCAATTTCAAATTATCCCCTCACCAAATCCTAAGGTCCATATTCATCGAAGCCACTACAAGCGATTTCGTGCATTGGCTCCAATGAGAAACTTGACTTGCTCGTGGAATCGAGCTGATGAAGATCAACGGTGGAGATGAGGTGCAATCGCCTATGGTGGCCGAAATCTCGTGATGAACGTTGAAGTCATCATTGACTGATTATGGCGATTCTAGGTGATTATAGGCGATGGTTCCTAAAGGAGAAATGTTCTGAGGGGGAGAGCTACCTTCGGCCAGATTTTGGTGGGTTATCTTTGCCTGTAGCGGTGGCGAGGAGGGTTTGAACGGAATTGTTTGGGTCGTTATTTTTCATGAACGGCGGCGAACTGGGAGGTGGAGCCGGCGGCGTGGGTTGCTGGAGGGTCTAAGGGGAAGGCGGCGAGGGTGCGACGGTCTCTGATGGCGGAGGGTGGCAGCAGCATCGAAGAGAAATTGAGCCTGGGTTGTTTCAATATGTGGACGAGATATTAGAGAGGAAGGGAGGCGGGTTTAAGCTTTTAAAAAGGAGTTTAAGTTAAGTAAATGTTTGTTGGTTAATAAATTATATCATTTAAATTAGGTAACTTTTAAAATGTGATAACTTGCTCATTTTAGGTCAGATTCGAACAAAACGAGTTGCCTTAGGATCGTATTGATGAATACTACGAGATGGAATTAGGTTGGTGGAGATTTAAGCTTGTTGAATTTTACCCTGGATTCGAACGTCGTTCGAATATCGATGGAACCAGAATGGACAAGCGACCACTAGAATAATGGTGAGTTAAACTCGCCTTTTTGGATAACTAGTATGATTTATAGTTGATAAAAATGGTTGAATGATTGTTTGGATATATTCCCGCCTATTGGAGCGGATGAGACCCTATTGCGTTCCCGTGTAAGAGCGAATGACCCTTTATATACGAATCTCGCCTCAAAGCGGTTGATTTTATTTTATGATTATATAACGTTTGTGATGCAGGGAAACAGGTTGGAGGAATCCAACGGGATTCCTCGCTATTATTGAATTATATTATTTCATTGATATTTCCTTTATATAGATTATGGGATAATAATATGATTGTGGACACTGTGGTTATAACATTTTTATAAGTTAAAAACTAGAACCCAGCAGTAATAGAAAATCAATATCGATATTGGTTAAATGTTGGGTGGCTATTGGCCTCAAGTTAGTATTTTGAAAATACTATAAATTGCCGATTAAGTCAGAATTAGTTTTTGAGACAAAAAGGATTTTTAAATCCAAAATTGGATTTCGGAAATATTTTAAGGATTATCTAATTAAATATATTAATACTATTTTAAAGTTAATTAATTATATTAATGTTGTTTTTATGTTATTTAATTATAATAATATTAATTTAAGGTTGTTTAATTATAATAATATTCTTTAAAAGTTATTTAATTATATTAAAATTGTTTTAAAGTTATATAATGATATTAATATTATTTTCAAGTTATTTAATCATTTTAATATTGTTTAAAAGTCATTTGTTTATGGTTAATATGTTTTAAGAATTTATAAGAAGTTAATAAGTTGAAAGATTAATTATTTAGGAATAATTATGGTTTGAAAATTTATTACAAGGATTATTGATAAGTTTTGGAAATAAGTTATTATTATTTATAAAAATGGTAAATATAAATTATTATTGTTTATTTAACAAAATTTTAGAATTATTAATTATTATTAAGATGTTAAAGTTAATAATTTTTCATTAATTTTAAATGTCTATTGTTAATAATCATTATTATAAAATGATATTTTGGAGTAAAAGATTTTCATTGTTTATAAATGTTTCTGAAACCTATGAATGGAATCGAAAGATCTGGATTTTATAAAAGAGCTTATGAAATGGTTTAGAGACGTAAGTGAGATTATTTACTAGGTGGAAGAGTTTATAATTGGTTAGATATTTATAAACAAATTCTAGAAGCGGGTTTATAGATTTAATAAAGAAGTTATAAATGGTATATGGGTTCATAAAGAGTTATAAATGATTTTGAAATGTACAAGAAGTTTTTAAGTGACTGAATTCTTGGTAAAGGAATTATTAATGTTTATTCGGAGATTATTAAATTGTTTATAGCGATCTTGGAGAATTGTAAGGGAAATTATAAACGATTTGAGAATCAAATAAAAAGGAAACTCTTTCTAAGTTTTGTAGATATACTTATAACGTTGGAATAAGTATGTGGCTATTTATAAATATGGAAATATAGGGATTTGCGAGTATATCTTTTAAAATTGTTTATATACAAGTAATTCACAAAGTAATTGTATGTATGAAGACTTATTAAAGGAGGCTAGTGATTGCTTATGTACTGAACCAATGCTGTTTTTTCCTATAAAATAAAATCCTTATTGAATGTTTGTTATTCCATAGTTAAATAACCGACTATCGAAAATAGATCCAACGTAACTTTGGAAATATTTAGGAGAAACATGTGAGTTATATGGTACAGTCAACTTCGATGATGCTGTACTGTGCGTATAAATCTCGTTTCGTTCTTCTAGGACAATGATAAGGAAACCCGTCCACTAACGATTTGGAGGTGATATCTGATCTTATCTTTGTCTATTTATTTCCTAGAGAACCGAGGTTGAGTTTACCAGAAATTATCAAACGTTGTTTCGAAGAGACCAGGATCAGATATGTTATCCGAAAACCACTTCGATCCAACAAATGCGTTTCGAAGTGAAGACATCGTGAATAGCATGGAATCGAAGATGGAGATGTGAAGTACAAGGGCTAATCGCTACTAATTCTGAGGGTGATTCCAAAATGGATGTAGTAGGAATAGTGCCTTCGGTTTCATTCAGACCCAGAACGGACTTGTATGGATGAATGTTATCAGCACATTGTCATTGGATGGCAATGAGCATTCTAAGTGTAAATTTCTTGAAAGGTAATCGTAGCCTCAAGCCTCATCAACCGGGAATGACTGAAAATCAAGGGAGATGCAGCAAGGCTAAGTGGGTCGCACCCATTAGAGTATGTTGTCACCCTTCTAGATACATCTACATATTTATGGATTGGTTGTGCATGAGATCTCAAATAAAAAGGGTTGCAAAGCAACCAGGGTGATGACATATGCAGTACTATCCAGTCAGGGGTAGGCCGGTCTTGTGTTGGCAGGGGATCCAGGCGAGGTCCTTAGTGCATTTTCTTGACGTGTACTGTGATAGGTGGTACCCCAGTGCCTAGTCATTGTATGGAATCCATTCTCCAATAAGCGCCTACAGACTTGATTATATACCTATTATGCTGGAATTTAATAATGTAACAATTTCGGCTATGACTAATAAGTATTTGTATCTAGACACTATTACAATATCATGGATTTTCTATAGAAATGTTTTGGTAATCGTAAGGTAAAAACCCATCCGTGTATACGTGCGGTGTGGTCTTACGAGATACATTTGATTTCAAATTTTTTTTTATAACTTTAAATCCAGTTGGGTGTATTTTCTCATGCTGGTTTTCCAGACTGACTCGGGTGTTATTTTATTGTAATGCTCGGGTCAGACTGAGCATATTACAGATTAGATTAGATGCTTAGAGCTACAAGAGACGAGTTAGAGGCCCAGAGACGTATTCATGTAGATGGTTATTTTTTCGCTGTATTCATTGGTGTGTTATCAGCAATTGTGAGGATAGACTGTTATAACTGTCCAGGCTGAAATATGTTAGTATACTATGATTGATGTTTGTATATATACATATTACAGTTTTGCTTTTGTGTAAAGACTTATGATATATTATAGATTATTCGTTCCGCTGTGAGATTCTATGTTGTTTAGTTTTCTACTTATCTTCTTTCTTCTTCTTTTCCCATAACAATTGGGTTTTCCGACATTCAATTGCTCGGCATGTGATATAGTGGATGTATTAGTGTCGATTTTCGAGGGTCGAAAAACCCGGTTCGTTACAGTAACATACATCAATATATATATATATATATATATATATATATATATATATCTGTGTGTGTGTTATTTGATTTAATTAATTAACTATTTAATTTATTAATCTAATTAACTTTTAAATAATTTTTGAAATTAAAATTAAAATTTCTAAAATAATTTTGATAATTATTTTATAACATTTATAAAATTTCTACTTACTTTAAATTTAACCTTTTAAATTTAAAATTAATTTTGATTTCAAAACAAATTTTGAAAAGTTAGCCTAAGCCCCAAATTCAAATTGGGTCTTTCGTACTACGGATAACCTTTGTGCTTACTTTACTTTTCAGGTCAGACTTTTAGCCAGGTATAGCAAGGTACTTAATTACCCAAACACGGCTTAGACATTACTTTTCAAGACACCCTGCTAAATGGGTAAGCTTAATTAATTGGCCCTAATACTGCTAATTTAGACCACATAGGCTATTGGGCTTCGATGCCACTGTTGGATATGAGCCAGCACGCAATGGGTTAAATGGGTGAATTTCAAAAAAAATCATTTTAGATCTCATTAGGTCTATGAAGTCTAAATTAATTTAGATCTAATCTAAAAAAAATTAAATAAAATATTTATTTTATTTAATGGATTAATATAATGGTTTTATTTATTTATATATGTTATATATAATGTGTATATGTGTATCAAATACACATATGTACGTACAACATATAACGTGTACATGGTTTGACATGCTCATATCTTAGTGCATGGATTTACACCACAATAGACATATTAGGCCATAATTGTATCTAAGTACTGGAATTTATACCGTAATTAACACATTAGCCGCTTCATATACGTGTTGGCTGTCTAATGTTTTATAATATTAATATATAAAATATACATATATTTATATATACACGCACGCACACACATATAAAAGTAACCACATACATATATACGTATGTTTATATGCAAAACAATTATATATAAATATAGATATAAAACAATTTATAATTCAGAATTTAAATCTTTAAGAAAAATTCAAACTTGAATTAGATCTAGATTTAAATTATCTTTTAAAAATTCAAATTCAAATTTAAATATATTACAAATAATTTATAAAATTATATTTCTATAAATATTTATAAAATATGTTTTTTATTCAAAAATATACATATGTATGTATGTATGTATAATTTAAATTACAAAAAATCAATTTTTTATAAATTAATCCATGCAGATTAAATTGAATGTTTATTTGTTTTATTATTTCAATATGGAAAAATTATTTTTAAACTACCATCCAATATTACTATATAATACACATGCACATATTAATAATATATGTGTTTATATTAATAAACTATAATTAGTGCATTTTAAATAATTAATATTATTAAATATTTCATTTTAAATAAAATACATGTAAACAAAATTACATTCTTTTATATTTCATATGCATGCAAAATAGCATGTATATAATTTATTAAAACAATACACACACATATATATGTATATATCAATAGTTTTAAATTTCAATTTTAAATAGCTTTTATAGTTAATTTTAAATTCCATTTTTTTAATGTTGAATCATATGTAAATTAACAACAAACACATATATGAATTTATGATATAATTCTAACCTATTAATATACAATATCATAAATGATTACATACAAAAAATCGATAAAAATTAAATATTACCTCAGTTATGGCCTTGTTGTAACACCTTAAATATTGAATCGAAAGTACTCTAGAATTTGATTATATCCCTTCTAGAAATGCTAGTAACCGAACAGATCTACACACCTTTTATTTTATTTGTTCCTGAATTTGGTTTGAAAAATGGGGGGAGGGTTAGGATAAGAACTGGTACTAAGGAGGAGTATGGAGGCAAGAGAAAGTAAAATTTAAAATGAAGAGGGTGTAGGGTTAATATAAGAAAAGGAAGGGAGAGGAAAAAGGGGATCTAGATCTCAACTTTTGCTCTTTCTTTCTCCACCAATTCAAACATACATATCAAAATATTATACCCTCTTAAACCTCTTTACATGGCCAGCCATTCCTATAGGCCAAATTATACCCTTTTGAAATCAGATCGGTAATTGCATATTTTAAGTCCAATTTAAATGCACATCGATATTGTATATCGATACATACATATATAACTTCTATATACACACTATTTTCAATACTGGTTCAAATAAATCAAACAAAAATTTTATAATTAATATTTCACAAATATTAATTAATTTCAATAATTTACAACAATTATAATTTAATTAAATCAAGTGGTATTAAAAGTATTCAACATTTCGGTTGCGTGACTCATAGGCGTAAATTCAATCAGTGATTAATATCGAACAATTCATATATTAAAGTTCACACGTCACCTTAGCCAGTGTGTAACTGTTAGATCGAATTTATCGCTTATACAGTTTCAGTAAAATCCAATTTTATTATTTTAAGCGGTCCCCGATAGTGATAATTATTTACACCAATTCTCTTCGTCAAAACTATATCACATTAGGACTTATGTAATTTGATATTGGTCAAAATTACAATATCGTCCACATTCAACTTGTATAGTCCAAACACAAAGTCCTTGGGTAAATAACAATAATTATTATTAACTAAACTGTTCCAGCCAAAGGCTTTGACTTTGAGTTGACTATAGTTGACCATGACACTAACCTCATATAACCAAGGAGAAGAATTCTCTATTTAATAGTGTTTCAGTTCCAGTGCTTCAACTTAGACCCAACTATAGCCGTTCGATGGGCGTCGTGCCATGATTTAACTATAATCAAAGTGGAGTATCCACATTGAAGTTCAAAAGTATTTTCAAGTCAAGAGAACTATTTAATATTTTCGCTTTGATATTTTTTGTTTTACCTTAGTTATATTAACTAATAGAAAATTTTCGAGTGATTCATTCCAAAGTTATCTAATAACTATCAATCGGTAACCCCTTGGTGCCTCTACATATGAGTAATACACCACCCATCATTTGGAGAGCATTATATACTCTAGTCTCAACAGATGTTTCGATATCTAGTCTCGATTCATCTTAGCTAGGAATATTTAAAACGATATGTTTATTATATGATGATAAATTTATCATGATTACAACACATTGTAACTACTATCATAAAACATTCTATTTATGAATTTTCTATTTAATACACTTAAATTAAACATTTAATTAATATAATACATTATTACAACTATATAATATAAAGAAAAAAATCTTCTTTGTGCAAGATATTGCCAAGTTAATAATTTACAATAAATTATAAACATGCCTCTAGGGCATGCCCCTAACTCTATCAATATGCTGACCAGCTAGGACATCAGGTGGAGAGAATGGTTCGGATAAAGGCCAGCCGACAGGCCATACCCAAGCATGCTTGTGTCAAAAAGACATTATGGGGCTAAGGACTATTGATGAACAGTCGTGTCGTTGCCTCACGAACTATGAGCTATGAAGTACAATAGATCACTGCTACATACCAATTCTTTTATCAAATGAACAATACCATTTTATACTACTATTATTAGGGTAACCGTACAAGATAGTCATTTATTTATGTAGAGGCAACCATATGTTTTTTTCAGATGCTTGTCATATTGAGACAAAGTAAGATGGGCAAAGAGTTTAAACGACCAGGGGAGTGATAGGCAAGGAAAGATAAGGGGCGCATACAGGGTTGCAAAAGATAAGGGTCTCATGTCGCAACCTGATCATCTAATGTAGGTGTGAGGTGGAGATTTTTAGGATGCCCTGGACTTTTGATTGATGGTGATGATTTGGCGGGTTGGACCCAGATCTAAGAAATAATGGGAAGACTGTGTCTTTGAAGGTTAAGCCACTAGAAGCACATGGGCAATTTAGGCTAGATCTGCCTTGGTCAGAAGGCATGTTATAGGCTCATTTTGCCTAGCCCTCAGATAACAGGCCTATTTACTCTTTTACGAAAAATCCAAGCTATAGTAATATTTGAACAATTTGAATATTAAAGGTTGTATGGACTTTGCTGAAGCACAATAGTTTGATACAAGTTTAGTTTCTTACAAATTATTTTGGTGAAATCAAATTTCTTATTTATTAAATCGACACTCTTAGGCAACAATATAGTGTGTGTATTTTCTATTCGTCGTCATTATATCAATTAGATATCTAGAGCTTGGTCAATGGAAAAAACTCTATTGATATCCGGTGTTAATTTCAAAGTCCAACACTAAAGTACAAGGTTCAATCCAATAATAATTGTCAATTATTCGATTTTCTTTGGCTAAAGACTTTAACTTTACATTGACTACCACTTACAGTAATACTAACCTTCTATTCGAAGGAGACATATCCTCTCTTGAACATTATTTCATGTCAAATGGTTCTACTTATACCGAACTATGGCCTTAACATAGCCAACATTGTCATGTGATTGACTATAATCAAAGTATAGTTTAGACACAAAAGATACACAAAATTTTCAAGTCGAAAGACTATTCTACATCGTCATGTGAGATCTTCAGTTTGACTTTTAACCTATGGAAGACTCTGTGAGAGTAGTTCCATAATTATTCCAAATAGTTACAATTATGTAAACCCTTGATGACCCCAATAGTCATGAGTAATTCACCATCATCATATGGAGAGCATTACATACACTAATTTTAATGGATATATCCATATCTCATTCTCGGTATATCTTGACTTAGAACATTTAAGGATAAGTATTATTATTTCTGATTCAATAATCATTGTTACGAAAACATTTGTAACCACAATCAACTAATTTTTTTTCCTAAGGATTTACCAATAGTACATATTTAATGCTTTTATAACATTTTTTATATCCCGATATAACATTATATACAATAGAAAACAAAACAAAAGGCTTACATTATTTTGAACAAGATTTTCTAGTTTATATAATCAAATTACATAATTTCCTCTATATCACACTCTTAACTCTATTATATACTACTCAAAATAATTCATATAGTTAACAGGTTAAAGAGGTTTTGGCCATTTAGGGTTTTTAAAACTATTGGAATATCATTTGGAAATTTAGTAAGCAAAGTAGTTATTTTGAATAAACAAAGCTTGCCTTGAAAATGATTTAGAGTTTTAATATGTATATACTAAGTCGAAGATTAATGATATTTCCAAGTTAATTAATGGTTATATGAATGAGTTTAATTCACTACTAGAACACACTTCAATTTCTTATGCAAAATTCCCTACGCCTTCCCTACGCCAAAAGGCGGGGCGTAGGGAAGACGTAGAAAATAAGTAGAAAAAGGCAAAGGCGTAGAAAAGACGTAAGGAGATTTCCTACGTCTTTCCTACGCCAACTTCAATATGTAGAAAAATAATCGAGGCGTAGAAAAGGTGTAGGAAATCCCCTACATCAAAATTATATTGTAGAAAAGACGTAGATAATCTCCTACGCCATTTCTACGCCTCTGTTAATTTTCTACAAATCCAGATCGGCGTAGGAAAGACGTAGGAAATTCCCTACGTCAAAATTATGCTGTAGAATAGACGTAGATAATCTCCTACGCCATTTTCATGTCTCTATTAATTTTCTACAAATCCAAACCGGCGTAGAAAAGGCGTAGAAAATTTCCCACGTTATCCCTACACCTTTGCAGTACAACAAAAATAGTTTTCTTTGTTTCTCTACTTGAAGGAACGGTTGTTCTGGGGATGAAATGTTTAATACTTCTCATTAACATTAAGAAGGGTCTCTCATATCAACAGGCTCGGCCCATGAGGGTAGGCAACACAGGTGCCTAGGGCAACACGAGAAGGAGGGGCAATAGAAAAAAATCTCTCTTCTTCATGCATGCGACAGGCGACAGCCAATCACCGCTGCAGCACCACTTGCCTGTGCCACCAAGCCACCAACCGCCTGCGCTGCCCTTCTCCTTCCTTTCGCCTGCCTACGGCCCTAGCCTCTGCCGTGCCGAGATTGTCGATCCAATTTTCCAGCCAAACCCTAGGACCTAATTGCCTAAATAGAATTCGTCGATGTGAGTATATATATAATAGTTTAATTAAATTATTTTTTTATAATTTTATTTAGAGCAACCTCAATTGCTTGAAGTAGAAATGCTGTTGTTTCTCCTGTACCTGTAGGCTATACGTGCCTTGCACCTTTGCAAGAACAACTTTTTCTTTAAGAATGAGGCATAGTTGCTTCTTTCCCTTGTTTAATTACATAGTTGCATCTTCCTATGGCTTCTAACCATCCACTGCTCCTAGAAAAACTCTTATTTGGTGTAAATTGGTTACAAGTACAATTTGGTGCAAATAACAGAATCACTTTTTTGTATGCATATTTTGGATTACATTACATCAGAAAAAAAATTTGGAAATTTACCTTCTTAGCACAATTTTATGCACATAGCAGACTAAACTTGCGGTATGGAAATGCATTTGCTGTTGTGAATTATGCTAACATCTTCTTGTCAATGAATTTCAACATTGTAAGAACACTCTTACTTATGCTTCACTTTAATAACTTTATGAATGACTGTGATGCGTAATACTTTTTCTAACTTGTAGAACATCTGGAAAATATGGATGAAGGAGTTGATAGCCATAGCATGTCTTTTAATTGCTTGCAAGTTTGATGAGGTTTCTGTACCAAAGTTATACGATTTCAATTTACTGATTAATAAACTCTAAATTCATATGATAGACAAATATCAATAATGTATGATTCCTTTCTTATTGTGACACAGTCGAATGAGAAAACCAGAGCTGGAACTCAACTAGAGAAAACCATTTTTTATCAAAGAGCAAATAAAGAGGTATTTACCTGTTGCATCTTTATCATGCACATTTGAAGACCTAGTCGTCATTCAGGTACAAATCATCAGCTAATTATATGACTCTTCTATTAGAGGTTGCAATCATATGAATCATAAATGTTGTGTCTCAAAGAGTTATGAAAGCCTAGTGTCAAGATTGAATGGAAAAATAAATGAATTGAGGGTTCGAAAAAACTTGTAGTTTCAACTCCTAAATTCTAATACAAGTTGTTAAATTGAATACTGTTGCTAAGTATTTTCACGATAGTCGCAAAAAGACGAATTGAAATAGGATTTGAATAGAGCAAGAAAAGGGAAGCCCCAGTTTAGCACTAAAAGGAATCTATCACCTTAAATGTAATGTTTTCTGTTTTTTTTAGTATATCTTATTCCTCATCATAGATGCTGAAGTAAAATAGAATTCCAGGTTAAAGAAGAAGATTGATGAGAAAATGATAAACATGGAAACGGATAAAAATACTAAAGAGGAACTAAAATAGTAGTGTTGGGCACTTCTAAATATAAACTGCATGGTGTAAACACAATGAAGTTTCTATAGAGAAGGTTTTAAATGACTAAAGATTACGAAACTATAAGTAGAGTTCTCGCTTTGCCCTATTTGTAGAAGTAGAGTTCACGTTGTTCAATTTTAAGTGAGTTTTTGAACATGTTGCTGTGTTAGGTTGTGGATTGCCAAGATTGGTATGTTTGTTTGTAATCAAAGGCTTGTGTGTATATTACCTGTTTTCATAAACATCAAAAGGTTATTTACTACATATTAGTTTTAACTTATTAGGCATTTTAATTCACTTACTGTAGCAAGTGTTTTGTGTTTTCCATTCATGATTTTTTGTCCTACTCATTTAATTGCCAAAACGATCTCTAATTGTGTCAAAAGCTAGGTGCCTACGCAACATATAAACATTGACCCAGTTGTTGTTTTTACATATAAGCAATTAAAAAGAAAATAAACCTAGCCATTTATTTTTGCGCTTGTTATTCTCTCTACACAATTTCAAGCATGTAAATTTTAAATAAATTATATTAACACTAGTTAGTAAATAAGAAAAGTCCATAACACAACAAAATTTTAAACCTGGAAATGTTTGTTATTATAAAATATTTTCACTATTAGATGTTAATTTAATTACATAGTAACACTTGTATTTTAGGCACAAGCTGCAGTGGATTACAAGAGGAATGAAAAACATAAAAACATCAAAATAATAGATTATCCTTGATTATATTTATGCTCACTTAATCTTTGATTATTTAATAATAGTTTAGCTTTTATATGCCAGTATCCAAATTCAATGATTATTATTCCATATTTGTCTTAGTTTGATATTTTCTATTCTAAAGACTATCTAATGTGTGCGTGATATTATTGGGAAGTGACAAATACTACAATCTCCTTTTATACTAGAGCCAAACTAGAGGAAAAGGTGGAGCGTCAAGAAGGGGAGATTCAAATGCTAAAGATGCAGTATGAACAACTCACCGAGATGCTTCGACAGTGATTTGATGGAGAGTTGAATGATCGTCGTGAGGGATGAGGATATTTTTTTCCATAATCTATACCAGTCTTGTTGTTTGAATAAGGGTAACTTCCATAAATTCGCTTTTTCTTTCAAGGACTTGTAGGAACCCCTTGTGGTTTTACTTCAACTTTTGCTTTCATTTTCAATTTTTACCACTTTAATCCTATATATTTTCAACTAACTTATAATCCCTCAACAGAATTCAGAGTACCGAATAAATGTAAACATAATATACAAGGATTTTTTTTGTTCTATTATCAGAACTAGGAATATTTTATGCTGACCTTAGAAACCTAGGAAGCTGGCTAAATATTTTGGAGCAGTTTGACGTAGAGTGCAAGCTGCAGCTGTGCAGCTTATATCAAATTCAGCATTTTTATTTTCAAACTGTAAAGGAACTTGCACCTAGCAATTATTTTATACATTTGTATGCCTATTTGACTAATGTACACTTTTTTCTTTTGATAATTGTAATCTTTACTAGGAAGAAGTAAATGATGATGAGTTATCCTTTGGTAACCAATTTGGGATGCATGCTAATGATCATCATGTTAGCAATCATGCAATGATGCACCCAGATACTACCACAATACAGGTTCTAGGATTACAATGCAGTAAATTGTTAAAAAAAGTATACTTATTTGAAATGTTATTCTATCATTCACACATTTGTTGAAATAAAAAATGTTCCGCAAAGACTGTATTATGTGGATTGTGTAAATGGAGTTGACAGTAGAAACCATAGTAAAATGCAGGCTAGCATTTTGAAAATATTGTTTTTTTTAATTTTATTATTATTATTATTATTATTATTATTTGAAGAGATCAGTGAGTTTATTAATACCGTTCTATATGCATATCTTTTATTTAGAATACAACACTTTTACAAAATAAAAATTTGCAGTTTGTACACCAACCTGGAAATCAATCCAGGATGCAATGGTTCTATCAAGATATGCTACAGGTATTTTCAATTCTTCTTTCTTTTGTTACGTGTGTATTATGATCTATTTGTATTTGTACAGTGGTATAGATTCAAAACTGTACCACAGTAGGATCTTTTTCTGCACAACAAACATTCAAATAGTGGTTTAGTTGTTCATTGCCTTCTGAATTGTATATGTGGTACAGTTATGGATCTGATGTATCATATCCTATATTTTTCTCTTTTTCTGTAATCAATGTAACATGCATGCAGGATGATCAGCCACCATATGTACAAAGAACTGGGTAGGGTAAAATTGTTTGAAACTGCCTGCACCAATATGTTCAGCTAAACCGTATTTACCATTTCAATTCAAGAAATTTCTTGGAACACTGAGTTTGCTAGCTAGAATGAAATGCATCAGAAGAAACATGGCACATCATGATATGCCTTTTGCTGGTTTTGGCAACAAAGATGAATATGTAGAAAATATATTCAAATTTTGCCAGAGAAATCTTAGCAATCAGCATTCAAATGTCCAACTTTTTACGAGTATATACAGTACAGTATTGTGATAATATCATCCACCTGTAACTGGAGCGATTGCTAAATTTGTTATTGGTACATTATATACAGATTCTTAGTGCTATATGTATGATGTCATGTATCATGAACAAATTATCGTATTATTTTGACATATAACAACTTGATTAATATTGTTTGACTTGTAATATGAATGAGATATTTGTTTGTTGAATTAAAGATGAATGATTTGATGTTAGTCTTTTTGTTGGAATGTGTATATATATGAAATAAGTTGATTTTAGTTTCTATTCAATGTGATGAAATGAAACACAGTAGTAATATATCAAAATTGCTTAAGAAAAAGCATAGGAAAGGCGTAGGTAAAGGGAATATTGATGTAGTAAAAAGTTGCGTGCATGGCATAGGAAAAACATAAAAAACCCAAGCGTAGGTAAACCGTGGATAAATGAATGCCGTAAAAAAGACGTAGGGAATGTAATATGTATGAATGGTGCAGGGAAAACGTAGGAAAACAAGACGTAGGGAAGATGTGGGTAAATGAATGACGTAGGAAAGACGTGGGTAACGAAAGAAGTAAAAATGTCATAACAAAACCATAGGAACAACAAGGCGTAGGGAAGACGTAGAAAAATCATGGCGTAGGGAAGACGTAGAAAACAGCCTCACGGATGGCGTAGGTAAGGTGTAAGTATTTTATTACCTACGCAGGTTTTACCCACGCCAAAATTGGCGTAGGAGTTACGTAGTTACTGCATTTACCTACGTCCCGCCTATGCCATTTTGGCGTAGGTAAACCGCAGTTTTCTTGTAGTGATTTTAAAGAAATTAGAATTTCAAGAAGCTTTGAAAGAGGCTTGATTTAGGTTAATAATAAAAACATGAATGTATATTCAAAAGGAGAGTCATTTAATCTATAAGCAAGTAAATTAAATGGTTAAAGACACTTAAAAATTTGTAATGTCGAGTAGCAATTTACTTGTAAAATCTAGATAATATTCCTTATTTAATATGTTAGTTTTAAGATATATGTGTGTATGTATATATGTTCATGTGTATATATGTACTGGAAGATGTATATATGCATATATATATATATATATATAATTTGATTAGTTGATTAACTATAGATGGATGTTAAGATGATTGAATAAGCATGTTGGCTTAACTTTACATATATATTAAATATGCTTGATGGGTGTATGTGTGCATTTATATGATTGTAGTATGCTCATTGGATGTGTTTGTTTGATCGGGTGCATTGGGTAGCGAGGTAAAAGGGAAATTTTCAAGAAATTCCTTTTTGTTCATTTGCAATAGATATTTCAGAGTGTTATTATGAATAAAATTTTCCATATTTAATCGTATTTAATGTTCTTTTTTATTGGATAATTTAATTTGAATTTTAGGATGTACTATTAGTAAAATAACATTTTTACAAATGTGATATTTACTTAAATAATTTCATTTCAGTTTATATAAAATTATTTAAAGTGATATACACATAAAATAATTTTCTTATTGATTTGAATAACTTTTATTCCCATATAATATTTAACAAAACAATTTTTTAATTTAAATAGTATTTACTCAAACATAATATTTTTATACATACATACATCCATACATACATAAATACATACATACATACATATATATATATATATATATATATAATTTGTTTTGATTCAAATCTGAAATATTCTAGTCCCAATTCATTAATTCTATCCAAAGTGCTAATCTATAAATATTTCTTCAATAAGTTAGTATACAATACTGTCTGATTTACAATGTTATACGAATGTGTGTGATATATATCTAAACAATGTCAATTTGTCCATAATTTTAGTACAAACCCAATAGGTTGAATTGCATATAAAATGGAGCTCGTATGTGCAAGCTATAAGGATTACATATTATAAAGGTTAAATTGTAATTTTTAAAACTTTGGGAGTTAAAATAAAATTCAAACCTACCTTCCTCGTCCTCCCTTTTAAAGTGATTGGAGCTTATACCCTTACCGCCTTAATTGTCATCATTTTGGCCCACTCACATTACATTTGTATCTCTTATCATCAGTCTCGTCAATCACTACCTCTCATTTATCGTATCTGACAAAGCCTGATTCAAATACCTCAAGTTTCTACGTCATGACAACAACAGCCATGATATTTGACCTGGCATCGATGACGGCTTAGGATTCATGTTAACCCCTTTATTCTCTATTCGACGAGCTTTGCATCTTTGATAAGGTTCTGCATGAGCATAAGTGACTTGCATGATAACAAAGTAGTGCACAAAATTGGATCTAGTAAAAAACCTTTTTTTTATAAATATAATACAATCTATTATATACATACATACATATACATACATATATTTATGTACATGTAATATATGACAATAATTTCAATTAAAAATCTTTAATAATCCCATCGGACGATAACACCTTGAACCATCAGCATTAACTTTGAGAGGACATTTCTCTAACTCAATAATGGAGTTGCAAAGTGCACCATTAAGATATAATTAGGGAGAGAAGAAAATCCGTTTTTTTGAAATGTCGCCTTTAGGTATATTTATAATAGCAATAGGTTGCGTAAAACATCTTACTTAGTTCCACTATTCAAGGTATGACCGATTATAAGTGAGATCTTATTACATTTAAATAATTAAACATATTTAATTTGTTTACATCTATACATATTTTGTCCTACCTTATTTTAAAACAATTTTAAAATTTCGATACCAAAATTATATATACATATTATTTATTATATTTAAACCTTTATAATGGCCCAAAAAATAATTAAACAAATATATAACAGTTATATATTTTATTGTTTAATTTTAGGCCCTCTAACAATTAATTAACTAATATAACTATTATATTAATTTCTCCACAATAATAGTTTTTAACTTTTATAAATTATTTCAATAAATTGTTCTCAATCAAAAGATGAGAGTTGTGGTTGTGTGAAACCTAGATGTGCACTCAACCATTGGTAATATTTAAACAATTTAAATATTAAAGCCTGTACGGTCTTTTGCTAAAGTACGGTAATGGATGCTAGTTCAGTTGCTTACAGATTATCTAAGTGAAGCTCGATTTATAAGCTTTTAAAGCGACACCATTTATAATGATATATTATGCATGTTTTCTCTTCGTCATCACTATATCACTTAGATATCTAGAGCTCAGTCAATGGTCAAAACTCTAATAATATCCATATATAATTGCGACATTGACTATTTATGTCAGTGGTTCATTCTGACAACAATTATTGATTAGCCAGTTTGCTTTTTCCAATGATTTTGACTTTACGTTGATTACCAATTATCGTTCTATTAAAAGGAGATGGATCCTCTATTGAATAGTGTTTCACTTTAAGTGGTTCAACTTATACACAACTATGGTCTTAAGACAATCATAGTTGTCGTGTAGTTGACCATAATCAAACTATATTTTAGACCCTTGAGATTCAAGGTAATCTCATATAAAAAGACAACTACACGTCATCACGTGATATCTACTATTTGACTTTTAAACTATGGAAGACTCTCAGTGAGTCATTCTATAATTGTTCCAAAAAACTACGTGTACATAACCCTTGCCCCTAATGGTCATGAGTGATTCACTATCCATCCCCTAGAGAATGTTACTACACTAGTCTCAATGGATACATCCATATCCCCTTCTCTATACCTCTTGACTAGGAACTCTAAGGACAAATATTTATTTTATATGATTCAGTACCCTTAATTATGAACATACTTATAACTGCAATCAATCAAATATTTTTCCTAAGGATTTTCTACTTATATATGTTTAATATATTTAAAAGATTAATTGTATCCTAATTAAAAATATATAGGGTAGAAAATAAAAAAACGCTTTCTTTATTTCGAACAAAATTCCTTAAGTTATATAATCAAATTACATAATTGTCTCTAGGGCACACTATTAACTCTATTAAAATTCCACTTGCACTTCGGGGCTAATTATGTTGGCACATAACCGTGCTCTTGACCAGTTTTCCTAAAATAAATTGAGAAAGGGCCTTGGTGAGCGGATCTATATTATTAATTATTTTGTATCTACTTGGTTGAATATACTTCCCCATCACTAATAAACTATTTTATCACATGGTAGTTATAGAGAACATATCTTGACCTCTTATTGAGCTATCGGTTCCTTTTGCGATCTGTGTTGCATCATTCTTATCAAAATACATTATTAGATTATCAATGATGGAACTATCCCTAACTTTGTTTTAGTTTGCACATATATACTCCTTTCATTGCGGCACTGTTCAAGGCAATATACTTAGCCTTTATAGTTGTGTTTGCGATAATCTCCCAGTTGGAACAATGCTAACTTCAATCCTCTTTATTAAGGTTAAATATGAATTTAAGATTAATATACTATCTTTTATGTCCTCTATAAAGTTCGAGTCCGAGCACTCCCCCACAAGGAGTTCATTGTTTCCATAAACAATTCTTCAGTATTTTCTAAATATTCGAGAATTATCATAACTACCGTTTAGTGATTTTAATTCGAATTTTATACTTGCTTACTGCACCAAGTGCATAAGCAAATTTTAATCTAGCACATAATATAACATTTATAATGGTTCCTGTTATTTCGGTAATCCCTTTCATATGCTTCATATTAAACATTTTAATATGGTGTTTGTGCATATATATTTGAAAAATCCTAACATTTTCTTATACCAAGTGAAAAGGACACCGCTTTCAAATCCTTCATCTTGAATTTAAAAACCAAACTTTAACTTATTTTAACATGGGTACATGATTACCAATCAGTAGCATGTTGTTTACTTATAGTAATAGATATGTCTTAGTATCCAAAATTTTATTTTTACAGACATAAGCTTTCTCTGCATTTTGATTGAAGCAAAACTGTTTGATTTCTCTACTAAAATACTATCTCACCCTCTAGATGCTTATTTAAGATCACGTACTAACATCAAAATGTCCACTAGATTTATTGATGCTACCACTGACTTTAAGATATTTTGGCTATGGTGTGCAAATAGTCTCCTCCAAGTCATTGTTTAGAAGTTCTATTTCAATGTCAATGTGCCAAAACTCTTAGTCATATTGTGTGATAATTTTTAAGTAGAATCTGAATGGACTTAAGCATATTAACTATAAAATTGCTTCACTCAATTAAAATTAATGAGGTCATTTCCCATCAACCTCCCTTTATACATTTTCAATTGCATTAATCTTTTTATCAAAGACTCACTTAGGACCTATGGATCATAACCTCTAAGGTATATCTTTCAAAATAAAAATTTGTTAATTTTCTAAGGATCTATTACATATTTATAGCATCACCCATGTAGCAGAGTCTATATTCTCCATGAGTTGCCAATAACCAAGGAGATTGTCATTACGACCAATCTATTTTTTGACATTGATAAACAACTTGTAGTTTCTCCTCAACGTGCAAAATTTCATATTAGGCATTCTATTAAGTCGTGTCCTTATAGGCTTGGTTAAATTTTTATCATCTATATAGTTTGTTTTTATTTTGGAATCTTGGATCACATTCAAATCTTTGCCACTACTACTAATTTCTATAGAAAGAAATTATTTTAGTAAGAAGATGGTGTATCTAAAAAGAATACTTTGTTTTCCACTGCGATGGAATAGGCACTCATAAGATTTTATGAACTGCCTGTAAACTTACGTAAAATAGACTTAACTTTTAAATGAAACTAAATTTAACATATGCTCTTACACTTTCGCATAGTTCCCATAATATAAAAATCAAAATTAACTTAACTTCACTAATTTTCAATCGTACATTCGTATTATGTCTAATAGAGTTCGATTACCCACTATCGATACATCATCGTGGAACATATGGAGTGATATTGAGAGTGAATCATATTCTCTTTTAGATACTCTTGGAACTCTTATAAGAGTGTTCACTTATTCGATCAAATTGAATTGTTTTAATTCTAGCATGTTATTGTTACACCTACATTTCCAAGGATAAATATAATGTAGTGCCATCGAAGGTTGACAAATGAGCTATCGAAGATTAATGAGAAGTGAGCCATCGAGTGTTGGTTAAAGACATTAAGCATAGATTAAAGCCATCAAGTGTGGTTTAAAGCCATCATGTGTTGATTAAAGTAATCGTGTATTATTAAAGCTATTGAGTGTTGACCTAAAGCGCTATCGAGTGTTGATTAAAGCCATCAAGCATTGATTAAAGTCATCAAATGTGGATTAAAGCCACCGTGTGTTGATTAAAACCATCGTGTGTTGATTAAAGCCATCAAGTGTTGACCTAAAGGGCTATCAAGTGTTGATTAAAGCCATCCAGTGTGGACTAAGTCCATCATGTATTTATTAAAGTGATCATGTGTTTATTAAAGCTATCGAGTGTTAACCTAAAGGGCTATCGAGTGTTGATTAAATCCATCAAGAGTTGATTAAATCCATCGAGTGTGGATTAAAGCCGTCGTGTGTTAATTAATTAAAGTCGTCAAAAGTTGGTGTTATAAATGAAGCCATCGAAAGGCTGATAAATGAATCTATCGAAGGTTAAGGCAAACAAATGTTAAGAACAAGCCATCATATATTGGGTAATAGATCTATCGCAAGCTCTCGCATGTTGAAAAAATTACAATCCCATCGCATAATGTTGAAATTCTATCAATATCCCATGTGAAGACGTAGTATGCCAATATGAAGGGAAATCGATATAGTAAAGCTTCAGAGCACTCTTATACAACCATGCCACCTTTGTCGGTACCGCGGCCAAGATATCGATCCGTGTAAACTACTACAGTGTTGAGATGATGACAAATGGCACCATCAATACCATCCGTCTTGTCAAGTCATCGATCCACTTCAACTTTAATAAACTAATCCAAGCAAGCAAATTCACTCTCCGACCTTTTTGAATAGAGACCTACCCCCACCTAAGATGGGGCTTCACTCCTCTTTTTTAGCACAAATCATAATTTAGGGCTTGACATTTCTGAGCTCCCTTGAGAGCTTGAGACCTCATTTAATGGCCGACAAAGAAGAAGATGACTTGAACTTTGAACATAATAACTTTTAGAAATAAGAATTTGCATATTGACTTCATCCATGATATTTGGACTTGAACAAAAGGGGATGAAATGTATTGCATATTGACTTCATCCATGATATTTGGACTTGAACAAAAGGGGATGACATGTATTCATATTGACCATTGAAAAATGGATATTGCATGTATTCTTGAATTTCATTTCAATTACATATGAGAGAAAATGGCTTGAACTTTGGACATTTTGAACATGTTGGATTTATATTATTTTGATTATGAGTATATTTGAATTTTTCTTCTTTTAAAACATTTCGATGTTAGGCTAAAAACAGGTTTAACAATTATATTTCTTGTTTTTTATATTTTATGAACTTATCATAAACATCTAACTTGTGTATCAAATATACGTGCTTATATCTAAGAAAAATCATCAACGAATTTAAAAATAGGTGGATCTGCTTTGGTATTATTAGTCATTAGATGCATGTATCTATATGTATTAATCCAAATAGTTCGTTTACTCTTTCATTGATCCCACTGAATGAGTGCTTAACTATTAATTTTTGCGATACAATTCACAAGTATCACATGAATGATAATAATATGATTAAAGAAAATTTCTCAAAGATATGGCTTAATCTAGGATTCCAAAAATGATTGTTAAATACTCTAAATGCTTTACTATTCTCTGTAGCTACCACGTCACCACTATTATGAACACATATACCATCATCGATATATGAAAAAAATAACTATTATAACGAATATTCATTATATTCATATTGAAACAAAGCATCATTTATTTTTGGTCAAAGCCGAAAATGGTTATTATTTCACAAACAATATTTGGTATACCTAAAATTAAATTTTCAAAACTTGATGCATCCATTAGCAATTGCTATATGGTATGCTCGCATTATTTTTGTTGTTACGATAACAACATTTGAAATACTAAGCTTCATTTAATCAATTACTATAGACTATTTATCTCTTCAACTATAACTAATTTACAGTCAAGAGTTTTGGATCAAGTATTTGAACTTAAAGAAATAGATCAATGAGAATTACCTATAAGAAAAAAATACGTTCGGAATAGAAATCATATTTCCTATTCCTTATCAAGCATTTGGAAATATGCTTTACAATACTGTGTCTCTTCATGAAGCAAAGGTGAGCATTCATTCTCTCTTCATCCTAACTATGCCAACATTATTTCCACTCTTAGACTTTTTCTTTCTTTCAAATGGTCAAACCTTTCAAGAGAGAAACCTTTTACGATAAGACTACTCTAAATATCATTACAAAGATGCATTTAATAAACCATAACACGTTAAGGAGATCGAATAATTTACATTTAAGTAAACAAATCAAAACTAATACTTTAGTGATTGCATTTTAGATCATTTTATAGTCGTTGGTCTACTGTTGTTTACAACTCAATAAGATCCTCATTATACTCTATCATATGGAACACATGATCTCACAATACGGTTTATTGCTCACTTTAAATAAAACAGTTTCATCAAAATTCTATATATTACGGAACAAGACTGTTCACCATATAACTTTTATATGTAATCGAATACGGATCAAATATCCATATTCCTATATTTTTTTAGAGTTCAAAACTCATAAAAGATAATACACAAGCTGGGGAACGTTCACACTTAAGTGACCAAGACTCGGAAGTTTAAATGGTTGTACTGTATGGCTCTTGCTTGGGGTATTGAGGCGGCAACATGCCAATGGATTAATTTATTACAAAGTAATTATTACATTTCTTCGTTTGTTTTTAATTGATTTCATAGTATATTCTAATCAATAAACAATATTATCAATTACAGCCCATGCAAATTTATTAAAGTAGACTATTATAATATTACATATGTTCTTATACTTATTAGAATGATTTATTATATTTTTATAGTATGGCTCCCACTAGATTTTACATCTTCTATAACCCAAAAGGAGATGTAGGAATCTTTGACTTTCTCTAGTGAGTGCCTGGATCCATTTATCATGTTACTACAACCTTGAGGGTACCCAACGAATTATAGTCCTCATAATAGGTAAATAACACATTATTATTTATATCTCGTATGCAACTCCTAGCCATATATATATGTTGCTCCATTACTCTTTATGACCTAAAGGGTGCTCAATAAATCATAGACTACATTAGATACTCATAACCTATTATTTCATAATCGCCTAAGGAAATTTTATAACCTTTATGAGTGTTCAGCAAAGTTACAAATATTCTTACCAATCTAGGGACAATATAAAAATTAACCACTATAAATATTTTATGGTTTGAGGGTGCTCAGTAAAAATAATTACATATATTATTCTATTTATATTATAAATGATAGAGGGCAATATTAAATCAATATTACATACATACAATTATTGATTTAATATTAAATCAATATTACATATATACAATTATTGATTATTTTAGATTAAAAATCTTAAAATAATAATAATAGTGAGTATTATCATTTTTAAGGAATAATAAGTATTCACAATACTCAATGACATTATTTTCCATTTTATACATATATACAATTGTACATTTATGTATTTGTTCTTATAACTATAATATGTTTTATTATTATTTTAACTTTAAAAGTGTATTATTTTATTTTATAAACATTACATGTGATTCTTTTATTTGATTATAACATTTATAATATAATATTAAATCTTAGATTTAAGCATATATATATTATTAATTTACACTTTAATCAATATTACAACTCAGTTGTAACATTTTAGGGACTATAACATTTATAGTTCATATTCTAATTTAATATTATTATGAATTTATTTATTTATAATTTTAAATTATCAAATTTATTTATTTAAAATTTATTTAAATTTAAACAATTTTAAATTTATTTATTATAAACTTTATGGATACAAATTTAAAACAATTTTAAACTTCAATCATAACCTTTATAAATTTTAATTTTAATTTAAGTTTTAAATTAATTTATTTATAACTATTATGAATACAAATTTAAAATAATACTGAATTTATTGATAACCATTGTATATTCAAATTTTAACTTAACCAATTTTAAATTCAAATTTTACATATTATTTGTAATAACGCAATGTATGCTATGATACCATTGTTAGATCAAGTGCATTTGACAGTAGGGTAAAATGGGAAAATTTTATGAAATATTCTTTTAATTCTTTATGTAATAAATCTTTTGCAATGTTATTATTAATAATGTTGTCAATGTTAAGCCATATTTAATGTTTTTTCACTACATCATTTGATTTGAATTTGAATATTTGTTACTATTAAATAAAATAGCATTTATTCAAATCTGAAATTTACTAAAATAATTTCATTTTCAATTTGTATAAAGTTTACTTAAAGTAACACACACACACATATAATAATAATAATTTTCATACTGATTTGAACAACTTTTATTTCAATAATATAATGTTTATTAAAATGTTATAAATATATATATATATATATATAATTTTTTAATTTGAATCTGAAACCAGACCATATTTATTATTTCTGCTCATAGTGTTATTCTATAAATTTCTTATTAGCAAATTAATATATAGTAAAGTTTAATTTTTGTGTTGCAAGAAAGTGTGTGATATACATTTACACAACATAATGTGTTTGGAATTTTAGCATGAACCCAACAGCATGAGTTGGGTGTAAAATAGAGCTCGTATTTGAAAGCTACATGGATTACATATTATTGAGGTTGAATTGTAATTATTAAAATAAATATGATGGGCTAAAATAAAATTCACTTATACTTTCTTCCTCCTCCTTTTCAAATTGATCAGAGCTTAAATCCTAACCGCCTTAATCGCCATCCAAGATGAACGCAACATACTCCAATATTGCATCTCATTTAAGAAAGTAAATATGTTTAATTATTTCGTACCAACACATATTTTGGCCCTTCTTATTTTATACTAATTTAAATATTTCACCTACCAACATAATATATATTATTTATTATATTTAAATTATTATATTGGCTAGAAAAGTAATTTAATAAATATACATAACAATTATATATTTTATTAATGAATTTTAGCCCCTTTGATAATAATAAAATAATAGTAAATTAGTTAATATAATCATTGTATTAATTTCTCCATAATAATAACTTATAAATTTTATAAATTACTTCATTAAATTACTTTCTTTCAAAGTTAAGAGTTACGGTTGTGTGACACCAGGTGTGAACTCAGCCCTCGGTAATATTTAAACAATTTCAATATTAAAGCGTGTTTGAATTTTCTGAAGCATGGTAGTGGACACAAGTTTAGGTGCTTACTAATATCTTGGTGAAATCTATTTTTTCATCTTTTACAGTGACACCCTTAAGCAATAATATATTATGCACATTTTCTCTTCGTCGGCACATATCACTTAGATGTCTAGAGCTCGGTCAATGGTCAAAAAATATATTCATATCTAATTGTGGCATTCAATATTAAAGTCTATGGTTTAATCAAATAACAATTATGGATTAAATGATTTGCTTTGGCTATAGACTTTGACTACCAATTATAGTGAATTCTCCTTCTATTCGAAGGAGATGTTGAATTTAATACCTGAATTCAATTCGAAGAGGCGAAACCCTAGCTCAGATTTGCCAAACAGAACAGAAGAAGTGACGCTATAAAGAGAAAGCACAGAGACAAAGTACTAGGGTTTGGAAGGGTCTTGGATCGGTGTTAAGGAAGAAAGAGTTACATTCGATAAAGTGTGCTGAACGACAAATCTCGTCCGGTGATTATGGAGTGGCGTTAGTTTTTGCTGAACAAAGTTTTCTTTGCCAAACGAAATGTTGATGAGGTTAGAGGAAGAAGTCGCAGTGCTTGGAAGGATTTGGAGCGGTGATTTTCTGAATGAGATATTTCGTTCGGTGTTTTGCCGAACGAAATTTTCCATTCGGAACTTTTGATGCCAATCCAAATTTTTCGCTCGGCGTTTTACCAAACCAAACCCCAAGGCTACTATATAGCAGCCACCCCTCCTCATTTCTTTACTCTATAAATAGGGGAGCTTCCGAACAACAATGGCAGCCGAAATTGAGAGCTAATTTCAGCCAATTTCAGATTCATCCTAGAGAGCTGAAACTCTGCATATTTTTGTCTGTATTATAAATTCTTCTTATGTATAGCCTTCAAAAGTGAATCAATTTTGTAATTATAATCTTTCAGTGATTAATAAAATCTCCTCTCCCCAAGTGGACGTACACTGCCTCGCGGTAGTGGAACCACTATAAATATTGGTGTTATTTATTTTTCTACATTGCATTGATCTGTGACTGTCTATTCTGGTGTTTATCTATGTTTGTATCATCTCGCTACAATCATGATCTAGTTGTTTTCCGCTGCTTTGGGTTATTTTTATTCCCTTAGACTGATCATCTGAAGGGATTTTCCTCAACAGTCTGGTATCAGAGTTGCAAGGTTGATTGAGGAGTGTTAGACGCTATGGCAAGAGATGAAGCTACTCCAGTTGTTACAAGACCCTACACTAGAGGGATGTATATCGCGTCAGGATCACAGTTGGCAATTGAGAAATGGAATGGGGATAAAGAATTCGAGAAGTGGCAATGGAGGATGAAGACTGTTCTAACAAGGAATGAAGTTCATCCAGTAGTATTTGCCCCTAAGGAGTTGACGGCTGACATCTCAGTCGCGAAAAGGAAGGAGATGGAGAAATGAGCGTTTACTACTTTACAACTAGCTATGGGAGAGAATGTCATCTTAGAGATTAGCAGTGAGACCACTGCTAGGGGCATTTGGACCAAGCTGAAGAATCTCTACATGAAGAAATCTCTGTCTAATCGTCTAATATTACTGAAGACATTTTTCACCATGCGGATGAGAGGGGGTACTTCAGCGAAGGAACATCTTAATTACTTTGATGATATCGTGATGAAGATGAAGACTGTTGACTTGAAGATGGATGAGGAGAAAATGGCAATGATTCTTTTGTGTTCTCTTATGGAGCGATAAACAGGTTTCGCTAACAGCCTTATCTATGCTAGAGATACATTGATAGTATAAGATGTGAAGTCAGGTCTTTTATCTGAGGGCTTGAGAGATCAGATGAAGGAGATAAGTGAAGGAAGTAGAGGTGGAAGTAGTAGTCACGGCCTGTTTGTTGAAAGAAGTAGAAATGATAAGAAGAATTAGCACTCTAGAGGGCATTCTAAGTCCAGAAAGCCTGGTAATGGCAGGAGAGGAAAGTCTAAGGACGGAAAGTTCTTCATCTGCAAGAAACCTGGTCATTGGAAAAAGGATTGTCCAGATTTGAAGAAGAAGGAAGAAGACGGAACTTCATCAATTCCGGTGGAGAAGTCTGTATATGATGATGTGTTGTCTACAGTAGTGTCGGATGTCTCAGACCATTGGGTGCTGGACTCAGGGGCGTCTTTCCATATGACGCCTAATAAGGATTACTTCAGCTCTTTCATTGGATGAGATGGAAGCTCTATTCCTATGGGTAATGATGCTAGCTGTAGAGCAATAGGTGAAGGTACAGTGAGGATCAGGATGTTTGACGAAGTGATACACACTTTGACAGGTGTCCGGTATGTTCCAGGTCTTCGGAAGTCCTTAATTTCTTTAGGACATTTGGCATCTTTGGGATGCAAGGTAACTATCGAGAAGGATAGTCTGAAGGTTTCGAGAGGTGCACTAGTTCTTATGAAAGGAGATGTGTTTCAAAATCTGTATTTGTTGAAAGGAACCTTAGTTCTTGGAGAGTCGTGTGTTGGAGTAGACAGTTCTCGTGTTTTGGATGCCACGAAGCTTTGGCATCTCAGGTTGGATCATATTTCAGAGAAGAGCTTAGAGTTGCTTTGAAGACGGAAGATGATCAAAGGAGATAACTTCGACAAGATGAACTTTTTCCAGGAGTGTGTGTTAAGCAATCAAACTAAGGTATCCTTTGGAGTTGGACTCCATAGATCGAGGCGAGTACTTGAGTACGTGCATACAGATGTTAGGGGACCGGTTGCTACTCCTTCTCTTGGAGGAGCAAAGTATTTTATCTCTTTCATTGATGATTTTTCTCGCATAGTATGGGTGTATGTGATGAAGGCCAAATCAGAGAGTTTTGAGAAGTTCAAAGACTGGAAAGCGCTTGTTGAGAACCAATCTGGTTCTAGGTTGAAGGTGCTGAGATCTGATAATGGCGGTGAATTTTTCTCTAGGGAGTTCCTCGATCTCTGAAGACAGGATGGAATTCAGAGACATTTCACTACACATGGAGTTCCGCAATCCAATGGGGTTCCAGAAAGGATGAACTAGACTCTACTGGAGAAGGCTCGTTGCTTGAGATTGACAATGGGCTTATCTATAGGCTTTTGGGCTGAGGCATTATCAACTATGGCGCATATCATAAATCGAATTCCATGCTCAGCTATAGATAGGAAGATTCCAGAGGAGAAGTGGAGAGGTAAAGCAGTGTACCTTGGTTACTTCCGATTTTTTGGTTGTCATGTGTACGTTCACCATACAGGTGATGACAAGTTGGAGGCTTGAGCATACAAGGGCATACTAATGGGATACATCGATGGTATCAAGGGGTATCGAATTTGGAACCCTGTTGATCAGAAGATTGTTCATTCCAGACATGTTACTTTTGATGAGTCTACTATGCTCAATCCGAAGGAGAAGCTACTTACCACATCAGAAGATTCTAATAGGCCTAAGGAGATGAAAGAAGTTCCCATGTTCCAACCAAATAGTAGAGTTGTTGTTGATGCTGTTGAGAAAAACACAGTTGATGAAACATCACAAGAGAGTCCACAGGTACCTTCTAGCAGTGTTGGTGATGTGCATGAATCTAGAGGAAGTTCAGTTCAAGGTGGAGCTGAAAGGAGTTTAGGTGAAGCAGTACCTACCCGGGTCAGTCTAGGACTATTAGGCGCCCGAAAGGTATGGTGATTGGCAGTTTGTGAACCTTAGCCTTGGTGATCAGTTTGACTATGCCCTGCATGTGGTTTGTGAGGAACCGCTTGACCTTGATGAAGCTTTGAAGTCATGTGACAATTCGAAGTGGATGTGTGCTATGGAAGAGAAGTTAGAGTCGTTGAAGAAGAATAAGACTTGGGATTTGGTACCACCTCCTCAAGAAAGCCGAGCCATAGGTTGCAAGTGGGTATTCAAGGTGAAGGATGATGGGAGATACAAGCCTAGACTAGTTGCTAAAAGGGTTTTCACAAAGAAAGAGATTGGAGTATGATAAGATATTCTCTCCAGTAGTGAGGCATACGTCCATCCGCATTTTGCTCGCTATCATCACAGCTTAAGACTTGGAGCTGGAGCAACTGAACATGAAAATTGCTTTCTTGCATGGGGACTTGGATGAGACCATATACATGAAATAGCTAGAAGGATTTGTTATAGATAGGAAAGAAAATTGGGTTTGCAAATTGAAGAAGTCATTGTATGGACTTAAGCAGTCTCCTAGACAATGGTACAAGAGGTTTGACTCTTTTATGCTTTCACTTGGTTGTGATCGTAGCATCAAAGATGCTTGTGTGTACTTCAAGCAGTTAAAGAATGGTAGATGGGTATGCCTACTCTTGTACGTGGATGATATGTTGATTGCTTCCAAGGATAAGGCTAAAATCGATGGTTTAAAGAAAAAGCTAAAAGCGGAATTTGAGATGAAGGACCTTGGAGAAGCAAAGAAAATTTTGGGTTTGGAAATCCAAAGGGATAGAAAACTAGGACTTTTGAGCCTCACTCAAAAGGAGAACATTCGAAAGGTGCTTGCTCGATTTAGCATGGAAGAGGCAAAGGCAATTAGCACACCCATGCCTTTGCAGATACAGCTTTCTAGTAAAGGTTTTCCAATCTCCGAAAAGGACAAGCCTTGTATGATGAAGGTCCCATATGCAAGTGCAATTGGCAGCTTGATGTATGACATGGTCTACACTATGCCTGACATTGCACAGGCTGTCGGATTGGTGAGTAGATTCATGGAAAATCAAGGAAAGACGCATTGGGAAGTAGTGAAGTGTATCTTCAGATACCTTAGAAGAACTCCAAACCATGGGCTAGTCTTTGACGGCAGAGGAAGAGATTTCAGCTTGGTTGGATTTTGTGATTCTGACTATGCCGGTGATAGAGATCCAAGGAAGTCAACCTCCGGATATGTGTTCACCATTGGTGGGACAACGATCAATTGGAGAGTGAGGTTGCAGACAATTGTGCCTTTGTCTACTACAGAGGCAAAGCTCATAGCTGCGATTGGAGCAGTTAAGGAAGCGCTTTACTTGAGGCGATTGTTGTGTGATTTGGGCTTCGTATATGAAGGCGTGGATGTGTACTGTGATATTCAGAGTGCAATTCACATAGCTGAAAATCTAGCGTTCAGCTCGAGGACGAAGCATATTGAGGTGAGAGAGTCCTTCTTTGTCTCGATGAGTGAAGAGAAGCTAGTTCGTCTTCAAAAAGTTCACGCAAAGGAGAATGCAGCAGCCATGTTTACCAAGTCGTTGCCTGTTGTTAAGTTCGAGCATTGCTCGGACTTGATTCGCTTAATGAAGTGCTAGGTGCCACGGGGTGGCACGGGGGGGGGGGAGTTGAGATGGTTCATGGAGACGTTTGTTTTCATGGTGGAGATTGATAGGTTCTACACTGACTGGGTACTTCGAACACTTTTTTGACGGACAGTGGCCTTGCCGGAGTTCGTTGACAGAGTGTAATGGGTGATGGCATTGCCGAAGCTCATTGGGTAAGTATCCATTGCTTGAAGCATGAAGGTGTAGATGAAGTTGGAAGGCTTGCTTGGAATTCGGTATCAAGGTGGAGATTGTTGAATTTGATACCTGAATTCAATTCAAAGGAAGAGGAGAAACCCTAGCTCAGATTTGCCGAACGGAGCAGAAGAAATGACGCTGCAAAGAGAAAGCATGGAGACAAAGTACTAGGGTTTGGAAAGGTCTTGGATCAGTGTTGAGGAAGAAGGAGCTACGTTCGGTAAAGTGTGTCGAACGACAAATCTCGTCCGGTGATTATGGAGCGGCGTTAGTTTTAGCCGAACGAAATGTTGACGAGGTTAGAGGAAGAAGTCGCAGTGCTCGGAAGGATTTGGAGCGGTGATTTGCCGAACGAACTATTTCGTTCAGTGATTTGCCGAACGAGATATTTCATTCAGTGTTTGCCGAACGAAATTTTTCGTTCGGTATTTTTGATGCCGGTCCAAATTTTTCGCTCGGCGTTTTGCCAAACTAAAACAGATCCATGCCGAACCAAACCCCAGGGCTGCTATATAGCAGCTACCCCTCCTCATTTCTTCACTCTATAAATAGGAGAGCTTTCAGACAACAATGGCAGCCGAAATTGAGAGCTAATTTCAGAGCCATCCTAGAGGGCTAAAACTCTGCAAAATTTTGTCTGTATTTTAAATTCTTCTTATGTATAGCCTCCAAAAGTGAATCAATCTTGTAACTCTAATCTCCCAGTGATTAATAAAATCTCCTCTCCCCAAGTGGACGTACACTGCATCGCGGTAGTGGAACCACTAAAAATACGGATGTTATTTATTTTTCTACATTGCATTGATTTGTGACTGTCTGTTCTGGTGTATATCTCTATTTGTATCGTCTCACTACAATCACGATCCAGTTGTTTTCCGTTGCGTTGGGTTTTTTTTATTCCCTTAGACTGATCACCTAAATTGATTTTCTCCAACAGAAGGCTCATCCTCTCTTAAATAATGTATCATTTCAAGTGCTTCAACTTATACCCGATTTTGGCCCTAACACGATCATTATTGTCGTATGATTACCATAACCAAAGTATAGTTTAGACACCTAAGATTCACGGTATTCTCAAGTCAAAAGGTTACTACACATCATCATGTGACACCTTATGTTTGACTTTTAACCTATAGAAAACTCTCAGTGATTTGTTCTGTAATTGTGCCAATAACAACACATAAGTAGCCCCTTTAGTGCCCCCAACGATCATGAATAACTCAGCGTTTATTATATGAGAGCGATACATCCACTAGCCTCAACATATATCGATATCCCATTTTTAATAAACCTTAACTAGGAACATTTGAGGAGAAGTATTTATTTTATATGATTGATGCCCATGGTTATAAACACATTCATAACTGCAATCAATTAAATACTTTTCCTAAGTATTTTCTACTTGTGTATATTTATGTGTTTAAAATGTTGCTTTTATCCTAGTATAACAATATATACAACAGAAAATTAAACCAAAATCTTACTTTATTTCAAACAAGATTTTTTATAAGAGTTAAGTAATACAATCAAATTATATAATTACCCTTATGGCATACCCTTAACTTTATTAGTATTTAATTATGTCTTAGTTATTAGAAGTTGAAAGATGTCTTTTGGGAGCTAATCAAATGCTAATATGATTGGTGGTGAAGATCAGGATGAATGGAGGTGGGAATAGAGCCAAAAATAGTCCTAGACACATAATATGTTGACATATGGTGTCCCATATGTCGACGTGAAACTTCAATATGCCAACACATTGGGTGAATCAGATGACTCCCAGTCCAAACCCAAAATCATAACTTGGTTTGTTGGTTCAAGTCCGTTTGGTAGCGGGCAAGTTTGTCAAATTTCAAAATAAATCCCTTATTGTATCTTTGTTACGCTGACATAAATAAATAAATTTTCATTAAACAAATTATTGGCTATAGGTTTATTTCATTGTTTGGTTTTGAAACATATAATATTTAATAACATTTATTATAGTTTTATTTCATTGTTCGGTTTTGTGATGTATAAATTTTAATGACATTTATTATTGTTTTATTTCATTATTTGGTTTTGTAATGTATAACTTGCATGTATCAATCAAGGAATATTGCATGCAATAAAACATAGCAAATAAAACAATACTACACATGTTTATATAATACATATACACACATATGGCAATTGGGAATTATAACCAATGTATACATACATATAATATACTAGTACCTATGTATATGAGGTCATTCATATATATATCAGTTCCATACATATAAATATAAGTATGTTTAAATATGTAAATTACATGTATGCATATGGTTATGTATGCATACATATTAATATCATATATGTATTTATATTATATACATCAGTATTAACTTCAGCCATTTAAGGTTTGATATGATTTAAATCTAACTCATTATATAATATTTAAATATGTATGTAAACATTAAGTGAACGCTTTTATTAATTATGTAAATAAGTACATATAGTAATTATTATATGGAAGGTATTGAATCTTTAGAAACCAAGATCTAAATTTACTTTGACATATGTGTGACTTCTAAATATACATAAAACATTTTTTAAATAGTTTTATATTAATATACATATATATGTGTGTGTGTGTGTGTATAAGGAAAAAATTATTTTATTTTTAATATCATTTAAAAACATAAGTTTATGTGTTGCACAAATCTTTTTTGTTAATTTCATTAATAAATTAAATGCTACTAACATAAATACAATCATTCAAACAATGTTATATTGAATTTGTAATTTGAATATATATTGTTTGCACATGAAATGGACAAATATACCTAATTGATTAGAAACGAATTTAAAGAGTTGAGAAATAGAAAGAGAAAGAGAGAAACACAAATTCATAGAGTCATTCGGCCTAAATCAAGTGCCTACGACTACTATATCTTTTATTATTGATTAGGTTCTCAACTACAACATAATTACAACACAATTTTGGGTCTCAAGTTGATTGGTTTCAAATTTGACAGCAGCTTCACATGAATACCAATAAAAATACAAAAAGTTCTCTTTTAAAATTGTTGTAGGATGCCTATTTATAGATGAATCTCACTTTAGATCGTTGAATCATAAGTTGAATTTCTCAAACTTATGGATCCGAGTTTCCAAGAATAAGTCAAAATTGCATGTTTCTCTGAATGATGATCGATTGGTATCGATCCATATAGTTCGGTGCTGAAGGATATGGTTGATCAACTTGTCTCTTTCTTCTAAAACACTTAAGTTTCAAGCTATAGTTCTTCAGGGGCAAAATTGGCAAAACTATCGATCAATATCGAACAATGCCACATCACTTGGACTTGTCTATTTCTTCAACATTGCATGTTGAGACATATAAAAGCAAACTGGACCCCAACCATTCATTAGATCTTTATAGAGAGCGATACACTTTGCCTCGTACTTAGCGAATTTTCTTGAATCTTCAATCTCACTATATTCCAAGGCCCACTGATCTATTCCTTCATCATTTCTTAGTCCAGGTCCATTGAAATGTTGCTTGGTTCAAATACTGGAAACGTTTGAAATGTTTCTGTGAAAAAATATGCTTTGGATCGAAACAATCGATTGAATCTAGATCTGTTAATATGCTTCTATGAACTGTTTTTATGAAACGTTACATCTTTAATAAGATTGCTGGCACATCATCTCAAACAATAGCATAATTACATCCGCTCGATATATTTAAATATCGATGTCTTATATCGGAAGTCTTCAATCATCACTAAGGATTCCCATAAACTTATCCACTCCTTGACCAGTTAGGTGTAACGCCCCACCTCGAGACCCACACTAACAAAGGGTATTACGGGGTAATATCATCTATTAGTGTAGAGAATAAGGCTAGTTTGAGGCGACCATCTATAACATTGCTTTGGGCGAGTATCGAATACATCGAATAATATAACTATATTTTTTTTTCTTTTCTCAGAAGTAGAAATTTGCCGATCTAGGCGCAAAACAATAATACATTGGTTTAATCTAATTCGGAACAATACACAATATAATATACAACACAGAATCAGAAGTCGCAACGGAAATAATATACATCAATCTCTCTCAAAAGTATGAGTCTATAAAAGGAAATACTAGACTCATGGTCAAATACATATACATAATTAAACATTTACAAATCTCAAATACACATGACTAACAAAAGTCTACAACATGAATAAGCATATCTACAAGACTCAAATAGAACATCATAAATAATAATAACATCAAAATAGACTTTTTAAGCTAGTTCACATCCAAGGCCAAAAATCCCTGTAACCTGCCACGTCTAGGTCTGACTCGAGCATTAAAATAACATCTAGGTCAGACTATCTCTAATTATCAAAAAGGTTAGTCCATAGTAATAATAGATTGAATAAACATCAAGGGTAAGCTATTATAGATTGCACTTCACTAAGCTACTTATACTTCTTATAAAGCGTCATGTCTTAAGGTTAAGTTATGCTCATTCAAACAAAACATCAAAGTGATATCAGCCATTAATTAGAGCATATAATTTTACAACCATAAATGCAAGCGAACGACAAGCACTTCGCAAGTTAATAATCATCGTCGTGTACATCATACAAAATCAAATAACCACTTCGCTAAACTAATGTCATCAGTGTGCACATCGCATGTAAATAAATAAGCACTTCGCTAGTCGACTATAAAACAAGCACTTCGCAAGTTAACATCAAATACGAGTACATATCTCGTCATCATCAATATCTAGCCTAATAGACAAGTTCATTGCATGTCACACCGGTACGAGCACATCGCACGTAATAACTCATTTGAAAATGAGTAACCCAAGATAGGTCTTGAAAGCCTACACACGAATCTGCATAAAATGGCCTACCCACGAGCGAGTCTGAGACTCGATGAAATAAGTGTTATATACTTCTTATAAGTGATCATTCAAGTAATGACTGCATGTTCCATAACCACTCAGGTTTACTCAAATGTTTACTTTACTTAGTAAACTCTGCTCGACAAGTGTGATCTACTTCCTATTAGTAATCATAAAAGTGTAGACCAATGTCCCATAACCACTTGATGACGCTCAAATGATTACTAAAAGCTAGTAAATACCACTCGTGCAAAATAAATGTTCATTCGAACAAGTCCAAGAATTAAAAGGTAAAAAAATGCGAGCATTTCATACCACTCGTTTTATTAAACCTTTTAAATCAATTCTTCATCAAATCAACGTCGTGCTATTTTATAAAAACAATTCGCCTCGAAAGCCTTCCTGAAACCATCATTTTTATACTAAAGAATATATACTTATATATATTAGAAAGCTTTTATGAATCCATACATCGATATTTATAAACACACTTCTTTAAAAACCATTTTTCTAAACCCATTTAAAATCTTAATTATTATAATTAAATATCTTCCATAAGTATATAAATAGATTCCAAATATCCATTATACAAAAGTATATTTTCATACTTGAAATGATTTAGAAAACCATTGTATTAGAAATTGTTTATTGAAAATACTAGTTGGAATTATAAAATAACTTGTGTGCAATGTTTGTGCTACTTCATATATCCATAGCATCATCTCTATGGAATTAAATCATTGAAATGAATTCTTCAATTCATTAGTTTAAAACTTCATAATTTGCATCCGAATCACATCTAAGGCACTAGAATACTACACCAAACATCAAGAATACATCGGGTAAATACGGGCTCTATCAGGCGATCGAGGAGAGTACATAGAATGGCTTGGAACACATTCAAGGCCACACCGGTGCACCAGTCCAAGTGGACCGGTCCACCGGTGGCACTGCTTGAAACGTGTTTTAGGCAGTGCCGTGGCCTCCCTGGTGGTCTTTTTTCATCAGTTTTCATGCTGCACTCTCTACGTACTTCCTAGGTAATGAATTCTAGCAATATGCAAGCAATACAATAACCACAACTTGATGATTTTAATAATCATATGACAAGGGTTTTTAACAAATAGCAAATAAGGTTTCATATGAAAAGAAATAGCATATAAACTTGAGATCAATTCAAACATACATTCATCAATTCAACATAGCAACAACTTGATTAAAATTAGAGATAGTTGTGAGTGTAAACTTACCTTTTTACTTTAATATAGCTTGCTATAACCCAATAATCAATTTGGCACTTAGATTTCATTAAACTGTAACAATTGGCTCAAAATCAAAGAAGAACAACAAGTATTAAAATCTATAAAACTAAAATCTATGAGTCTCTAAGATGAATTAGGTCTAGAACACTTACTCTTGATTTTCTTGATTTTATTTGATTTTAAAACTTGATTCTTGCCCTATGTTGAAAGAGGAAGATGACTTTCGTTTTACTGTAAATGGAAATGAATGTAATGTTCATTTGCCAAGTACAAAAGAGAAGAAATTTACTTCTTTTATGCACTAATGGATTGAAATACCTATTAAGCCCAAACCCAAAATTAATTAAATAGTAAAAGACTTGAGCATTTTCTCACTTTCTACCATTTTACAACATTAGTAACTCATGGAATTTAACATAGAAAATTTCATGTTAATACACTAAAAATAAGATCATCACCTATTCTTCATGATTAATTAATAAAACATAATTTTTGGACTCTTCTTTTTATTATTGAAAACAAGGAAATTTGCATTTTTTCTAAAATAAGACGACATAAGAAACAAATCAATTTAACTCCAAAAATTCTCATTTTTCCCTAAATAAAATTACACATTATTTAGAAAACACAACACGTTGTTTAACAAGTTTTAAAACAAGAATTTAACATCAATAAATTACATACAATGCTTTTCTAATAAAATACACATTTTAGAATTCTCATTTTAAACTCTAGTATTAATTATTAGTCTAATAGAACATTTAAATTCCAATTTCTCCAATTAAATCTTAATTTAACATACAACCAACTGAGCATCCAAACATCCAAGAAACCAATCAATCAAGTAATATACAAGAAGATCCTTGTATTATACTTATATAAAATCTTTTAACTTCCCTTTTTAAAAGATTAAAACATATAATTTATTTATTCATCCTACTTATCTTGAAGAATTTGATTTCTTCAATCAATTTTCAATTTAATTACTTATTTTTATAAAAACTCACTTCTTTTAAATCAATAACTCAAATGGACTTTGCTTAGTCTTTTTAAAAATTGATTTCTCAAAAAAAAATTAATTTCTTCCAAAAGTTTGTACTTCACAAATTGTTCCACTTTTAAAGAAAAGATTAATATCTCTAAAAATTTGTACTTTACAAACTATACTTCAAAAATTGCATTTCACAAATTGCACCTTGCAAATTGTATTTCCTTTTAAAACATTCTAATGGATTTACTATATTAACAAAAAATCACACCATGATCACAATCAACGTCCATCATACTCAAGCTAACAATCAACACATCATCAAAAGTGTTCATCCATGACTCATCTTTTAATTCATTCAACTCAAACTCATTTGAAGTTTATAAACTTGCAAACTGACTTCTAATAAGAAGTTACCTTTAATAATCGACCGAAAAGAATGAATAATTTTCTTTCAAATGTTTGAGTCTACAAAAGGAAATACTAGACACACATTCAAATACATACACATAATTAAACATTGAAAAATCTCAAATACACATGACTAACAAAAGTCTAAAACATGAATAAGCATACCTACAAGATTCAAATGGTACATCATAAATAATAATAACATCAAAATAGACTTCTTAAGCTAGCTCATATCCAAGGCCAAAAGTCCTTGTAACCTACCAAGTCTCGGTCTGACCCGAGCAATAAAATAACACCCAAGTTAGACTATCTCTAATTATAAAAAAGGTTAGTCCATAGTAATAATAGACCACATAAACATCAAGGGTAAGCTATCATAGATTGCACTTCACTAAGCTACTTATACTTCATATAAAACTTCATGTCTTAAGGTTAAGTTATGTTCATTCAAACAAAACATCAAAGTGATATCAACCATTAATTATAGCATAGAATTTTATAACCGTAAAATTAAGCAAACGACAAAGTACTTCGCAAGTCAATAGTCATCGTCGTGTACATCACACGAAATCAAATAAGCATTTCGCTAAACTAATGTTATCGGTGTGCACAATGCACGTAAATAAATAAGCACTTCACTGGTAGACTATAAAACAAGCACATCAGAATTTTACATCAAATACGAGTACATATCTCGTCATCATCAATAGCTAGCCTAATAGACAAGTTCATCACATGTCATACCAGTATGAGCACATCGCACGTAATAACTCATTTGAAAATGAGTAACACAAGATAGGCCTTGAAAACCCACACATAAATCCACATAAAACGGCCTACCCACGGACGAGTCTGAGACTCGACAAAATAAGTGTTATGTACTACCTATAAGTAATCATTCAAGTAACAACCGCATATCCCATAAACACTAGGGTTTACTTAAATGTTTACTTTAGGTTAGTAAACTGCACTCGATAAGTGTGATCTACTTCTGATTAGTAATCATAAAAGTACAGATCAATAATCCATAACTACTTGACGATGCTCAAATGATTACTAAAAGCTAGTAAACACCACTCGTGCAAAATAACTGTTCATTCGAACAAGTCCAAGAATTAAGCGGTAAAACAAATGCGAGTGTTTCATACCACTCGTTTTATTAAACCATTCAAATCAATTCCTTATCCAATCAACGTCGTGCTATTTTATAATAACAATTTGCTTTGAAATCCTTCCCGAAACCATCATTTTTATACTAAAGAATATATACTTATATATGTGTGTATGTATATATATATATATATTAGAAAGCTTTTATAAATCTATACATTGATATTTATAAACACGCTTCTTTAAAAACCATTGTTCTAAACCTAGATACCTTTCATAAGTATATAAATAGGTTCTAAATATCCGTTATATAAAAAAATATTTTCATACTTGAAATGATTTAGAAAACACTTGTATTAGAATTTGTTTAACTGAAAATACTAGTTGGAATTATAAAATAACTTGTGTGCAATGTTTGTGCAACTTGATATATCTATAGCATTATCTCTATGGAATTAAATCATCGAAATGAATTCTTCAATTCATTAGCTTAAAACTTCATAATATGCATCTGAATATCACATCCAAGGCACTAGAATACAACACCAAACATCAGGAATACACCGGGTAAATAGGGGCTCTATTAGGTCTAGAACACTTACACTTGATTTTCTCTTAATTTTCTAGATTTTTATTTTTATTTTAAAACTTGATTCTTGCCCTAGTTTGAAAGAGGAAGATGACTTCCTTTTTACTGTAAATGGAAATGAACATAATGTTCATTTGCTAAGTATAGAAGAGAAGAAATTTACTTCTTCTATGCCCTAATGGGCTGAAATTCCCATTTAGCCCAAATCCATAATTAATTAAAATAGTAAAAGACTTAAGCATTTTCTCATTTTCTACCATTTTAAAACACTAATAACTCATGGAGTTTAACATAGAAAAATTCATGTTAACATACTTAAAATAAGTACATCACCTTTTCTTCATGATTAATTAATAAAACATAAATTTTACTAATTTTTAAACCCTTACTTTTACTATTGAAAACAAGGAAATTTACATTTTCTAAAATAAAACAACATAACAAACAAATAAATTTAACTCCAAAAATTTCCATTTCCCCCTAAATAAAAGTACACATTATTTAGAAAACACAACACGTTATTTAACAAGTTTTAAAACAAGAATTTAACATCAATAAATTACATACAATGCTTTTCTAATAAAATAAATATTTCAAAATTCTCATTTTAAATTCTAACTTCAATTATTAATCTAATAGAACGCTTAAATTATAATTTCTCCAGTTTAAGTTTTAATTTAATCTATTTAAAGAACACTGAAAAATCAGGGTTGTTATAGTAGGTTTTTGTTTTTTTCCATTTTTTATATATTTATATCAATGTTCATATTGATTAGTACCAACCAATATCGATCGGTAAACATTTACAGAAGATTTCTATACACTTTAACATCCCAGCCTTCTTTATTTTCATTGCCCTTGCTCTTGCAGTCTTTGACTTTATCCTTTCCAGTGCCGACTCAATACAGACATTGTCACGACTAGATCTTATTCAATTCCATGCCCCGAGCCATAAGGATTTCGCCTCTAATCAATCTGAACACTCACTTTTACTTACTGCCATTTTTCCAATCTCAACCTTGTCGACTTAGTTCTTACACAACCCTAGGTGGGTCATCGCCTATCATCCATGAACATCGTTGCCATCCCATGCCGTCACTAATCCATGTTGACTCCCTTATCGTCCTTCGTTGTTGCCGCCCCCATCACCTACTAAATTATCACATGCTTCGGACTAGACCCGAGTGGAGGTGGTGAATAACATGAATAAGACCAATTTCATATGGGTTGGCTTTGAGTATGAATTGCTATCTTGGCTTTCGATCGAGATGGTTCAAGAAACCGTTTAATTGAATGCATTCTAACACTTAATGAATTTGAGAGTCGATACATTCTTGGACATTTATCCCATAGACACTCAAAATCGAACATCATATGATTTTACTACTGTAAAGATAAACTATGTAATGCCTTAGATATCATCTGGTTTCGTTAACGTAAATACTGTGTAGTTAAAGCATTTAGCTTTTTATAGCGGTGGATGTGCAAAACGTTGTAGCGGAGATATATTGGAAAATAAAAAAGTTTCATTAGATATAAAACCAACTATTTAGAGTTAATTTATTCTCATTCTCACATCATTTGTGTAGGAAAAAGAAGTGTTGTTTCATCTTATATAATAATACCAAAGAATATCATGATTTATCTAGACTAGATTTTGTGACTATGATAGATTTCTAACTTATATTGAGCACTTATGCCCTAAAATTAGGTCTTTGCCCTAAAATTGTTTATTTGGTTTAAAAGAGAATGAGTAAAATCAACCTTTTATTAATGTTGCTAAAGCGGATGCTAAAAAGCCTTGATTTAGTGGGTATAGCAGAAAATAGTGGGGCTTAAAGCATATCTACTATTAAATAGCGCTAAATTGAAATAGCATAGTAGTCGAAGAGCGCTATGCACTATAGCAAGGATTTTGCGGGGATTTAGTAGGGATTTAACTCACAGCATAAATATTACGTTAATGGGTAACATTTGATACAATTACATCATGTGCCAGAGCTTGATTGTCAACACGAGCAAACTATCTACATAGGGTGTTTCCGTGCACTGTGCTAAGGATGCAGGACACGCACTATATAGACTAATGCATAATACTACCCTGGTTGTTGCATAAAATTCAATTGGTCAACACATGTCAACATCATAGGGTTTATTCAACATCAATATAGAAAGTAAAGTAACCTGACTATGCTCGTTCTCAAGCTTCCAACCTTAAAACGGAACACTGTAGACATTCCAGGCATCTTTCTACTGCAGTCGCAACTGTTTCTAATTCAAAACCTCTATTACCAAACTCTACACTACACCGACTTCCACTTCTACTCCTTCTAGATCCCGGTGACATCAATGTCATTCCGAACAACCTTTACAACTCACTTCCTATTTTCCCATGAGGGATGACATCACTTCAGATGTTAATTTTATTGGCGTCATGATCCTCGACAACCCCTCTAACCCATTAACATCAGGGTTAACAACCGTAGAACTTAAGAGAATTTGTGAGCGCCGTGGACTTCCCCAAGAAAAGTAACTACTCCCTTTACCTTTCTAAGAGCACATGATCCATTGGAGGATTACATGGCTTGTAACCAATATATGAATCTGTTTGGATCCAATACCCCAATCAATCACTTCCTTGAAAGGATGCTTCAACTCATGAAGTTGGCTCCAGCTCAACTTCATTCGAATGGATTCGCTGTGCTCTCCTGTACCTACATGATATTCGTCCGACACTTGGGCAGGGAGCCTACTTTCGAGGAAATCTAATATCTATATAACTTTAAGAAGAGGTATGACTCTTCATCTCTAACCTTCATGGAGTCATTGCCAAGTCATCATTAACCTCCGCAATAAGCAAATCCACATCAAAGATGAATATTTCTTAGTTAGATTTCCAAACATATTTGCCCAAAGGTCGTTGTCTGGATGTAGGTATTATTTCCCTACATTCTCTCCCACTCAATCTTACTTCACCCAAGTCACTAACTTCCTTTCGCTTCTCTTACAGATGTCGAAGGACCATGAACAACTTCTCTTGCCCAAACACACCAACTCATGAGAGATGTCTTAGAGGATGAGAGAAGGAGAGTGATCTATATAATGACCTCTTTATATGTCATTTCTGACTATTGCACAATGGTTGAAGAGTTAATTACGTGTGCCCTACACAAAGAGCCACTCAAACTTTATCACAGATTAAGATCGACCTTTCAACTTTTGCGCACCATGAAACTCCAAATGTGGTGACGACATTCGTAGCGCTAGTGAGTAGAATGAAAGGAATGAAGAAGAAGGAGTACAAGTAAGAGGAGAGGAATAAAAAGAAGAATATGATGATGAAATGTTGAGGAGGAAGGGGACGAGGATAATAACGAAGAAGATGATGGAAAAGAGTCGATAGGAGTAACAACCATAGGAGATAGAACCTCGGTTTTTGCCCCCAAACTGATTAGATTAAGCTAACATCTTCCAGATCGATTTCCAACTAACATCAAAGTCTGGTAAGAGAGTAGGCTTTGCTCCTAACATTGAAGAAATATATGGCTCACTGGACGATCTTCTAGACATGACCTCCCTGAATTTGACATAGACAACTACCTTTCTTCCAATCCTCCTAATATAAAATGAATATTTGATGATATTCCCTAAATTCTAATGGGGAATTTACTTCACTTACACAACCCCCTAAGCATGGTCTATAAGAATGCTATCCGGCTTTTGGACCAAGCAGCTCTAAAATGAATTAGGACATTAGGATGAAGACGGAATGGTTCAGGAACTTGGAGGTATGTTTGGAAGGACTATGAAATGGACTTCAAAACGTTGGAGTATGAAACGGCTTAAGGAAAGATCGGTACCAACCTCATTTAGGTCAGTATCGAGCTATTTTTATGCTTCACAATGGATATTGGAGCTATGGTCAATTGCTAATGATTCAAATCATCATATTAGGGGTGCATCCCTGAAAGAGTAGACGAACAATTCCTAAGAAGTTCTAAAGGAAAGAAGACAAGTACTTGGGATATCAGAACCTCTCGGAAACAACATAGTTGTTAGTGAAAAGTGCTCAAAGCTCGATGGATCTAAGATAGAAGACCAAGGAAAGGAAGAAGAAACAACTTCCTATCATAAAATCATATCGGTACCGAACCCTTCAGATCGGTATCGAGTTTATTAGCTGGAGGACTTCTTCTCCCCTCCTACATTTTTGGATCCGATGTTAGAACTGGTATTTCGTAGATCTACGACTTTGTAGGGGTGATTTCCCCATAAATACAAGACTTAGAGCATTTGGGAAAGGACTTTTACTTGACTTTCTTCACTCTCTTTCCCTACACGACCCTAATAGCAAAGGCAGGTACTATTTGAAAAAAATTCTCTATCTTTCTTGTTTTATTTTCCTAGCTCTATCTACTTTAATTCGTTTTGAGGTGTTGTGCCATTTTTTGGTTCAATATTTTGATGCTTTCATTGAGAAAGGCATTTCTCAGACGTAGATCTAGCTATCTACTATGAATTGGAGGTCTAGAGGTTAGATCCAGAAGGTTTTCATCTAAAAGATTGAAGGAATCTCAGCTATCAATGACACCATCAAGAAAGTCTTGTAGATCTAGAGCAGTAACTGGTGCAGATAAAGGAGCTTCTTATCAAACTGAAGTTAGCAGTCAGTCGATAGCAGCATTGCCAGGATCACATGCCTCTCAAGATATGGTCAAAAGAGTGGAGTTTGATGAGATGATGGTGGAATTGAATCAGAAGATAACAGATAGTCAGAAGGCTTTATTGGATAAAAAGGATGTAAGCATAGCCTTGCTGACCCAACTGTCGTAGAAGATCAGGAGGAGAAGGAGAGAGGCATCATCTGCTGGATCTGAAGAGGAGAACTCATCTGCTTTTGGTTAGAATAAAAGAGATGGAAAGCAAAAATGGAAGCAACATGCTACTAGAGTAGTAGGGAGAAGTGCTAATGGGGGCTAGAAGATCCTCTGCCAAGGGAATTCAGATCGGTACCAACCAGAATTAGGTCGGTACTAACCTGAATTTGAGGCCATTGGAGGGGTAGGAAGCTGAGCCCGTCAACATACCTGAATTTGAGGAAGATTTGTAGCATGTTGTTGATGATGATGGACTGGATGTGAAAGTTCAAGATGTTGGTATGTAGACAACCACCAAGGAACCAATTAGACGTCAAATAAGGGATGAAGGAGCGGTTCTCCCGAAGACTGAAGAACCTAGACATCAACGAGCAAACTGAGACCATTTGCAGAGTCAAACACTCAGCGTAGTTCTTGACGGTCGTCCTTTAGAGTGTCAGGCTTGTTAATAACATATAGTGGATATGATCAAGCGGTTGATGGAGGAGAATAGATGGATAAAGAATGAGGATTCGGTATCCCAAGAAGCTTACGATGTCAATGATGTCATCATATTACGAGACTACAGAACCCATGCTACATTTTGTTAAAGTATGGTTAGCATACGGATAGTGCATGGGCAAAGGATGCAGTTCTATATAGATATTTCCCTATTTTTTTGGATGGAGTTGCGTCAATGTGGTTTACTCAGCTCCTGCCGAAGTCCATATCAATCTTTGAGGAATTAGAAAAGAAGTTTCTAGAGCAGTGCAGGCTCCATACCGCTCGGCCTAAGGACGTGATGTCCTTGTCGAGCCTTTCTCAAGGACCTTCGAAGTCATTAAAGGAGTTCTTGAATCGGTCCAATATTGCAGTAACTGAAGTTAATAACCCAAATGAAAGTATGGTTTTGATGGTGTTGGTTCAGGGTATCCATCCGGATATAGACTTTGGAAAATGGTTGAGGATGAAGCAGCCAACAATTATGGAAGATTTCCATCGGAAAGCTAATCAATTCTTATGTTTGGAAGAAGCAAGTCGGGTTGCTGGAAAGATTAGTGGTGAACATTTAAAGGAAGTGATTCAAAGCAATGTGGCAATTAAACAAACTGAAGATAGCTCCAGTGATGTGGTAGGGAATGTCAATAATTCAGGTAATCAAAGGAAGAGGAATCATGACATTCGAGGCAGGTGAAATAAAACCAAAAAGTGCCCAAGGAATATGAGGTCGGATGAATATATGCCTTTGAATAATATACCTGAAAACATATACCTAGCCACACAAGGCACGAAAAGGTATAAAAATCCACCTAGGAGAGAGGCGACTATGGTAGAAAGGCGTTCAGGAAAGTTCTTTCAGTTCCAAGAAATTCAAGGGCACAACATAAATGAGTGCCGACATCTCATAGATTTTATTGAGGAATTGGTAAGAAAAAAGAATTTTCAACAATATTTAAGAGGGCCATATAATAGCAGAGAAAATGCTAGACCCTAAGAGAACGAACCTGGACCTAGTGGAGAGGGGCCTAGGGGGACCAATGGAAGGATAGTTGTAAATACCATAATTGGAGGACCTCATCCAGCGGAGAAGAGCTAGAATGAAATGGAATGATTTACGAGTTCGTTAAGGCACGTACCACTAGAGAGCTGCTTTGCCATCGAGGATGGAGCTTCGATAAATAAACAATGGTGGATAAGGATGATTTTTTTGAAATCGGGAGTTGGACGGGATCAAGGCACCAACATTCGATCCCATGGTGGTTATAGCCGTGATTGGGCCAACTGTTGTACATCGGGTTCTAGTGGATTGCGGAAGCTCAGTGAACATCCTGTTCAAATGAACGTTTGGCCAAATGAAGATCAGCCCAAAGGATGTAAATCCAAGATTCAAGGATTTAATAGAAAGGCAAAGGAGCCCATACAAACTATTAATTTTTCTGTGCAGTTGGGAAAAGGAGACCATAAGGTCGTGAGGATCTAGAAATTTGTTGTTATGGATGAATTCTTGGCATACAACACCTTTTTGGGCTGACCGAAGCCTTTGCTGATTTTAGGATAGCACTAACACCTTGGTGTCCGATGAAATTCCCCATAGAGAATGGGGTTGGATCGATCAACTGTGATAAGAGTGCTAGTCAGGAATGTTATGTTATTGAGCTTATAGAGGCAAAGCGACGGGAGAAAGGAAGAAGGCGCAGTCTAGATCCGGAGCGATCTGCTACTTTGGATAACAACTGTTGATGGATTACAATCCCACAGGTATGGAATAGCAACCTGTTGTGATGTTATTTCACTTAGATTTATTTAGTTCATTCTATACAATTAAGCCACCTAAGGATTCTAAGGGTAATGTAATTAGGAAGGACTTGCTATGTTTTTTGTTTATAAGTAAAGTTAGCTTCTTGAACTAATGGAACTGCATTCTTATAAGCAAAAAATGTGCTACGTGATTAGCAGTGTGATTAGGTACCCAAAGATCGGTACCGACTCCTTTAGTTCAGGACCAGGACAAAGGAGTATAATCATAAGGGTCGATCAGATAATTCGACCTTATCCCTTCGCTATTGGCTATTACTTGAGAATAAGAAAGGACAGTAAGGAATATCTGGAGACAAATAGTTAAAAGCCCCAGTTTTTGGAAATCGAAATTGGAGCACGGATGGAAACTTGATGACCACGCTTACAGCCTAACAGGATATGTTAGGCTAAGGATAAGCAGGCAGGATCAATGGAAACTCTGGGTCAACACCCGAAGATAGGTTAGACTAAGGGAGAACGACCAGAGATAACATCCAAAGGCACAGGTCATCAAATATAAGAACTAGTGTACGGACAAGACATTTATGATCGTACTTTCAACCTAGCAAGACATGATCGGTTGAGGATAAGTGAGGATGGTTGGCAGATGCTTTCAATCAATGCCCAAAAACAGGTGAGGTTGAAATTCGAAACTTGAGGGTAGGTACTGTTGAAATCCTCTAGTCCAGGATCAGGATTGGGAGAGTGTAATTAGACTAGGGGCAATCGGATAATTTGCTCCATGTTATTAACCTTTGACCGATGCTCGAAGGCAAGTCAGCTCAAAAAATGATGCTCGGAGTTTGGCATCCAGAACACCAAGTATCGAAGACAGAACTCAGTATATTATGGAATTAAAAAATGTAAAATCACACACAGATCCTAGTGGGACACGCTTAGCCAAGGTTGAGTGGTGGAATTCTATCGATAATATCGATCACGCGATTATTAGCAAGATTGAGGACGTCAGCGTACGAATGTCCAATCCACTTCCCACTAAAAATATGAAACAACACGTAACTCGGTTTCTTTATAACTGTTTATCGGTCGAAGGAAACTCGATCCGAAAAAAATAGGAATAACCATAAAGTTGGTTAAATAATAGTTCTGTTTAGTCAAAAGAAATAATTTGGCAATGATGAAACGGAACTAAATAATGAATATAACTAAAGCAACTACAGGAACTTTACTTACATGTACAGAGTTACAATAAGTAATAGAGTAGAGTAGGCGTAGGCATGTATAATATAGATAAATTATAGTACACACAGTTATATTATATAGGCAGTTGTTTATATGCCGGAATAGTATATAAAGAGCGAAAACTAAAGGAATGGAGATTGAAATAGAAAAGCAGTCTTTTATTACAATCAAACTTTATATACAGGAGATGTTGGGGCCGGTCTTGGACAACCATGGCCCATATACATTAGGGAAACAAAAGTACATACCAAAAAAGACAAATAGAAACTCTCTTGTCATCACTAGAGTCTAACCGAGGGGCCTACTTCTTGTGATTCTTCTTCCTTTTGCTGTCCTTGCTGCTCAAAACATCACGAGGATGCTTTTGCCCCTTCTCACCCATCGGTATGCTACCTTCAGATGGGGTGGTTTCCCCTTCATTGGTAATGGTAGCAGGATCTCCAAACAGTCAATATCGGGCTCATAGGTATCTGTGGAGGTGCCAGTACTGATGCCCTTCGGTGTCTTAATGGTGACAAGGACTCTTAGAGAAGGCTTCGACTCCTCGGTACAAGTAGTCTTTTCAAATCCAGGCTTGGTCTTGATTTTGACTTTAGAAACTTCTATCTTTAGCCTCTCCGCCATGGAGATGGAACCTAATGGGCCCGAGGCGCTAGTGATGGTAATATCTTCTCCAAAGGACTGGGAAGCATCGTCCATCCCCTTTAGAGCTGCAATTTTCCCGCATCAGAACTCAAAACGAAGCTAGATGGGAGGCTTGGAATGACTAGTCCCATAGTTGTAGAGGTAGGATCAGTAGTGACTGCAGTAGGGCCCATGCCTTAAGTAATTGGTGGCAGAGCAGGTTGAAGTGAAGGATGACCCGTGACTTCATAAACGACTCGCCTTCATGAATTCCATGTTGTCAATGTGTGGTCTGGAGGGTCTTGATAGTTAGAACTGTCAGCATTTGTTCTGAAGGATCATCCAAAACTCTTAATCCGTCATGGAAATTGATAGGAGGAGGCTGGCCTTGGATTGGCTCTACTGGAATGACATTCTCTATAACTCAGCAGTGATTGAGCACCTGGGTCCGGCAGATATAGAAGTTGAAGCCTGAGCTATGGTGGATCCAACATCAGGAAGAGTTGACGGACCAGTGGCAACATTAGATCTAGGAGAGTGGCATGTCATTCTGAACAGGGAAACTCAATATTGAGCACAGTCAGGTATGTTTTATTCCAGAATTCTATTTTAATCGTGAACCCGTGTGATCGACGTGCAGAATCCAACGGATGTCAACGTGTATTGATCAATCGGATTATGAACATCTACCGAGGCAATTAAAAGTGTCAATCTATCAGTGTAAGTTCTGTGTCCTATACATGACGAACAGACCATTCTATGTAGATAAGCCGCTTGTGCTAGAAAACACGCCATGTCACACGATGGAACTATGCATAAGATCTTACTTGTTATCATTGGATAATCGACAACGAAATCGCTGTCCAAAGCAATGCAGAATGTTCCCTTGGAGGAAAAAGGGAAGTGAAGTAATTAAAAAAGCTATATATAATGGGATCATTTATATGTTGGAGCATGTTCGGTGTGAATGTTCTCTAGACAAAAACTGTCTCATTAGACTTTGGAATGGCAATCTATGATCAACTACACTTTTTTGGGAGTGTGCACTTGCGTTTAAGATGAGAAAGGCATATGAGACTGTTGCAAATGGAAAAACCTGATGCAAAGTGTTTCAGACTTAGAGCTAACAAAGGAAATGCAATGGGTCAGTGTAACCGGGGGGAATGCATTACCTACTTTGAGTCAAACCCTAGGCAATCCTGGGATATTCTTATATTCATAATAGTTGAAAACAAGGCATTGTCGATCGAGAACTTCCGGACCTTATCCATTGCTGGCAGTAGGAAAACTCGAGCCATGGCCAATAGTATGCTCCACCACCATAGAATGGAGACAACCAACGTTTAGACTACAAATTTGGGTCCAAGGTTTCTTGAGATTGGGACGAGATCACTGGACGATGCAATGGTTATCGAGGAGAATTTCTAGTGGTGGCGGTGGCTAAAGGAAGACGAAAATGACTCTGGGAAAGCGATGGCAATCGGTTCAAGGCGAGGGAGTTGGTCGAGTGAAGTTGGCAGTGAGAAGAAGGAAGGAAAAGCGAGTGAATATATGAGGAAGTGGGAGAAAAATGGTAAGTACTCGGCTTATATAGGGGTATACTAAAGTGGCAAAACAACCTGGTATCGATTAAAACATGTTGGTACTGACCTAAATTTTCAAATTGAAACCAAAATAAAAGGATAAGAAAGGGAAAAGGAAAGCAACCCATACCCGGTTAAGGCGTGGAATCATATACAATGTGTAGATCATGTCCTTCGCATGGAGAATATAAATTCTACTATTTAATGCAATTGAACGGATATCCACAAAATAGAAGCAACACTTTGAGGTAACTCTTGAATAACCAACAGATCTATATGGATAATGGTATATAGTTTTCTTTTTCCAGAGTACACTTTATTTCCAATAGAAGCATATTCTAGGAGGCAAGTGTTATCCAGCTTTTGGCCTAAGCAGCTCTTAATCTAATCAGGTCATCAATTATAGACAGAGTGGTTCGGGAACTTAGAGGTATGCTTGGAAGTGTAGAATATGCTAGTATATGATTTTTTTTTATGATAATAAACATATATATATATTCATTTAAATGTATTTGTTATTGTACTATTTTATTTTCCACATAATTAATAAATATTTGTTGAATAAAATAAATAACACAGAATTCATATTCGAACAAATATTTTATTACAAATTCAAATAGTACAAATTTGAGCTCTCGCTACATTAATACATTTCAATTTTAATACAATTTCAACTACAACACATTTTTCAATTTACAATGTCATCTCAATACATATCACTTATTCACTCGTATTTTATCTTCAACTTTGTTTCCAGCTTGTATCCAACATCTCAATTATCTGCAAAATAAACACTGACGCAGTAAAATTGTAAAAGAAATATTTTGCAATGTACAATAAAAGTGTGTTTTGAAAATTTTATTTGCCTCAGTAATTTGGGTTGTTCGTCATTATATTTCTTTTGAATTCATCATACACGAACAACTTGTGACATGCACGGTGTATCATTGTACATGCCACAAGGCCATGCACACCGATATACACTTGCTTGATATAATTGTAGGGACAGGTGAGCACAAGGTCAAACCCTAGCATAAGCTGGAATCAACTCAGGTGCGTGCAAACAAAATTCAGTTTAGAAAACTGAAATGACTCAAAGCAACTATCAATTTAACTCGAAGACAATACAACAAAGAGATGTAACTCCACATATGGACAATATGCAAAAAGCTTCAGACCACATAACAAAATGAACAAGCTCAAAGAATCAAAACAACAATCCAGACTCCAAAATGCAATTGCAACAAATTGAACCACACTAGTGTATACATCAAGTGCTCAAATGTACACATGACTTCAAATGAATCCAAGACCGAACTAGATAAAGGTGCACCAGGGACTCAAACACAACAGCAAGTTCATATGCAACCATGTACAAGTCAACAGAATTCAAGTCTCTAAATTAACACAGAGTAGTTCGAATTCATGAACACAAGCATGGATCGTCGAGCTACAGAAACATCAAAATGGAAGGCAACAACAAAGAAACAGATCAACTTGAATACATCAACATACAACATCTTTAACAAGTGCACAAGTGTAGCCTCAATAGTTCAGTACACATGAAGAACTACTCTAGACAAAATGTACACAATCAGGCATGGTGACAAGAAGACTTCAAGTATATATGGTGGTTAAGGAAAACAAAGAACAGACCCAACAAACCATCACAAATCCAGATAACATGAAGTGCATGATGCAATGCAATAGAACAGTGGACTAACTGGCCAGAGCTACAAACTTAGATGTATGCATACAGTCTCAACAATGAATTGATCAAGAGCAACAAAGGCAACCAGACTAGACTTCAACTCAAGGATCACATATAACATCAAACTGAATGAAACAAAACAGTTCAACTCGAAGCAATGCTCAGGAACCAGATATAAACATGAAACGGAGAAAATAGAAATGACTCGAAACAAATGCAAAACCAACCAAGGTCAGTCCAGAAGCAGGAAGCTCACAGCAAGGACAAAGCATAACATTCACACATAAAAGTGCCAACAGTTCAGAGATTACAAGTGCACATGAACAAGTTTAGCATCAGATTGTACACATATATACATACATATATGTATGTATGTATGTATGTATGTATGTATATACATGAATACACAACAAAAACAATGGAGCAGCATCGTAACTATTAGTTACAGTTTTAACAAAGTTAAGGCCGAGATAAAATACAATCAGAGGTCATATGGAACGGCAAATGAAATATTAAACAAGTCGTTGGCAGTAAAGAACGGAGGAATTCAAATGTGTTTAAGCAAATCCAAATATATCGAAAACATATTCAACCGGTGATAAACTGAACAAGTCGGAAAAAATATGACAATCGTTCAAGCAAGAATCGAATGACCAAGCAATACAAGTGACGAGTTTCAAGTCAAATATATGAACGAAAACTTAGGGACTTTAATCCCTATTTAAACCCAAAAATCATCATCGGTAAAATAAAAAAATAGATTCGAGTTCGAGACTAAAATCAATGAGCATACTTAGAACAAATCACGAACAAATTTATAACTCGAATCAAAGTCGAGAACTAAAAAGGGAAAAATCACGTACCAATCAATCAACATCCAACTCGACTTATTGAAGCAGCCGAAAGCCAATCAAAGCTAGGAGACAATTGATAGAGCAAAGCAAAGCAATTTAATCACTTCTATCGCTTGAAAATCAAGCGGCAGCTTCAATCACGAAGCCCTAAATTTTGAAAGAGGAACGAACGACCGAAGGACTTAACAAAAGCAAAGGGATCGGCAGATAAAAGAAAAGGAAAAAAAGGGGACATCTTCTTTTATTTTCAATTGGGTCGGTCTCCTTATGTTTTATTTTGGGCCTAGATTTATAATAGGGTTTTGTTTATATTGTTTATTTTTTTTTATTTTTTCTTTTAAAATTTGTGCCAATTCTAGTCGTGTGACTAAGGACGAACTACGGTGGTGTAGTTCGAGAATTCGCAACTCGGTGGCTTAGTTGTGGCAGGGTTTTGAGTGTAGAGTTAGGTTAGTCGATAGCGGGTGTCGCAAGTTTACGTGTGTAAGCGTCTGACTACTTAATTTCTAGTAGAAACCTTAGGGGCAGCATGTAGGCAGGGTTTTGCCGAAGCTGGGTAAATCTGTGTTGTTCTATTTCTGCTTTTATTATTCTAGTATTATCTGTGCTGCAATTATTTTATATATTTTCGCATTAATTTTTATTATTATTAGTATCATCCTATTCACCCCCCCTCTAGGGTGAAATTGATTCTACATGTGGTATCAGAGCAAGGAACAAAAATCATTTTTTGTTTTAAAAAATTGACTTTTCAAAAACCAATTTTTGTTTTAAAAATTTTATTTTTTAAATGGCTTCTTTTAATAATGCTTTTGATGAAGGTCAGTCCATAGTTAGACCACCCATGTTCAATGGTGAATATGCTTACTGGAAAAATAGAATGAAATTTTTTCTGAAAACCATAGATGCATGGAATATTGTTGAGACGGGATATAGAACACCAACTATAGTGGTAGATAATCAAGAAATTGAAAAACCGATGGATCAATGGACAGATCTTGAAAATAAACTGCAGAATGCTAACGCTAAAGCTATGAATTATATTATTTGTTCATTAGATCGGATTGAATTTAATCGTGTCTCACATTGTCTAACTACGCAGGAAATTTGGCACACATTTGAAGTGACTCATGAAAGAACTTCCCGAGTCAAAGAATCTCGCCTTGCCATGCTTAGTAGCGAATACGAAAACTTCACAATGGCAAAGGATGAAAGTGTCAAAGAAATGTATAGACGACTTTCTAATCTAGTATACAAATCAAAATCACTTGGAAAGCCATACATAGAGCTGGAAGTAGTTCGGAAAATCCTCAGAATTCTTCCACGAAATTTTGAAGCAAAAGTGACTGCTATTCAAGAATCAAAAGATCTGAAACAAATTAAAGTTGAAGAACTCATTGGAAATCTCACCACTTATGAGCTAGAAATCAAATTTAAGGAAGAACGTGAAGGAGGTGATAGGAGAAGAAATCAATAGCTCAAAAAGGTACAACAGAAAGTGATGACGATGACGACGGTGATGGAGCAACCGAACTGGCACTATTAATAAAGAGTTTCAAAAGGTGGAACCACAAATACGGAAATCCAGCTCTTAATCAACAATTGAAATGCAGAATAGTCAAAGTACTAGACAACTCAGAAGGGCAAGAGATCATTTGTCACAAGTGCAATAAACCTGGTAACATCAAGCCCAATTGTCCTCAGAATCAACTCGGCCAAGGAAAGAAATCGAAAAGGAGAAGTTTTGCAGCCACTTAGAATAAAAGTGATGATGATAATAAAAGCACTAGCAGTGAGAGTTGAAAAGAAGATCTGTGTCTTCGAGGTGATATAACTGATAGCGATGATGACGAGCCAAGCGAGGTATCAAAACTTACTCATTCAGTAGTACGTATATATTTTCACGAGGTAATGGCTGAAAGACTTAGGGAGAAGTATGCTAAAATTGAATCACAAAGAGATAATTTGATAGAACTAAATAAGCAGCTTGATCAATTGGTTAAAAACTATCGAAATAAGAGCCCTAAGTGTGATAAGTGTCCATCATTCGAAGAAGAAATTAAAAAATCAAAAATTAAAATTATATCACTTGGAAATGAAATTCTGATTTGGAAAGAAAGTGAAAATACTAGAAGAGAAAATTCTATTAAAAAGTGCACTTTGTTATTGAATGAAAATGAATCTTTCAAAACACAAGTCCAACAATTGTCTACAACTTTTGGGAAATTCTCCAAAGGAGAAAATTCACTAAATATGCTATTAGGGAAACAAACTGTCAATACGGTTAGACAAGGACTTTGGTATACTCAATCTGAACGTGTTAGAAGCAAAATTAATCAAGTCAATTCCAAGTGCACAATTTGTAGAAAAATTGGACGCAATCACTATAATTGCTGGTACAGACCCAAACACGTGAAAACCATACAAATTTGGGTTCCAAAAGGCACGACTATAAATTCCCTTAAAGTCAAACAAATCTGGGTGCCGAAAGGAACAAATATAGATTGTTTTGGGTCTACACAAACATATTTTTCAAAATCTTTTACCACTAACAATCATGGACCTATAAAAACAAATAGGTCACAAAAATCTTTCCTTGTGTAGGTGTGGTGGCAGGCTAAGGAACAATAAGAGTGGTACTTGGATTCTGGCTGTTCTAAGCACACGACGGGCGACAAATCTAAGTTCCTTAGCCTAGGACAAAGGTGGCAGAGTCATAATGGGTAACAACGAGAAATTATCGGTAAAGGTAAACTAGGTAACGGTACATTTATTTTGAATGATATATTAAATGTTGAAAATCTGCACCATAATCTGATTTAAATCAGCCAGTTATGTGATAAAGAAATGAATGTTGATTTTGATTTATGCAAAATTATTGGCCAATTATCTTTTATGCCGAGAACATTATAAGTACCTTTAGAGTCTTTGAACTAGTTTATATAGATTTGTTTGGAATAATGATGTTGTTTATTGGTTGATGATTACTCTAGATACACATGGATATATTTGTTTATCTTACTGCTTCTAGATCTGACAATATGTTCACTAGATGTTTATGTGCACGTTTTCAATCAAATCCTTCAGGAATCACATTTTAAAAGCTATAAAATGATTATAAGGTATTTGTTGCACATCTCACGGTTTGGTCTTTAATATCCATCTGATAACTTTGAGTTAAAGCGGTGTTTAGATGTAGATTATGCTGGTAGTCTAGTTGATAGAAAAATTACTAATGGAATGTGTTTTATGTAGAGACATTCATTAGTTGCATCACATTTTCAAAGAAAATATCTGCATAATTTTCATTTTAACTGATTTTCAATTGGCAGACAATTTTTTCATAAAACCCCTTCCAGAAAATAGTTTTTGTTGACTTCGTTTCAGATTAGACATTTTAGAAATTTGATTTTATATTCATTTTTGGATTTGATCTTAAAGTGCCACGTTAACTAATCTGACTCCCTACTAATTATCAAAAGATAAACAATGATTGAAAAAGTGATGAGTGTCGATATTAATCATATATTATGACTTAAGACAGTATATTTAGAAAATTTCTTTAAAAATTTAAACAAGATTTATAATAACTTTTGTTGGTAAAAATTTCATGACCATCTCTATTTCTATCATATTCCTAACGACCATCACTCATCAAAATCAAATATAGTATGTCAAAATGTGGTATTTTAAACAGGAAATTATTCATTTTTATTTTATTTTATTTTTTTGTAATAAATTAAAAGTCCTCAGGGTTATGCATGGGTGAATTAATTGGAATATTTGTTTATGTGCTTTCATGCTCATTTAAAAGTCCTTATGGTTATGCATGTAAGGAACACATATCAAAATTGGTTATTAAATAAACGAGTTGATTCTAATCACATTTAAAAGTCCTCACGGTTATGCGTGGTTAGAAGATACTTGAAATTCGTTTTTTTTTGTTTTTTATAAAACTTGGGAATACTACTAATCTCATTTAAAAGTTTTAACGGTTATGCATAGTTAGTAGATATTCAAATTCCTGATATAAATATACCACAAATAGACACGACTATATGGTTTTATATGCTGACATCACCCCTATCACTCTAAAGTGGAATATGCGCCTAACAGAATATTTATGATTTTTGTTTGATTTTTTATTGAAATTTAATATTTATACTCGATTGGGTATTAATGTTGTATTAATGTCTATCACTTTATCTCTATTTTTCTAACACTTTTACTCTTTTGCTGATAACAAAAGGGGAAGAGAAAAGTTAAGAATTTGGCAAATAAAGGTCAAATATTTTTTTTTTGCATATTCCCATCTAGGTTCATTTGCATATTTTTATTTATTTTCATGCATATATGAATGGGGAGCTTTGGTGTAGGGGGAGCATTCGGAGCAAATAGATTTCATTAATGACCAAATACATTTAATAAATTCAAAATCTTAATATACGTTTGTTGTCATCAAAAGGAGGAGATTGTAGAATATGCTAGTATATGAATTTTGTTTGATGATAATAAACATATATATATATATATACATTCACTTAAATGTATTTGTTATTGTACTATTTTATTTTCCACATAATTAATAAATATTTGTTGAATAAAATAAATAACACAGAATTCATATTCGAACAAATATTTTATTCAAACAAATATTTTATTACAAATTCAAATAGTACAAATTTGAGCTCTCACTACATTTATACATTTTCAATTTCAATACAATTTCAACTACAACACATTTTTCAATTTACAATGTCACCTCACTACATATCACTCATTCACTCGTATTTGATCTTCAACTTTGTTTCCAACTTGTATCCAACATCTCAATTATCTGCAAAATAAACACTGACGCAATAAAATTGAAAAAGAAATATTTTGCAGTGTACAATAAAAGTGTGATTTTGAAAATGTTATTTGCCTCAGTTATTTGGGTTATTCGTCATCGTATTTATTTTGAATTCATCATACATGAACAACTTGTGACATGCACGGTGTATCACTGTACATGCCACAAGGCCGTGCACGCCGATATACACTTGCTTGATATAATTGTAGGGGCTTGTGAGCACAAGGTCAAACCCTAGCATAAGCTGGATTCAACTCAGGTGCGTGTAAACAAAGTTCAATTTAGAAAACTGAAATGACTCAAAGCAACTATCAATTTAACTCGAAGACAATACGACAAAGGGATGTAACTCCACATATAGACAATATGCAAAAAGCTTCAGACCACATAACAACATGAACAAGCTCAAAGAATCAGAACAACAATCCAGACTCCAAAATGCAATGGCAACAAATTAAACCACACTAGTGTATACAACAAGTGCTCAAATGTACACATGACTTCAAATGAAGCCAAGACCGAACCAGATAAAGGTGCACCAGGGACTCAAACACAACAGCAAGTTCATATGCAACCATGTACAAGTCAACAGAATTCAAGTCTCTAAATTAACACAGAGTAGTTCGAATGCATGAACACAAGCATGGATGGTCGAGCTACAGAAACATCAAAATGGAAGGCAACAACAAAGAAACAGATCAACTTGAATACATCAACATACAACATCTTTAACAAGTGCATAATTGTAGCCTCAACAGTTCAGTACACATGAAGAACAACTCCAGACAAAATGTACACAATCAGGCATGGTCACAAGAAGACTTCAAGTATATATGGTGGTCAAGGAAAACAAAGAACAGACCCAACAAACCATCACAAATCCAGATAACATGAAGTGCATGATGCAATGCAATAGAACAGTGGACTAACTGGCCAGAGCTACAAACTTAGATGTATGCATACAGTCTCAACAATGAATTGATTAGGAGCAACAAAGGCAACCAGACTAGACTTCAACTCAAGGATCACATATAACATCAAACTAAATGAAAGAAAACAGTTCAACTCGAAGCAATACTCAGGAACCAGATATAAAAATGAAACAAAGAAATAGAAATGACTCGAAACAAATGCAAAACTAACCAAGGTCAGTCCAGAAGCAGGAAGCTCACAGCAAGGACAAAGCATAACATTCACACATAAACGTGCCAACAGTTCAGAGATTACAAGTGCACATGAACAAGTTTAGCATCAGATTGTACACATATATACATACATATATGTATGTATGTATATACATGAATACACAACAAAAACAATGGAGCAACATCGTAACTATTAGTTACAATTTTAACGAAGTCAAGGCCGAGATAAAATACAATCAGAGATCATATGGAACAGCGAATGAAATATTAAACAATTTATTGGCAGTAAAGAACGGAGGAATCAAATGCGTTTAAGCAAATCCAAATATATCGGAAACATATTCAACCGGTGATAAACTGAACAAGTCGGAAAAAATATCACAATCGTTCAAGCAAGAATCGAATGACCAAGCAATACAAGTGATGAGTTTCAAGTCAAATATACGAACGAAAACTTAGTGACTTTAAGCCCTATTTAAACCCAAAAATCATCATCGGCAAAATGAAAAAATAGATTCGAGTTCGAGACTAAAATCAGTGAGCATACACAGAATAAATCACAAAAAAATTCATAACTCGAATCAAAGTCGAGAACTAAAAAGGGAAAATTCACGTACCAATCAATCAACATCCAACTCGACTTATTGAAGTAGCCGAAAACCAATCAAAGCTAGCAAAGCGAAGCAATTTAATCACTTCAATCGCTCGAAAATCAAGCGGCAGCTTTAGTCACGAAGCCCTAAATTTTGAAAGAGGAACGAATGGCCGAAGGACGGAACAAAAGCAAAAGGGATTGGCAGATAAAAAGAAAAAGAAAAAAAAAGGGACATCTTCTTTTATTTTCAATTGGGTCAGTCTCCTTATATTTTATTTTGGGCTTAGATTTATAATAGGGTTTTGTTTATATTGTTTATTTTGTTTTATTTTTTCTTTTAAAAGTTGTGTTAATTCTAGTCGTGTGACTAAGGATGAACTATGGTGGTGTAGTTTGAGAATTTGCAACTCAGTGGCTGAGTTGTGGTAGGGTTTTGAGCGTAGAGTTAGGTTAGTCGATAGCGGGTGTCGCAAGTTTACGTGTGTAAGCGTTTGACTACTTAATTTCTAGTAGAAACCTTGGGGGCAGCACGTAGGCAGGGTTTTGCCGAAGCTGGGTAAATCAGTGTTGTTCTATTTCTTCTTTTATTATTCTGCTATTATCTATGCTGCAATTATTTTATATATTTCCGCATTAATTTTTATTATTATTAGTATCACCCTATTCACCCCCTCCCCCTCTAGGGTGAAATCGATCCTACAGGAAGGACTATGGAATGGAAGTTAAGAAGTTGGAGTACAAAATGGATTAAGGAAAGAGTTCAGTACCGACCTTATTTAGGTCGATACTGAGCTATTTTTATGCTTCATGGTGGATGTAGGAGGCATGGTTAATTTCTAAATGAATTAAGTGATCATCTTGGGGTGCATCTCTGAAAGAGTAGGCAAACAACTCCAAGAAGTTCCGAAGGAAAGAAGATAGGTACTAGAGATATCAGAACCTCTCATAAACAACATGATTTCTAAGGAAAAGTGCTCCAAGCTCGATGGATCAAAGATAGAAGACAAAGGGAAGGAAGGTGGAACAACTTCCCATTATAAAATCAGATCGATATCGATCACTTCAAATTAGTACCGGGATGATTTTATTGGCTAGGGGACTTCCTCTCCCCTCCTACATTTCTAGATCTAATGCTAGAAATTGTATTTTGTAGATCTATGGCTTTGTAGTGTTGATTTCTCAAAAACACAAGACTTAGAGCATTTGGGAAAGGACTTTTGGCACTTGATCTTCTTTACTCTCTTTCTCTACAAGACTCTAGTCATAAAAGCAGTTACTATTTGTTGTTTTAGGTTGTTAGAACTTGAATTCATTTGTACTTGTGATCAAAATCTATAAGCAATAACATTACAATGGACACAGGCCTTAAGTTTTTCAAACCACTATAAAATTTCTCTGTATTTCTTGTTTTATTTTGCTAGACCTATCTACTTTACTTTGTTTCGGAGGTGTTGTACCATTTTTTGATTCAATAAAGCCGTACCATCACCCATACAACATTTAGGATCACAAACACATTCACTCTACACGCTCTTATCCAATTCCTAAGTTCTAATCTAATATTTCTTCTTTTCAGGTACAATGGTCAGTCCTTGCTTCCTTAGCCACTTAGAGAAGAAATCTGGTAAGTATCAAGGTCATCGCTTGTCAGGTTCATCATATCCGAGGCACGATGTTTATTGCGAGTCTGAGTGTGACAGGGGTTCCTAAGATAAGGAATTCTTCTCCTACTACCTCTGTCCTTGTTATCTCTATTCCTGAAGTGAAAGCTTCCTCTGATACACCGGCTTCCTCTGATGTTCTAGAGGTCATTTTTTTCCTTCTACTTTGGCAGTTTCTGCTGAAGCCCATACTGGTAAGCATTTTATTGTTTGGCAATGTAGTGAGCATGCTTGGGTGTATGTTGAATAAGAAATGAGAATTAAGCCTTAGAGTGACAGTTTTCATATGATTGTCGAAGGTGAGTATGAAGAGTGTACACTGATTTATCATACTGAGGGGTAAGGGTTGATCTTACCAACTATTGGAGAAGATGGTGAGCATAATAAGGTTATTTTAGATGATGATGACACTTAGGATAGGATTTATATTTACTCTTGTGATTCGGTGCATTTTGTGCCGAACGTAATGTCATTATTTTCTGGGTAGTTGAATGTTATGGGGCATGTTCCTTATGTTAACAGTAGTAGTTATGACGAGGATTGATATCCCTTGTGTGTTGGTAGTTTAGGTGCTTCTGCCTAACTCCTATTTTTAGTTTCTCTTTAGTTGTTCCGGCGCCTGTGTCGAACACCTGTTATAATTGTTTCTTCAATAAAATTGGATGGCCACTCTAAAGCCAGCTGGCCTTGCTAAAAAAATATATTCAATCTAAAACACTTGACTATAAACTAGTTACAGTGGACGAAATATTGAATAGAGCTTCGTATTTCGTATGCTATTAAAGTAATGGTAGAAATAGTGGCAGTATACCATGTTGAATTTATTAATAGGTGCATCAAAATACAAAAAAATTAAAAAATATATTGAATTATTTAATAAATTATAACTATTTTTCATTATTGACTGAAAATCGACATAGTTTTATTTTACGTGGATATTATGAATATTCATTGTAAGGTAAAACTATGATAATGGTATTTTGTTATCGTAACAAGAGTGATGCACTAGGTATAGAAGATATAAAAGTATCTAAATATTTTCGATTATTTTAGGACTGTACACTAAGCCAGATCTTTGGGTAATAATTTTTAATTATATGATTATGAACCATATGGTATTAGTGAACTGTATCTGAAACGATTAAGGCAAAGCACCCATTCTGTTGGAATGACAAAAGAGTTGATGAACTCTTCGGATTGATACATATAGATGAATGCAATCCCAAATATGATGATAACAAACCAATCCACTTACTTCGTTAAATTCACTAATAAATTATCACAGATATGAACATGTGTATTGGTACACAAGTAGTACATCTTTCATAATTTCATAGGATTTACGAAAATAGAAAACTTAACATGCAAATGAAATGAAACAATTCGATTTGATCGAATAGGTGTGTGTATTGGAAAGTATTTCAAAAGTACAAAAAAATGAATTAGATTCAATCTCGAAGTCACTCCTCCCTATGATACATAATGATGTATCGATAAATGATAGTCAGACTTTGTTGGACAAAGTACGATTGATAGTGAGTGAAGCTGAGTTAAACTCTTTCTATAAGGATATTTACTTAAGAGTAAGTATATATATTATATATAATTTCAACCAAAGCATAATTCATGAAATCATATAACATATGAGTTGATAAGAAACCCCAATCTTAAATACTTTAAGGTGTGTGGTTGTCTAATCTATGTTATGAACAAAAGTTTCATAAACCCAAAACTAAATCAGTTTTATGAAATATAAAGGCAGTTCATAAAAAGTTTCCAAATGCCAATTCCATCATACTGGAAAATGATTTTTGTTTCAAGAAATGCCACCTTTACGGTAAAGAAATTTCAATTGGAAATTAGTGGTAGTACAATTGAGTTGGATACTATCCAAAGACTCTAACATATAAACTAATTACATAAGTTGAAATAAAATTAACCAAGTCTAAAATAAACATGAGTTATTAGAATGTCTAAAAGGATTCTCGCACAATAAAGAGAGACTATGGGTATCTCTTCAATGTCGAGAAAAGGATAGTGATAACAGTCTCCTCAATTATCAATAAGCCATGAAGAGTATAGAATCTAATATATGGCACGATGCTTAAATTCGAAATAGATTCCAAGTACACTATCAAAATATGATTTTGATATATGTACCCAAAATGATACGATCCATTGATCGCAAGTGTGCCTTCAAAAGGAAGACCAATTCAGTTGGAATATAGTAAGCACAGCATATTCATCGATCAACGTGCTTGAGTTAATTCAGACTACACTCGTAAAATTATTGCCTAATATGACTTTGAATTTGGTTACATCTTTTTTGAAACGGAAATTCCAAATAATGATTTAGGGTAGACTAGTTTCACATAATAACCAAAATGTCATAATGTCAGTGGGAGTGATAACTAAATTTGTTATTATTGGTTAAGATCCAAGAACCGATACGACAGTATCGTTCAATAAGCATCTAAATTGAGCAGAATATTTTGATAGAGAATCCAAGGTTAATTATTAGTCAAAATGCCAAGGAAGCATGTGTTTGTAAGAAAGATATTGAAATACTAAAATATGCGAGTCAGTGGAATAGGGATCTTAAGGCTAAATTAATACTAGAGGGGGGTGAATAGTATTTAACAGATCATATGAATATTATTCGAATTCTTTAAGATTTTACTTGGGATGATGGAATTAACAATCACAGAAACAATCATAGAATCAAAGTACAAATAAAAGTAAATGCAGCAAAAGTAAAAAGGAAAGAACACACCAGGATTTTATACTGGTTCGGAGTTACCCTACATCTTGTCCCGCACAATTCCTTGTACGGATTTCTTTTCAACTTGTAAATGCAGATACAATCTCGATTCAAAGGCTACGAGACACACCCTCTAGAATCTCGACCTCTAGGTAGAGCCACTTGATTTCAAGTCCATAAAAACAACCACTAGATTTATGGACTACTAAGCACACCTAATTGATTTAAACAGGCTACAATCACACCTACTTGGATTTCAGGGATACCAAGCACACCAGAGAGTATAAGAGTATGATTTGATAGAGATCACAGACTCAGTTCTTCGATCATGATTACAATTGATCCTATAACTCTTTGAATAGTACTTTGATCTTGAGAGAGATGAGAGAAACCAGAAAGTTTATGAAATAGAATCAAAATGGTAATGATAGAATTTGATTCTGCTTGAATATTGGCAAAGTTTCGATAGAAATTGATTTAGAAATCAAGAGAGTGAAAAGTGGAGAGAAAAATAAGAAAGTAGTTAATAAAAATTCGTTTGGAAGTCTGGTATATATAGGGAAACAACGGTCATGTCCATTCGCGAAGAGATACGACGAAAAGACACTTCCATTCAAATTTGAATTTTGAAAGTTACGTTTAGTATGTCGATATACTTGTAGAGAATTTTTCGACATATCACTTTGTATTTTGGAAAGTTACTTAATAAAAATTGATTTGAAAATATTAAGTTTTGTAAAATATTTTGAAACAAAAACTTAATATATATAAACTTAAAAATATTGAAATAATATCTTTATAGGTATAAGAGATTGAAAATCATTTTGAGAAATTTTTTGAAAAGATTATTAAATATAGAATATTTGGAAAACAATTTTAAAACAAAATAAGAGAAGGTAAGAGAGATCATGAAAGTGCTATCAAGGTTTTAACATAAATTCTATGACTCTATAACTTATCTGGAATATCTTGAAATCTTGAACTCTTCAATACTCATGAGTTTTCATTCTTGAACCCTTGAAGCTTTATATCAGCATCTTGACTCTACTCTTGATATCAACATCTTAATACTGTACAGTCTTCTTAATCAATACATATCTAATATCCTACACTATAACTATATATATCTTGATTAAACATTAGTATCTATATTTTACATAATGTCTTATAGTAGTTATCATCAAAACCAATACCTAAGGTACTAACAATGTAACGACCCGCTATTTTGGACCATTCACATACCATTATAAGTGTATAGGTAGACACTCATGCCGGAATTGAATTACTCAAAATACCGCGTTGTTAATTTAAATTTGGCAAAACTAAACATATACAGTAAATAAATATAATCATAGATCACAGACACAGAGTAATAAATGCAGCGGAAATAAAAGAGATAGTAGTTCATGAAGCTACTATATAAATGTATAAGTTACATCAGAGTTAAACCAGATACAACGGAAGAGTAATACGATACATCAAATACAAATCAGAATACATCACTGGAATCATCGAAAACTGAAAGCAGAATAGATGGCTGGATCTTCAAGCAAAGCTCCAACTTCAAAGGTGAGTCTCGAATACTGGTACACTCAGTCTGACCCGAGCGTAAAGCAAAACACAAAACACTCGAGTCAGGATTAACATTCTTATGTCAATAAATCCAACTCAAGTGAAATAGCAACTGAAATACAAGTAACTTAAAGAATGTTCGGAATAACCATCCTTTAAGGATCCGTTAAACTATCTACTAGGTAGTAATGTACGCTAAGTAGATAATGTCTATCAGTAATATAAGGTATCAAAATAGTGTTAAGTCATGGCCCATTCCACCCTTAACACATTTTTATTCCCAAGAGCATATACAAGACCGTAGTTTCCCCAAAACTGGAAGTCACCAAAGGGCAATCCATATACTAAAGGTACAAAACAAATCGTAGTGGTCGCGTATAGGGATACAAGTATGACAAGGCACATGAGGCAATACCCAAGGTAGTGAAACTACCGTTCGCCTGATCCGGACTGGTGAGAACGCATCGCCGCAGCGACCACAACACCGCGAAACAACACTCCCAAAATCAAGGGTGCACCAATCGACAACAAGTAATGAGTAATTCGAAGAAGTGTGTTCGCTTGAGGTAGCTGACCTCCATTTGGCCCGGCACGGCTCATGTTTTAGTCATTTCCAATTTGACACAAGTGTCAAGGCTATCCATTATCGTTCTCTTTCTTCAGTCAACACGAACATCAATCCAACCACTTCATTCTGGATCACACTCCGCGTATAGTTATTAAAGTGGTTTTCGGTTTAGACAGTGAGTATGTCCCTAGCCGATTCCGGTCTCTTTAATAACTTTCGTCATTATTACACCGATTGGTCGTTTAGTAAATTTCAAAACCAAATCAATTACAATTTCAATTAGAATTTGTAAATCAACATTTCATTTGTCTTTCTAAAACAATTTCCACAATTTATGTTTCAAAACTTCCAATTTACCGTTTCAAAATCTTATAATTCAATTTCAATCTCTATTTAAAACAATTCAAATATTGATTCAAGTTCGCAAATAAGTTTCCTTCCAAATCATTTGAATTAATATACTTTAACATTCAAATCAATATCAAATTTATTTATCGATTTCATTCAATATTTATTAAGTTAATTTGCCATTCAAAACAATTTCTATTAAATTTCCAATTCATTAAATCTATTATTTAAATTTAACTTCATTATATCAAAACTTACAAATTTGAATTAAATTAAATTAAATTCATCAACTCAATTTCTTTAAATTTCAAGTCTTACATTAATTTAAATAAATCGCATTTTATTTCTTGTTAAAGAAATTCAATTTCACTTATTTACTTACTTAAATAATTTTCCAAAACTTAATTAATAAAGAAAACTCAATTTCAATTATTTACGAAGTAAATTCACTTATTCAAAAGTCCAATTTTACTTATTAAAGAAATCAATTCAATTTAATCATTAAATAATTCAATCTTATTTAATTATCAAATAATTCAAAACTTAATTATTAAATAATTTCAAAGTTTAATAATTTCAAACTTAATTATAATTTCAAACTTAATTCAATCATTTCTCAAATTAAACAACATTGTTTCATCAATTACATTGTTAATATTTTGTTTCAGATTTTTAAATATCAACATTTTTCCTTTCATTAAAAATTCAAATTTCAACTTCATTTCAAACCATATTATTCATTCAAATAAAATCTTCATTTTATTTTTAAATCAAATCACTGACCAATCGGTTTTTATTTAATTCTCTATCCTAGGCCAAAGTTCAATTTGGGTATTTATCATTTCAACCCGATTCCAATTCAATTCAAAATCAAAGTATAACAAAGGGAACTTGCAGTGTGATAACTGGGATGGTGTCAAAGTAAATAAACAAGCAATAACAACAATCAATATAAATCAAATCATCAATTCAAATAATCCCGAAATAACCGTATTAATTCACATTGTTGTTTGTGCGAATTAATTTAATTATTTCTAGAATCTACACTATCATTTCATGTAGATTAAAGATTATTACACTAATGATTTATACAGTTTTTCACTTGTCATTCAATTACAATTTTATACTACAACAATTAATCCAATATACGTCGATGGTTCAAAGTGTAATTATCACTATTCTGCATGTCAATTAATTTAACAATTAAAAGGGGTCATGTTCACTAATCAAATTTAACATATAAATCAGTTTTAAAAATTGTTAACTATCCTATATCCATTTCAGTTTTGCATACTATTTATCATTTATCACTAACAATTTAACGTCCAATATAAACATCAACAATCAATCAATTATCAGCCAAACTATATTATCATCACATAAATAATTAACAGATAATGGTGTCAGATGTCACAGGTGAACTGATACAGGCAATAGCATATATAACAGTGTAATTAACTAACAGCAGCATATTTCAATTTTCGTTTCAATTGAAATCAAATTTAATAAATAAAAGAACGTTAATCGTGAGTGATTGCTCACCTTCCGAGGCTAGATAGATTAGACAAGAATTGAGCTACGAATTCCAAAGCAATGTTAGCTGGACAAGATTCGACGAACAAAGCTGATGGTTTGAATTGATGAGAACGAATCAGAATCATCTAGACAGAAACAGGACATACATTATTATATTTTTCCATGAAATCGATCTTTAGTTTAAGATGAAAAATAATATATATATAATTAAAAATCATCATTCTTAAATATGCATATCTAAAAATAAATACTTACATATTTATACTACTAGATACACACAGCTAAGATGCAGACCCCATATATATCACATGTATTCAACATATATAACTAATATGTTCAACCCAAGCTTATATCTAACTAATATATTCTAACCTATATATAACAGATAATAGGATAATATATATATATATATATAACTGGAACTTTCCTTCCGAATATTATAACAAAATAAAACAGTAAACACAATTGTAAGCAAAACTATATAACAAATTTATAATATAATATATAATACTTGTATATATAAACGTACAAAGTACATAGAATAAAATTTATGTGCAGACTCAACATGTAGCCGAATACTCAAATATATATAACAAGTTTAAAATCACTATTCAGTAAATTCTTAAATTACCCTTCAAAGTATTATATATACGCAACCTTCCCATCTTTGAAACAAATGTATATATATAATTGGAAATTAAATAAATGTTTATATAAACTTTATAACTTTTAAAATAATATGTATATAAAATATTACAGTTCAATACTGATACTTACATAAGCTTGCACAAACATATGTAAATTGATTCGAAACATATTATATATATACTATCATACGCATGTAAGGCTGTGTATTCAATAACAACATACAAAGCTTTATATATATCTTATATATAAATATGAACAACAGATTCAAATATACTTGCATGGAAACTTTAAATGAAAATAATTCAAATAAAACATTTGTATATACTAACGAATATATATTCTGACTTATACATTGATACAACTATATCCACTTATATAATACGTATTACAAATATAAATGTAAAATAACTTAATATATGAACTCTTACAGAAATAAATAAACACTTATATAAATAATATATATACAACTTGTATATACCGACAGCAATTTGTATAAACTTCAATTTATAAAAGAACAGATATATATACTTACATTTTGGCATTTGAAAATGAGAGGGGAAAAGAGCCGAGTAGGGAAGGTGATGACCATGCGGGATATTTACGTGATGGACGCAAGGGCTGTGAATTTTGTCAGGCGAAGGCTGGGTCAGATCTAGGTTGATCGGTTGATGGCGGAGGTGAAGTTTGTATGATGGAGAGGCAGGGGAGGATCGAAGGCTAGTCGAGTGGAAGCTTCATGTTGCGACTGGAGCACGGTCAGAGGGGTTGGTGGCGCGTCGGGTCTATTTTCGGCGAGGTGTTGATTGTTGTAGTGCTCGGGGAGGAGGCTGCAGCCATGATGGCTAACGTGCGGCACTGCCAGATGGCAGGTGAGGACGGTGGTGCTGCCACGGCATGACATGCCAGCGCGCGAAGATGAAGAAGGGAGGTGGTTCTCGGTCAGTGCTCGGAGGTGGGTAATTTGCTTGGCTAAAGAGCAATGGAAGGAAGGTGGGTGTTTGGCTGAGGCGATAGGGAAGAAAAATGGATAAGAAAGGAACATGTTGCCACTTTATATTCTCTGTTATAATTAGAACTGAATACAAGAGAAAGGGAAGAAGTGAAAAAAAAAATAGATCTGAGAGGTATGCAAAACGAAAGTATGGAGAAGAAGTGAAAGGACAGAGCCATTCGAACCCGAAATATGTTTTAGGACCAACAAAAAAAATGGAATGATGGTACTGCAACAGCTGGTCATTTATTCTCCCAAAATAAATGCATAGTAAATGATAGTGGTTGGTAAAGATAGCCGTTTGAAAGTTTGAATGGATAGGGAATGTCAAAGACCCGAACTGTTCCGATATGATTATCTGATCCATCGATTTTGCCGAGCACCAGATACCAAAATACAAAAATATATATACCGTAGAGATCAGTATGATGAAACGATCAAAATGGTATACAGATGTCAGTGGTACGATTGAATCATAAAAATTCAAATTTTCTACTATCGAAAAACGCAAGAAAAATGCAGAAAAATAAGATTGACGGAGCCAAAGAAGTCCGAATTTCGAAAAACGAAAAATGACGTCTTGCTCAGAAGAAGATTTAGAATTTTTTTCTATGTAAAAATATTTAGGTTTCGGAAACATTTTATTTTCATTGCTTTTTAACTGATTAAATTGAAGTAAATTTACGCGCGAAATAAACTTTCATCTTTTCGGACGAAAATTTACTAGTTGCTATGTTTAACTAAACGCATTACAAATATCAAATTTATATTTCAAAAATTTATCGTTTAAAATTTCACAAAATTTTAATTAATAACGTTATTAAAACCAGTTAAATTTACGGGTCGTTACAAACAATCTCCCCTTTTATTATGATGACAACTCTGTACATAAAATATATTATAACTCTCCATGAGTTACAAAACTCCCATTTAATCTATGCTTAGATTTTATATATTTCTCCCCTTTGTCAACAAAAAAAATAACCTCCTAAAATTATAACTCTAACACTAACTCTTACCATAATCCTTACTCTAACTTCCCTAAAATAAAATACTAATCAATATATATATATAAATTTATATATAATGATGATGAGAAAGGTTATAAAAATAATAAGTGCTATGTAAAATTTGATATTCATAAAATAATCAATCAAAATATTCATCCAATCCAACAAGGTTTATGTCATACAACATTTAAAGAAATCCAGACAAATCCAAACCATTCAAATCCAGACCAAACCAAGTATTATTATTTATATACAATCAAACCGATTTAAACTAGACATTTTGAGGAACTTCAACCCATCCATCAGTGCTAAAGATTGGATCTGCTTTGATAGCATCCCAATCTTCATCATCTTTGTTGATGGTACACTCTGGATTAGTGGTTGGCTCTTCGTTTTTCAAGGCAGAAATCATCCACCAATTGCATCGAAATGCCTTTCTTGCTCTTTGATCATCTACATTTGACTCAATTCTAAGTGCATCTGGTTTCTTATAAGTGCATCTGGTTTCTTAGGATGAAAGTAAGAATGTTCTTGAATGATTCAAGAGTTTTTTCAAGGTTTTCGGTTAGTTTTTTGAATAGGAGAAGCCATTGTTTTTGTTTTAGAGAAGGAATGCAAAGAAAGAAGAAATAAAGTAGAAAATAATGATTCTTTGGCCTTAACAGATATTTAAAGGAGTGGAAATTCACTGGAAATGAATAGACATTTGCCGTCTATTCAATTTTCAAAATTAAAAAAAAGTTATCATTGTATGCCGATATACATACCTAGGATATGTCAACATATATGTAGAAATTTTTGAAACAGCTTTGTTTTGATATGCTAATGTATTTAGCTTATACTTTTATACTTGTATGACTTTCCAGAGATAGTTGATAATATATAACAGTAAGAAATAGTTAATTGATAATAACATTTAGTACAAGAAACAAAAGAAAGATATATGAGATTAAATTATAAACTAAAACTAGAAAATCCAAATACAAGGATACTTTAAACAAACAACTAGAAAGATACGGATGATGATGGAGAAGAACCACCAAGCTTGCTGATGATCTTTTTAAAGAATTTATCCATTTTGTTGGAAATTGAAGTAATTCTCTTTGAACATGATTTCTTAAGCTTCCTTCGTTATGAATGATTTTTTCTTGATTTTTGAAAAGATCTTTGTTGGATGGATTTTGTGGCAGATTGATACTTTCCAAAGAGTATCGTTTTCTTCTTCTTGTTCTTCCTCCTCGACTTCCATTTCATCTCCTTCATCTTCCTCTTCCTCCTCTTCTCTATATGTTATGCTCTTCTTCCTAAGCCAACCTTTGTTCCTTTTTTGCAAGCATTTCATAAGGCTCGAAAAAGGGTGAAATATGCATAAGTGAAATGTTGGCCTTGTCAAATATTTTTCAAGGAATTGTTTCCTCTCCTTTAAGGTCAACACCAAAATAATTGAAAACACGAGTAAGATACACACCATGAAATAGTGTGTTTTCATGTTTAGAAAGACTCTTAGAAAAAAGTTCATCGAAAATGATTTGAGACCAATTTATGTTGTATTGACCATAAATTGTGAAAAGAGCTTTAAAAACCTTTTGAGTCTAGTTATTATAATTACCCATTCTAGGAGTGATACCTTGTTGCAAAAAAATGATTAAAATTCTTGCTTTTGGACACAAGTTTTTGTATTTGAATTCAAAATCATCATCACTTTCGAAAATATCATGAATTACTTCATGATTTTGAAAATTAATTTGAAAAGATTAAAGGTCCATTCCACTAGATTTGCATCCAAGAATGTGACTCAAAAGTTCACAATTTAAAACAATTTGTGTCCCTTTGACACTACTCCAAACTTCTCCTTCTCCACCATCATAAAACTTTCCTTTTAAATTTGCATAAAACATCTTTACTAATTTTGGATACAAACAAAATCATTTTGAGAAGCATTGGTTAAACAAAGAATTTCATTTTGCAAACGAAAATTGAAAAGATCATAAGTAGGAAAATCTCCAAAAATAACAAATCTTCCGGGAAAGACTTTTTCCAAAGATAAATACTCAATATAGGCTTGAATGGCTTTTTGATCAATGAAAAGATATTATTTTATTTTCTTAGAAAGCCTCATGGTTGCCTTAGCAATGCTTGAGGATGCCATTGAAGAATAGTTTGAAGAGATAAGATAGTTTATAATTTTTGAATTTGAAAATGAAAGTGAGAAATGAATGGATGGAGATAGATTAAGTTAATAGAGAATCAAAAGACATGTTCTTTGGTCAAAAGGAAACTTTTTAGAACATAGGAGTTGGTGAAAAGGTGGAGGAAAATTCAAATTTTGAATTTGAAATTCAATTTCAAATTTTGTCTGCATATGTCGTCATATGCTCGTGGGGTATGTCGACATATATGTCAAAATTTTCAAAAATGATTTTTGTTTATTATATATATCTAGTTACAGTTATTCTATTTTCAGAAAAATAATTTTAAATATATTTTATATTATTATTTTATTACTACAATATATAAAATATTTATATTTAAAATATAATCACATAATATTCAACCAATATTATTATTAATCTATGTGATATTCCTAACAAACAATAAAGCAAGTAAAAGAAAAGAAAATTTCATTCAAGAAACTTAAAAGAAAACTTTTGATATATTAAATGCGTACCTTTTTCTTATCCATTTCACCATTTTATTCTAAATTATGTATTGATGTGAAGCACATGTTAGAAATTTCTATATCTGATTCATTATCACTTGAGGATGTATCTGAATCGTCTAATGTTGTAGTATAAGCTCTTCTCAATTTCTAGATGAATCGGCGTTTGGTGTAGTTTTGTTTATCGAGATGTGAATAGTCTCGTTTTAAATGACCAGGGTCATCGCAGTTATAACATCTAATGCCATTTCCTTCTCCACTACCGCTTCCTGGATTTTTGTTGTCATTTCTTTTTAAATTGTTCATCTTCTTATATTTTAAAATTTTCTAAAATTCCTTGCCATGAAAATAATTTCTTCATCGTCATCGCTATCTAAATCCAGATTGTCCATCATTGCATTAAAAGCTATATATTTCTTCTCTATTGCTTTGCTTTCTCTCCTAGCATTTGTACTTCAAAAGACATTAAATTGCCAATTAAACCCTCAATTTTTAGAGTGCTAATGTCATTAGCCTCTTCGATTGCAAGAGTCTTTTGATCCCATTCAAGATCAGTAAGTGAATTGAGGATTTTTTTAAACTTGATCCTCTTTAGAAAAACTTTTACCCATGCAATAAGTGAGTGTATTATATCTTAGAATCTACTATATATATATCAAATATGGACTCATTTTGAATAATTGAAACTGATTTGTTAACATGGAAATTTTGGTCTACTTGACCTTACTTGCCCCTTTATGTGTAACTTGCAAAGTTATCCAAATTTCAAATGCAGATTATACTCTATTAAATTCATTTCTATCTAGTGAACAAAATAATATATTCATAGCTTTAGATTTACTTTGTGCAACTGCTTTTTGGTCAGCAGTCCACTGTGCAAAATTTATCTCAGGTTTAGTGTACTCAGTTTGTGTGATATTTCAAGTGTCTAAACCAATTGATTGTAAATTTATTTTCATTCTACATGGACAATATGTGTAATTACTGCCATTAAAAAGTGGAGGTCTAACAGTGGATTGTCCTTCGATAAACGAGTTACTAACAAGTGCATTAGTAGTGTTATTAACAGTACTATTACCAGTGTTGCTAGGCATTTAAAAATTTTCGAAAATTAGATGATGAATACTTTGAAAACCAATGCTCTGATACCAAATGTGAGTCAGCAGAATAGGGATCTTAAGGCTAAATTAAAAATAGAGGGGGTGGATAGTGTTTAATGGATTAGATGAATATTATTCAAATTCTTTAAGATTTTACTTGGAATGATGGAATTAACAATCACAGAAACAATCATAGAATCAAAGTACAAATAAAATTAAATGCAGTAAAAGTAAAAGGGAAAGAACACACCATGATTTTATACTGGTTCGGAGTTACCCTACATCCAGTCCCGCACAATTCTTTATAAAGATTTCTTTTCACTAGTAAATGCAAACACAGTCTCGATTCCAAGGCTACGAGACACACTCTCCAGAATCCCGGCCTCTGGTTAGAGCCACCTGATTTTCAAGACACAAGCACACCCACTAGATTTACGGGCTACTAAGCATATCCAATTGATTTAAACAGGCTACAATCACACCCACTTGGATTTCAAGAATATCAAGCACACCATAGAGTATAAGAGTATGATTTGATAGAGATTACAGACACGGATCTTCAATCTTGATTACAATTGATCATATAACTCTTTGAATAACACTTTAATCTTGAGAGAGATGAGAGAAATCAGAGAGTATATGAAAGAGAATCAAACTAGTAATGATTGAATTCGATTCTGGCCGAATTTTGGTAGAGTTTCGATAGAAATTGAGTTAGAAATCAAGATAGTGAAAAAAGGAGAGAAAAATAAGAAAGTCGTTGATAAAAATTCATTTGGAAGTCTGGTATATATAGGGAACTAACGGTCATGTCCATTCACAAAGAGATACAACGAAAAGACACTTCCATTCAGATTTACATTTTGAAAGTTACGGCTAGTATGTCGACATACTTGTAGAGGATATGTCGACATATCCCTTTGTATTTTGAAAAATTACTTAATAAAATTTGATTTGAAAATATTAAGTTCTGTAAGATATTTTGAAACTTTGTACAAACATTTAAACATAGCTTATACATATTTTAATCATATTAAAGCTTAATAAAACTTTATAAAATAATTTTCAAAGATTTAATAAGAATTTCAATATAATGTAAATAATATATATATAATCAATATAGTTATAAATTATTAAAATATAAACAAAAACTTAATATATATAAACTTAAAAATATTGAAATAATATCTTTATAAGTATAAGAGATTGAAAATCATTTTGAGAATTTTTTTGAAAAGATTATTAAATATAGAATATTTGAAAAAAAAATTAAAACAAAATAAGAGAAGGTAAGAGAGATCAGGAAAGTGCTAGCAAGGTTTTAACATAAATTCTCTGACTCTATAACTTATCTAGAATATCTTGAAATCTTGAACTCTTCAATACTCATGAGTCTTCATTCTTTAACTCTTGAAGCTTTATATCAACATCTTGACTCTACTCCTGATATCTGCATCTAGTTACTGTATAGTCTTCTTAATCAATACATGTATAATTTACTACACTATAACTATATATATCTTGATTAAACATTAGTATCTATATTTTATATAATGTCCTATAGTTGTTATCATCAAAACCAATACCAAAGATGCTAACAAAATATCCCTAAAACTACAAGTAAGAATGTTGGGATTATCCCTAATGATATACATAGATGCCATATTAAAATGTTTAATGTGGAGCATATTAGATGGGTTCTTTATTTATATGCAATATAAATTATCACATATGATATGTTATCTACTATATCGTTATTCGCTTATGTAATTAATGCATTGAGCAAGTATCAAATCTGAATTAATATCGTTAAATGGTAGTTATGAGTATTCACGAGTATCTGCGAAATACTTGAGAATTGTTTATGGAAACAACAAACTTTTTATGAAGGATTATTTAGACCCAAACTTCATAAATGATACTATATATAATATGTCAATCCTAAATTCATACTAAACCTTAATCAAGGAGCTTTGACATGGAAATGTTCCAAATGAGCAATGGTGGCCGATTCAATCGAAAGGCTAAGTACGTAGCTTTGAATAGCACCATAATAAAAGTAGTATAAATATAAATGTACAAATTTATGACTGAACTAGGGGTGATTTCAAACGCTAAGAATCTCATGGCATTGTTTTGTGAAGACAATGTTGCAATTCAAATCGTAAAAGAAACAAGGACTCACAAGGTGTCTAGACACAGCTCTGAAAGTTCCACGTGATAAAGGTAGTTTATCAATATCGGAGAGATGTTAGCTGATAGAGTAGATAGCAATACAATATAGCAGATATGTTCACTAAGGGACTAGCATGAAAAGTTCTAAACTGATCGGAGGAATGTGATTATGATTCCATAATTGACCCTAAGTGCAACTGGAAGATTGAAAGAGTTAGCGGTATGCCCTAGGGACCATTATCTAGTTGTTACATACATCTAACTCTGTAGTCAATTTTGTTTGTAATAAAGGTGTTTGTTTTCTTTATGTACTTTATTACTGTGATGTAAATAATAAAGTAATTAATTTAAAGTATGTAATAAGAAAATCCTTAAATAAAGCATTATGTGAATATAGTTGCACGTCGGTGATTAATCACAATTTGAAATAATATTTTGTTTTAAATATTCCTAGTCAAGATGTTTCAAGAAAATATATTGATACATCCATTGAGACTAGAGTGTGTAACGCTCTTTAAATTTTAGGGAGTTTAACCATAGCTATAGGAGACACAAAGGGGTTACATACTCGTAGTTGTTGGATAACTATGGAATGACTCGTCCGAGAGTTTCCTATTGTTTACTAACAACTAGGTAAAATAGGAAATCTCAGGGTGATAATTTATATAGTTCCCTGCACTATAGAATATTATGGAAGTTCAATATATACAAATACTCCGCTTTGATTATTGTTAAATCATGGCATAGTGATCCATCGAGCAACTATAGTTGGGTCTAAGTTGAAGCATTGGAAGTAAAACATTATTCAATAGAAAATTCGTCTCCTCGGTTTGTATAAGATTAGTATCATGGTCAACTGTAGCCAACTCAAAGTCAAAATCTCTGGCCAGCATAGCACAGTTTATAATAAATGTCATTATTGAACCAAGTAGTTTGTTTATGAACTAATCAAGTTGAATGTAGATAGTATTAGAGCTTTTACCAATACCCAACTCCATACATCCTAAAGTGATATAGTGTTGGCAAATTGAACGTGTGTAAATTATTATCACCATTGGTACCGCTTAAGACAATAGAAAATATGATTTACTGAAAAGATCTGTAAGAGAATGGCAAAACTATCATGGCCCTAACTAAGGTGATGTGTGAATATTAATATTTAAATCATTTAAAATTAATCACTGACTGAATTCACACCTCTGAGTCTCACAACCGTGTTTGTGAATTTTCTAAAAAAACCATACGATTTAATTAATTTATAAAATATTGTAAAATAATAAAATTAATTAATATATGAGAAATATTTGTTATTATTTAATGTTTTGGTGTTGTTAGGATTATTTGTTGCATATACAAAAGTTATATTTGTGCACATCAATATATGATATTGATGTAAATTTAAACGGGTTTAAATAAAAGATAATTGCTTGAAGGGATTTTTGAAAACTTTGTGTCATATGGTGGAAACTAAGGGTCAACCACATCTAGAGAGAGAAGGCTGGAGTAATTGAAAATTGATTAGGAATTAAAATGTTTAGGTTTTAAAGAAAGAATAGGAAAGATTCTATTCTTCCCTTAAAACAAATTTCTTTTTATTTGTTTCATTTTTGTTCTCTTTTTCTTCATTGCTCTCCCCTTTCTTCAAGTCATGGCCGAAAAGTGCTTCATCTTTTTCCAAAAAAAAATAAACTCCAAATCAGATCAAAACATCAAATAAAGTAAAAAAAGTAGGCGATTCATCCTTCTCTTGCAAAGTTAGATGTGGATTTAATTAGTGATCTGTGGAGAAATAAAAAATCAAGATGTTACAAAGGGCAAGACATTTCAGGTTCAATACTTTTATTTTAGTTTATTTATTCATGATGTTTAAACCTGACTAACTTCACATATATGTGTATATAGATTGCCATTTATTAAATCTAATCTAAAATTTCTTGTGTATTGTTATTTAATTATAAAATCAATCTTGTATTTGATTTATTTTGTGCATTCATACTATTTATTGGATATTAAATTGTTAGCCAATGTAGATCTGAATTATTGTAATAAAATTTACACTTGTTATAACAATTTAATTCACTTATGATTATGGATTTAATATTTAATTAATTAAATTGTGTGTGTGTCTATATATATATATATGTGTGTGTGTGTCTGTATTTATGTGTTTATGTGCGCGCGTATATGTATGTATGTTCATGCTATCCAAAATTATAAACCAATTTCAAGTTAAATATTTTGGTTAAATTGTTTATTTTCAAATTAATATATTTAATGTTTATTGTTTAGTCAAGTATATATTATAGAATTTAAATTCATAAATTATAATATACACATGTGTGGGTGTATTTGCAATGTTTTAAAATTAATCATGTTATTGAAGCTATGTATTAATTGTGACAATACTTTACAATAGTTTGTTTTCATGTTAAACATGCGTTTTCAGACCTGTAATTTAAAACCAAAACTTTTGTTGCGATTAGCATAGAATTATTTCTGTATAAACATTGAACATATTATTGATTGATGTTGGTAAAAGAGAAAGCTATGGATTTAATGTAAAATTTATTTCCATCATCACTTTTACATCAAGCATTCTCTTATTTTGAAACTGTCTAACTTTATTATACAAATTTGTTTCTATGTGTGTGTATGTATAAGTGGCAACATAAATATCACCTATATGTATCTATATGTCTAAACTATATATACGGTACTATAAACATCTATATACAAACCATATTGCGATGACCACCCTACACCTTTGAGTATCGAATATATTTGTAAAGTGCGCTACAATAGTACCCGATCGATGCACAGTGGCAGTCAAGGGTAAAGTAATTAAAACTCCAAGCGTAACATGTCATATATCTCACAACGCACCAAATAAAATATACTTGCAACATGGATATAAAATAGGCGAGACATATCTGTATAACTAAAATAGAATACTAGGGTACATCAGGTTCACAACAGTTATACAAAGAAAATGGAATTGAGTTTATACATCATCAAAATAAACTCAAAGGAATCTATCTATAATAATAATCACCAGTACCGGTAGATCCACGGTACTATATAATGGAATAGCAATAAACTTTAAAGATAAGACACACACACACAAATACATAAATGCTAGTCTCCTGCTCGACCTCTGAATAGCTCCATTCTCTAACTCAGACCAACTATCTAGTCTACTCATTTAAGAGTACACAAATAATAAGAAGCAAAGCATAAAACCTTAAGTCATACATCAGTCTGGTGTGAGCAATAGATATATCTCAAAATACTATAAAGGTCGATATAGTAAAACAAGAATACTGAGTATGAGAAATCATACATGACATGTCCTTGCATCGAACAAATTAGCACATAACACTATATTTATGCTACACTATCATCATATTGGTTTGCTACACTAAATGCAACATCAAGTGTTAGGGCACCTAGCTCAATAGTGTCTACATCAGAAGACATCCATCCAAAATCCGTAACAATCACACCAATCATAATAACATAACAAACACATGGTAAACACACAACATCCATCACTGCAGTTTCATGTCCCTGCAACCATCACTAAGGTCTCGCATCACCTCAACCATCACTAAGGAACAACATCATCATGACCACTACTAAGGCATTACACCATCACGACCATCACTAAGGTACCACATCATCATGACCATCACTAAGGTCTTCCATCACCATAGCCATCACTAAGGCCTTGCATCGCCACTAAGATGCTCTTATATATGATAACTCATATGACCATCCCATAGGTCAGCGACACACCGTGTCGCAATTGGATTCAGTGCCTGATCACATGCTATCCCATAGGTACCACCCTTACTAAAAAAGGTCATACCATCATATAGGTCCAAGTTCACAGACGAGCTTCCTCACATATCCTTACCCTACAAAACATACATCACATCCAAAGTTAGCAATAATCTCGTTAGTACACAACTCGATAGTAAAACACACTACGTCCCACTCCATTGCTTTACCTTGTAGGACATGCCTCCTCAAACCATCACTAATTCATACACTCCTCGCTTGAAGTATGTGACCCAAGAGACTCATTTTGTCGGTCCATCGAAGTCCGAAACCTTTTTGGACCACCATCAAAAGTCTTATAAAATCTCTAGGTCGGTCTTGAAGCAAATCTCCAAATTCCCTAGGTCAAGCCTGATGTAACTCCTAGATCATTGTAATGACCCACCTTTCGTAATACCTTTAATCAACATTGAATGACAACGTATGTATCTTGAATACAACAAAAGACGGTCCATTGGGGTAAATTTTAAAAACTAAGCATCATACCAAGGTACATCGATGCAAGCTTACAATGGAAGATAACATATAATATACTAAATATACATGAACAGAACCGTATAAAAAATATCCAAGAGACTGCACTAGTGAAAGTAACTGATAAATAAATATCAATATAGAAAGTCAAAATATAATATCTGATATCACAAGTCTCATATGCAAAATAGCATGTCTACCATTTACTATATCAAAAACAAGTATACATATCCAATATATTGGCTTCATGGCTCTAGAATGCTCTAGCTGTTCTACAAGCCTATCCCCAAAGCACCTGACTTCCAATCTACTTGATCGAGTACCCAAGAGTTGTCATGACATAAACAGACAAAGAAAAAATGTGGGTCAAACATAAAGCCTTGTGTAAGGGGAACTATCTCAAAATACTTTATATCATAGTAATATACAAATAGAATAATAAACCACCAAAGCACATCTGGTCCTCTCAACAACCGTGGCTCAGGAGTAATCCGGACTGTTCGTAGATAAGTAAAGTAAACATCTCAATAGATAGGAAATCATACCATAACCTGTTCTTCCCTATAATCTACGAATCGACACAACTAATATAATGTGACTGACACGTACTATATACCATGATACGGGTAATAAAATATATGAGTGAAAGGGTAATATAGATAACACAATAAATGTCTAACATACAATATTCAATAGCAACAACTAACTAACTAATAACACACACAATCCTAATAATAAATTGAAAACATAGAATACAGATTGACACACATCATTACTTATAGGTGAAGTCCACTAAGGATATCTAACGTGGTCTAATGATCCCCATCTAGGGTCTGAAATATGTAAAGCCAGTATATAATCGTATCATAGACCGTGAGCCGCATCTAATGTGATCGAACTCATGTAGATCACCATGCTCCATATCAAAATACGAATATCTATAACCAATACCCATGCTGAATTTCCATTAGCTACCAAAGAGACCTCCTGAGAGCCACAACTATATTATGGACTCCCCTGAAAATCAACACCTTAAAAGAAATTGGCATGTAGGCCATGTTGTAGCACCTAAGAGTACAACACAACAATATATAACCTACTCTAGACTGATATCCCAATCTCTCTCCACCCCTGCTTCAGAACCACTTCTACAGGCCGTGTAGAATTTCCAATAGCTACCAAAGAGACTTATCGAGAGCCATAACTATATTGTGGACTCCCCTAAAAACCAGCACCTCAAAAGAATTCGGCCTGTAGATCCTATCGCAGCATCCAAGAGTACTACAGAATAGTATATGACCTACTATAGACTGACATCCCAGTCTCTCTTCGTCCCTACTTTGGAACCACATCTACAAGTCATGTGCCTCAATGGTACATGAATTCCTTTTTACGAAACTAAAATCATCCAATTGTCTAAGGATAGACAATCTAGATTTGAGCTATCCTATGCTATTGAACTTCACTAGAGCTCCAAAGCCTCATCAAGATAGAACATTCCCATGTTTTTCCCAAGCGAAACCAGTGGCTCTTCAAGCCCAAACAATCTCTTCGAAACCGAAACCACAAAACTAGGATCTGGATCTTAAAATAATTCCTTTTACCAAAGATCTATCAACACGTACGATCACTAATAAAAGACCTCAAAATATTATATAGCTCATGCATATAATTTCTATATATATGTATACACGTATATATATAACCATTTCTTAAATTCCAAAGTTAATAAATCATGATTCTTTGCCTTTATGTGCTCCTTCCGATCGTACGCGCTCACCATACATGATCATGAAATTGATCACCGTCCCAATCTCATATTTGATTGGCTCTCGATCACTATCTCATCTCCTACTATTCTCGTATGCTCTGCGTTCCTTGTCTTAATCACTTCCTCGACCGCTTGCCCGAATGCCTTACTAATCGTTATCGATCTCTTCAGCACCGCTTAATTTCACATCCTATTAGTAATAAGATATATATAATAATATCTCAATCACTAATATAACAACAAATTAGAGTTTAATTAATTTATAACTATGTTCTAAATTAATATCAACTCCATCTACTCTATTCAATATGAATAGAACACAATATTTATATATATAGTATCTTAAGCAATCATCCCGAATATTTGTGATAAAATATATAATAATTGTTTGCGCCAAATTTGGTCACAAACCCCAAATGTTGTGAAAGCACCAGTTCCCAATCACAGATCACAGATATTAAATATGTAAAGGAATAAAAATGAAGAACTCTCAGAAAGAGTAGATGAAAGCAGGAAACAACACAGGATTTATAGTGGTTCGGCGATCTTGCCTACGTCCACTCTGAAGTTGATGATTTTATTGATGTTCACTTGAAGATTACAATTTCTTATAATGTAGTACAACTGATTTTCTGAGCTAAGTCTGAATCTAAGGAAGTAGTGGTGATTCTGAGTAAATCTGGCGGAGACTGGGTGCTCTTTAGCTCTTAAAATTGTCTGACCCCTTTTCTGAATGACCAGGGGCTCTATTTATAGGTGTAGGAGGCTGATATTTCGCCTAAATTGAAGGGAGACCAGTTTTGGCACGTGAGGGGGCCCATACGCCCGCTTTCAGGAAATCCGGGCCCACTTCGGGATCGATTCGATGTCCATTCGAATCGATCAAGAAATTGTTCAATCGAGCTGAAATTTGGTGTGGACATTCTTCAACATGTGTTCGAGCTTCTGTGAAAATTTCATAGCATTTGGACTTGTAGATCTCGAGATATGATCGATTCAAGATTGCATTTCCGGTTGACATGCTTGGTTCGAATCGATCCCCTTCGAATCGATAGGGTCGAATCGATGGTTTGTGCGTGTGAATAGTGACGTGTCGCCCGCGCTTCTCGGGTTGATCCAGCTTTTTCTTCGAGTTTACTAGGTCGAATCCATGGTTTTAGCCGCCTATAATTAGTGGATTCGAGGGAGTGGATTCGAGGAGATGTTCGCTCGAATCGATCGAGGTATCCCGTAGTTGATCGATTCGAAGCTGCCTCAACAGGGTGGATTCGAAGTAAGTTATGGGATGGAGTCGAAGTATATCGATTGCATGGATTCGAAGTAGAGGAAAACCTGATGGATTCGAACCAAGGCTTGGTTTTATGGATTCGAAACAAGGCTTGGTTTTATGGATTCGAACATAGACTTCTATGATCAATACGAACTCGACGCACGTGAATAGCGCAGCCTCGAATCAACTCAGACCTGATGGATTCGAATAGATTCGATCAATTCGAACACCATGTCTCTTCTAACTTGTGTTGATCATAATTTGAGCATACGAACTTGGATTGACTTGAAACTTGGAACGTTGGCTTCCCTGGCTTTGCTTGTCATGTCTTGCTAATCGTGGCTTGATCTGGACTCGGACAAAATTCATCGATATCCATGACGAGTGACTCCTGGTTTTTTGTCAAGTTCTTGGTGTCACGGCCTTGCCAAAAGGCGGGATAACATTTGCCTCCCAAAACATGCCTTGCGATTGGAAGATGTGTTTTGTAATGCCATAAGCCGGATGTTCATATCCTGTTGATGACCTGTAAAGAAATTGATAGTTTTATCTGACCACGAATGACGATCGTTCGGGATCGTATGTCATTCGAGGCGATATGGGACCTTTCAAGGTCGGATGCCGTTCGCGGTAAACAGCGAAATGGGACTGTTCGTGGTCAGATGTCGTTCACGGCGAACAAAGGAAGGGGACCATTCGCGGTCGGATACCATTCGCGGTAAATAAAGAAATGGGACCGTTCGCGGTCGGATGCCGTTCGTGGCAAATAACGAAATGGGACCGTTCGCGGTCGGATGTCATTCTAGACGAGTTGTGACCATTCGCGATCGGGTGTCGCTCTAGACGAATTATGACCGTTCGCGGTCGGGTGACGTGGAAAGAAGAATGTGATCGTTCGCGATCGTGTGCCATACGAGGCAAAAATGTGATCGTTTGCGATCGAATGTCATATTAGGTGAATTGTGACCGTTCGTGGTTGGGTGCCGTACGAGGCAGAGTGTGATCGTTCGCGATCGAATGTTATACTAGATGAAGTGTGACCGTTCGCGGTCGGGTGCCGTACGAGGCAAATGGTGACCATTCGAGGTCGGGTGCCGTACCAAGCAAATGGTGACCGTTCGAGGTCGGGTGCCGTTCGAGGCGAATGAGTGTGCCCGGGGGGGGACTTAGTATTATCAATGTCAGGTTCACGTTCGGGTGAACTTCTGAATCAGCGATCGTGGCGGTTCGTCGCCATACAAGGTGTGCTTGTGGACCGTTCGCGATCCAAAGCATACGCAAGTAACTTCTTCTACAGGATTGCAAATATCAAATTAGCGTTCACATGAATTCCATAACAGAAATGTCCAAGCAAGCAAAGTCTAAATATCCAAATCAACATGAAACGAAACCAAAGCAAGGATGTCAAAGTGTAAATTCTCACTACGAGACGGTCAATAATCATTCAGAGCATGCCTGTGGATCGTTCGCGATCTCATACATGTGTAAATGGGTTGATGGTGTTAGTGAGAAGTTTACGACTTGTTCATCGTTATTTAAATCAATTGATAACCATACGGTGCCTCGGCTCGGGGTCACCCCTAGCTGATGTAGACGGTGGTCGCTCTGGTTCAACCGCTGGAGCTCGCCTCCTCACATACTGAAGTAGCCTACCATTCCTGATATGCCCTTCTACCTCATCCTTCAGGTATCTACAGTCATTTGTGCTATGGCCATTCAGCTCGTGGAATAAGCAATATTTGTCTGATTTTCTCTCGTCAGTAGTTGGATCCCGTCGTATTGGTCTACGATAGGCAACTTGCTCTCGGGTATCTTGGTAGATTCTCTCCAAACCCTCGTTGAGTTCTGAATAGGTGGTAAATCGCGGCTCTCTCCGTTGCCGCTTTGACCTGTCATCGTTTTCTTCAGCCTTTCGCTTTCCTTTACCAGTCTCTACACCTTTTCCAGGTGAATTACCACATCTGACTGTGTAAACATCGATTTCTTCTTCTCTCTCCGTACGAGCATCCTCTAATCGCAAAAACTTTTCGGCTTCATGATAAAACTCTCCCAGGTCCGTAGGTGGATCCTTAGTTAGTGAATTCTTGAACTCCGTGCCATCAGATATTCCAGATACAGCTACCATCATGACCATAGATGGATCTGGCTGATCCACCGATGCTGCTGCTGCATTGAATCGTGTCAGAAAATTCCTCAAAGACTCCCCAGCTTTCTGCTTTAGTGTTGCCAAACTCATCACATTCTTGGGTCTTGCAATGTGGACCCTAAATTGCTCCATGAATCTTTCAGTTAAATCTGCCCATGTTCTTATGGAGCCATTCTCCAACTGCCTAAACCATAATGCTGCGATATCTTTTAAATACAATGGAAAGCACCGGGCCATGACTTCCTGTGATGCCCCCAGTACCTCCATATGCCTCATATACTTCATCAGATGGACCGCAGGGTCCGTCCTCCCATCGTACATCTCCATTGATGGTAACTTGAATTCTGGTGGGTTTCTAGCCATCCTAATCGCAGGAGAAAAGGGACTCCTGTTCACGTCTTCAAGATCTCGGTTTACTAATCCGCCTCTCATAGCTCGCCTGACCATCTCTGCCAATCTATCATTGTCTCCAAGCTGTAGTCCTCGTTCACTACCTTCGACCTGCCCCCCGAGTCCGTGTGAGCTTTCAGGTGTCTGCCCCCCTGGCTGAGCGTTCATCCCTCTATCCCCGCCAGGTTGCTCGGATGTCCTTGTCTCTCTTCCCGGGATCGGATCAACATGTCCTAAGTCTGTGCCCCCCAGTTCTGGCGCTGCGCCAGATGGTCCTGCTCCGTTCTGCACTCTGGTTGCTCCTTGATTTTGCGCTCCAAGTTGTCCAATCTGTTGAAGCAAATTCTGTATCATTTCTTCTTGTCTTCTCATCATTGCCTCCATCTCATCCCTGGTGATGAAGGCTGAAGCTTGGTTTGCTCCTGAGGAAGCCTCCTGACTTCCTTCGTGCTGACTTCTCTCAGCTCTTTGCCTTCTACTTGTTTGTCGGGTCATTGTCTTTCAAATCTTCAAGCTTTCAGATTTGAACTTCAAATCTTGTGTAGCGGGTGCGAGTCCTTCTCGGTGAAAGCACCAAAGTGTTTGCGCCAAAATTGGTCACAAACCCCAAATGTTGTGAAAGCACCAGTTCCCAATCACAGATCACAGATATTAAATATGTAAAGGAATAAAAATGAAGAACTCTCAGAAAGAGTAGATGAAAGCAGGAAACAACACAGGATTTATAGTGGTTCGGCGATCTTGCCTACGTCCACTCTGAAGTTGATGATTTTATTGATGTTCACTTGAAGATTACAATTTCTTATAATGTAGTACAACTGATTTTCTGAGCTAAGTCTGAATCTAAGGAAGTAGTGGTGATTCTGAGTAAATCTGGCAGAGTCTTGGCGCTCTTTAGCTCTTAAAATTGTCTGACCCCTTTTCTGAATGACCAGGGGCTCTATTTATAGGTGTAGGAGGCTGATATTTCATCTAAATTGAAGGGAGACCAGTTCTGGCACGTGAGGGGGCCCATACGCCCGCTTTCAGGAAATCCGGGCCCACTTCGGGATCGATTCGATGTCCATTCGAATCGATCAAGAAATTGTTCGATCGAGTTGAAATTTGGTGTGGACATTCTTCAACATGTGTGCGAGCTTCTGTGAAAATTTCATAGCATTTGGACTTGTAGATCTCGAGATATGATCGATTCAAGATTGCATTTCCGGTTGACATGCTTGGTTCGAATCGATCCCCTTCGAATCGATAGGGTCGAATCGATGGTTTGCACGTGTGAATGGTGACGTGTCGTGCACGCTTCTCGGGTTGATCCAGCTTTTTCTCCAAGTTTACTGGGTCGAATCCATGGTTTTAGCCGCCTTTAATTAGTGGATTCGAGGGACTGGATTCGAGGAGATGTTCGCTCGAATCGATCGAGGTATCCCGTAGTTGATCGATTCGAAGCTGCCTCAACAGGGTGGATTCGAAGTAAGTTATGGGATGGAGTCGAAGTATATCGATTGCATGGATTCGAAGTAGAGGAAAACCTGATGGATTCGAACCAAGGCTTGGTTTTATGGATTCGAACATAGACTTCTATGATCAATACGAACTCGACGCACGTGAATAGCGCAGCCTCGAATCGACTCAGACCTGGTGGATTCGAATAGATTCGATCGATTCGAACACCATGTCTCTTCTAACTTGTGTTGATCATAATTTGAGCATACGAACTTGGATTGACTTGAAACTTGGAAAGTTGGCTTCCCTGGCTTTTCTTGTCATGTCTTGCTAATCGTGGCTTGATTTGGACTCGGACAAAATTCATCGATATCCATGACGAGTGACTCCTGGTTTTTTGTCAAGTTCTTGGTGTCACGGCCTTGCCAAAAGGCGGGATAACAATAATATTCCTGTCACTAACATAATTACAACATTAGAGATTATTTAATTTATAACTACGTTATAAATTAATATCAACTTCAACTAATTTTATTCAATATGAATAGAACACAATATTTATATATACGGGATCTTAATCAATTATCCTGAATATCCCTTCCAACCAATCCCATCAAACGGGGAATAATTACCTGTATAAATTATTCTATCTATTTAGATAATATTTTTTCAATATACATAATTATGGGAATTTATACTGAAACATAAATACGGAGTTATAATTCCGCTCACCTGAACTATAATTTCTTAAGTGTCTGAATTCAGTCCAATCCCATACTATGTCGTAGATAATCTGACTATGAGTGCAACGATGAAAACCGCATCTCGATCGGACCTCATGCATAAGAGATATGGATTTTATAAGAATATGGACTATAAATATAAATTAATTAACTTAATCATAAACTAATTTACCTAATCTTGCTTAATCCATCTTCTTCCCTCGAATGTTAGTACACACCCATGTACACAAAACGTGCACAACCCAAATGTTCCACTCCTTCTCTCCTTGAATTCTTCTCCTATACACAATGAATCAGCACACCATCAGTTTCATTGTGCTCCTCTACGCAAGCTCTATGCATTGCACCCTAATTCGAGAGATATGACTCCCCTCTGCAAAGCGCGCATAATAGGCCCCTTATGCTTATCCTTCAAGGAGTTGTAGGAGCTCCGACCGTTGATGCTACAAGGTGTGCGTCGCCAAGAGAAACACGTTGGCGCTCTTCGTTTCGCCCAAAACCCCCTCTATTTCCGACTATGTTCAACCCTAGTCGATGGCCTCACAATGTTGACTACCTCAAACACAGTCGCACACCCCCATATAACCATAGATTCGAAGCTCTCGCCTCCTTGAGTTCCACGGATCTTACCTCGTCGATTTTCATGAACTGAGGCTCTAGATTTAATTGGATGAAAAGGAGCTAGTTTTCTTGGTTTTTTTACATGAGGAGGGAACGGGAAAAAGAAAAGCGAGGAGTAATTTTTCCTTTGTAGGAGTGTTTATATTATATATGTATATATGTATGTGTATTATTTGATTCTCAAATAAATCACCACACATTTTGAGCTCATACGATCACACAACAAATCGTATTGTAACGAAACTCGTCGATGCACATCACCTCATTTTTCCAGTCCCGATGATTTAAATTTCGTCGCCGACCGAGATGGCACTTCAAGATGATAATTTCACGTATTTCGAGGTCGTTTTGGCCATCGGATTGCTCGATTGCAAAAATTCTTCAACCGTATGTCTCATATTAAAGTCCTCATCCTAGAAACACAGGTCATCAGTCAAGATCCCACTGGAACCGACTACACACATATTTTTATAAAATACATATAACAATTAGTAAATTGTAAAAATACCATGACTCCAAATATAGCGATATTTATACTTATATTGATTCACAGCGTCGATTCGGACTCAATGGAAGCGGTCTTAAGTCCCTATTCAACCTTATGCGAAAAGTCAGATTTTGGACCTTCAATTAATTATAATTCAATATTTAAATTAATTATTTAAATATCATATCGTTAAAAAACGTGGATTGTTACCGTCACCTCCATCACATATCAATCGTCATCACTCGATATCTTAAGATCCAACCATTGGATCATCTCTAAAAAAAATTTAAAGCTTCACTATAACATGCTCATCCATCTTCAGAAGTTTGGTTTGAGGCAGCCGAAAGCTGTGATTGGGTTTGGGGATCGATCGGTGCCAATCGATTATACCTAGTCCTTAGGAAATTTTCCCTAATTAATCCCAAAGTTTCCCACTAAGTCAAGTATTCTCGGAGTCATCCTACACTTGGCCTCATTCAACCCCAAAAATCTTAAAGCACCCCCTATGCAAGCCTTGGAGCAACCCTGAAGAAATCCCGATGTCGCCTCAAAGCTCCCATCTCTTGCGCCTCCTCGGGGTTTGGCCAGGGCCGTGGGCAGAACCAAAGTTTTTGGTGTACCGACTTGAAGCAAACACCCAAACAACATTTCTTGCTCAGCATCTCAAACCGTCATGCATGGAGCTAAAATCTATGTTGAGCTCAAAGTTGCTATTGTGTTTTCCCTTGCGAGCCTGAAGTTTTCCACCAAGCCAACCATCACCAACCACACCCTGGCCTGAAGCAACCATCGGGTTTTTACCTCTCCGGCCTGATATTTCATGAGTTTTCCCTCAAGTCACCCCAAGCACACCATATGCCGAAACGAACACTTGGTCAATTTTCACACTATTTTCTTCATCATGTTCAATACATTAACATTTCACCTTAATCCAACCATTGTGGTCACCATCTTGACTTGCTTGCAACACTAATTCAACAATGTGACTCCACACATCCCAGATTCGATTCGTCAAATTTCAATTTTGCATTTACGGATCGCTCAACCTTTGTATATTTGACGCAGCACGCAAGTAGATCTAAACCAGCGGTCAAATCTATCCAGGATCCAATCACGAATTGCGGAAAAATGAACCGATGAAACAAGATAAATTGATGAATTGATGATACCCAAGTGCCCAAATCCGTTGATCTCTCGAGATACCGGATTCTAGCTACCTTCAACACGTTGATCGCGCACGATACCGTGTTAGAAGATCTACGATTCTTCGACGTTGATCTCGCGCACGAGATTTCGTGAATAGGCTTCAAATTCGTTGAATCGAGCGCACTCGAATATCTGAAGATGGAGAAAAGGAGATCACACTCAACTTCCAATTTTAATGGAGGCACAAAGCTCTCAACAAATTTTATTCAAAATTCAACCCCCTTACAAATGACACAAACCCGCCTATTTATAGGCTTACAACACACATAACTCGCTCACAGCTCAATACATGACTTAACAAATAGCAAACGACTTAAGAAACAATACATCACAACGACAAATAAAACCAAGCAGCGACTCAACAAACTTCGGCATCCCGGAGCGACTCAAAGGAAACACGGCAGCGACATAAGGGAAGTAACGACATAAGCAAGCAGCGACACAACAAACTTCGGCATCCCGGAGCCACTCAAAGGAAACATGGCAGCGACATAAGGGAAGTAACGACATAAGCAAGCAGCGACACAAGGACCTTGCGACCTACTGGAGCGGCTTTGACTTAAGGATTTGCTTGCGACCTAAGGTTTGCTCGCGGATCAATGTCAGAACGACCTAGGAATTCTGGAGCGACCTAGGTGGAAGCGACCTAGGGCTTCGCGATTTTCAGCTTGATGGATCAGAGAAATTCCGACTTGGGGTTTGGACGATTTAGGCTGTTCGCGACTTAAGGTATGTTTCGTTGATTCCTTTCTTGGCATGGCTTGATGCGTTGCATCATTCCTCCCCTGGTTGAAAAGAATTCGTCCCGAATTCACACTTTCTCCTTCTTCGACATGCTTATTCTCATGATATGGAATCAAGTGTTTGACGTTGAAAACGTCAGCAGTATGGATATGATCTGGCAATCTTAACCGATAAGCATTCTCATTAATCTTCTTTACGATTTCCAAAGGGCCAATCTTTCTAGCAGCCAGTTTGTTGTAAGTACCAATAGGAAATTAATCCTTAGTCAATACTGCATATACAAAATCTCCTTCTTTGAACTCAACATTTCGTCGCTTAATATCCGCGGATTGCTTATATTTCTCATTCGCCTTAAGCAATCGTTCCTTCACGACCTTGTGGCACTCTTGCAATTCATTCACAAAATCACTAGCTCGTTTGATCACTCCTTTCTGCTGTGGTACTGTAGATAAATCTAATGGTCCCTTAGGCATTGTTGAGTAAACGACCTAGAATGGACTGAACCCAGTGCTACGATTAACTGTATGGTTGTGTTCAAACTCAGCTTGACACAGCTTGGAATCCCAACTCTTCAAATTTTCATTCACGAGGCATCTCAATAGATTACCTAAGGATCTATTCACAACTTCTGTCTGTCCATCCGTCTGTGGATGATAAGCACTACTGAATTTCAGCTTTGACCCGACCATTCTCCATAGACTCATCCAAAAATGACTCAGAAAACGAGTGTCTCTATCCGATACAATAGATTCTGGCAACCCATGAAGACGATAGATCTCTCTGAAATATAACTGTGCGACATTAACTGCATCTGCCGTTTTTCTGCATGCGATAAAATGTACCATTTTTGAAAAACGATCAACCACCACATAGATAGAATCATTGCCACGTTGCGTTCTCGGCAATCCCAATACAAAGTCCATACTAACATCCACCCATGGTTTAGTAGATATAGGCAACGACATATATAAACCTGCATTTGTTGCGGTCCCCTTTGAAACTTGACAAATATGGCACCTCTGAACGAACTTTTCAACCTCCTCCTCATTGACGGCCAAAAATAAGATTTTGAGATCAATTGCATAGTACGGTCACGACCCACGTGTCCTTCTTCATGTAATTCTTTGATGATTTTCATTCGTAGACTGCAATCTGGAATACACAACCGATTTCCTTTGAATAGAAAACCATCAACCAGCATATATCCATCCATGTTTCCCTGCTTGACTTTGTCTAAGATCTTGGAAAAATATGAATCTAAAGTAAGCAAATCTGGAAGTAAGTCAAAACCCTTCACCTCTACTCGCATGGTTGTTAGTAAATTATTCCTCCGACTCAATGCATTGGCGACGCGATTAGTTACTCCAGACTTTTGCTTTACGACGAATGTAAATTGCTGCAAATAAGCTATCCACGATGCATGCCTAGCTGCAATTTTATTCTGCCCTTGTAAATGTTTCAATGCTTCATGATCTGTATACAAAACAAATTCTTTGTGGAACAAATAATGTCTCCAATGCTTTACGGCCTGCACAATAGCATAAAACTCAACATCATAAGTACTGTATCTCATCTTTGCTCCAGAAAGTTTTTCACTGAAATAGGCAATTGGACGACCCTTCTGACTCAACACTCCTCTAATTCCAACTTTGGACGCATCTGTATGTAACTCAAATAGTAACTAAAAATCTGGCAACACTAGAATCAGTGCTGATGTTAAAAGTTCCTTGATCTGTTCAAAAGCAGACCATGCCCCTTTCGTCCATGAAAACTGCTTTCCTTTCATACAATCAGTAACAGGAGCCATCACACTACTAAAGTGCGGTATAAATCTTTGATAAAATGAAGCTAACCCATAGAAACTTCTGACTTCTGTTATAGTTTTGAACTGTGGCCAATTTCTGATTGCGGCTACTTTACTCTGGTCCACTTGTATCCCTTCCTTGGACACGACATAACCCAGAAATAAAACACTCGGCGTCATGAACACGCATTTCTTCGTCGCTGCATAGAACTGTTCTTGACGAAGAATAGTTAACACCTTTCGCAAGTGTTGAATGTGCTCCTCTGTGCTAGCACTATATATCAAGATATCATCAACGTAGACTAAAACAAACTTCCCGATGTAAGGTCTAAAAATTTTGTTCATCACCCTCATGAATGTACTTGGTGCATTAGATAGACCAAATGGCATGACCAGCCATTCATATAATCCTTCCCGAGTCTTGAATGCTGTCTTCCATTCATCACCTGGTCTTATGCGAATCTGATGATAACCACTCTTAAGGTCGATCTTAGAAAAGATTACAGACCCACTGAGTTGATCCAATAGATCATCAAGTCTTGGCATAGGAAATCTGTATCTGATGGTTATTTTGTTGAGTGCCCTACTGTCTATACACATTCTCCACGAACCATCTTTCTTTGGCACCAACAGAGCTGGTACAGCACAAGGACTGAGACTCTCTCGAACACGCCCTTGCTCAAGCAACTCCTCAACCTGTCTCCTCAACTCTTCATGCTCTTTCGGACTCATACGATAATGCGGCCTATGCGGTAAAACAGCACCTGGCATTAGATCAATTTGATGTTGTATGTCCCTTAGTGGCGGTAAATCCTTGGGTAATTCCGCAGGAAAGACATCTTCAAATTCATTTAACACTGGTCTAACCTCCGCAGGCATTTCAAGATCTTCACTTGTTTCATACCCAATCAACATAAACAATTCAGCACTATCTTCCACTTCTTTAACAAATTCTCTCGAAGATAATAGACTAGTTGGTTCCACTTTCTTCTCTGACTTGCTTTCACTTTGTTCACGCTTCTTAGGAGCTAAGGTGATTTGAGTACCTTCGAACATGAAACTGTAGCTGTTGGTGCGACCATTATGTTGTACAGCTCTATCATATTGCCATGGTCTTCCCAATAGTAGATGACACACATCCATATCGACAACATCACACCATATATCATCTTTGTACTTCTTCCTAATAGAAAATGTAACAAATGCTCGTCTTCCCACTGTCACTTCTCCACCTTTCTTTAGCCATGCCAGTTTATAAGGTCTAGGGTGTTTTTCAGTCTTCAACCCTAACTTCTTGATGGCTTCTTCAGAAATAATGTTATCGCAGCTTCCCACATCAATAACAAATTGACAAACCTTTCCCAAGATAGTACATGTAGACTGAAAGATATTACTTCTCAGCCAACTAGAATCATTCTCATGCTTTGGCGTTAAACAAGACCTCATCATCATCAAGTTACACCCTTCGTCTCCTGACACAACTTCTTCATCTTCATCAAACTTCGATGGTTGAGAATAATCAATTTCAGCTTCCACATCCTCATACTCACATTCCTCTGCAACTAATGCTCCCTTCTTTGGCTTTGTACATTCATTACTTTTATGGCCAAACTCCTGACAATTATAGCACTTGATACTGTTATTGACCTTTGCTTTAGCGGCTTCATTGACAATTGGTTTATTGACTACCTTGGAAACATTAGCACTGCTACTAGCACCCTTATTCTGGTTGTTGGAACTCGGAAACACACCACTTCCTCGTCTCCCTTGTTTCTCCCAAGCTAGAGCTTTCTGATGTGCTTCAGCAACAGACATTGGATTAAACATATTAACTATGTCTTGAATTTGCATTCGTAACCCTCTAACATATCTAGCCATTAGCTGTTCCTCGGTTTCCATAATATCATTCCTTGCAATCAATTGATAGAATTCATCTGCATAGTCATTCACTGTCTTCGTCCCTTATCTCAAATTCTGCAAACGTTGATACATAAGAGATTGATAATTGTATGGCAAGAAAGTCGCTTTCATCATCTTTCTCATCTTCTCCCAAGTTACAACTTTTGATTTTCCCATTCTCTCCCGAGTTAGTTTAGTTTGTTGCCACCAAGCCATAGCTCTTTCCCTTAATCTTGTAGCAACTAATTGGACTCTGCGATTCTCAGGCACATCCTTGAATTCCAAAATTTCTTCAACATTTGACAACCAATCAAGAAATTCTTCTGCTTGCATACCACCTTTGAATTCTAGAATTTCCATCCTCATACCTAACTCCCATTTACGATCATTTTCTAAATCCCGATATTGATTTCGCACTTGGCCTTGATTTCGATAATGAATACTACCTCCATCACCATCTTCCTCAAAATCAGATGTATTTTGATATCGATCCTGACCATCTACATCCCTACGACCACGCATGTTCCTTCTACCTTGTCTTGCAACATCACGATATGGTTCATTTTTGAAATCACGTTGAGTTCTTCCCTCTTCATTTCGGTAAGACTGGGGTGACATCCTCCTTTCTTTCGAAACCGATGGCGAAACCCTATTTCCACCCTGGTTCGAAACTGGTGACGTTCTCCTTTGATTTTGATTCATGTCGATCATCAATTTCTCCAATTTTTCAATACCCTCATTGAACTTTTCATTGATACGCTGCTCCATCTACTCAGCTTCTTGTCTTCTATACAAATCTTCAACGTTTTGATGGCGATTAGCACATCTCGGAGGCATGATCATTAAAACAATCTCGTTTTCGTCTTTGATTTGGCTCTGATATCAAATGACGTAGCACGCAAGTAGATCTGAACCAGCGGTCAAATATATCCAGGATCCAATCACGAATTGCGGAAAAATGAATCGATGAAACAAGATAAATTGATGAATTGATGATACCCAAGTGCCCAAATCCGTTGATCTCTCGAGATACCGGATTCTAGCTACCATCAACACGTTGATCGCGCACGATACCGTGTTAGAAGATCTACGATTCTTCGACGTTGATCTCGCGCATGAGATTCCGTGAATCGGCTTCAAATTCGTTGATTCGAGCGCACTCGAATATCCGAAGATGGAGAAAAGGAGATCACACTCAACTTCCAATTTTAATGGAGGCACAAAGCTCTCAACAAATTTTATTCAAAATTCAACCCTCTTACAAATGACACAAACCTGCCTATTTATAGGCTTACAACACACATAACTTGCTCACAACTCAACACATGACTTAACAAATAGCAAACGACTTAAGAAACAATACATCACAACGACAAATAAAACCAAACAGCGACTCAACAAACTTCGGCATCCCGGAGCGACTCAAAGGAAACACGGCAGCGACATAAGGGAAGTAACGACATAAGCAAGTAGCGACACAACAAACTTCGGCATCTCGGAGCGACTCAAAGGAAACACGGCAGTGACATAAGGGAAGTAACACATAAGCAAGCAGCGACACAAGGACCTTGCGATCTACTGGAGCAGCTTCGACTTAAGGATTTGCTTGCGACCTAAGGTTTGCTCGCGGATCAATGTCAGAACGACCTAGGAATTCTGGAGCGACCTAGGTGGAAGCGACCTAGGGCTTCGCGATTTTCAGCTTGATGGATCGGAGAAATTCCGACTTGGGGTTTGGACAATTTAGGCTGTCGCGACTTAAGGTATGTTTCGTTGATTCCTTTCTTGGCATGGCTTGATGTGCTGCATCAATATTGAATAAGAGAAAACATCACAATTCCTTCTATATCGAGACCCTCAACTATAGAATCGATTACTGCCTCTATTTTGCTCTAATTAGCGTTCCAACCATCCAAACATATAAAATCACATCCAAACAACTTTCAAGCATGCAAACATACATCAAATCATGGCAATTCACCTCAAAACACATTCATAGCCACATGAACAACTATACAGCAAAACAAAATGTTTATAGCACTTTAAGCCATTTTAATTTTGTTTCTAGCAACATTAGATCGTATTTTTGACTTTAAAAATGGATTCAATACATGTGAAAACCTATCAAAACATATAAAAAGTAGGTCTAGAGATGAAAGATTACTTGCTATTCTCCCAAAATCGATGAAAAGCACGCAAATCAAGGTAGATCCAAAATGAACATAAAATATCCAATTAAAAATCATATTATTAAGTTTGAAAAAAACATTTTTTTTAAAACATATATCAACAATTATAGTAAAGTGAGACAATAGAATCACTTACCTAAGGTGTAGAACCAACAAAAATCACCATATAAGAGTGGATCTAAATTTAGGCAGCAGTTACATGCTTCTCAAGGCACTAATTTCAGAAGCTACAAAACTTTCCTAACCCCCTTCTAATTAATCGATTTAGATTAATTTAGTGAAGGAAATGATGAAGTTTTTGTAGATCTAGGTCAATGGAGGTTAAGAAAAGGTTAGGAGATGTTTAGAGATAGCAACCAATCCTAATCTCGAAATTAATTAGCATGCCTAATTATAGGCCAGGTTAATTACTCATTGATCTACATAAAATCTGTGCAAGCTTCAAATAACCATATCTTCTAAACCATAAGTTCAAAATCATATTATGACCATTCTACAGAATAAAAACAAGCATATCTTTCATTTGAAAATAATTTGAGACTCTAACTTAGCTCCAGTCAAAAGTTACAGGCTTACAAAATTTCAGGGTTAAAATCGTCCAATGAAAATTCTAATGGTGTAGAATTTCATTTTACAACATTACCCAAAGTTATAGCCTCAAACGACCCAATTTAGAATTTAAAATAATATTTTATGATCCTCTAATATGTAAAATACGGGAACATATACACATATTGTAGTATATTAAAACATATGTATATAATTAGGCATTTATAATCCTAATATTCAAATGAAATTGTCATATGTATATGTAAGTATAACATATATGTATATACAATAGATATAAATCCATATATTTGTGTGTGTAGTTATACACATGTTTATATTTCATCATGTTATGTTGTTATATCTGTTGGAACTGGACCAGCCCGTAGCGGAAGAAATGAGTGAATTTCAAAAAAATTACCATTTTGGATCTTTAATGGGCCTATGAAGTCTAAGTACACTTAGATCTTAACTAAATCTTCTTTTAAATAAAATCAATATTTTATTTAATTTGGTGAAAAAAATATCAAAAGGGTTTGAATAATATATAAAGTTAAATGAATGAGTGTATCAAATACACCTACATGCAGTTGCTTATTAAAATTAATATTAGAAGGAAACCTTTAGTTTCCTTCTCTAGTAGTTATGCAATTAATTAAGAAAGTAAAAAACATTAATTGAAGAGAGAGAAACCTCTCAATTTTGTCTCTGATTAGATTGATAATATGTTAAATATACATGTTAACATTTCAAATGAATGTTCTATTAGGAATGCATTAGTCCAATTTAATTTAATTAATTGCAAATGATTCTGAGCACATCACATGTGCCCATGTGTATAGCACAAGTGCAACATATAAAAGTGCACAAAACTAATGTAAACGTTGCATAGGTGTTGGGATTTACACCACAATGGACACATTTCCCATCTATATATGCCTTTGTTGTCCAAAACATGAACAATTTTATTTATTTACTAATATATAAATACATACATACTTACATACATATATATATACTGTAAACACACACATATATAATTAATGTTTAGCATAACAGTTCAAATAAAATAGATTTCATTCAATTACAAGCAGTAAATCAAAGAATATTAAGATTAATAAAAATGGTTTGAAACAGTTGTGAAAAGGTTCCTTCCTTTTTATGCAGAGATATAATTTTTAATTAGATGGAATTGCAAATCAAGGAATATATCATTGATTTAATATTTGATTTCATTTCAATTACAAGTAGTAAATCAAAGAATATTAAGATTAATGAGAATGGTAAACAGTTGTGAAAAGATTCCTTCCTTTTTAAGCAGAGATATAATTTTTAATTAGATGGAATTGCAAATCATGGAATATATCATTGATTTAATGTTTCCCTTTTTTAAGAGGAAGAGTTTTTATTAGAATGATTTGAAACATGACAATTAAAACATCATACTAATTGTATGACAAAGATTAATTAATGCGATTAATACCAAGTTTTAATTACATAGCAACCCATGTCTAAATATTCAAGTGTAAACCTTTTGATATGAAAAATCGAATTACGAAAAATAATTCAAAGTTCAATTATGTTCATTTTTTAAACAACAATATCAAATGACATAGGCATATATATATATATATATTTGAGATAAGAAGATCTAGATCTAGATTAAACAAACTTTGTAAACATTCACATAGAGTACAGAAAATAAAATTAAGAAGGCATAGATCTATGTTAAATTAATTAATCAAACAATCATACATGAGACAAGAAAATGAGATATTATAATTCATAACAAAATAGTAGTGACCAAAAGAAAACATTTTATATTTTAACATGATAGAACAATCGACTCAAGCAAGGGAATAGAGATATTCAAATCAAAATTCAGATTCACAAGTATGAACAGAAGGGAAAGATAGAGATTAAGGGGATAAGAACAAATTACAAGATATATAAATATATAATTATACACACATATAATTACCTTAGGATGAAGCATGTAGAAACACCTTGAATGATAGAGCAATAACTAGATCTGATTGATCACTCTCTAGATCCAATAGACCTTGACCTTTATTATACCTTGATTTGTGGCTTCTCCTCAGATTTCAAGAAAATCACCATCCTACTTTGCAAGACAAGAATGTACCACCTTTTTAATTCAGTTTGATGTTGATTTGAATTTTTTTTGATGGTTTTTTTTTGTTGAAGTTTCAGCCATGAATGAATGATAGAGAAGAGGAAGAAAAGAGAACAAAAAAATGAAACTCGTGTTCCGTTCTTTGTCTTTTCAAAAATGAGGAGGTTTTGTTTTTAATAGAATTAAAGGAACCTTTTCCTATTCTCCTATTAAAACTTCCTCCTTTATTTCCTCTTTTTAAATTTCAATTAATCTCATTAATTGATTTCCTCCCCTTACCATTATATGGCTGATCCAAGCACATTCCAAATATGCAACTTTTCCAAATAAAAGAAAACAACTTTTATGTAATTATTTTATATTTAAAACATGTTCAAAATTATACCGATATCACATATCGATATATGAAAATATAACTTTTATATATGTATTAAAATAATTATCAACAACATTCAAAACATCAAATAAATTAGCAATAATTAATATTACGTAAATATTAATTAATTTAATCAGTTTGCAACATTTTACAAACTAATTAAATTGTGTGGTTTTCGGAGAAATCACAAATGCGGTTATTCGACTCAAAGGTGAGAATTCAGTCAGCGATTAATATTGAACAATTCAAATATTAATGTTCACGCGTCACTTAGTAGGTGGTATGACAGTTTGGCTGAATTCATCGCTTATAGGTCTTTTCGGTAAAATCAAATTTTACTTATTATAAGCGGTATGATAGTGATAATTATTTACACCAATTTTCTTTGTCAAAACTATATAACATTAGGACTTTTGGAATTTGGTAGTGGTCAAAATTCCAATATCATCCACATTCAAGTTTATAGTCCAAACACAAAGTCCTTGGTTCAATAATAACAATTATTATTAACCAAAATGATCTGACCAGAGACTTTGACTTTAAGTTGACTTCAGTTGACCGTGATACTAACCTTATATAACTGAGGAAATGAATCCTCTCTTGAATAGTGTTTCACTTCCAATGCTTCCACTCGACCCAACTATAGTCGTTCGATGGACGTCGTGTCACGATTTAACTACGATCAAAGCAGAGCTTCCACATTGAAGTTCAACAGTATTCTCATGTCGAGAGAACTTTGTAAATTAGTCGCATCGATATTCTCTACTTGACCTTAGTTATATTAACCAGTAGAAAACTATCGAGTGAGTCATTCCATAGTTATCCAATAACTATCGGTATGTAACCCCTTTGTGCCCCCAGCGATCATGAGTAATACATTGCCTAACATTTGGAGAGCGTTACGTACTCTAGTCTCAACGGATACATCGATATTCAGTCTCGATGCATCTTGACTAGGAACATTAAAAATGGTATATTTGTTTCATTGGGATAAATTACTCATGGTTACAACGCTTTGTAACTACTATCACAAAACATACCATTTATGGATTTTCTGTTAAATATACTTTTAATTAAATTGATTAATTAATATAACCACATTATATCATGTATATAATAGAAATAAAATACCTTTATTTCGAACAAGATTGGTCAACGAGTTAGATATATGTAACAAATTACATAATTGCCTCTAGGGCATACCCCTAACTCTATCAATCTCTCACTTGCACTTGGGGTCAACTATGGAATCTTATTCCAACTTCTTCAATCGGTTTTCTTAAAACCAATTGGGTCAGTTCCTTTATAAATGGGTATGCTAATATGTTTTAACTATCTACTCTGTCAATCAACTCTCTCCAACGGTGATAAACTACTTTATTGTGTGGAATAATTTGGAGTATGTCTCTCGAATTCTAATGAGCTCTATGTTCTATTATGAACCATATCAGGACATTGTTATCATATAACAATGTTATGAGATCCTCAGCATTTGGAATCGGGTCAGTTATAAATTTGTGCACTTATAATTTTATATACATTATTTTAATTGCGGCGCTATTCAAGGTGATATAAGCCTTTTATCATTGAATCAGCCATGGTCTTTCATTTGGAACATTTCCAACTTAAAGATTTGTTATTGACATATTATACTCAATATTACTTGGGAAAGTTTGAGTTCGAACACTCCTTAATAAGGAGTTTTTGTTTCTGTAAATGATTCTCTAGTATTTCATAAATACACGAGAACACTTCAAACAACCATTTAGTGATATCAATTTGGATTTGATATTTGCTTCATGTATCAAATACATAAACAAATCATGATATCGTAGACAACATAATATGTATGATAATTCCTTTTGCCAATGCAAAGGAATCAATCTTACATGTTCCGTATTAAATATTTTAATAAGGTGTCTTTGCATATCATTTGGGACATTCTTGACATCTTTTATACTTACTATAAAAGACTTCATTCATTAATCCAATGTTAAGTATTAAAACAACTAAGGCTGATTTTAACACAAGTACATCGTTAAAATCAACGTATTATTTACTTATAGTTTAGAAATATCAATGTATCTTTTAACGTTCTTTCTTATGAACACACGCTTCCTCTGTACTTTGATTGAAAATCAAACTATTTGATATTTCTATCAAAATACTTATTCAATCTTGATGCTTATAAAATGGTACCTTCGTATCATTTCTTGAATCATATTCAAAGACCCACAAACTCAATATCGATCCCATTGACTTTGAGACATTTTTGGTTATTATGTGTAAACAACTTACTCTAAATCGTTATTTAGAATTTTATGTTTCAATACATATGTACCAAAACACTAGGGCTTATCGAGTGATAATTTTGTGAGTAAATCCTAATTGACTTGAACATGTTGAATATCGAATCTATTACGCTAATTTCAACAACTGAAATTTGCGATATTATTCTTATCAACATTTCTCATTTAATTCCAACTGTATTAGTCTTACTCATAAAGACACAGCCATGGTCGATGGATCATATCCCTTCAGTTACGACCACCAAAATCTATATTTTAATAGCGTACTTGGAATTCTTTCGGATTTGCGCATCATACCATATAGAGTCAACACTCTCAATGGTTTAATTAAATAATCTAGGATTATATATTTTCGACATTAATAAGAAACACATAGTTTCTCTTCAATATGCGAGAATACTTATTAGACACTCTAACGCGTTGTGTTCATTTAGGTTAGTTAATTTCATTTCATCTCATCTAATCAGTATTATCTATGGATCATATCCTATTCCATTTTGCCACTAGTAATTCTTCAAAGAAATTCTTTACAATGAAGTTGATATTTCTTGAAACAACAATTGTTTCTCAGTGCAACAGAATTGGAATTCATAAATGTTTTATGAATTTATTTTATAAAACTGATTTGGTTTTAGTTTACAGAACTTATGTTCAAAACATAAATACGTCATCCAATGACAGTCTTCCTAAAACTCTTCTGGGGAGATTCATACAAGATCCCTTACAAACCATTATCACGTACAATCTTTCGACCCGCACAACCTGCCAACTCCGTGGCCTAGGATATGTTGGAGTTTCTTATAAACCCTTATCCTGTAAAATTTTGTAAAGTATTATTCAGATGAAATAATATTAACCTTGTGTACTACCCTTAAGTACATTACCTTATAGAAAGAAACTAACTCAACTTCACAATTAATCGTATATTGTCCAACAAAGTTAGATTACTCCATATCGATGCATCATTATGTATCACATGGAGGAGTAATTTTGAGATTGAATCTTTATTCATTTTAGGTATGTTTGGAACATTTTCCAATATACTCACTCATTCGATCAAATTGAATCATTTCTATCGCATGTTATTTTATTTACTTCTATTTTATATTCCATAAGTTTACCATAGACATACTACATGTTTATCAAATACACATGTCCATGTCGACGATAACTCATCGGTGAATATGACGAAGTACGTGGAACCGTTTTGGTATTTATAGAATTACGATTGCATACATGTATATGTATCAATCCGAAGAGTTCATCAACTCTTATGATACTCCCACTAAATGGGTGCATAGCCCTTTATTGTTTGAGATATAATTAACAAGTATCATATGATTCAAAATCGTACAATAAAATTATTTCTCAAAACTATGGCTTAGTCTATAATTCCAAAACAACTGTAAATAATATTATATACTTTTGTATTTTCCAATGCATCACTTTTGTTATAAAAAAATAATACCACATTATAGTTTTATTTCACAAAGAATATTCATAATATTCATATTGAAATATAGCTATGTCTATTTTTTAGTCGATACCAAAAAATAATCATTATTTTATAAATAATGTATGGTAAGTTTTACGAAAACAATTTTCGTACTATGATGCAATTAATAAGTGTTATATGGCATGCTCCCACTATTTCCACCATTACTATAATAGTGTACTAAATTCGGAGGTCCATCATTCACTTAATACAATTTGTTTGTTTCATACACTGCAACTATTTAAAGTGGAGAGTCATTGATCAAATATCTTGAGCTCAAAGAAATAAATCGTATAGAAAACAGTTTTCTATATAAAAATACATTTCAGAATAGAAATCATATTTCTTATTCTAATATTAAGTATCAATTATTATTAAAATTCCTATTTCCAATGTTTCTCTATGAAGCAGAAGTGGCTATTCATTCTCTTCATCCCAATTGTACCTTAAATTACATCTATTCTTATACATTCATTTTCCTTTCAAATGGTCAAACTATTCAAAAGAAAACCATACTATAATATCATAATAAACTCTTTACAAAACCACATTCGATTATCCTTAACATTTAAGGACATCAAATATGTTGCACTTTACGTAAACCGATCAAAATGACATTTTAGCGATCGAGTTCTTATATCTATCTTGTAATTTTTAGTCTTGTTTTACATTAACACAATATGATAACTTTTGTAACCAATCAGATTGAATACTCGATCTCACGCTAAGGTTTATTTGGTTTTTCGGATGAACTAATTTCATCAAAATATTGTACATTACAAACTTTGACCATTCCCATATAACATTTATATGCAATTGTATATTGATCAAATATCCATAGTCTTGTATTGCTTTTAGAGTTCAAAACTCATAGAATGCAATACATGGTCTTGACCAAATAAATGCACAAGTGACCAAACCACGAATGTATTCAGTAGTTGTAAAATCAGGCACTTGCATGGGTGTTGAAATTTAACATGCAATAGGGATTTAGTAGTGGATATTATATTTCCAATTGTCAACTTCAATTCAGTTCGTTTGTATATGTTAATTGATAAACATTTTATCAATCATATTAAATGCACAAATTTATCATTATAGATAATTATAACATTATTTAGCATATGTTCTTACAATATTAGAAAGGTTAAATGTTACCATTTCATTTTTCTAATAAGGCTCCCACTAGTCTTTTATGTTTCTCCAAACCCTAAGATGAAACGTAGAAGTCTTTTGACTTTACTAGTGAGTGTTAGGACTCATCTGTCTTGGTATTCTAACCTTGAGTTTGCTCAACAAATCATAGCCCCACAAACGATGGATAACTCCTTATCGGTTGTATCACATACAACTCCTAACATATTTTTCCTTATCCTGATCTCATTTCGACCTTGAGTTTTCTCAACAAATCGAAAGAGATTATTCACTCATACCTACCACATCGTAATGGCCTAAGTATAGTATATGTACCTTGAGTTAACTCAACAAATACAGATAGTTATCTTACCTCGTCTATTCAATATATTAATAATACTACACATAACATCCCTAGCTTGAGTTTGCTCAACAACTAAGGAGTATGCAATTAATTTATTAATATATATATGGTGGAGGACAACATTATATTGAAGATTCATAATCTTCAGTAAATTATATTGAGTGTACCAACTTATGGAATAATATATTTCTTATAAAAATACCCTCGCGATTCAAGTGTGAGACACATCAGAAATCACAGTATACATACATTTATGTATGCATTTATTCCTTAAGTCTATTTGGGTTTCTTTAATGTTCCACCTTTAGTTTATACACTCATATTATATAAGTTTCATTATTATATAACTTTTATATTTTAATTAAGTTATACAATAATCTTATGTACAACATTTTATTAATTAAATCTTATTTAATTAATTTTAATTAATTAACTCTTTAATTAATTTTAAATTATTATTTCAATACAACTTTTATATTGGACATATCTATTATAACCTTTATAGTGTATACTATAATCTTTATAATATAAAACATATATCCAATGTATGCATTTTATTTATTTAATTAATTAATCTTTAATTAATTTATTTAATTAAAAAAATTTAATTAAATTATATCAATTTCAAAAATTATCTTACATACATGTATACTTATGTTATCTTAACACTTTAAAATAACATAGCATATTTCAACATATATAATATATGCATATAAGTATTAATTAATTAACTCATTTAATTAATTTATTTTATTAATCTTATTAATAAATTTTGAAATTTGAAATTAATATTTAAACAGTTTCAAACATTTTGAAATTTTCATTATCTTTTCAAACATTTTGAAAATTTATGTTATATTATAACCTTTTATAATAAACATGTTTTTATTTTAAATTTAACTTTTAAATTTAAAATCATATCTCAGTTTTCAAAACTATTTTCAAAATTAGTCCAAGGCCCAATTCAAATTGGGTCTTTTCTATCAGGGGCAACCTTTGGGCTCACTTCACCTTTCAGGCTAGGCAGGTAACCAGGTAGGACAGGGTACTTGGTTAACCAATTCCAATCCTAGAGATCGCCTTTCTAGACACCGTACTAAGTGCGCAAGATTAATTAGTTAACCCTAATATGGCTAATTTAGACCGTATAGGCTATTGGGCTCTGATACCATTGTTGGAACTAGACTAGCCCGCAGTGGAAGAAATGGGTGAATTTCAAAAAATTTACCATTTTGGATCTTTCATGGGCCTATGAACTCTAAATACACTTAGACCTTAACTAAATCTTCTTTTAAATAAAATCAATATTTTATTTAATTAGGTGAAAAAAGTATCAAAAGGGTTTGAATATTATATAAATTTAAATGAATGAGTGTATCAAATACACCCACATGCAGTTGCTTATTAAAATAAATATGAGAATCTCCAATAGTTATGCAATTAATTAAGAGATTAAACAACATTAATTGAAGAGAGAGAAACCTCTTATTTTTGTCTCTGATTAGATTGATAATATGTTAAATAAACATGTTAACATTTCAAATGAATGTTCTATTAGGAATGCATTAGTCCAATTTGATTTAATTAATTGCAAATGATTCTGGGCACATCACATGCGCCCGTGTGTATAATATAAGTGCAACATATAAAAGTGTACAAAACTAATGTAAACATTGCATATGTGTTAGGATTTACACTACAATGGACACATTTCCCATCTATATATTCCTTTGTCGTCCTAAACAGGAACAATTTTATTTATTTATTAATATATAAATACATACATACATATGTATACTATAAATACACACACACACATATATATATACAATTAATGTTTAGCAATAGCAGTTCAAATAAAATAGATTTCATTTTAATTACAAGTAGTAAATCAAAGAATATTAAGATTAACGAAAATGGTTTGGAACAATTATGAAAAGATTCATTCCCATTTATAGAGTTGAGACAAGAAGATCTAGATCTAAATTAAACAAACTTTGTAAACAATCACATATAGTAAAGAAAATAAAATTAAAAAGGCCTAGATCTATGCTAAATCAATTAATCAAACAATCATTCATGAGACAGAAAATGAGATGTTATAATTCATAACAAAATAGCAGTGAACAAAAGAAAACATTCTATATTTTAACATGATAGAACAATCGATTCAAGCAAGGGAATGGAGATATTCAAATCAAAATTCAAATTCACAAGTATGAACGGAAGGGAAAGATGGAGATTAAGGAGATAGGAACAAATTATAAGATATGTAAATATAGAATTATACACACATATAATTACCTTAGGATGAAGCATGTAGAAACACCTTGAATGATAGAACAATAACTAGATCTGATTGATCACTTTCTAGATCTGATAGACCTTGCCCTTCATCACACCTTGATTTGTGGCTTCTCCTCAGATTTCAAGAAAATCACCATCACACTTTACAAGAGAAGAATGAACCACCTTTTTAATTTAGTTTGATGTTGATTTGAATTTGTTTTGATGGTTTTTTTTGGATGAATTTTCAGCCATGAATGAATGATAGAGAAGTGGAAGAAAAGAGAACAAAAATATGAAAGTCACGTTCTGTTCTCTGTCTTTTAAAAAATGAGGAGGTTTTGTTTTTAATAGAAGTAAAGGAACCTTTTTCTATTCTCCTATTAAAATTTCCTCCTTTATTTTCTCTTTTTAAATTTCAATTAATCTCATTAATTGATTTCTTCCTCTTACCATTATATGGCTGATCCAAGCACATTCCAAATATGCAACTTTTCCAAATAAAAGAAAATAACTTTTATGTAATTATTTTATTATTTAAAACATGTTTAAAATTATACTAATATCGCATACCGATATATGCAAATATAACTTTTACATATGCATTAAAATAATTATCAACAACATTCAAAACATCAAACAAATTAACAATAATTAATATTTCATAAATATTAATTAATTTAATCAGTTTACAACATTTTACAAACTAATTAAATTGTGTGGTTTTCGAAGAAATCGCAAATACGGTTGTGCGACTTAGAGGTGTGAATTCAGTCAGCGATTAATATTGAACAATTCAAATATTAATGTTCACACGTCGCTTAGCAGGTGGTATGACAGTTTGGCTGAATTCATCGCTTACAAGTCTTTTCGGTAAAATCAAATTTTACTTATTTTAAGCGGTACCTGATAGTGACAATTATTTATACCAATTCTCTTCGTCCAAACTATATCACATTAGGATTTTTGGAATTTGGTAATGGTCAAAATTCCAATATCATCCACATTCAAGTTTATAGTCCAAACACAAAATTCTTAGTTCAATAATAACAATTATTATTAACCAAAATGCTCTGGCCAAAGACTTTGACTTTGAATTGACTTCAGTTGACCGTGATACTAACCTCATATAACTGAAGAAACGAATCCTCTCTTGAATAGTGTTTCACTTCTAGTGCTTCCACTCGACCCAACTATAGTCGTTCGATGGACGCCATGCCATGATTTAACTATAATTAAAGCGGAGCTTCCATATTGAAGATCAACAGTATTCTCAAGTCGAGAGAACTTTGTAAATTAGTCACATCGATATTCTCTTCTTGACCTTAATTATATTAACCAACAGAAAACTATCAAGTGAGTCATTCCATAGCTATCCAATAACTATCAGTACGTACCTCTTGGTGCCCGCAGCATTCATGAGTAATACACTGCCTAACATTTGGAGAGCGTTACGTACTCTAGTCTCAACGGATATATCGATATCCAGTCTCGATGCATCTTGACTAGGAACATTAAAAATGGTATATTTGTTTCATTGTGAGAAATTACTCATGGTTACAACACTTTGTGGCTACTATCACAAAACATACCATTTATTGATTTTCGATTAAATATACTTTTAATTAAATTGATTAATTAATATAACCATATTATATCAGGTATATAATAGAAAGAAAATACCTTTATTTCGAACAAGATTGGTCAACAAGTTAGATATATGTAACAAATTACATAATTGGCCCTAGGGCATACCCCTAACTCTATTAATATCATTGGATGTACACATAATACGTTCAAAATAATACATTTAGTTAAATTAAATAAAGTGATTAAATAAAACAATGTTGAATAAAATATGATTTTATTTATTAAGTAGATTGGATCTAGTGAAAACCATTAGACTTCATATGTCCACTATAATCTAAATAAGGAATTTTGTTTGAAATTTACGCATTTCACTTGATGTGAAATGGATTAGGTACCTTTAATATCCCCCTGCTACAAGTAGATGATTCTCTCTAATAACAACACTGTCTCTACTCCTAAGAAGAACTCCGTCTCAAACATCATTTTAAACATTGCCCAAGTAATACCCTCCTTATCTACCTTCTACAGTAACTACTTTGTAACGACCCTGGATTTTCATTAAATTTAAATTGATAATTAAATTAAATTTTGAATAAAATTTATGAAATAAATCAATGAAGTGATGCGAGTTTCCCCGAATCCAAATAATAATATATTTAATCATTTTGAATTTAGAATTGATGGTTTAATAAATATTTGAGTTTATAATAATTTATTTACAAAATAATAAATGTATATCAAGACGATAAAAGAAAAATATGATAATAAATATTTAAGCTAAAGATATAAAATAAATATATATATAAATCTTAATATCATAATACAAAATAATACAAGTAGAATGAAACAAACAAAAATATAAATAAAAGAAAAACAAAATTAAATAGAAGTTCGTTTACATTATAAAGTAAGGAGACAAGTAAACATAAGAACAAATAAATATGTAAACAAGAAGATAAAACAAAATATCTACAAAGTACAAGGAAAAATATATACATATAAGTATGTAGACTTGAGAAAATAAAGCCACAACAATTATCTTCATATTGTTCAGCCGAAAGAAGAAAATATATATGAATGAGGTACAACTGATAATAAATGCATGAAGCATTAGTACACCACACAAAAGCATATCAGCCACCAAAACCTAATGTCAGCTGAATCAAGCAAAGGAAAATATCTCTGATGCTTTGTACCAAATCTATTCTCACCTGTAACTCATTTTTATACATATCAAAGCCTTCTTATTTTCAGTGCGTCCATTCACATCTGAAAGAAATTTTTTTAAACAAAATTCAACTAAAAACAACAAATACTTCAACACAACCCAGAGATCAAGAAGATGATTCCAGCTAACATTTCAAAGCCTGTTTCAAAATAGAAGCAACTCTGTTCTTCTTCCAAAAACAACTGTGAGTAACAATTCAAAAAGAAACTTAAGTATAATTGGTTATTGCCATTAATCTGAGGTTCGAAGTCACTTTATCATGCATATATATATATATAGTTTCCTCTATGTATAAATATTAGAAAGTGGAATGCCTGTCATATTGAAATCACCTCTGTCTCTGGTTTCAAAGCACCAAACATATTCAAAACCCAAATCTTTCATCATGTAATCATTGTTAGACTTTGATCTCAAAATGAAACTTGTATATTTAAGGATGAAATATGATTTAAAAATAGATTTCAGAAGAAGTATACACAGTTGGAAAACAAATGATATTTAAAGTGAACATACAATGTTTTGTTAAATTCGAATGTCATGAAAGGCTAATTCAATTTCATAACTCGAATCTACATACAAAAATAGGATTTTTAAAACAAAGGTAGTGATTTTTCATTAAGTTTTTGTTGATATTTCTAAGATGATCAGAAAATTGAACTTTTGTCAAATTCCGGCAACCAAGACGATCGTAAGCCTCATGATCGTCGTCGCAGCTAGGTGGAGGGCTCGACATCACCGGAAAAATGCAAGTTGGATTTTTAAAAATCTAGATTTCGTATTCGAGAGCGATTTAGGGTTTAAGAACCCATTTGGGTTCATGTTCGAAATGGCAATGCTGCGCCGTCCACAGGTGACCGGACTTCGTGCCTCCGGTACCAGTCGTTGCGTTGCACGGTGAGGAGGCTTGGGTTAGGTTTTCGTGGCCTCTGTTGGCCAGAGGAGGTGGCACGGGTTCGTTTTCTGGTGGTGTGCTGTTGGGTTCATTTGGTCGAGATGACTCGATTTCATTCTCGAGGTTAGTTCAAGTTTCTGGGTGTTTGGATGGTTTGGGGTGGTCGAAGACGATACGCTGGCGATGGCGGAGTTGGTCAGAGCGTAGGAGATCGCGTGTACACGTGCACGTGTATCTGGTGGTAGCTGAGATAAAGGAAGGATTAGAAAAGAAGAAAGCTCGGTGGAAACTCGAAGTCTACTCGGGGAAACATAGGGGAGAACTCGAGTTTAACTCGAGTGAAACTAGGGTTGTCTCGGATCTGGAAAAATTGATATAAAAACAGTTCTTAAATTTTAAAATAAATCAAGTTTTAATATCTAAATAAATCTAGTTTGAATTGTTTTATTAAATAAATTTTTTTGTAAATAATTGATGCTATTTAAGTGTTTGAATAAATGGGAGTTGTAAAATTGTTTTGACTTAAGTTATTTAAATGATATAATAAATTAATCGATTAGGAAAGAGAAAATGTTTAATTGTTAATTAACTTAAAAGTTCTTAGTTAATTTATGGGATGATAAATGAATTTATTTCAAAGGTTCATTAAAGTGAGATTTAATGTTGTAATTAAGTAGTTAATTAGGATAAAGGGGTTTATCTTTAAAATTTATTAAGGTTTTGATAAATTAAAGAATGGTTAATTGCTGTGATTAATTTAAGGTTAAATTGTGAATTAATTAATTACTAAGTGAAAATGATTAAAAAGAATAATTACTTAATGGAAGTAATTAAAAGGATTAATTAATTAAAGATTCAATTTATGTGATTGAAAAAATTAATATGATTAATTAAAAGTTTATTTAATAAATTAAAGGTGAATTAATTAATGATTAAAAGTGAATTAATCTATGATGAAAATATAATTACTTAATGAAATTAAGAGTTAGTTAATTATGAAATTAACTTAAGGTAAATTTAATTATGTGATTAATTAAAGGACAATTAATTAATTAATTAAGGGTAATTAATTAAGATGGATAATTAAGAATTAATTAATTAATTTCATTAATTAGTATCAAATGATTTGTAATTAATCAGGATTGGGTAATGAATTCATAAGCAATTAATTAGAAATTTAATTGGTTTAATTAGGGATTGAACAATTAATTAACCCTACTTATAAATGATTATTGAATGCTTGGATTGCTTATGAATGCTTGAATTGATTGTTATCCCTGATCTGTAATATCCTGTGATGTGAATTGTTTTGAATTGAGCTGTGTGTGTAAATTATTTATTTGTGTTGATTTTATATATCTGTGATCTGTGAATGAAAGATAAGCGTTATAGTTTATACCGCTTATCAACTATATTCTTGTATTTTGATCTGTGATGACTGATGATGTGGTTGCACTATTGTGTTAAACCCGTGGACCACACTCTTACACACACAAATATGGATTTCACGAGGAAATCGGTTAAGTCATAGATGATTTAAAATAATATTTTTGAAATTAAAATTTTAATTTCAATTGATTTTGGAAATGAATTTGGGTTAATGTTTAAGCTTTTGAAAAGGAATTTTTAAAGATAAAAGTTATTTTGAATAACTTGGTAAAATTTTTAATTTAAATAATTCAATTTGAATTTGAATTCAAATAATTTGGAATTGAATTCCATGTTTGGAAATTATGGTTAAAGATGTTATAAATGTGTTTATATGAAGTTAAACCATTTTAAAAGTATAAATTTGATAATTTGGATTTAACCCAAGAACCTTAACTCGTATAAATGAATCAGATTTCCAGAATGAAAACTGTTTGTTTTAAAAGAATAAAAGCTTTCAGATAAGAAATGAAATTCCAGTTTAATTAAAGGAATTTCAAGATTGAATTGAAAAATGGTTTTCCAAGTTATGAATGAATTCTTTTTGAAAGCTATGAATTAAATCTGTTTATTTTTAACAGATTTGAAATGATGATTTGTTTAAACCATTCGAAATAAAATTTGTTTGAAAGCTATGAGTTAAATCTTTGTTTTAAATATTTAATGAGTTAATCCAATTGAAATGGAAATTAATTTGGAAAATCTGTGAATGAATCTTTTGTTTAAAAGATTAAAGTGTGGAAATTGTTTAAACCGTTGAAGGTTATTAAAATAAATCTTTTTGTTTAAAGATTTGAAAATGGTAATTTGTTAAACCATTTGAAAAGAAAGTTAGGTTTAAGTTGTGACTTAATTGAAATCCCTATATCCATATATTTTTAAAATATTATGCTCACTATTCGGTTTAGCCGGGAGAGGACCTTTGTGTCACATAACCCATTCCGAATAAGTGATACGTCGTATATGGATCGCATTTGAAGACCGGTGTTGAAGACCGGGTATTTGCGAAAACGATAGGATAACCTATCGATTGTCTCTGCACCGAGTAGCTACGGTATAGAGATTCCCTAAGTGATGGGAAGTCCGATCGGGATTACGAATACCCGGATTGCAAGGGCTTCTTCGGAAGTGCCTTCGGTTCTGTTCGAACCCGGAACAGACTTGTATGGTTACATGTCTGACATTACATTTTGAGATATAAAGCAGATTTCTTTCAAATACATTTCTGTTGGTGGCAGAGAATTTATTCTCTTAGCTTAACACCCTTCTCTGAGACGTACGAGCTTAGAGGTTATGTAGTTGAAGGTTATCAGCGATATACTCCCAATTTGGTAATGTGGCATGCTGAGTGTTGTTGTGTGTTGATCATTTATTGATCATTTGTGATCAGAGCATGGCTTTGTGAAAAAGCGTAGCTTTGTGGACGAGACCTCATCGAACCTCACAGACCGGAAATGGTCGAAACGGGAATGATGCGGCAAGGTTATGAGGGTCGCTCCCTTTAGGGTATGTCATTTCCTTCTGGAAAAGGGTGGTATCACGGTATGGAGCCCAAATACTTACTCATGTGGACACACTTCATTTATTATGTGTGATGTTGGTTACCGAGGCCTCGGATAAAGGTCCCAAAGGACCGGGAGGTGGCATGCTCGAGTAGTAGTTACCTAGTGATAGAGGTAACCCGACCTTGTGTTGGCAGAGAGCCGGGTAGGTTCTCGGGACGTCCCGCCAGAGGCGATCCCATGTGGCAGTAGGCAGTTCCTTAGCCTGACCATTTATTGGAAATCCAAAGAAACAATACGAGCACTTTACGATTGCAAATTGTATAACCTGTTTCCTCAAGAGGCAGCTATAGCAGGCATAATATAATGGTACCTATGTTGGCTAAGATTAATATTGTATTATTGAAATGTTTTCCACCATGCACACTATTAATAATATCAAAATAATTTCTTTTGCGTAGTAAGCATATTTGACTAACATAAGAAGAAATCTCCTCCAAGTCTGCGATTGCATTGTGTGTGTGGTGGGAGGTCTTATGGTAGTTTCATTTTCCAAAAGCATTGCGGTTTAAATGTTTAAAAATTCGTTTGTTGTTTGGTTAAAGATAAACTGTTTTTGTTGCTCACACCAGTCCCATGACTGATCCGGAGTTTATTGTTCCCTTCCTAAACTCTGGGTGCCCATCATTTTCCACACGGGCAGTCTAGAGTTGGGTTTCTTTTCAGATATTCAAGTTTAGTAGGTTATCTGGAGCTAGTCAGTCCTTGGACGACTGACCTTGCCTTCCGCTAGCTATGGATTGGAGCATTCTATTGAAGATATTCTATCCGCTGCTGGTGTTATCTATTTTCTTTCCGCTGCTATTTCTTGTATCATATCTCTGATGTATATTGATATATGTTATATCATTCTGTTGTATCATATTGAGCCAGATTTTGTACCTGTCATTGTATCAATGTTATATATATTGATATACTCTTTTATTCTGCTGTGTTGTTATACTTACTGGTGTTATAAGCTCCGGAGAGCCAGATTCGGCGTTTGAATCTATGACATTTTGAGTATAGTTGAAGTACGGATGCCGATTTTTGAAGGCCGAGTTTTTGGATCTTACATACTTCCCACCAATTTATTGGCTCACCTTGTAGATGCCAAAAAGCCAGATGCCTTCTAGTAATATCACAGAGTCCCAAGAGACTGAAGATATTTTCGCAAGTATTAAGCCAAGCGCGAATTAATGCACATGGTTTCATCCTAACATAGGGCTTCCCACCTCGACCGAAGAAGTCTCTACATAGCTTGAAAAATCTATAGTTGGTGGTGCTTGGATAGGAATCACTCCTTGGGTGGTAGTAGCAGCTACGAGTTTAGTGGCTTGGTATTAGACTGACCAATTGCCTGTAGATATCATCTGAACAATGTTGGGATGTTCATTTCGGGAATATCCACAGTATCAACTTTGGTACCAGTCCCAACTCTGGTCTCTACCCACCCAGTATCGGTCTTGTTGGTCTACTCCAATTTCAACTTAATTACTCATTTTAGCTATTTGTAAAATGAGATTCATTAGCAACTTCCCAATAGATAATATATAAAACTTGAATTGTAAATGATGTGTACATATGTACTTGACTCTTATATAATATACACAAACACATGTATGTTTATAAAACTAAAAATACACTCTCTCAATGTGGCCTAATCTTCAATTAAGGGTGAATTTTGCTCCTATATCAAATATAACAACCCATCTTTTTCGACCCTCGGATTTAACTTTGGAACCAATGTTCAAACCACGAAAATCAAAAATGACCAATCAACCGAGGTCGACCTGGCCCAAACAGTTGCCTACCGGTCATCTGGTTAGAGAGCGACCCGTTGGCTGGTCGGTGTGCAATGACGAGTAGTTTGCTCGTACGTTGCTTTTGTTCCTCGTGGTTTTCAACAATTTCGTGAATTTGGTCGATTGTTTTGGTTTGTCACTTTGTACAAGGGTTCATACTTGGCTTATGCACTGTATTTAGATCATTATACAACTTATGATAGGTTATATTACTTTAAAATAATTTTTATCTTTAAAAATCAAAATTATGCTTATTTAATCGATTTAAACCATTTTAATCCATGGTTGAATCATATTAAATCCAAAAATTATCCTAATCAGACCCCAGATTACTATCATATAATTGTAATTGTGTTGTATGAAGAATCAAACATGATTTACTCACTTATTTGCAAACAAACTCTCCAAAATTCTGAAATTCAAACACCGTCTTTGCCGTTCTGAAATATAACACACCAAAACCTTCGAGATTCACCTGCAAACTGATGTAGATATGTAGTAATCATCACACTCTTCGTTTTGATGCCAATTTTGCGAAATTCCATTAAGTGTAGTGGAAGATATGATTTTTCAATGGTGGTGGTTTATTTAAAATGTCAAAGAAAGAAGAAGGAGAAGAATTTCTGAACGAATGTACGTATTTCTCATTTATATAGTTGGAGGGAATGAAATTATGCTTTTTAAATTCGTATTTCAAATATTAGCACAAAACCCATTTTAACCCCGAAATTCGTTTTCCTCGTAACTCCTCTGTTTGTTTTCCCTTTTCGAAAAGTTTACCATCGATGTTAATTAGAAAGATGTGTTCTACGCAGTGGCGCATCTCTCGTCATCGAATTCCTAAGTTCGTAAAATGACCATTTTACTATTTATTATTTACATTAATTAAAATACACTTTTGTTAATTTATAAAAGTAAAAGATAATGAGAAGTGTGCTTTACTTCCGTTGGATATATTGCAATCCGCATCACTACAACCTGTTTCATCTCAGCCATACAAGCCATCCAAGGGCTGTCATCTCTTGCTTCTTTATTTTCGGATCATGGGCTCTATTATATTAGGCCCAAGAATACTTGTATAAATAATCTGTTCTACATTTCATTTGTATTGTGTGTATTTCTGAAATAAAGACAAATATCATTTCTTTTCATATTTGTTACAATTCTCATAAAATCTAACTTGGTATCAGAGCAATTGTTATGTGCTAACTGCACCAGATAATCAGAGAATTTCATCCATCAGATTAAGCATCATCATTTGGACTCCTCTCATCAAAGATTCAGCATCTTCTCATTTGAGAGTTGCTGCAATCACCAGAGATCAGTGCCTCGCCAGTTATTCTATCTGGCTGCATCTGAACTCCACCGAAAGCTTGGTGGTATAAAGATCTCAAACTATTGAAAACCGATCAAGAAATTCAAGAAAAAGTTTCAGTTGAATACAAGTGCATCAAGAAAACTCATCAGAGAGTCTGAATCATCACTTAAGCTCTAAAGACAACATCAAGATTCAACTTCATAACTTTTTCTTTTATTCCTAATTCAAGATTCTCAGGTTTGAATCATTATACCTGTTTTTTCTGACATCAGTCATCTTTCATCATGAGTCAAGATGAAGCCACAAGCCCTCAAATGTCCAGCACAAGAGTTTCTCCCAGTCGAACTCAATCAGATCCTGTAGATAATCTGATGAAAACCACCATCAAACCTCAGAGCCAACTGCTCTCCATCCAACTGGATGAAACCAACTTCTTGATCTGGAAATTACAAGTAGAGACATCTATTAGAGGTTATGGATTAGAGGACTATATTCTTGGTACTAAAAACACACCACCAAAATTTGTCAAAGACAATGAAGACAAATTGGTGTTAAATCAAGAATTTACAGCACACCTGAGACAAGACAGTCTCGTCTGTGCCTGGATGATGTCATCTGTAAGTGCATCCATTCTACCACAGCTTATAGGCTGTAAAACTGCTCAAGAAGTATGGGAAACTATTGAAAGAAATTTCACATCTCAGTCATCTGCAAGAATCATGCATCATAGAAGGCAATTACAGAGCATTAGGAAGAATGAAATGACCATGAATGAATATCTACTCAAAGTCAAAAATTTATGTGATCAACTAGCCTCTGCAGGACACAAAATTTCTGATTCAGAACATGTTTTATACATAATCAGTGGTCTAGATAGCGAATACGAAGCTGTTGTGGCAATCATATCTACCATGGAACCTACTCCCTCACTACAATTCGTCTATTCTACTCTCTTATCACATGAAGGTAGAATAGAACATGGAAAAACAGTAAGTTCAGACATATCTGTCAACTATACTTACAACAAAGGCAAACAAGGCCAAGGAAGAGGTCAGTTCAACAGCCATCAGAGAGGGGGACCATCCAACAGAGGAAGAAGAGGTGGCAGGAGCAACAACAACAACAATAAAATAAGGTGTCAAATTTGTGAAAGATATGGCCATGGAGCAAATAAATGCTATTTCAGATTCAACAAGAACTTTACTCCATCACAACAAAATAGCAATACAAACATCAATACTGTAGATAGGCCCAAAGACAACAACAATGGTCAAGTAGAGATTCTTAACACTGAGACTGCTACAGCAGATGATGATGATTGCTGGTACCCAGACTCAGGAGCAACCAATCACGTGACCAACAATCTCAGCAACTTAAACTTGGGCAACAAGGAATATAAAGGTACACAAAATCTTCTTGTTGGCAATGGTAAAACTGTGCACATTACACACACTGGAAATGCAAGCATAAATGGACCCAAGAAATTATTTCTAAAAAACCTATTGAGGGTTCCTTCAATTAAAAGAAATTTAATGAGTGTTTCCCAATTCGCAAAAGACAACAATGTCTTTTTTGAATTCTATCCTAATAATTGCATAGTTAAAGATATACTAACTCGAGAAATCATTTTGCAGGGTAAAGAAAACAACGGGTTGTATAAATTTGATTTCTGTAATTCTAACATTTCTGAAAACAAAGAGAATTACTGTATAATGAATGTCATGAACAATAGTATTTTTGATCTATGGCACTATAAACTGGGACACCCCAGTGCTAAGATTGTAAAACATGTTATGACTAGTAATAACATTCCTTTTAGTAATATTTCTGACTCATATATATGTGCTTCTTGCCAATTGGGAAAAAGTCATAAACTTGCATTTCCAGATTCACATACTAACTACACAAAACCTCTTGAATTAATTGCTAGTGATCTATGGGGTCCAGCTTCTATTAGTTCTGACTATGGCTACAAATATTATATATCTTTTATAGATGCCTACTCTAGATTTGTATGGATTTACATGCTAAAATCAAAATCAGAAGCTAGTAATATAGTTATGCAATTTATTAACAAGGTTGAAAACATGACTGGAAATCATGTCTGTACCTTTCAATCTGATGGTGGAAAGGAATTTTTACCACTAAAAATCTTCTTTGAGAAAAAAGGGATTAATCACAGGACTACATGTCCATATACTTCAGAACAAAATGGAATCATTGAAAGGAAACACAGACATATTGTCGAAACTGGTCTGACCTTATTAGCACAGGCCTCTATGCCTTTAAAATTCTGGCCAGAAGCATTTAATACTGCTGTACATTTGATAAATCTACTACCAACTAAGAATCTCAAATTCAAATGTCCACAAGAGGTGCTAACTAAGGTCAAACCAGATTATAAACACCTAAAGGTGTTTGGTTGTCAATGTTTTCCATGCTTAAGACCTTATAATACTCACAAATTAGATTTCAGGTCTAAATCATGTACTTTCTTAGGCTACTGTAACAACCAGAAAGGATACAGATGTCTTGACAATAAAGGGAAGATATATATTTCCAGACATGTAAGATTTAATGAACATGTATATCCATATAGCAACACTGATATTAAAACCACTGAAAAAGTAAGAAATGCAAAGGTTACTATACCTGATCTACCTGATGAGATCAAAGTTGCACCCTCAACTCAGCCTACAAGTAAAGGCACAACCATCAGCCCCCAACTCACCATGCCCACTAGGGAACCAGGTCAAGGGCAAGATAACTGGGAAGGTGACAACAACAATCAAAGTACTCAAGGTCAGGAGATCAGCAGCAAGGATGATAATCAGGAGATTAGCAACAATCAAGATACTAGCAGTGGCTCTACGGCTCATAACAACTCTGAAAATAATTCAGACAACATTATCAGAAATAATGACAATATTCATCCAATGCTAACTAGAGCAAAGTGTGGTATACATAAACCAAAAGTCATCAACACCACCATAAATCAAGAAGAACCATCCTCTTACATAGAAGCTGCTCAAAATAATAAATGGAGAGCTGCTATGCAAGAGGAATATAATGCTCTAGTTAACAAGGGAACCTGGGTTCTTGTCAAAAGACCAGAAAACAAAAACATTGTTGGGTGTAGATGGACATTCAAATTAAAGAAAAATGCTGATGGTTCAATTTCTAAACATAAAGCAAGGTTAGTTGCAAAGGGATATTCACAACAGTATGGGTTTGATTTTTCTGAAACATTTTCCCCTGTTGTGAAGCCTTCATCCATCAGGATTATACTAACAATTGCTTTAAGTAGAAATTGGAGCATCAGGCAATTAGATGTGAATAATGCCTTTTTAAATGGTGTATTACAGGAAGAAGTTTTTATGGAGCAACCAGAAGGATTTACTCACAGTTCAAGCAAAGAAATGGTGTGCAAACTCAACAAGGCCATCTATGGGTTAAAGCAAGCACCAAGAATCTGGTTTGAAAAACTCAAATCAACTCTAGTAAAATTTGGCTACAAATCTCTGAAATCTGACAACTCCATATTTACTAAAATTAATGATATTGCTACCACTTATATTCTGATCTATGTTGATGATTTTATCATTACAGGAAGTAGTGAATTAGAAATTAAGAAAGTTACTGCAATGCTCAATTCAGAATTTTCTATTAAAGATCTGGGTGACCTGAACTACTTTTTGGGAATTGAAGTACAGAGATATGGAACATCAGAGTTGCATCTCAATCAAAGAAAATACATTGCAGACATACTTTCAAGAGCAAAAATGGATAAGGCTAACATACTACCAACTCCTATGATTACAAATCATCAACTATCAAAATATAAGGGGGAAGCAATTCAAAATATAAAGCAGTATAGGAGTATAGTTGGTGCACTCCAATATGTGACCATCACAAGACCTGACATTTCATTTAGCGTCAACAAAGTCAGTCAGTATATGCAAAATCCCCTAGACAATCACTGGAAAGCTGTTAAAAGGATACTCAGATATCTCAAGGGTACTATCAATCATGGACTCATCCTAAAATCAAGTCAATCATTCAACATAAATGCATACGCTGACGCAGATTGGGGCACAGACACTGATGACCGCAAATCTACTTCAGGCTATTGCATTTACTTAGGGAAAAACCCTATATCATGGAGTGCAAAGAAGCAAAGCACCGTATCGAGATCCAGCACTGAAGCTGAATTTCGCAGTGTGGCTAGCGCAACAGCGGAAGTGATGTGGGTAGAATCACTTTTAAGTGAGCTAAACATTGTTTCTAACAAAAAGGCAACAATCTGGTGTGATAACGTGAGCACTATATCCTTATCATCTAACCCAGTTCTTCATTCTAAAACAAAACATATAGAACTGGATCTATACTTCATAAGAGAGCAGGTGATCAAAGAAAAGCTTAAAGTCGGGTACATACCGTCTACTCACCAAAAGGCAGACATACTTACTAAACCTTTGACGAAATTCAACTTCTCGAGACTCAGAGAGGAACTCAACGTTGATACTGTCGATCCACACCAGAGATCTCAAAGAGTTGTTTTCATACCAGAATAATGTCTGTACCTCTAAATCGCCGAGTCGCATCTCTCTCAAAGAAGGCGCCGCCATATCTTTATCTCTTCTCGCAAACCCTAAACCTAATTGGGTTTGAGGGGGGGAGTAAAAGATAATGAGAAGTGTGCTTTACTTCCGTTGGATTCTCAGCCATACAAGCCATCCAAGGGCTGTCATCTCTTGCTTCTTTATTTTCGGATCATGGGCTCTATTATATTAGGCCCAAGAATACTTGTATAAATAATCTATTCTACATTTCATTTGTATTGTGTGTATTTCTGAAATAAAGACAAATATCATTTCTTTTCATATTTGTTACAATTCTCATAAAATCTAACTATAAATTATTATTAAATTTATCGGATATTACAGTGGTTAGGGCACATTGTGTTGGAGCAGGTTCTCTTGAATGACGCTCCTTTCGGGTCTCTCTTGTAACAAGGCCAATATTTTCTTTTGAAACCGGAGCATTCCGTAGCAAGCTTTCAAATTTAATGCATGAAGAATTCACGAAACAATGAGGTTTATGGGTCAAATACAATCTGATCTTCAAGCGATGAAGGCTAAGATGCAATAGCTTGAGCATTGATGTTTGTGCTCAATGCTCATGGAATCGAGAAGTTGTGCTCGATGCACATTCAGTTGGTGCTCGAATCAGGATGCTAAGGATTACGGAGTGTGGGTGTTTTCATTCATGAATGCTAGGTAAAACTAACCAAAATGCGAATGATGCTCGAGTGACTAAATAAGAGCTTACAACAGATAAGTGGTGGTGCTAAGTAAACTTAGTATTTGAGTTACCATAAAAGAGTGGTTCACTCTGATCGAGAGAGGCGTAACTCATTGAGTTCTCTTGTTGGCAGGAGGTGCCTATTGTGCTCGAAGGGGGATGTACTTTTAGATAGCGTTGGACATTATGGGAAATGTTTGGTGCTTGACTAAGGGTTCGTTCTTTACAACACGAGCGGAGTGTTTGAGCGGGATATTTGAACTGGGAAGTGGTTGAAAGAGGAAGGTGTTTGGTGATGCAAAATCGGTATTTGAGCGAAATATTTGAACGGGGTATTTGATGAAGGATGAAATATGTAGAAGAAGGAAGAAGAAGTAGTTGTTCGACCGCGTCGGACACATATGTACCATTTTCCTCCATTCCGCACAACGGGCCATTTGGAGGAAGTATGAAATGAATTCCTGGATCCGCCGCTATACTTACATCAACCATGGTAAAAGTATGAAATGATCTTTTTAATGTAATTGAACATATATTAGGAGCATGTAGAAACTTCTAATGGACATTTTACAAGGATTAACATCATTAATGTTTGTTGAGTATCCACTTCATCAACAATAAAAATTAGGCTAGATGACTATTATGTCTCCTTCACAGCCGAAGTGTGACAGAACTCTCCTTAATTTCCTCATCCAATTTTGTTGGGGCAGTCTTTAATTACGGTTCAACCTGTCCTTGACCTGCATTATAAAGAGAATATATTACCATCATCATCTTTCTCTCAGACTGTCTCTCCCTACCAATTCAGAAACTGAAAAACAATGGGATTATTCGAGTTTTTGCTCTCAAAATTCACCTCACCCAAACCATTCAAAACCCAAAAAAGCCATCGAGTAATTCCACCAACTTATCCTAGCATTTCAAAACAGTCTACCTCCCCAAAACATAAACAATATAAAACATTCCTATGCGACATGGAAGCATTACTAACAACAAGTTCTTTATTTCCATTCTTCATGCTGATCGCATTTGAAGGTGGCAGCTTGCTAAGAGCTTTGATACTTCTTCTTCTCTATCCTGTAGTCTTTCTCTGTGGAGAAAACGATGATCAAAGTTTCAGGTTAATGGTGTTTATAAGCTTTGTTGGGTTGAGGAAGAAAGATGTGGAAAATGTAAGCAAAGCAGTGCTGCATAAGTTTTACTTGGAGAATTTGAATTTAAAGTGTTATGAAGTGTTGGCTTCCACAGAAAAGAGAACAGTGGTGAGCAGGATGCCAAAAATCATGATAGAGACCTTTTTAAGGGAGTTTTTGGAGGTTGATGAAATTCTGGGAAGTGAGGTTTGTATGTATAAAGATTGGTTTTATACTGGATTTGCTTGCTTTGGTAGTCAGAAATTGCACCGGAAGAGTTTGTTTGGAGAAGAGAAAGCTGATGTTGGAATCATTAGCTACTATCAACTGCATCATCATCATGATTTGATCTCAGGTTGTAAGGTTAGTGTTATTTTTCAGTCTTTTTTCTTCCTTCCTTGATATGATATATGGTAGCAGTGCAATATGGTGAATTTTTTTACAGTAAAAGATGATCAAAGGTTAAAAAAAATCAGTTTGATTGTGAAAGTTTTGAACCATGGTTAAGGTATAAAGTATGAACTAATTTGGTATTATCATCATTTCTATAAAAGAGTAATTCATCTAGTGTGATATAGTAGGGTAAGTATAATTCACCTATAAGAGATGTATTTGCAGTGCATGCTTCAAGCAGTGAATTAACATCTGATCCACCACATGTCTGAGTGTTCACAACATTAAATGTCATTGTACATCATATCTACCTTCATATTCAATGACACAAAAGCTTTCCAAACTGCAACGTTTCATGTCATGAATGGCTGGTCAGGTCAACACTTTTTCAGTATTAGATTCAATGTCATACTATAAGCCAACCAACACTGCAGAATTGGGATAAATTTTCCATGATACAGTATATATCCAAGACCTGAGATTGTGAACAATGAATAATTTGTGACAATATGTTTAAGGTCATTATTATTCAGTCCATGACTTCTATTGAAAACCAAACAAATGAACACAAGTTTTTTAAGTGTCGGCTGGATCTTTTAGCTAGCTCATAGACAGGAGCGGAGCTAGACCAAGATTTCACCTGGGCCAAATTTTTGTTATATAGTAATATACCAAATATAAAGAGTTGTTAGGCCGAAAGCTGTATGAAAATCTCTTTATGGAAAGATGTTGGACCACAAATAAAATGGGTCTAGGCCTTTCACTCTCTTTTCAGGTATGGCTTAGGAAAAATTTCATGTAGGGGCCTAATATCAAAATCAAGGCTTTTGTAGAAGTTTTTATTTTTTCAGCTAGGGCAACTGCCTTATCTGGCCCAATAGAAGCTCCGCCCTTGGTCATAGACGGCGAGAAGGTATAGTTTCGAGAAGGTATAGTTTCGTTAACGGATAAGGAAAGGGGTCTCGCTTGCAGAAAAAGAACGGGAAGAGCAAGAAAGAAGTTGAAAATCATCAAATTAGTTGTATGACGGGCTGAAAATAACAAGCACCCATGATTTATAGGGGTTCCAATGTTGATGTAACAATGTACAATCAATGTGAGGAAAAAGATTCTACTTTGGGGGAGAATTTACAAGAGACGGAATACTATTAATGTGATAGAAAAGAGAGTAATTGGCTTATATAGGCCTCCGACTACATTCCAATTGTTAGGTTTGTCAACGGATACTTAAAAAACTCGAAATCCGTATCCGAAAAACAGATAAATGTATATCCGAAAAAACGATACAGATGTGGAAATGAAGGCGTCCACATCCTTATTCATTCGTTTTTTGGTGCTCGAAACTATTTTTTATCATTGTATTTGTTTATTTTTCATACTTTTATAATCAATGAGATTGAAAAAAAAAATTATGTTAAAGCAAAATTTTCTATATATGTTTCTAGATTTATCGATCAAAATGATAAATATTTGATATTCGTCCATATCCACAAAAGCAGATGTCCAATATTCAAAAATGATTTCAGATGAGGATGTAAATATGACACTATCCGCATCTGAAAGTATTTGTTGATAGGCCTGTCAGTCGTTCAATAACAAATGAAGAAGATCCAACCGTCTAAATACCCAAAGTCCAACAACCCAAAAACAAACTCTGCATCGAAATACATCATGTCATGCATCCGCTGGTTAACCGATGGGGTATGATCGCTGGACCAGTTGGGCAAATGTCTTACTTAACACCTACATTGGTCAATCGATGGAGGGTGACTGATTGATCGATCATCTCATAGTATTTAGATGTACATCCAGCCAGAGTCGGCCCTAAGGCAAGACTAGACTAATGCCTGGGGCAGCACATCTAGTAGGGGCAACTATAAAATGATGTCTCTTTATGAAACATACTTTCCTATGAAGAACTTTTAAGTCTTGCATACCATAAATATACATACTATAAATGTACAATAATGTCAAGGCTCAAGATCCAAAGTAAATCTTAGAACGGTAAAATAGTGTTAGATTTGTAGTACTATAATATATACATATTGTAGCTTGTAGCTTTACTAGCAGTTGCTTATTCAAATATGCATATTATTGATGTATTGTACTTGATAATAGTATTAGTTAATATTTGTCTTGGGCATCAAAAAGTTATAGGCTTGTGTTTAGTGGTCGACTGGTCGTGGTGCAACGGTCGATCGGTCGATCGTTAATGCACTTGAAACATCAAAGCTGCTACATGCTTTATCTCATTAACGAACCATTTTCTCAATTGAAATCTATACAAAATTCTCTTTGATTTAATATATTGTTTTGACATATTTTATAACTCAATCTTGATGCACACAAATTCTACTCTAACTTCACCTTCAACGAATAACCGATCTCAATGAAAAGAGAATATGGCACTTCCCGATTGGATTTCGACACAGTCATCGCCCATTGCACTCCACCAACGAGCTTCGACAGTTCTGTCATCCACTAACGTAGTGTTGAAAGTACCCAAAACAAGAAATTGAACTAAAACAATCTTACATATACAAGAAAACCAAAGCTCCTCCAATCACCAAACAAAATAACTCTCTCTCCAATGTGTCACCTATTGGAACTTAGCACTTCAATAAATCAACCATCTTGAACTTACAAATAAGCAACTCTTCCATAGTCAATTGACCTTATGTCTTCTAACGGTCTTCATCTTGACTCACCTAGGGCCATCGACTCATCAATGGTTCCATTAAATGCATAGTCACTAAAGCTGAGATTTGCATAATTCCCATCACCATACCTCACAGACGGCTTTTTGATGTGGCTATCAACCTGTATGGAATCAATATCATCTAAACCTTTGCCATCTCCACTTTTAGATGAATTCTATCTAACATCGCCCTCACTGCTATGAGAACCATGATGACTATCTTGTGGTGTAGCATCAATTGCATGATCTCTAACAACACAGCCTACTCTACCACTTAAATGAAATGCGAGAGCAATTTCCACCTTCTTAGGCTTATTAGAAATAACTAGTGGACCTACCTTTTGCTTGAACATTGCTGATTTTTAAAAACCTGATGTCTTGAGTGAATAATTTTCTTTGCATTAAAGTTCCAAATGTGATAACTCTTTATGTCATCCATATAAACAATCATATCTCATTTGAAAGCTCCATCTTCTAACTTATCATTCGCTAAGTCATAAACATGATCATAATAGCCAAAATACAGAAATTGAGACCCTGGGTACCTACGACGCCCTATAATACTTGGAATACGTTGTTAGACACCCAATGGTAGAGGAAGTCTAATTAATGAATTCAGCCAGAACCTTTAGCGTACCGAATGCACATATAAAATATAACTAAATATAGATAAAAAAATAAGTGAGAGTAGTATGATCAAAACAAAGTGATCGTTAATAAACTATATAATATTAGGGTACACGGTATCTCAAATAACCATATATGGATATAAGAGTCATATATCTCTCAAGACATAGAGTGACATCATAATAAATTGTCTCTCTCATAAATAAAGTGCTAACTACATAAAATATTGCCCAACAAAATGATAATGAATCTCCATATATTGTAGTGGAACTGTAAGACTTCTTCTCATCTCATTTGAGCAGTTATCATGCACAGTCGTACCAAATATATCACTCTGCCTACTTATGAGAGTAATTGAGAGTCATAAGAAGAAACAACCAAAATATTAAGGTTAAACAATAACCTAATATGATTGGTTCGCATACCAAAATACTATATGTATCACATATATAAATATCATTTGGAAAAAGCTAAGAGATAGTAGAAATCAACTTATCTCAACCTATTATTCCTTTACAAATATAGATAGTATCACATCCTATTATATCTAACTACTATCATAAGTAAAAGCATGCCACTCTAATAGATAAAGTGATCTTAGGTGTCCAGAAGTATAAATGCACACAAGTAAATACTACATTGCATAATAGACTATCATTAAATCCGTGACACTCTACCATCATGCATACTCACAATGCACTTAGAAATATGCTGACACAGATGGCCCACCAACTACTAATAAGAGAACCAGAGCCTAACAACGGTTTTTCTAGCATTCACTTAAGGCAAGCGTCCCCCAATATTACGTCGCACCACTTGGAAGAGTTCAATACAATCCATCCCTAACTCGTCTTGGGCCTATGCAATTAGATTATTGATCATAGCTCGAAGCTAGCAAGCCACATCGATCTCTCTTTCCCTCTCTCGCTACACTATAAGTCATTTGTAAGTAATGCTCCTTTGGAACATCATAGAATACAAACTCAAACAACACTCTTAATCATTACATAATACTCATGAACCGCTCTTGTGTTGTTGGCATAGCTCCTACTCCAACTCGCTTGCACCTAGTAGTCATAAATTGTTCTTAAGCGACTCTCAACTCCTATGGAGCTTTGGTAGTTGGTATACACTCTCATCAATCAATACTCTTGTTCATTTGCTCAAAAATCATTGTTCTAGTCCATGGAACCCTATTCATCCACCATGCTAATCTCTACTGTCAACCTCTTCTTGAGTTGTTGTAATGACACAAAAATGCCATATCTTGATTGGCAGGAACAACTGGTAACCTAAGAAGACTTAGGGGAGACCTAAATGCACGGAGTAAACGAGGCAGGCATTGGAGGCTCTACTTAAGAATTTTGGGACTAGGGTCAGCCATTTATAGCTCCACGAATAGCGATTTCTCGGAAATCACTGGTGAAATTGGCTAACACACAGTAAATGCCGCTTGAAATCGTGCGAAATCTCCCAAGTGAAGTGCTTACACACTTAGGGATTCAACCACCCTAGTTTGGCCTTCCTCTTGGGTGGTGCAAAAGGGTGTCACGCAACCATGTTTACAGTTTTGTATGGGATGTCAAACCATTATCCTCTGATCGAGCTCCTAGTCGCTCAACTATCGATCGTCTTGTTTTCTCAACTCTTACTTTTCTCGAAGCTAATTCGAATCTTCACTTTGAATGTTAAATCCTCCCTAAGGGTTTTCACTAAGCGCTTCATACATAAGAATTTTGAGTGGTTCTTCCCATTTCGTCGGTTGATCCAAAAATCAAAGTACTTCAAACATCATTAAAATTTTGCTAGAAAATAACTTGGATCATTTGAAGAATAAAGAAAAACTTACACCGAAGAAGATATCGCCATTTGAGCAGTGATTCATCTATATCTGATTCAATTTCTATCGAACCACTATTACCAAGCAATCCTCTACAGATCCAGCCCTTACCAAACCACTATTGGCGAACCACTTTGTTGTAGCTTCTTTCCTCCTCAACATTTCACCAAACACCTAAAATGCAGAGTGCAGTTTTGTTATTTGCTTTTAGTAACTCAAATTCACTCCCCTACACTCATATACACATTCAAACATCGCAAGAACACAACTGTTCATCATGTGCTATTACAAATGCAACACATACCAAGATCAAGTCATGTTAATATAAAAACAACCAAATTACATCTAATATCAAGATATAAGGTGATAACATGTCAATATATGTTTTCTAAATCATTAACCTATCATTATAACATTACAATATAAGTTAAATATTGAAATTACAGCTAAGAAAATAAGGTTTTTATCGCATGATCAATTTAAATGCAAAATAACACATAAACATAATTGTGTAATGAACTCACTCACCAAATACTTGCAAGTCCTAATCCTATTGATGTATAAAAGCAAGGATCAAGACTCTCTACTTCGTATTCGAAAATCTATGATCCTTCCGTGGAATTGATGATCTCTACGCGTTCCTCTTGGTCTTTAATGCTCTAGTATCTCTTTTTTTAGTACAAATGATTGATTTTAATTAACGATTGCTAACAGAAGTTTTAGAGATAAATTGGTTATCTCAACTAATTTAATTCGTGTATTAATGGAGTTATCAAGTCGACGAAACCACACGGTAGACAAATCAATTAATTATAATGAAAAGCAACGACCTAATACTTCCTTCATAACTTCTAATGCTACCATGTGTTAGATGTATCTCATCAAATGTATTGTAGGATTGGTTCTCCTACCATATGACTCAAATGTAGATAGTTTGAAATGAGGAGGTTCCTAGCGTATTAAATGTTTGTTGTGAATAATTTTCGATTCACATCTCCAAACTTTGATCTGGGCCTCCTCCATGAAGTGCTCATCATATCATGTGAGCCATGCGATCTTCTTGATTCGATTGAAATATTTAGGATTTGACATATCTTTGATCATAGGCTTCATCGTGCCTTATGTTTCTTCGATCGACTAAGCGAGAACCTTCTAATTCATCATTATGTGGTTTTAAGTTTGCGTTCTAGTCCTGGTCCCTAGCTCCTAAGTTTTTCTTTTGGTGTACTTTTCTTCGGTTGAGTTCTGGCTCAACCCTGCATGGTTGTCTAGATGGATTAGTACTAGTACCAAGGGTTAATCGATAACGATCGATAAGGTTGGCTGGGGGCCAAGCTGTATTGAAGGCCTTGTTTCATGCTCCAAGACCTATTGTCCATCGTTTCTAGTTTCTGGCCTTCATTGGTGTTGGTCTCCAACTGCTCCAGTCATCCTTTGGCGCTCCATTCATTTGGAATTTTTTTTTCAACATCTCCTCATGTTGAGCTAATAGCGTCGTCCGAAAATTTATCATCATCTCTTCAATCTCATCTCAATTCACAAAGTTTGAAGATTGGTTTGAACTAGAGGACACTTCTTGACTGTCCACATGTTCTGATTGGTTTTCTCCAGGTGTAGTTTTTCTAGTAGTTGGTGTCTTCATATTTAGCAAATTAGATCTAAGTTATTCTAGGTAAAAGCACCAAAAATGTTGGTTCAATTTCGATATTCCCGCTTTCTTACGAATCTTCCAAACGCGTTTATGGATCTACATTTTTCTAGCAAAATGGAACAGATCTGGTGTTATTTCTACCAGACCTATGATACATAATTGATGAATGATAGAAGAAAATTAATATATATATATCAATTTACAGCAAAGCACACAAAGTAGGGGAGAAAAAAATAGCAAAAAAGAGGAATGACATAATTTTTATAGTAGTTTGGCAAACTTTTGGTCTACGTCTACCGTGATCTTCTATTATTGAGGTTTTATTATTATAATAATAAGATGTACAATGATTTTCAGACTTGATCGGTTGGGTTTTCGGCATAATTTGGTAAAGAAATGGAGTTTTGAAAGAGTTTTGGTGTGGAGCGAATGGTCTCATTTTGGTGATGTCTCTCTGTATTTATAAGCATAGAGGTACTTTTTGGACCTTGATTTTATCTAAATATCCCCAGATATCCGCTTAAGAAATATCTAGTCAAGATGCACAAAAACAAGTTGAATAATAGAAAAAAGTTAGTTCAACCCGTATAAATTTTTATATGAATCGGTATAGTAGATCCATTTCTGTGGATTGGTATAGGTCTGTTTTTAGGGACCGGTATAAATCCATCCCGATGGATCAATCCATTAGAATAGACTAAGGAGAAAAAGGATGATTGATTCATAACTCTTTCGTCTTAAGTTGGATTTTTCGAGACTTGAATTATTTATCTTGTATCATCGTATAAAACACATCAACACTCTATGTTACTTCATTCACTGATCATCTAAGGTACTTGTCTACGGTGACTTATTTATCGATTGAGGTTGATCCATAAAAACAGGCCTGGAAGAAAAAATGATCAATCTATAACATCTTCGTATCAAGTCGGATTCACATGCGGTTTGAGTCAATCATATTATATCATCATGTGGAACATCTCAACACACTATGTTGTCTTATCCTCCAAACAACATATGGGTTTCCCCATGATGGGTACAGCTAGTAAAAACGGATGATTATCCTTAAACTGCAATATCGTGATCAAGGTAACTCAGATTTGGATGCGGTTTCGACCAGCATTCATCGTGTTTTATTATAAATTTATCGTAATAAAAAGAGAAGGAAACCTTACGGTTTAGAGATGCAAACGACAGCACCTTTGATTTTCCTCAAATATATCCGGAATATGTACCGTAGATTCAATACATAAAGCTTATTTGATAATTACAAATTACTATTATTATCAATTAATTAATAAACTAAATATATCTGTAAAGGTAAAAAAGAAAAGAAAAATAAAGAACGAAAGAAAGAAGGAAGATGGTACTGGCTACTTCTGCAAACTTTGAAGCCCAAGAAAATCAGATGGCACGTGGATGTCGGGCTTCATACTTGAATTATCCTACACTGAGTATTGGATAACTTGTCGAATAAGCCCAATATTATCAATGCAAACAGTGTCAGTACCAATATATATGTATGCATGTGTGTGTATATAAGCCTTATTTATTTAGCCTCCAACCAAGACCTATAATTTCAGTCGACTGGGGATTATATGTATATATATACACGTATATATATCACACGTATATATATCACAACTACATGTTCTTTTCTACAGATACCAAACGTGTTTTCAAATTATTATGCAACTAAACTGCGCTTCTTAATTCAATACAATTGCAGGAACTGTTCATAGTAACAACAGAAGACAAAGGCCCATCATCCAAAACCCCAAGAAACAAATACCCAAAGCCCTTAATCTTCCACGACGGCAGGCTGGCATTCCTCCCCACACCATTCAACGCCCTCTCCCTCTTCCTCTACCTCCCTCTAGGAATCACAGTAGCCCTAGCCCGAATCCTCTTAGGCAACTTCCTACCGTTCCAGGGCTCCATGGTCAGCGCTCCGTTCTTCGGTTTCAGATACAGAGCCACCGACCCTCCGAGAAAATCGACCAAAGGAGGCGTCCTGTTCGTCTGCAACCACAAAACCCTCATCGACCCCGTCATGTTCACCGGCGGGATCAACCGTCACGTCTCCACCGTCGTGTACAGCGTCAGTCCCTTCTCCGAATTGATCTCACCCATCAAAATGGTCAGGTTGACCCGTGACCGCTCCACCGATGCCGCAAAGATCGACGCCCTGCTTAAGGAGGGCGACGACGTCGTCGTCTGCCCAGAAGGTAATAATATCAATACTCTTGTAATTGTACCGTTTGATGTTATATTTATTTACTTGAAATTATCTAATTTTACGAATGTTTCTGTCCATGTTTCCAATAAAAATATGCAAACTAAAATGTAAATATACGCAACTAAAGCTGCAAATAATTCGGTTATAACTGCACATTTTTATAAAACAATAATTTACAATTTTAAATATAAAAATATAGTTATTTCTGCAAACATATATAGTTTTGATTACAATTATTTGCAATTTTAGCTGCATATATATGTAATTTAAAACGTATATTTTTACTGTAAAAATTGACAAACATGTTTCACGAAATTGTTTTTTGAAAAGGGGCGGGAAACAAGTTTTACGAAATATTTCTGTCAATGTTTCCAACAAAAATATGCTTAATCTATGCAGATTAAGCTGTAAATATATGCAACTAAAACTGAAAATAATTCGGTTATAACCGCACATTTTTATAAGACAGTAATTTATAGTTTTAAATATAAATATATGGATTTTTCTGCAAATATATACAGTTTTGGTTACAGTTATTTGCAATTTTAGCTGCATTGTATACGTAATTTAAACTGCATATTATTTCAGATATGTTTTGAAATGGGAAGGACGGGATCTTGAAACTTTTCTTTGATGGTTGACAAAATGTACCTCTATTTATTTATGGGTCATGTATTTGATTCCCAACCTCAACTAAATAGTTACACAAGTTTTCTTCCCTAATCCAGAGTGATCAAATCATTATTTTTTTCCAAACTCTTTTTTCTAACTTGAATTTTTTTTTTATTTTTTTCAAAAATGTGCACACTATTTTACATGCTTCCTCTCATAATTTTAAAACAAAAATAAAAGTCTGAAAATTGTTATGTGGTAGGTACGACGTGTCGGGAGCCGTACCTGCTGAGGTTCAGCGCGCTATTCGCGGAGCTGACGGACGAGATAATGCCGGTGGCGATAGACGCCAGGGTGGACATGTTTTATGGGACGACGGCTAGCGGGTACAAGTGGTTGGACCCGATTTTCTTCATGATGAACCGGAGGCCCGAGTACGATCTGCAGTTTCTAGGGATGTGGCCCAAGGAGTTGACGTGTGCCGGAGGGGTGGACCCGAAGGAGGTGGCGAATATGATTCAGAAGCACTTGGCCGATGTGTTAGGGTTTGAGTGTACTAGATTGACTAGGAAGGATAAGTATTTGATGTTAGCTGGCAATGAAGGGAAGACTGAGAAGTGATGTAAGATATTATTTTGTATTACAGTTGATGTTTATTCAGTATCATAATCTCAATAAATAAATAAATAACATGTAGGAAATTCTACTCTCCTTCCTACATTACATTAGTGATCTTCCACTTTCTTTATAAAGGAAATAAAAAATTCTATAACATATATCTCTATATATGTGGCTATTTTAATGCTATACAAGTGGAAAATATTACGTTATATATGCAATATATATTGCCTGGATATATTTGTAATCTAAGGTTTTTGATACTATTTAGAAGTTCTCTTTGTGAAAATCAAACTTTGTAGTGGTCTTTCTTGAGAATTCTTGGGCCTGGTGCTTCAATTCTTTTGTCAGCTGCGGTCCACCACAATAGAAAACACCTGCAATTGACACAAAATTTTGGTAAAACTGAGTTTTTTTAGTTACAAATAATAAAAATAATCAACATGAAAATAGGCCCAAAGCCCAACTTTGAAGAGAAAAAATTAACTTGAAGGACAATAATTATTATTCTTCGGGCTGAAATGCCAAGTACGTCTAAAAATTGAATATAATTAGGGCTGTTATGGTAATGGTTACCGTTACCATTTTGTAAATACCGTTACCATACCGTTTTTACTGGTAAACTAAAATTGTTTACCGTTACCGATTGACTGGTATACCGATGACTGATATACCGATAAACTGGTAACCGTTACATAATAAGTTGATATATTTTTATACTAAATGATGATTCATTATATATCTCATTGTGTCACTTAATAAAGAATATTGAAAAGAAATGTATTTATCATCATTTGAGTTGAATTACTGAAATAAATTGAACTGTTTTCTTGCTTCTAAATGCTCGTAATACAACATCTTACATGAATATCAATGTATTATCAATGGACTGGTAAATTACCGTTACCGCTGGTTTTGAAAAAATGTTACCGATGTTTTACCGTAAAAAATGGTAAATTTACCGTTACCGTACCGATTATGCTGGTATACCGACTTTACTTTAAAATGGTAACTGATTGACCGGTAATGGTATGATAATGGTAAATTTACCGTTACCATAACAGCCCTAAATACAATGCTAAATATAACCAGATTCCGTATAGTGTAAAAACTAAATATAATGTTAGCTATAACTAGTATTCGTCCTTCAATTCAAAAATAAAACTTGATGTCGTTCAGTCTTTTTTTTTTCAAATGTTTGTCCTGCATAATTCCTCCAATAATAAAATATGAACACTTGGATATTAACAATTGTAGGGGAATAAATATATGATGTTCTTTAACCAAAAATATGTTAAGCTAGTGGAATGAAAAAGGATTACAAATTTTACAATAGAAGTGTTTATTTATTTGGGATGTCCTAAATGGTGATACCAAAGACTGATTAATCAATATGATTTGATACACATAATAATATAATTTTGTTATAAGAATCTTGAAAACTGTTTTGTTTTCTATGGATAAGAAATCATAAAAGGGACATTTAAATTATCTACTGACTTTCCACAGGCGAAGATTGTTAGAAGGCTAAACACTTGAAAATAGCTTGTTGATAAGTTAGGTAATAATACATGACAATAGCTTAACATATGTGTACCACAAACGATTGGCGCGTGGATAAAGTAAGAGCAATAACCACAAACAATTCGGTGCAAGAAAGCAAACAAACGTGACAATAGTAGAACAATAATTCAACAAGTGTGGCCCCATTTCCAACTAATTTCACATGCCAAAATAATAAAAGATCAACATTTTGATGCCCACTTGAAAGGATCAATATAGCTGCAAACTATTTCATCTTTATGCAATAAGTTTTAGTTTGATTTTTTTGGAGAAAATTAATGTTATATAATAGTAGCCGATGATTGGCTCAGTTGGTTGGTAGTTCAGACTATACGATCAAAGGTCAAGTGTTCGGTTTTTGAAATCAACACTTGTTGACAGTAATGAACCTGGTTAAAAAAAATGTTATATAACAGTATATACAAGAGATAATATACGTACCAACTCGTTCATCTTTGTGGTTGAGTGCAATCCTCTTGTACACGGTCCTCCAGTTTGGTCTAGCAAAATGCGACTTAACCCGAGTGCCTGAAACCACATCGACTCCATTCTTAGCATGATTCAGAGACTGCAACATAGCAATAAGCGCCGATCTTGCATCTCCTTCCTCATACACACTTGTACAGTAGTTGTGCAATTCGATGGCGCCCTTTTTATCATTTTCAGCTACTTCGTTCATAACTCCTCTAAACCATTCGAACGAACCTTGTTCTCTTGTTACCCAATAGAAATATGCTCTTCTTGTCTTGAAAGAAGAGCGTTTTCCATTGTAACTGTTGCCGTTGCCGTTGCCGTTTGCTCCTGATTCGATGTCATTTGAATCGAGTTGCTTCATGTTGTTTATGATGTCTTTTAGAATGCTTATGAATGGGGTTGCACCGATGCCTAGACCCACTAAAAGAACAACTTCGTAGTCCTTGTAGTCTTGTGCAGGTGCGCCGTATGGCCCGTCTATTAGGACCTTCGGAAAACTGTGAACATAATGCATGTACATTATTACCATGTCATAAAGTTTCATTATAGTATTATGATAAAAACGATTGAATTCTGTGAGGTGCATGTACATAAAGTTTCATTATAGTATTATGATAAAAAAGATTGAATTCTCTGAGGTGGTTTTAGTCAGTAATGTCATAGCTTCGAATCATGTATATATGTTGACTTGTAGTATAATACATAGTATCTAAAATTTACAGTACAGTTATGTATTACAACTAAGTATCCACTTTTATATATATAAAAGAAAAAGAATTCATGTAATAGCAAAGAAGGTTACGATTTCCTCTGCTATGAGTTATGACACATTTTTACAGTTATGCTCCTGTCATGTCTGATGATAAAGAAATAATCAAAATGGGGACCAAGTTGAAAGAGGCAAAACAAGAATGTAGGGTCCCTACAGAACATGGTGCATAACAGGGACTCCAATTATTTCCTAACGGATGAAAATAAAAGCATCATCCGTTAGTAAAAACGTGCCAAAATGAGGAAATAATATCACTATCATGCTACAAAAAAAAAAAATCAACATAGCTGGCTTTCAATTTATTGACAATTGAACCACATAAACCAACAACCATGCTACCTTTTCCGTAGTAATATGGAAGACTAAAAAACAGTACGCGTTTTAGGAGTAGGTAAAGAACAAGAAACTAATTTTTCAAAGTAGAACTGCATGTAGTTACTTACACTGGGCTAATATTTCCACTATCAACACCAGGTTCGGCCCTCAAAAGTCCACTTTTTCCATTCATTGATGGTTGACAAGCCTGACAAAAAAAGAGTCAAATCAGAGTTTGATCAAAGCATTAAAAGCTATGATGTGGTAAAACAGTTTATGACCAAACCTCGGAAAAGACAGTTCTAAGTTGATGTGTCCAATCTCCAAGTGTTCGAATATGGACGCTAACATAGTCATCTTGGGGTGCCGAAGTAATCGAGAATGGATGCCTATGTAACAAAATTTAGAACAAAATATAAGAAAAAACAGTCGGACTATCGATCAAGGATGAAGCACTGATAATGGTTATGATGAAGATTTTACCATTGGAAAGGAGAAACTGCGGCACAGTTAACAAATATGTATTGACCACTTCTGTATTTGAAGCCTTGAGGCTTAGAGACATGCAAGGTTAAAACATTGCCCGGATATACCGCGACTTTGAGAATTTTAACCGGTCTTATGCTTGATCGGAATGCCCTGATCAATCTCTCAGTTGCATACAGTAACACTGGGACAGCCAAATACATCCATGTGGTTTTCTTATACCATTTATGAGATAAGTATAGGAATATCCCATGAATGATGAGCAGTATGTACACAATGACAAATAGGTGATGTGAGTACCAAAACGCATTGAACCCGGTTAGTTTTTTCAAAGGTTTAGGAAGATTTATGCGGCCTCTACGAAACCAGGGGGTTGCTAGTATGAATGCAACGGTCATTAATACAACCATTACAATTCCTGTCCATCCTTCTGTGCCTTTAACAAACCACATATAATCATTAGGTCTTGTATCCCCAAAAAATGGCTTCATCGGCTCATAAGCAGCGTTACTGGCATGAAGTAGTCGGGGAAAATCACATGTTAAATGACTTATAGCATGAAGACCAACTCCAATAGCAATACCTACTGCAATTACCTGTTATTTTGACAATCTGTTATTAGCTGACAAATATACATGTTGATGATGGTAACTATTAGAGAGTGACTTGACATTGCGATGCATGTATCGGCAGAAAAGACAGGTAAGGTACAACCACTAAAACAAAATTATAACTATCACATCGAAATGGTTAATCAAGGTTTGAAATGTGTATCAAACTTAAATCATGTCAAAATTGTATTCGATTATTTCCGCAACCTCACAAAACTACAAATAGATGCAATCTAAGGTATAAATTTGTAGACGCAAAATGACATAAAACACGCAAACTTCCCGGCTAAATATGTGGAATGATTCAACGGCGCTGACATCAAAATTTCCAATTAGGAAATTAAATATCATATGTGCATATAGCTTCCAAACAAAATTGTTTATTTAAAAGCAAGTTACAGCTTTAATGAATAACATATCTAATATGGAACGACCAACTAATATTGGTGGTTTATGAGTAAACGTCCAAAAGCATATAGTAAGTATCTAAAGTACTAGGATTAGAAAATAATTTTTAAACAAACATACCTTATGAAAATTTAGATTATCATCAAAAGGAACCACAACTCCCAGCTTAGTCTTGTTTCTGAGCCAAGTAATAGTATTCCGACAAACGGGTAGCAAAATTAGTGCCATATTAAACTTCAAAGTCTCAGCACCTCCTTTAGCAACGCAAACACAATATCCCATAACATGATAAACTGCTCTGTGTCTATACTGCATGAATTTCCATACAAATAGCCCAGTACATATTGAAAGCCATAGTAAGATTACCCATATTCTTTTCCAATTGTCTTCGAAGAAATACTTTGCATCTTGGTACCATCGTCTTATTGGATTTCGTTCTTTTGTCGGTTTTAGTTTTGCACTAAGCATTTGGCTCAGGTTTCTGCTGTTGCTTGTGCCAGTACCTATGTTCACAGATTGACTTGGTGCTTGCAATAGAAGGGTCTCCAAATTGTATACCTGATTATTGCAAACAGCATTCTCAGTTCACTGACATAATGAAACCCTTATATATTACATTCTACCTATATTGGTAAATGATGTGTATTTGTCTAATACTATACCTCAATGTATCCGAGGTTGTTTGGATCTAATTCTTCCATGATAAGCCTTGCATATTCCTCTGCTTGTTCTTGAATTTTAGACAGGCTGTTGGCTGATGCACTTAGAGAAATGATCTGTAAATTAGCTGACCGAATGTTAGGTCTCAAATATATTAATGATGAGATAATGCTAGTTATTCTAAGTCTTAATCATCATCACAGTACCTCTTTGACTTCTTCCTCATTGATTCTTCCATCTGCATTTTTGTCCACCCTAAATCATGATAAATCCAAAAATTAGTCATCATAACAATGCAATTTGCTGAAGTTGTCATAATAAAATGCCTGTGAAGTTTACATGTCGAAAAAGGTTTGAAGCCTAGAATCAAAACTTTGATCTGAAATTTGATCCCAAAACTCTTTAAGCTCTTCCTTATTTATGGAACTTGCAGTAATATTCCTCCTCCTTGCCAAAGCATCAAATAATTCCACAGCAAACTCGTTCGATCCCTTCATACCTATGATCCCCAGTTAAAAATTTAAACAACAGATATAGACTTATTTAAACTGGAGGTAAGGTATACATGAAATAATTACCTATACAAGCCCCAAATTGAGATTTATCAAGAAGTCCTCCATTCTTTTTAGTCAAGTCATAAAACCTCTTCTCAACAGCACTCCATCCATTAGCACCGTCCGTTTTGCTGATGAACTTTAACCCTTTAAGGGCATGTGCAGCAGCGGATTTGTTTCTATCAATTCTACCAGGACCCGGCCGCATCGATAAGGAAGCCAATCTCTTCAACTCATGTGAAACTTGTTTGATCCTAGACGACGCGCTTCTTATTGCTTGTGAACCAAAAGATGACTTCTTTTCCAAATTCCTTGCTAGTAAAGTTACTTCTGGATCTTCACAGTCTCCTCCATCAGCTGTTTTTACACTATGAACTGCTACTTTGTCATCGCGGACATCTAAAGTAATCTCTACATAAGCATCATCATCATCTTCCACTGGTGCCTTTGAAGATTTCGGGTCGGGTATGTTGAACCTGGCACTTTTCCGGCTTCCGCTAGAAGCCCGTTTGCTCATCGGACCCATTATGGGTCCACTGTAGGTGGTTCTGTCAGTAGAGGTTTTTCCATGCTTGACCAGCTCAGCTGAATGGTTGAACCTGAATTTCTCCATTTCCACTGAAATTTCTTCATTTGCTGTATCTTTCTTTTGCATTATAATCTGTGTGTTCTTTTCCAATTGCTTCTTTTTGCTGAGATTTGAGAACGATTTGCCAAATTAATGTTTAGTTTGAGTTATAAGTAGTAGTAGGGGCGTGAGAATAAGTTTATATTCAGAGAGAGGATTAATTGAGATTGACTTGTGGTATATGTTGGGTGGGTGAGAAATAATGTAAACTTCCTTGTGCCTGCTCGTAGGATTTCTTCTGGAAGCAGATTTGTTGGTTTGATTAGTCAACATGCCTAAATTGAATACTCGGTATGAATAAATATATGGCTTTACGCAGGTTTTTGAATTATGGTTGACTCCTTAAAATACTGAAATTCATAAATATTTTGACATTAATGCTCGTAGATTATTTGTTTGATTTCGGGCTATAAGGACTTGGGTAAAAAAAATGATTATTTTTCCAAATTTGAATGGAAATAAATAAGGAGGGGGGAGGGATGATACATCACAAAAGGTTGGTTAGCACTGGTATTTGAAATGATGCGAGTACATGTACACCCACATATAACAAAAAATTATGAAGAATGGAAAGAACGATGTGAGAAAGCAGATAAACGCAGCCACAGTTTGAACTGTGGTCAATAATTCAAAGATTTTGTGCATACACAGTTAAGAACAGTATTTTCCTCAAAAAGTTTGCAGATTTAAACATATGTAAGTATATAAATATCTGAGAATATTATTGGTGATGAGGCTACTTATTGTTAAAATGAAGCCTTAATATGTGGACATAAATAGGGTTTGCATGGAGGCTCGCTAATATTTTCCCGAATTTTTTATGTATAAATTTGGCTTCGTCCCTTATTTTTAGATTTAGTGCATGAAAAACGCTTTCTCAACATATGATTTAAATTATATTTCTATTTTTTATTTCAGCCAAATATATTGTTTTTTTTTTGAAATTAAATCTAAACATCATTAATCGCATTTTCTACTATCAAAATATTTTTTTTTGGAAAATTGCATATATTTGTAGAGAACTCTGCAGTAAATATCTGCAGATAGGGCTGTCAATAGATACCCGAAAAATTCGAAATCCGTCCGCATCCGAAAAGCGGATAAATATCCGATATCCGAAAAAACGGATGCGGTTCGAACCGGTTTTTGTCAAGATTATAGTTCAAATTATGTGTATTTTAGTACGGTGAAAGATATTTGTTTATTATTTTAGTAAGTTGGTAGTTTATATTATATGCGCTTAATGTTTTTTGACTGCTCGAAACTATTTATTATCATCATATTTGTTAATTTTTAACAATTTTATAATCAATGGGATTGAAAAATATTTCTGTTATACTAAAATTTTCTTTTTATAATTCTTGATTTATCGGTCGTTAGCGAATAAGATAATTATTCGATATTCGTCCGTATCCACGGATGCTGATATCCGATATCCGAAAATGATTTCGGATGCGGATGCGGATGTGGATATGATACTATCCGAAAGCATCCGTTGACAGGCCTAGACTGCATACCAAAAATTTTAAAAATTTGCACACTCGGTTTTCTGTATAAATATTTGCTGAGTTCTCCGCAAATATCTTAAAACTAAAAAGTAATTTTTTTTGTAACATGTTTTTAAAGGAAGCAGGTGTGTATTTTGAAACTTAAGAAGTGCGTTTTTACAAATTGTCCTTTTTTTAATACCAATTAACATTCGGTTAAAGATAGATTTATATAATGATAATCGTGCTTTACTTTTATCATCTATTCTTCTTAATGGGCCTTGACAGCTTACAATCCAAACTTTGTACACGCTATCCACCATCTACTTGTTTCTTTATCCCTCGCACTCCATCTCCATATCTATCATATAACTAATTAGAAAAATTATCGTTGCCACAAAAGCCTAAGCTCTTAAGGCTGGGCCAAAGGATTGGGGTAAGCAGACATATTGTGGGAAGCTTCCTTGAGAGAAAAAATAGGAATTTAAGAGGGAAAGCCATTGTTGTATCTCAAATAGATAGACGTGAAATATACGAGTACGAAATATCTTGATGAAAAGATAAAGTTGAAATATCCAACTCACAACCTACAGGAGATGTCGTGATCAAGTACATACATGAAGAGGAATTGACCACACTTCTTATGCTACATTTTTACACGACACCTCAATGCTTTTTTTTAGTCATAGAATTCTCAAAATTGAGTTGGTTTGGCTATCATATCCAAAAATAAAATTGCACATTAATGATTAAGTTTAAGAGGTTGATATTAACTTAAAATTCTTGAATATATTTGAAGTTTATAAATGATCTCAATTTTGCCGAAGTTGATTATGAATAGTACGAGTGTCACGGTGAATAGTTTTCCTTATAAATTGTATATATTTAAATCAGTCAAAAAATTGATTTTTTATTTTCAAGTAATATTAAGATTTAGATATTTACAAAGAAGTATTTTGAATTTGTAAAGTAAGTTTAACTTTAAATCTTATTTTTAGAAGCGTTTTGAATTTGTAAAGCATGTGTAATTGTTAGATCTCACTTTTAGTGGCATTTGAATTTGTAAAATAAGTTTAATATTAGATCTTGATTAAAATTTGATAATATATAGATGACATTTTTGGTAGTTCACGTTGATACGAAAAAAACATGACACCAAAGCTATTACAACTATTATTAAAGATAAGTCTACAAATCCACAAAGTTCTTTTTCATTTCTAATTAGATACCCCTTAAAAATATCGATTCTAGCATGTATGTGTAGCGCATAGATTGGATATGACTCTTACTATGCGCGCCCCTACACACGTGTGTGGAGAGAGTTGAATAACATCTCAAACATGACAGTGACCATAAAATCAAGTGCATGATACACATCGTAAATAATACATGAAACATCAAAGAAGAGCCAGGAAAAAATATTCAAACCCTACTGTCGCAACAAAACGATATACCATAATTTCACTAATGTCATTGTAGCTACCCCTTGTGATCATTTTTCTAGGGAAAGACGTCCCGATACAAGTTAGGTGTATACCAACCGATAATCAAACATCCAATGCAAACAAGACATATCATAAATAACATCAAATTATCACAGGAAAGAGTGTTCATTGGAGCTTATGGTGAGAAATACTAACGGAAGTAAAAGGAAGAATCTGAATCGAACCTCCGAAGATGCCGGCGATCCACTAGAACGCTCGTAAACCACTTCCGTCATCTAAGCTCCACTCAACAAGCTATACAGGACTCAAATCTGCAAGCTCCCTAGCTCCAAGCTCATAATTCACGGATCACATGTGCACATTCACACGAATATACATCTTGATTTTCCAACTGCAAACACACTGACTCACTAACAAGCCCACTTATATGATATATCCAAGCACTTCATATAATCACACCACAGAACCAAAAACTCAACATTGATACACGTATCTTCCATGCACAGATACACATACATCTCCATAACACATATTTACCTTTTGGTTATCCTCCAACATTCAACTAACAATGCCAACCTTATATCTTAATGCATATACAAACAACTCAACACTTCCTTCGCAAAACAACATTCCACTTAGCATTTTATCAAACAGCATATGTGCAAAAGACTATCACCTTCTAACTCATTCTCAAGTACATCTACCCACACCATTGCCTAACAATTCACTTCCAGTGCACAATTACATCTCCAACAACCATGAACAACACTTGTACACTTCAAACTTCAAACAACTCAACTATGTCTAACACACGTATATCGCGATCGCTCACTCCAATGATTATTACACCAACAACTCATAATCACTAATGCTAATGTACCAAAATTTCTCAAGTGATATAAGCATGTATACATAGAAAACATCAATCGCTACCTTTCCAAACCAACAAAACATCAAACATCCCACACGCGTATACAGGCTTGCTAAATGTACAACATTGCTAGGTAAATGTTCTATCATCATCGAGGAAAACACCTACTGGTCGGAGAAACTGCATCGGGTGTAGTGTGGACGGCGGGTTGGATGCAAACTAGGGTTTGATGGAGGATCGTAGTGAGCTCGTCTGGTTTGTGTACAAGCTTTTCTTCTAGTGCTGTCTTCGAGCTAGCAAGAGAGGAGGCTTGGTCTGATGGACGCCTGGGTTCTAGTGAACTCGCACGACACAGTGGCCGAAAAACAAAGAGAGGGACGAGTGGTAAAGAGGGAGAGAATGGAGGGGGCGGCGCTTGAGGTCTAGACGGCAGTGAGAGGAAGACGACGGCGGGATGGTCTGAGAATGGCAGCGCTTTGGCGTAGGGGAAGTCGGGTAATGCAAAATGAGGGGGTTCTAGCAAAGATGGCGGTCGATTAAGCGAGGTCTCTAATGTCTCGCCGAGCCACCATTAAGAGCCGTTATAGGCTGCATACAAATTCTTCGTTTTGAAAACGGACAAAATCCATTCGAAGCTTGCTACAGGGCCGAATATACAAAGTGAGAATTGTGACAAAATGAATCCTACGGTGTAATCTGATAATTGAAAGGGTCATCATTACCGCACATTTTCGGATCTAAATTTCCAGGCCTTATGACATTTTCGACTCTATTCATACATCGAAAATAACTTATCATGAATTATTATTTGGGAAAGTTTGGCTCACATCCCTAATAAGTTTCAAAATAAACAAAACATCCTTCACATACAAACCCTACATTTCCAATCCATATTTTCAAATTCGCGCAAGCAAAAATACACAAATACCCTTACATTTTTTACAATTCAAACGCGTATAACTTTATGTACAAAAACCGGATCAACAAACCGTTTTCACCAAAAAATCACAAATTTTATGATCTTTGAAATGAGATCCATTGTTGATACCAAAAATTCATATTTGTATTAAAGGTGCAATTATTTCAAATATTTGCAGATAATTCAGCAAATTTTCAACGTTTTTGATTTTTTTGCAAATTTACAAAATTTGTAAATAATTGCAGATATTTCTGCAGCTATATGGTATAGTTGCAAAAATGTCTGCAACTATTGGGTATAGTTGCAGAAATTTATGCACCTATACGGTATAGTTGCAGAAATATCTGCAACTTGCAGACATTTCTACAACTATTGCATATATTTGCAGAAATGCAACTATTGCAAATAGTTGCAGAAATTTCTGCAACTATTGCGCATAGTTGCAGAAATATCTGCAACTATTGCACATAGTTGCAAACATTTCTGCAACTATTGCATATAGTTGCAGAAATGCAACTATTGTATATAGTTGCAGAAATGCAACTATTGCAAATAGTTGCAGAAATGTCTGCAACTATTGCGTATAGTTGCAGAAATGCAACTATTGCTTATAGTTGCAGAAATGTCTGCAACTATTGCGTATAGTTGCAGAAATTACTGCAACTATTGCTTATAGTTGCAGACATTTCTACAACTATTGCTTATAGTTGCAGAAATGTCTACAACTATTGCGTATAGTTGCAGAAATTTCTGCAACTATTGCACATATATTTGCAGAAATTTGTTACGATTATTCATAACTGTAAATATTAAGAATATCATATTTCATAAAAAAAATTTGATTCGTCTTTAATTTAATTGCAGTTTACCATTTAAATCGAAAAATAAGAAGAAGATTCAGCTCCATAGCGAAGCGCAAGGGTAATTTGGGGAAAGAAATGGCGGAAAACAGAAACAGGGATGTAGAAAATATATATTTTATAACAGGAACCCGCTTTGAATTTAAGTTTCGTTTTAAGGATGTGTGGCTAATTTTCACTTATTATTTTGCAAAAAAAAATCTATTATCAAATTACCCTTTCTATTAATTCTAAACTTTTTCTTATATCACATTAAATTAAGATCAATTATATGATCCCATCTATACATTTTTTGCGAACAAGTTAATTATTTTTTTACCATAAAACCTAAAATATCAGTCACAACTAACCGATCTAATTTAGAAGTATTTAATTTCTTTCCTAAAGTTATAGTTGATTTTATTGAATTAAGGTATTCTTTTAAAAAAAATTAAAGACTTTTATAATGCTAATGCAAAAAATCAAAGTTCATTTCATTGAATTTTAACTTCATTTAGTATTAGGAATTTTTTATTATTTATAGATAAGTTTAAGTTTTAGAGATGGAAGATGATGAAGATGAAAAACAAAGGTAATTTTTTCAAAGTGATGATGTATATAAAGTAAATTTTGATGTATACTAGTTCATTATATTTTTCAATGTATGCTAGGAGATTATTGGTGCATGAATGGAATTAACCTTAAATGTATTCAAATATTAATTTTCAAATGCAATCATGGTCCACCCAACTAATTTTGCTTGTGTTATAGTAGTTCAAAACTATATTTTTACTTATTTCGACTTGAATTTTTTTTATCTATTAAAACAACACCAACAATTATTCAATAAATAATGTAACTCCTCCAACTGTTTGCTTTCAATGGCTTTGAAATTTTTCAATAAATAATGTAACTCCTTCAACTGTTTGCTTTCAATGGCTTTGAAATTTTTCAATAAATAATGTAACTCCTTCAACTGTTTGCTTTCAATGGCTTTGAAATTTGGTATTCTTGAAATTCTTTCGTAGAGCTTAATTTTATATCTTCAATGGTGTCACTCATAAGTTCTATATCTTCATTTATTATGCTTTCAAACCAATTTTCTTTTAATTTATCGAAGAAATCTACAAATTCCTATATTTTAACGATTTTAATATCCATTTTGTCGGCTTGAAATTTTTTGGTTACCTAGTTACTATTATCCAATATAGCGTTGTAGATGCATAAACTAATTAAGAACTCAAAATATTCTAATTCATTGTGACATAGATCTTTTGCATCCACCATCATGAGTTTGTAGAGTAATTTGCCATTCCAATTAAATCATCTCTTAACTCCGACGATTGATTTGTATCGCTTTTACACTTTTTGCATGACTTACCCATGATTGCTAGTATTAATTTTAGAGTAAGACCTTTTACAAAATCTCTAGTTGTTTCCCATTTGTAAGTTGAGTCAAAAATAAATAAAAATCACTTGAACATATGAAAAGGAGAGGAATATATTTTTTTCCGCTGCTTCTAAACCAAAATGTAGAATAATAGCATTTAGGATTTTTCCCCCACCCACATTTCATCAATTTTCTCTTCCCTCCTATACATAATCGACTATGCCTTCTCTCCTCTTCCACTTTGAAATCGACTTCCACATCTGAAACTCTCCATCTGTTCTTTCCCTTTTTGGGTTTTCCCTAGCCGCCTTTTTCTGCTCCGAGCTTCTATCTACTTGCTTTGCTAATTTCTTCTCCTATGAATTACAACTCTCCTTGTCAAATCTAGTATTTCCCGATGCCTCCTTTCTGTACCACCTCCTTCGCTTGCCTCTCGTCTTTGGCCTAGAATTCCAGGTGAATTGGAACATCTAGAGTTCGATATGGTTTCCCTAATCCCGATGCTCGGTATTTCATGATTTCATGTACACTGCCTTGATGCGGTAAAGGCTTCATGTGTGTGCTTCGGTTTAGGTTGGGTTTCAGAGGTTGCATTGGGTGTTGTTCTTTATCTTCTGGCTAAGGGTTTGTCAATTTTTGATGGCATTGGGTGGAGTTGTGTGGCGTTTCTAAGGGTTGAGTCAGTGTGGTTGCAGTGTTTTTGATACTTGGTTCACTTCTACTTTTTGTGTATTACTTCCTTGTGCTTTGTTTCTATTTGTTCTTCAGCTTCAGAGTGTCTACCCTTCCCTCCTCATCGAATAAACTCCCTGTGACTGCTCAGCAGCAATTGAGTATGTTTTTGGTGTGGCTTAATGTAGAGTTTGGTATGCTCTCCTTAGCTAAAGAGTTTTTTGAAATCATTGTAGTTTATGATATTCATATTGTTTCTGCATTGGCGATGTTCCAAACATCATGTTATGCAATTGTTCTCCTTGTGTATACATCTTCAGTGCCTGTCTGGGCTTGGGATTCTGAGTATATTATGTTTGCAACTGTGGTGAAAATTGTATGTGATTTTCATCCCCATGTATACTGTTAGTGTTTCATTTCATAAAACATGAGAAAGTTTGTAACTTATTGTGTATGTTTCATATCATAGAGCTTGAGTAAGTGGGTAACTTGTTTTGGGCTGTGTATGTGTGTGTTTTAACTTGTAGTTGTTGAGGAATATCAACCTCACACCTGTTTTATCTTTTAATAAAACGGTCCACTATAAAAACTAGCTTGCCTTGCATACATGCACACACACATAGACACACATACATATATACATACGTACATACATACACACAAGCATATTCATACCGATTTTTCCATATCACCCATACCAAGATTTAAGTCATGAGATATGCATGAAATATAGAATAATATAGGTTTTTGATTAGCAAGTCTTTTTTGTACATGTTGATTTTTGTCTAATATCAAATACAAGTTGTTTATTACAAGGGTGAATAATATAAAACTAAATTTAACAAATAAATATCATTAAGTATAACATACGCTTCCTGTCTAATCCATTGCCATATGCTTGACAACTCAAATCATAGTATTAAGTTAAGATCTATTAGAATTAGGGCTGTTATGGTAATAGTAATAGTTATTGGTACGAGAAATCTATTATCGTACCGATACTATTGATAAATCAAAAATGGCTACCGATACTTTACCGTTACAATTGGTAAATGATAGCCGGTATACTGATAAACCAATAAACCATTGATTGGTAATGGTAAAATTACCAGTACACAAAACATTAAATTTTTATGTAATTGAAACTTTTATATTGATACAAAAGTAAATATTTTGTTTTCGATTCTAACTCCATAAATATTTATATCAACATTTTAGACTTATTTTAGTTGACATAGAAAATTTTCTTAATTCAACACAAATTATTTACATCAATATAAAACAATAACTTTGATAACCTTAAGCTGTGTACCTAATAAAGCCAAAAAATAAACATCATTATAAATAATAATAATAATAATAATAATACAACTTTCTTCTTAAAAACTGATATACCTTCAAAAGTGTCCATGGTTTGGATTAATTTAAATAGTGAAAACAAAATTCATATAACTGGTAAATTTACCGTTACAACTGGTTTGATGTTTCTTTACCATTAAATTTGCCATCAATAATGGTAAGTTTACCGTTACTACATCGATAACATTGGTATATCGATGTAGCTCAATATTGGTTACCAATTGCTTGGTACTGGTATAGTACTAGTAAATTTACCATTATTGTAACAACCCTAATTAAACACTTTCAATCTTTCACAAAACCGTACCCCAATGTATCACCAACATCTATAATCCAAGAAAAAAACTCTTTCATCCTGATAGCATTTTCAACATCAACAAATCTTATAATAATCGGCATTTTTTCTTTATGATTCAAATTCAAGGTAAAATTATATATTATTAAACAATATTTCGCTTTTACTGTTTCCGTAAGCATTGTTGCTTCAATAATTTTTCCAATAAAAGAATCAATTCATTGTAAATAGTAAATTACTGATTGTTCATTTTTTTACCATACCTTAAAGATGATATGTAACGCCCTGCCTCTATACATATACTACTAAAGAGTAATACTAAGCAATACCGTCTACTAATACAGAGAATGAGGTTTTTAAAAGCGATCAGGTATGAATATTCCTTTGGACTAACACTGACACGTTTTTCTTACAAAAAATTTAGAGATCTGAACTAAATAATTGACGTGTATAATCTCGACACAAAGCAATAAACACACATGTTAAATTAAATCAGAACAATATACAATATCAGTAAAAAAAATCATAGATTACAACGGAATAATATACATCATATACAATTACAAAAGTATGAGTCTACAAAATAACATTACTAGATTCACATATCTAATATATACAATATCACATCCAAAATCAGTATAAGGCTACTATCTAAAGTAATATACATAACATCCCATACAAAATATATCCATACACACCCACATGAGGTAAACTCAATCCGTCAAAAATATTTTATCCCAATGCTAGCACACATGTCCAAGGTCAGTGAGTCATAGTTCTTGTAGAGTCTCAGCATGACCCGAATATTATGAAAATAAATGAGTCAGACTATATCTAATTTAAAAGCGTGAAATAATATATGACTACACATAATTACAGAGTTGTATAAAATATGCCAATCTAAATCAATCCAGATATATCAAAAAATAATCACAATTTCATGAAACACTCAAGTCTATCATGGACTATCATACACAAATATGGTGACTCACATATGTCTATTTCAAATCAATGGTACTAAAATAAATCCACATAAGGATATCACTAAATTAAAGGTATGGTCTCCTTCGGGACAAATCACAAAGATATGGTCCCCTCCTGGACAAATCACAAAAACACGATGTAGCTACTAGAAAGCTACTAATAATTGCTATTTTCCGTAGGCAGCACGAAATCATGATGTAGCCACTAGTAAACTACTAAATGCATAAGCACGAAATCACAATTCAGCCACTAGTAAGCTACTAAATGCATATGGTGATAGCCAGTCACCCAAAAAACCCTATGGCGACCATCAATTAATCTCTAGAAGAAGATAGCATACCGGAACCATCTAGTAAGTTACCTGGATCACAAACAATCAACCAAATTTTCAAAATCAAACAATCATCATGATCGTCAAAAATCAGGAGTTATATTTCTCTTAGGGATCTATCAGCTCATATAGCCAAACACCCTAAGATAATGCAACTCTAAAGTGTTAATTACTGTCACTTTAGTAATTACAAGAATTTCACTAAATGTCTTATACCATATAGTGATATTCAAGTACTTACTAAAAGTTAGTAAATTCCACTCAATATACCATATTCAACTAGTTACAAAAATAAGTGGAAGAATTATATAAAAAGTCTCATACCAGTCTGTATGATTTGACCTTTTATTAAAATTCCTCATTTCATAGAATAACACGAAATCTCAATAAAATCCAAAATCTATAATAAATAAAATAAAATAGTTTTAAAATAATTAAAACCTTATAATTATTTCTAGAAATGGGTAATTTACTTTAAAATATAAGTATGAAATTTACAAAGGCTAAATCAATATTTCTTCAAATATACTTCTTGTACAAGGCTAAAAGAATATATATATATATATATTTGTATATGTATATGTATATGTATGTATATATGTATATGTATGTATATATGTATGTATATGTATGTATATGTATGTATGTATATTTATTTAATTTTAAACAATATTCCTTACAAATATTAATAAATTTTCCACAAATAATTTTCAAACCTTGTAATTATTTCTCGAAAGAGTTTTATATTCAAAGGCTTTTGAACTCTTTAAAAATCATTTAAATAGCCTTTTTATAACTCAAATCACTTGAAATTGAAATACCATATCTTATCTTGTGCCACTAAAACATTTCCAAAATATAATATATTTATAATAGTAAATTTAAAAAGGTTTTAAGAATAAATATTACACATCTTAAAAAGCTTTGAATAGTAATTTTAAAATAAGAAATAGGTTAAGAATATAATATAATTTAGTTATATTCTATAAACTAAATTCAAGTAAAGATCAAAATAGATAAATCTCATTTTGAAAATCTTTTAAAAACATTTAAATAATAAACCCATCAAGAATGAAACTTCTAGAGCTAATATTGCTCTATAAAATATCATTCTATAATATGAAATTATTTAATGATCCGAGTTGTTTTCCGACAACTCCGATCACACAAACAATGTATGTGCTTTCAGCCGTCAACCCAAACTTTATAAGATCAATATAATTGTGATTACTAGCAGCTTTTGTTTAATATAGAGTTTCAACAGGATTATAGACATAGTAACAAGTATTTTAATACATCCATAGGATCAGAAATTCAGCTATAAATTCGTTTTTAAGCATGCAATAATTTAAAGATAGGTTCTGTGAGGATTTACTCACCATATAATCAATCAAACATAAGCATGCAAGAATATTTCATCCAATTTAATCATAAATAACCAAAGATTATCGAAATTCCTAATTGAGATAAGGCTTGCAATAAGGGATATAATTATTTTAGATATAGATGTGTGAGTTAAATAAAATAACTCACCTTAACCCATTGCTTTCTAAAACTTCCATTTTCCTCTGCCTGCCAACAACTTCCTTCTCTCCTTCATCGTCATTGCCTAGCACACGCACCTAGAAGCTACCTTCGCTATTGTTAGCCGTCGTCTTCACCCCATCAACCGTCGCAGCAACAACCATCGATGCCCGTTGCTTCCTTGCTTGAGCCACCTTCAATTACCATCACCGCATTAAACTCAATCACCACTTCCACGCATGCGAACTTCATGCATCGATGCCATCACTCTTGCGTTCGTCATCATCAACAAACATATCGCTTCCTCCACTCTAAGTCGTCGTCCTCTTCAACGTTGCGGCCTCCTACTCTTGCATCAGTCGCCGTAGGGTCGCCTTGCTCAAGCGGCTTCACGCTACGTTTGTTTTTTCTTTTCTAAAATCACAATTTTTTAATTTAGGGATTTTTCAAATTTAGGGCTTTCGAATGGAAAATAAAGTAAGGCATGGGACTGGCTAAGTAAAACAAAAGAAGAATAAGGAATGGGCTTGTGTTTAATTTCTTTGGGATTGATTTTTAGTCCCATTTAAACTTTAATTGATGTCCTTAACATTAAATTCTAATTAGTAACTCTTACCATCTATTTAGAATTATATCTCAATCTAATTTAAATTTGTTCACACTTCATTCGATGAAATATAATTTGCTAACAACACAACATAATTCAACTTAATTTCATTGTATTTAATTATTTAGTATAGTCACACAAATATATTTATTTATTTATTATTATTATTTTAAATATTTCAATTCTACAAAAATGATTTACTATATAAAAGTATTTCATCTCTATTAAAATACTTTATTCAATTAATTAAAAATATTTTTTCAGATTAATAATTATAAAAAATTGAATTCAAATATTTTAATTTTAATTAAATTTACAGAGAAAGTAGGGTTGTTATATGATATTTCATAATTTGATCAAATTCAGCTACAATTTCTACATATCGAGACAAGTTCATTGTTTTCTCACAAATATGTTCATTAGAACTATAAAATAGTAAATTAGTTAGAGAAAGAAGTTTTACAATGCCAATTATGCATTGATACATTTTTTTCAATGTTGACACTATTGATTAGGGATATCATTTCTCGGTTGTTATCTTTGACTACAAATATAGGAATTTTCGTATCCTCTAGATTACTTTCTTGATTTTGGTATATTATAATGTTATGTCGATCATCAATTCCTTTTTCACCTAATTTAAAATACATTTTAGGGGTTTTAAATAAGTTTATGAGACTAATAATCACTTTATTCTTACTTCGTTTGAATATTCTAGACACTCCATGAGTTCAATTGCACTAATACATAATATTGTTGGATGGTCCTAAGACTAATAATACACTATATAGAGGGTATATATTGTATTTTATAATTATTCAAATTTCTTTGCAAGCTAATCAATTAAGTATTGCATACAATATTAAATTCAAGTCAAAGGCAGATGATAATCTAATTAAAAGCGGAAACTAAAGAAAAATTATAAAAGATATCAGGATTTTTATAATGGTTCGTACCTAGGTCTTATGTCCTATCCTATAGAGATCCTTACGAAATTTCACAATCAATAACTTACTTTTACAAGTAAGAAATACTTACAATAATACTTTATCCTCAATAGACTTTTCTACCTTCTTCCCGAAGGAATTTTAAGCATTACCTTCTCTTTAAAGGACTTTTACAACTTACCCTCTCCCTTATGGATTTTTACAACAACAGTAGAAGAAATTTGTGTATTTCAGGACATAAATTTTGCAGTTTCAGTACAATAACCCTATAGGACTCCAATAATAAATATATCAATGAATTTGGTAAGATATGTGATAGAATCAATGAGAAATGAATATAATTCAAGTACAAGGCCTCTAACATTTGAAGATTGCAGGTACTTACAAGAGTATGAATCGACGAGTAACTGATTTACAATCGGTATAAAGAGAGTGTAGAATACTCCTAGTATGCAAAAGATTAATTGTTGCACGTATTTCTTGCAAAAGTGTAAACAAGCCAATTAGTTCAAAGCCTAATAGCATAGGTCTTCATAGCACGTATCGACCAATATCATTTCCAACCTAATAGAATGCCCACCTTCAGCATCCCAACCTGCAAAGAGCTAATCACCTAGCTTTCCTCAAATCAAAGACCTTGCCTATCATATCCTCTGGATCAACAATGGGCTTCGAGCCTCACAGTTAGCATCCCTAACCAATCACTTGGCGACCAAGTCATAGCAAGATAACTTTGCTTTCCAAACCTCTTAACCGCACATTGGTCTCATTTGCGCCTTCCTCTAATCACCATAGGTCCCTCGATGACCAAATTTCACTGCCTATCCTATTTTTGTAGTGACTCGATAGACTAATGAAAAAAGCTCTTGGTCTCCCTATAAAAAGCGGTGACAACCCTAAACTGTTACGTTGACAAAATGATGTAAATAGCACAATTCATTTGATAAAAGCACCAATGCACAACAACCACTCTTTGTACTTCACTATGCACATGGAAAAAGCGCCAGTGTACTTCAACCACTCCTTACTCCATGGTGTCCATCTACACAGCACTCCATAGTATAGCCAGCTATTTAGGATAATCCAAGCCATTCTTTCCATGCGACATCCGAGTTCCCCATAATTCAAACCGTAGATCGAACTCAATGGTCACAATGAAACCTAGCATTTTAGAAATCAATTTAAGTTCTTCGAGTCGTGATCTCTTCAGCTTTAAATAAGAGATCACATGCACTTCTACAAAGATCGAATTTTATACTCTCATAAGGTATATTTACTAGCTTAAAGCTCTTGTAAAAGCCATTAAAATCATATTTTGTAATGAAAGACTCAAAGTAATAAAATCATCAACCATGGTGGAAGTGGATATTTGATAAGATCTAACCACTCAGTATCTCGTGTTATTTACTTTACTTTCACTATTTGTAACTATTTTAGCCATCACTCTTTTACACTTTAAACCATAGTTTTAGTAAGTAACCATTGCTAAAACCCACGTCTAATCGTAATTTCGAGGTTGGCTAGAAATCTAGTTGACGTTTCGGTGCTAGAAGGATAACCACCCCTAGCACTCGACTTTCTCAAGTTTTTCCTCTTTAAAGTATCTATGGTACTCCTAAAAAATGTTTACCATGCAAGCTAACAATGGTGAAACTGAGATTAAAAGGTCCAACGGTCATAACACTTATGGTGACACTGGGTTCAGTGCCATCAGCTACATTCCCAACATGAGCAACGATATATGGCTCGGCCTAGTGAATGGGAACAAAATTAGGGCAAATTCCTCATGATCTAAATGATATTCGTGCTCGGGTAAAAGCCTAAGAAACCATCAACAATTGTCTAAGAGCATCGGCTATTGTGGTCATGATCCCTCTCCCACTTATAGTACCAGATCTTTTCCACGTCATATATGGCACATGTGAAAGGCTTGTGCTCGAAACTCCCATTGGATGCTACCACCTATAACTAGGAAGCATAGATCATGCACATTCATGACTTTGACCATGATGCTCCAATGCTCGAACCATTCCTACCCCCAGGAATCATGATGTTTGTCCCCTCCTTCCTTGATGAGACTGTCTGCCTTTGAACGACTTAGAGTAGTGGATGAGGGCACGACCTTCACTTTAACTGCCTAAGCGATGAAGGATGAGTAAGAAATAATGGTCCTGGGAAATTCTCTATTCACTCCCGAACCTAGAAGGAAGTTTTAAGACAATGCTCCCATGAGAGGAGAGACCATTATTCTCGGTTTCCTTCTATGAAAAAAAAGGAGGTTGCCAACACATGTTCACGGTCGCTACTCACTATCTCCTTCTCGACGTCTAAGTTCTCCTCCTCTCATAAGGCATAAAAGGATCCCCTTCCAAGCAAGGGCCTTGGACTGCCCGCAAGAGGCGGATGCAGATCTTAAGGAAGAAATGGCTTTGCTCAAGTAGTAGTTGCTCATAATTCAAACCAAAAACCAAGGCGATGGGGGCCTCTTTGACAATGAGAATAGGGAGCTATTCATGGTGGGGATACTAAGGACTTACATTCATTGGAGATGTTCTTTGATTCCATTGAAAAATGATGGGAGCATTGACCCATCCGATCATATTATGGATTTTAACTCATCACTCAAGTTGATCGACTCTCCAACGATGCCAAATACCTTTTATTCCCTTCCACCCTAACTGGACCAACCTTCCACTAGTTCTTACATCTACAAGTGGGCAGTAGCCACTCTTAGGCCCAACTATACACCGACTTCAAAATTTGCTTCTTTTCCACTCAAACATGAACCATGATATTTTAGATATTTTGGATAATTATGCGGTTCGGTTATTATAGAGATGTGGCTTGACTATTATACTGATTCATTTTTCCTAACTTACCAAATTTGGACTTTTCTTCTTTTTATTTTTCTATCTTTGCATCTATAATAATATAATAATCTCAAAATCTCAGTTATACTTCTAGGATAATGTTAAATAGTTTTCCTCTAAGAACATCAACCCACATTACTACTTGATGACATGTGTATGGAATCCAATTATACACATCTCTCTACAATCCAAGGACTAACCATGAAAACCAAATAACAGCAAATGTATCAATTTGATGAAAAAGTTTCACATAAATACCTTGTTTGCCATGGATGATAAAGATGACAAATGAAACAACTGAATAATAAAGGACATAATTTTTGACTTAAAGAGTCAAATAAGGAAATATATTTGACTTAGAGAGTCAAAGTAACGAATTTACCTGACTTAAAAAGTGAAATTATCAAGTTCTAAATAAAAACAAACAAAGGATAATACAATTCTTAACAACGACTAACTAAGATGGAGCCAAATTACTTAATAGTTATTGAAACTTATGGTCGAACTGGGCCAGCCTACAGTGGAAGTAATGAGCGAATTTCAATTTTTTTTACCATTTTGGATTTTTATTAGGTCTATGAAGTCTAATTTATTTAGAACATTTCTAAGTTTCTTTTAAATAAAATCTTTATTTTAATTTATAAAATGATTTTATATTTATTTAATTTAATGTTATATTTATATATGTGTGTATCATAACCACACACAAATGTGTGTGTGTGTAACATATTAATCCGTGCAAGGTATAACATGCCCGTGTATAAGTGCTTGGATTTACACTGCAACAGACACGTTAGCTCATCCAATACATAAGTATATTGTCCAAATGTATATTTATATACTTTCATTTATGTAAATAAAATATTACAATAAGCTATATTTTATTTTAAATAACTTTTAAAAATTATACATATACATACTAGAATTTTAACATTAATTTTATGTATATATAATTATATAAATATGTTCAAAATAAAAAATTATTTATTTATTTCAAAGTAGATATCTATATGTATGTATGTATACATTTTGAATATTTTAAATGCATATATTCATATATATATATAATATGATATTAAATATATATATATATGCATACATGTTAATATCTTTAAAATATAAAAATATATATGTATACTAATATATATATATACACCTCTGTCCAGTTAAAGCGCTCGGCAGATTCAAAGCGGTGGAGGTACAAAAAGTCATAACGGGGATACAACGAAGATATAGCGGGATATAGCGGATGGCTCTAAAATAGCATATAAAACTCGTACTTAATGTTTTACAAATATATAATTGGTAATTAAATGAAAAATTATCATTCAATTGAATTATAAATAATACATAAATATTTTTAAATAAAAACATGTGCGAATATACTTTAAATAAACGTAAAACTGTTATATAACATAATTGAATTTAGTAGAATATTAGAGTATTTTCATTTCTGAAAATATATTAAAAATTAAATCAAATAAATTAGTTTCATAATTTTTATAATGTATAAATGCAAATTTTCAGTTCATTTTATTAAAGAAGATATAGCGGAAATAGCGGAATATAGCGGGAATAACGGAATATAGCGGAAATAGCGGAATATAGCGGGAATAACGGGATATAGCGGAAATAGCGGGACTTAAAGAGGAAAGGCTATATTTTGATGCTATATGGAAAAATTGTAGCGGTAGAAATCCGCTATGAGATATAGCGGGGTTATAGCGGGGTAATAGCGAGGCATTAACTAGACAGATACACCTATTATTTTGCATGGTGCTCTGTGTGTATATATATATTTGTAATTTTAAAAATGTACTTTAAAATAATATTTGTACGGATAACGCTTTAACAAATAATAAAAATATTATTTTTGAGTATAATTTAAAATTTTACATAAAAATCCGAGTGATATTTTTATTTTCGAACATTTAAAATATAATTTAATAATTTTAAGATCACTTTAAATCTACTTTTAAATTTCGGCTAGCACTTAAAATTTAAATTAAAAATAATAAAAAATTGGTTTTTTTGCTGAATGTATATAATGTACAAATCTAATTCATTAAATATAAAACATATTTTATAATATATATGTGTGTGTGTATATATTGTTATAATTAATTTATTTAATTAACTAATTTTAAAAATAATATATATATATATATGCAAAAATTATTTTTTTAGTTGAATTTAATTTTGATATGAAACTATTTATATGAAATTTTAAAACTATATTTAAATAGATTATGATATAGAATTTAAATTACAAATCTCTTATATAATTAAAAATTGTATATTAAATTAATTTAAAAATAATTTTTTTAAATTGTCCCGTGAGCATTATAGATGTTAATATGTATAAAAATTAATATATATATATAAGAGTATATCAACATACAACCAATATAATTATGATAATATGCTTGTATAATAGAATCATCACCTAATTATCGATATAATATATATGAAATAACTAATATACATACATTGTTATTCAAAAATATATCAGAAATTTGCCTCATATCCAGTCCAATGCCTTTAAGTACACATTGAAATGATGAGATCTACTCCTTGAAACAGTGTTTTCAATCCACCAGATTGCTAGTCTTTAAATTGTTAACCACCAACTATCAAATAGAAATTAATTTGATTTGATTTGAACTTGAACTAATGGAGGATAGAGGAGGTAGGGTTTGGCCAGCAATAGATAAAGATGGAGGCTTCAAAAAGTGTGATATAGGTGAGGGTAGAGATGTTTCTATAAAGGAAGATAATGAGAAAAGTTAGGATCAAATTAATCTTTTCCCATTCTCCCTGCCTTATCTCCACAACCCTAGCCCAATAAGATGCCATCATATAGCTGCACCTACCTCCCCTTATTAGCGCCAAACGAATTAGCTCCTTTTATGGGCTTTAAACCCATTTATAGCCCAAACAAATATTTTGATTTTAAATATAATTTAAACGCTTATTAATATCATATATCGATTAATATACTTATAACTTTTATAAATACATTTATGATATTTGTTCATTAAAGAAAAATCAATTTTTTATAATTAATATTTTATAAATATTAATTGATTTAATTGATTTAATTAATTTATAATAATTTCAAATTAATTAATTTTTTTAGTCAAAGGAGTATTCACCGTTTCGGTTATGTGACCAATTAGGTGTAAATTTAGTCAGCGATTAATATCGAACTATTTGAATATTAATGTTCACACGTCACTTTGCAAGTGGCGTGACATTTTTATCAAATTTATTGCTTACTTGGGTTCGATAAAATCCAATTTTACTTTATTAAGCGTTACGTAATTTTCACAATTATTTACACCATTTCTCTTTGTCAAAACTGCGTCACTTTGAGCTTAAGGAGTTTAGTAATGTCAAAACTTTAATATCGTCCATATTCAACTCTATAGTCCAAAAAAATCCTTGGTTCAGTCATAACAATTATTATTAACCGAAATGCTCTAGCCAAAGTCTTTGAATTTGAGTTGACTTCAGTTGATCGTGATTCTAACCTTATATAATCGAGGAGACTAATTCTCTCTTAAACAATGTTTCACTTCCAATGCTTGCACTCGACCTAACTATAGTCGTTTGATGCATGTTATGCCACGATTTAACTATAATCAAAGTGGAGCTTCCACATTGAAGATCAAAAGCATTCTCAACTCAATAGAACTGTGTGCTATCACATAGATATTTTTTGTTTGACCTTAGCTATATTAACCAACAGAAAACTATCAAGTGCATTATTTCATAGTTATCCAATAACTATCAGTACGTAACCCCTTGGTGCCACTAGCAGGCATGAGTAGTACACTATCCAATATTTGGAAAGTGTTACGTACTTTAGTCTCAATGGATGTATCGATATCTATCTCGATACACCTTGACAAGGAATATTAAAAATGGTATTTTTTTATTGTGATAAATTACTCTCGGCTACAACACTTTATAACTACTATCAGAAAACATACAATTTATATATTTTCTATTAAATGTACTTTTAATTAAATTAATTAATTAACACAACACATTATATCAAGTATATAATATAAAGAAAACACCTTTTATTGTGAACAAGATTGGTTACCGAGTTAGAAATATGTAACAAATTACATAATTACCCCTAGAGCGTACCCCTAACACTATCAATTTATGAAATCGATTGAAAGAAATTCATAACAATTAATTTAAGAACAATTACTTAATTATTATTGAAAGTTATGGTTCATAAGTACTTTACCATGTAGAGATGATACTCAAACATCAGTTGTTAAAGAAAATGTGGTATTTTGGATACGAATTTTTGAATTTAAAATTTTATTAACTTGGTCAAAATGTAATTAAATATTTTAAAGTTTATTTTATTTGATATAGAAATAAAATTTAAAATTACATATATATTGGATATTTAAACAATGTTTTGAGATGATTAATGTGCATATAAATCACGGATGTATACGTTGATAATGTAAACCCCAACATATATATACCTTTGCACTAAGTATGTACACATTGTTATGTTCCCCATGCACCTTACATACACATGAGTATATATTGATAAACTCAAAATTATATAAACATTAAATTAATTAAAACACATTAATCATTTAATTAATTAAATTAAATTAAATTAAAATTAATTTTATTTAAATAAATTAGATTGGATCTAGTAAAATCCATTAGACTTCATAGGTCCACTATGATCCAAATATGGGTTTTCTTTGAAATTCATCCAATTTACCCATTGTAGACCGAGTCAGTTCCAAAAATGGTCACAGCCTAAATGGTCTATGCGATCTAATTAGCAAATTTATGCCTAACTAACTAAAGCTTACCATTTGATTGAATGTCAAAGAAAAATGTCTAGGCTTAAGGTTGAATAATAAAGTATTCCCCCTAGTTACCGGCTTGGCCTGATTGGATGGAGTAGTTCCAAAAGGTTGGCCTAGTTATAAGGCCTAAATTGATTTGGGCTTTAGGCAAGTTCTCAAAATTAAGTTTGAAAATTTAAAATATATTTGAATTTAAAATTTAAAGTGTAATTTTTATAAAAGTTATAAAATATTTTTCGAAATTGTTTTGAAATTAATTTAATATTTCAAATATTATTTAATATTTAATTAATTGGATTAAATAAATAAATAAATAAATAAAATAAACATATATATTGATATGTATATGTGTATATATAAATGTTATAATCTAAAATATATGCATATGCGCACACACACACATACATACGATATATATATATATTAAATTTTTTAAGTAAAATAATATTTCAAATTTATTAAAAAAATTTAATTAAAATTATTTTTATTTTAAATATTTTCATTAAATAAAATATTTATTCGATAAATTAATTAATTAAATTTTAATTGATAAAGACACACATATATAATGATATATATATAAAACTATAACTGTTATAGTTAATATATTCATCTTAAATTGCTTAAGATTAATAAAATAAAATAAACTTTGAATTTTAAAGTTAATTTATTTAATTTTTCAATTAAATTAATAAATTAAAATTCAAATATGATTTTGTAAATAATATACGAATGGATATTATATAAGTTAATTAAATTATAAACAATTATAAAAGAATTAAACTTATATAAAATAATTGAATGAATAATATAAGTGGAACTATAAGAAACCCATATTAGGTTTAAGGAATAAATATATACAAATTGTATGTATACCATGATTTCTGATGTGTTCGAAACTTAAATTTTAAGGGTGTTTCATAAGAAGCACATTATTCCTTACATCGATTTCACCAATGTGCACGAGTGTGTATTAAAGATTGTGAATCCTTAGTATAGAGTTTCCCTCTATTATTTATATATTAATAAATTACTTGCATACGCAGTAGTTGTTGAGCAAACTCAAACTAGGCCTGTTATGTGTAGTATTATTAATATATTGTTTTGAAGTGGTTAGATACATGTATGCATTTATTGAGAAAACATAATATACATGCATTATACCTAGGTCTTCGTGAAATAGCAGGTAAGAGTGGATGATCTCTCTTAATTTATTGGGAAAATTCAAGGTCGAGGTCGAGATTAAGACAAAGACCACAGTTAGGAGTTGTATGTGATACAACCACTAAGAAGTTATTCATCGCTTATGGGAATATGATTTGTTGAGTAAACTCGAGGTCAGAATCAGGAATGCGAGTCATAACACTCTCTAAAGGAATCACATGATTTCAATATTACACTTAGGGTTTTGAGGAATTTAAAGATCTAGTGGGAGTCTTATTAGAAAAATGAAATGATAACATTTAGCCTTTCTAATATTGTAAGAACATATGCTATACAAACTAAAATAATATACTTCGATAAATTTGTGCAACTAATTAATTAATAAAATGTTTATCAATTAAAACTATAAAAATGAACTGAAATAAGACCGACAAAGAAATATAAAACATACATACGACATATCTTGTGGCATGTTGTTACTTCAAGACCCATGTAAGAGCTAAATTTTACAACTACTAAATACATTCATAACTTGGTCAATAAATATTTATTTGCATGAGACTGTATATTGTCTTCTACGGGTTTCAAACTCTAAAGCAACAAGAATATGGATTCTTGATCCATATTCGATCATATACAAAAATTATATGGTGAACAATCACATTCGTAATGTACGAAATCTCGATTAAACTGGTTCATTTGAAATTAGCAAGTAAACCATAATGCGAAATCATGCAATTCAATATGATCGTACAGTAAGGATCTTATTATGTTAGATGTAGCACTATACCAAGAGCTATAAGATGGACTTATGTATTCAATCACTGAAATGTCAGTTTGGTCAATTTACGTCAAGTAAAACTTATTTGATATTCTTAAATGTTAAAGATGACCAAATGCACTTTTGTAAAGTGTATGGTGTGGTTTTGTAGTGAGGATTTCCATTTTAGCAAGGAAAGTGCATGTACGAGAGTGGATGTATCTTAGGCACAATTAGGATGAAGAGAGTGAATGGTCATCAGTACTTTATGAAAAGACATAGAAAACAAAAATTGTATAAAATACTAGTAGACACTTAATATGGAATGAGAAATTTGATTTTTATTCCAAATGTATTTTTCTTATAGAAAATTATTTTTTATGAGAGTTATTTCTTTAAGTTTAAGATATTTGATATGATGCTCTCGACTGTAAACTAGTTACAGTAATGAAATAAATAGCCAATATTAAGTAGTTGAATGAAGTTTCATATTTCATGCACTCTTATAACAATGGCGGAAATAATAGGATCATGCCATAGAACACTTATCAGTGGATGCATATACAAAAAATTGTTGTCATAAGTGTACTAAATATTGTTTATGAAATACTAATTGTTTTTGGTATTGACTAAAAATAGATATAGTTATATTTTTTTTCATGAATATTTTGAATATTCTTATGAAATAATCTATTATAATAATGGTATTTGTTTTATAACATCAGTGTGTGTTAGTTATAGAAAATGCAGAAGTATCTGAGATTTTTATAATTATTTTAGAACTACGAACCAAGTAATATCTTTGGGAATTATTTCTTTGATCATATGATTATGAATCATATGGTACTGGTCAATTATACCTTAATCAATTAAGGATAAATCTCTCATTTAGTAGGAGCAACAAAAGAGTTTGTTAATTCTTTGGATTGATACATATAAGATGTATGCAGTTCTAAGTTTAATGATACCAAAACGAATTCACTTACTTTGTTAAATACACAAATGAATTATCATAGAAATGAACATATGTATTTGTTGCACAAGTAGTGTATTTATGGTGTGTTTGTTGAACATAAATAAAGTGGAAAACATAACATGCAAAGGAAATAAAAGAATTTAGTTTGATCGAATAAGTGGGTTAATTGGAAAAAGTTCCAAAATTACCTTAAAAAAATAAAATTCAATCTCAAAAGTCACTACTCCCTACGGTACATAATAATGTATCGATAAAGAGTAATCGGAATTTATTGGAAAAAGTGTGATTGACGATGAGTGAAGTTGAGTTAACTTCTTTCTGTAAGGGCGTGTACTTAAGAGTAAGCACATAGCTTAAATTTAATTTCATCTAAATGATTGTTTACAAGATCATATAAGAAATGGGTTGATATGAAACCCTTAAATATCCTAGGTCAAGGAGTTGAAAGACAAGGGAGCCAAGAGGCTGCATGTAAAAGTTGCTCGTAAGGTATCTTGTGTGAACCACCCAAGAGGAGTTTGGAACCAACCTGCATTGGTTAAGTAAATTTATGTTGTAAATATAAGTATCTAAACCCAAAATTAAGTCAATTTTATACATAAAGGCAGTTCATAAAATATTTCTAAATCCTTATTCCATCTTACTGAGAAGCACTTGTTATTTCAAGAAACGCCACCTTCATTGGAAGAAATTTATTTCAAAAATTGGTGGTAGTACAATGGACTTGTATATGATCTAAAGACTGTAACATAGAAATTGATTCCATTAGATGAAATAAAATTAACCAGTCTAAAATGGAAATAAACTCGTTGTAATGTCTAATAAAGAAATTCTCAAACATTAAAGAGAAATTATGAGTTTCTTATCAATGTCAAGAAAATAATTTCCTCAATTAACCATAAGCCATGAAGAGTATTGACTATACCATATAGCATGTGTGCAAATTCAAACGGTTTCCAAGTACATTATCAAAATAGGATTTTGATAGTTTTGCATAAAGGGTTTTGGTCCGTCGACTGCAAATGTGTCTTCAAGAAGAAGACCAATGCAGTTGGAATAAAGTGATGTTGAGAAGAATACCATATAAATTTCAATTGTTGAAACTAACTAACAGATTCATCACTCAACTATCTAAAGTTAACTCAGATTTTACTCACAAAGTCATCATCCAATATGAATTTGATTTTGGTACTGCTAACGAATTTCTTCCTTAACCTCAAAGGTGTAGCGAAAGTTGTCTAAGCTAAGGGATGGTTAAGGCAATGCTAGGCTAAGTAGCTAGGACGAAGTATGTTCAATGTCAAGTTCATAATAATTCAATAGTGCATCGAATAACACGGTTGTGGTCATGTCGAAAGTCATGCAAGAACCAAGTCGATATGTAAGTTACTAGTCAAAGTCAAGTCGATATGCAAGTCACAAATTACATCAAATATGCTATGCCATAGTTCAATATTCAATCCCTTTTGTGTACAAAGTTTGAATTTTACAATCGGTAAAAATTCCCAAATCAATTTAGGGTCTACAAAGTTTAAAATGTAAGAATGATTCTGTAACGACCCAAAATTTTGGTAATTTGATTTTGAATATTTAATTAATTTTAATATTGAATAATTTGGGTTTAAAGTTAAATAACTTGAATTAAATTATAGAGATTATTTAAATACGTGAATTGGAAATTTTAATAATTGAGTAGTGATTTTAAATGATAGGATTCTGAACTAAATACTAATTAAATGGGGTTTTAAAAGTTTATAGTTTGAATTCAATTGCAGAGGGTATTTAAAGTATTTGAATTTGTGAACTTAAGATATTTGAATGGTGATTTAAATATTTGGATTTTGAATTGAATATTTATTTAATGGATTTAATGGTCTTATTTAATTCCTTTCAATCATAAATAATAATAGTGAATTCAATTTGTAAATTTATTTATAGTAATAAACAGTTCAAATAAATAATAAGAAAATATATTCGTATTTTTACGACTCAATTTTTATTAACGTATTTTTAATTTAATTTATCTGATTTTTTCGTAATTTATAATTTGGGAATTATATAAATTATCCGTTTGACAATTTTTTGGCAAACTACAGTGTTTTTGTGATTTTACAGAATTCAATAACTAGTGTATATTATTATTGTTTTGGAGTCGAGTTGTTGTTCTAAGCGTGAACGTATTTGTTTTCTATCGATTGGAGTTCATACGCCATCAAAAAAATGTGCGACTAGATGGCAGAAATCGTAAATAAACAAAGGTTGATACTTAACTTTGGCACATAATTTCATCACATCCACTCCGACCCCTTTCTTCCTTTCCGTCTCTTTTCTTTTTGCTCATTCAAAAATAGTGAAAGAAAATGTAAGCTCCGATTTAAAAATTCCAAAAACAAATGAATAAAAATCAAATAAATAGAAAGCTTTTTTGGGTTTATGTTCGGGTGATCTACCTTTAACATGAATGTATAGGGGTGCGGCATCAAGATGGAGTGTTCGACAGTGAATCAACAAGAGTTAGAACTAGGGTTTGGAATTTCGGCAGTTTTAGGCTTTGATTCGCATAACGAAGTTTGGTTTGGTGTTCATGGGTGGAAGGAGCGTCGGCGGCCAAGACGAGGGGAGGTGCAGTGGGCTGTAGTGTTTCACGACATTATGTACGACATTGTTCTAGGTCAAAGTCGCGATTTTATGGAGGTGTGCGGTCGTGGATTTTTGGGGATGGATGGGTGCGGCTCTCGATGAGGTAAAGGGTGGTGGTGCTCGAAGGTGGCCTGGTGGAGCAGAGTGCCGGTGGCGTGGCTTGGAAGTTCGACCAATGGAAATGGAAGCAGTAGTTTTAGGGGGGAGAGGTTAATTTGAGATAGTTTAATTAGAGGGTAGTTGAGAAATAAGCTTTGTAATTATAAATAAATCAATATATTTAAAAATCAAAATCTTATAAGTTGTATATCTTCTCCATGCTAGGTCCACATCAAACACCATCAATCACGTTGCACTCATAAGAATGAAATCTATGATATGAAATTTGGGTTGGTTGGAAATGGAGCTTGTGAAAATTTCATGCTAAATCAAACGTTATTCGATTTAGACAAAAACCAGAACGCTTCGGCAAGAACTGGAACTCTGGTGAATTTAACTCACCCTTCTGGTAAATCAGTAATGTTTTATAGTAGATAAAAATTATTGATTGTTTGTTTGGATGCTTTATTGGTTGATTGTTTGGTTTTGATGAATTGTCGCTTTAAAAGCGGTTAATATATAAAATCAATTGTAGGGACTTAACTGATGTAAAGAAAATTTGTAGAGGGATCCAACGGGATTCCTTACCATTGTTGATTTATTTTCAATAATACTCTTGTTATATGAATTATGAAATATCAAACCTGATTATTTGGCCCTATGAGATATTATATTGTTATATGTCGAAAACTTAACCTCTGTAGTGATAAAAAATTCAATATCAACATTTGTTAAGCGATGTGGTGGTTGTTGGCTTCAATTGAGTATTTTGAAATACTATTAATTTCCAGTTTTTGTTTGAAAAAGGTTTTTGATTGGGAGAATGATTTTAAATCTAACCTTTGGGTTTTTTAGAATATTTTTATTTAAGCAAAATTTGAATTTCTCTATTTTACCCCAACTCTTTTTATTTGTCTTTTCTAAATCATTTAGAAATATTTTAAAGTTGTTTAACTATTATTTAATAATGATTTTAAGTGGTTTAACTACTGTTTAATAGTTGTTTATTCATATTTACTATTGTTTTAAAGTTATTTATTAATATTTTACATTGTGAAAATTTATTTATTAAATAATTAATATTATTTGAAGTTAATAATTATTTATTAATAATGTTTTGGAAGTTATAATAGTTATTTATTAAGAATGTTTCGGAGTTTATAATTATTATATTAATAATGTTTTGGAAGATAATTATTATTTATATAATAATGTTTGAAGATTAATTATTATTGGTTAACTTTTAAGGTTTGGAATTATCAACTATTATATTTATAATGTTTTGAAGTTAATAATAATTATTTATTAGCAATGTTTTGCTATTAATAGTTATTAGTATATAATAATGTTTGAAGTAAATATTATTATTTATTTATAATGTTTTGAAGCTATTAATTATTATACTATTAATGTTTTAGGGTTAATAAATTTTTTTATTAATGATGTTTGAAAGTTAATTTATTATATATTTAGGATGTTTAAAGTAAATTAATTTATATGATTAATTGTATTTATAAATAATAAATTGATTTATAAAAGGAATCTTGTTTAATAAATGAGATTTATTAAAGAGTTTATAAATGAAAATGAGACTTGGTTTTATAAGAATATTTAAAAGGCTTTATAACGGATTTTTATAAAGGGATTTTAGAAAAGATTATTATAAAGTAACTTTATAAGGGATTTTTATAAAACATCTTTATAAAGGAATTTTATAAAAATTAAAGTTTTATAAATGATTTTAGAGATTTATAAAAGGAGTTTTATAAATATTTTTGAGTTGTATAAAAAAGGAATTTATAAAAGAAGATGAGATTAATTTTCAAAAATGATCTTTTAATAATTATGGTTGTAGGGAACATATTTCTATACTTGAAAGCAAATAGGGAATCTTTCTCAGTGTTTGTGAATAAACTTATTCCGTTGAGATAAGTATATTGATATATTTCCAAGTATTGAAAGAGTATAAGGGTTTATGAATATATCTTTGTAAAAGTATTTTGATACAAGTATTTATAAAGTGATTTTAATAAATTAATGACAGGATTAATAAAGAGGTTAATGATTGCCTATGCGCTGAACCAATGTTGGTTTCCCTATGAAAATAAATCCCTGATGTGATTGTTGTATATTTGATAGTTAGATAACTTACTACCTAGCTAGGCCTGTTTTAAATTATCCTCATCGGTTCAAAGAGACCAGGATCAGATATATTATCTGAAAACCACTTCGAAATGGCATAAGCGTTCGAGTTGGAACATCTTGAAGATGATTGAAGAAGAAGCTTTTGAAGTGCAAAGGCTACTTACTACTAATCCCAAGGGTGATTCCAAAATGGATGTAGTAGAGGTAGTGCCTTCAGTTTCATTCAGACCCAGAACGAACTTGTAAGGACGAATTCTAGCATTGCACTTTTCCCAAAGGGCGGTGTTAGCATTCCAAAATGGTTTGCTATATAAAAAGATAATCATAGCCTCAAGCCTCATCAACCGAGAAAATGACTCTAAAGTAGGGACGTGCAGCAGGGCTACATGGGTCGCTTCCATAAGGGTATGATCATTCCACATCTAATGTTGATATTTCTTTATGCTTCGGGGACCATTATGATTATTGATCAACCAAAGGGGTGATCATATTCGGTGCTATCCAGTAAGGGGTAGGGCTGGTCCTAAGTAGTAGAGGTGCAACGTGTTGTAGCCTCCCGTACATTTTATCTAGAGGTGTACAGATTCGGTGTGTAGACCCTTACCCTTTCATAGTTGGAATCCATTCTCCCATACGAGCCTTTAGATTTAATTGTATAGCTATTATGCTAGAATTTAGTTAACGTAACAATTTCGGCTATGAGTAATATGTATTTGTATTCTAGACATTATTATAGCATCGTTGGATTTTCTATAGAAATGTTTTGGAAGTTAAAAACCCGTCCGTGTTTATGTGCGGCATAGTCTTACGAGATACATTTATTTTTAAAGATTTTTATAATATTAAATTCAATTGAGATATGTTTCTCATGCTGGTTTACCAGACTGATCCAGACGTTATTTTTCTTATAATGCTCAGGTCAGACCTAGCATATTTACAGATTAATTTTGGATACTTGGAGCTTCAAGAAACGAGCTGGATGCCTCCAAGTCGCATTCACGTATATTCTATTTTCTACTGCATTGGTTGTTTATATTGATCAACAATTGTAAGGACGGGTTATTATAACTGTCCAGGCTGATCACTTATTTAGTGTACTATGATCGATATATGTATAATAAAGTTCAGTTTTTCTTTTGTAAAGATAAATATTATATTATAGATTGCTCGTCACATTATGAGATTTGTTCTGCCTTTTCTTCCTTTTTCCTCAAACAATTTGTCTTTCCGGCACTTGGATGCTTGGCATGTGAATACCGTGAATGTATTAGTGTCAACTTTTAAGGATCGAAAAGACGGATCGTTATAGATTCGTCTTTCTCCATAACCCCTAGGTTTGCATTTACAAGGGTGGGCACCGCATGACTTCGACATGTTTCGACAATAGCTTCAACAACCTCAATGTTGCTTTGCTTTGGTCTTTGTTTGATAACAACAATAACAGAACTTCGATGTCGCCTTAGTAGTAATGGTCTTCGACATCGATGATCTTATGCATTAAGGTGCTCTTGATTGATTGTAAGCGGCATCAGTTAGAGACATTGCTAAGCACTGATAAGGAGTGGCGTTGATATGAAGCAATATCGAGAAAAATAGCTTTCCCTCGTATAGTGTCGGTAATGATAACCTATGTAGATAGTGACGGAATTCGCCATCAACAACGCATGCATGAGTATACGGCATCCTCCAAGTGTTGATGAAATGTGTTGTATAAAAGATGATGTGCGGCGTTGACCATTAGCGTCGCCACTGATGGGTGGTTCTATCTGGAGGACAACTCTAAGGAGCGACGACGTTGGAATTGAAGCAACATCATGGATGAATGGCGGTATGGAATAGTGGCAACATCGGCGACTATTAACTTCGAGCAACATTATTGGAGCAACATCGACCATAACTCTTTTCGGTGACAATGGTGCACGACGTTACTTATTAAGTGGACGGTGACATTGATTAAGCACGACATCAATTAGACTCGACGTAGGTTCTATTGACATTTATTGATGGTTTACTGTACCGATCACATTCGATGCCATTACTTCCTTAAAGAGATGTGACATTGGTTCATGTGGTGTTGGTGACATATGATATCCATTGCTTTTTAGGCGAATAATGGCTTAGATAGGATACGACGTCGATGAAGTGTGAAGTCGATTATTCATGGCACTACACCATTATAAGCTATTAACAACGGGTAAAAACCGTTGTTAAGTCCAAAAGCAACGGGTAAAAACCGTCTTCAACACAGGAGTGGTTGAATTTAGCGACGGGAGAAACCGTTGCTTTATGTCCAAAAGGCAACGGTTATAAACCGTTGCAAACTGGGCCAAAGACAACGGGTATTAACCGTTGCAAATTAGGCCAAAGGCAACGGGTATAAACCATTGCAAATTGGGCCAAAGGCAACGGGTATAAACCGTTGCTTTATGGACAATAGGCAACAGGTATAAACCGTTGCTTAATGTACAAAAGGCAACGGTTACGAACCGTTGCTTAATGGGAAAAAAATCAACGGATATAAACCGTTGCTTTCTGTCCAAAAAGCAACGGGTGCAAGCGTTGCTTTATGGCCAAAAAACGTTGCTTTATGTCCAGTAAAAAACGGTTAAAAACCATTGCTTTATGCCCAAAGTCACACATAAAGCAACGGTTAACACCCGTTGCACATAGTGTTTGCTCCTGCTCCTACAAAATCACATCTGTAACTCACTACTGCGTTACACGCATATCTCAGTATATATACCAAAATATCAATATATATCAAAATATGCTAGAATATCAAAATATTGATACACAAGCACTATAAACATATCACACATATACCATACATATAAAATTATTAAACTTATAATTACACTATTGTTTTGCAAACAGAATGCTACCGTGCCGGAATATCATACTTATTACACTGCATTGTTTATTACACTACACTACAAAGATTTCATTAATTACACTACATTGTTTTACAAAGAAAATCAGCAATATATGCAAAGAACAAGTCAGAAATATCAATACCTCCGACTAAAGATATCGTATCAAACCCTTTTGATGGCTCACATAACCTCCGACTCCAACATCCCCAAAGGTCTCGGTAAATTGTTGACATATTTTGGCGGTTAGCTCATCCGGCAATAAAATTTTGTCCAACAACACTTTTTCATATGTGGGTGGTACTGGTGTTCCATGAATTACTAATGCTGTGGAATCTCGGCATATAGTACCTGTTATATAAGCATTTCTGGAGTAAATATATGGAATCACATTTACATAACTAACAAGCTCCCAAACATTTAAGACCATTGTGCAGAGCTACACAAGTCCTAGACCCATTGTGTATGCGATATTCGATCTTTAAAATCATGCAAGATTGGAATGGAAGGTGTAAACTTTTATGATCTTTCTATATCCTTTTTTGTTTTGGAGTTTACTGATTTATTTTTGGACATAATGGCTATTGTGAGTGTCAATGAAAATTGAAACCAAAACAGATATAAGATAAAGACTACGATGAGTATAAGTATACAAACTAGATCGCTATTGACAATGAATTCCTTCTCATCTCTGTCATTCATTCGCTGTCTCAAACTCCAGCTCTGCAATAGCATTTTGAACTTTTACGTGATTCTTTATCATTTCTTGCTATCTCTCACTGTTTCTCAAATCTAATCATGAACACAACCTTTTTTTAAATAACATTGTACTTTCAGCCAAGCAAGAATTTAGTGAAGGTTGTGCCCACCAGAACTTATCCATGTGATCATTGTTATTGATTTGCTAAAACTATTTAAAACTGCTTAATTTGCTCTATCCTATGGTTATAGCATTATAAATATTGCTAAATATTCTCTTATATCTTATGATTATGTTAATTTGGATTTGAAAATGTCATATATACCTCTTGTGAACCTAATTATGACGTACATGTCAAACGTGAACCTTTGTTGCCTAACCTCTTTTTCTATAACAAAAGATAATTTGGAATCTATAAATACACATGCACTAATACTCATTAATTTGTTTATATGCACAATAAAAAAGAGCAGTAAACTCGGTTGAAGCACAAAAAGACTGATTGGTCGATTAAAATAGTACCTGTTGCAATTACTTCGTCCTCAAAGTTCAGGATTTCACATCTTTGGTCGATTAACTGATTGTTCGGAGTGGCAAACTGAGAAGATGCGATTTCACTGCCTACTTGACGATTATCTTGGGCTATGCTGAGAAGATGCTCCAGTTTATCATCCATATTGTCCAGCTTCATCAATTTTTGCTCCACATTTTGCAGTCGCTGCTCATATACTCCTTGGGCCTGTTTGAGCCGTTTGCATGGAATGGCAGCACTCTTAACTTGGCTAGGAGCTATATTGGTCCCAATACTTCGGCTCCTGCCCTTTACATCTTTACCAAACACTTAAATAAAGACGGCTTCATCACCACCACTCGTCGTTTCCTTTTCTTTTTCAATTTTGTCCTAAAAAGTAAATACATATATATGAATAATGAAAATTTAATTTAGAGGCGTTATTATTTGTTTAACTTACAAAGTAGAAAGATGTCGCATCTGACGTGCTGCCATCTTTTTTCTTATGCGTTTTCTCCCATACTTGAAGACGTGATACTTCTGTTCCCGGACTACTTGAATCGACCTGCATACAATGACCTAAAATTATATTTGGAACTAATGGTATATGCAATGTGATGCACCAATTCAATGACACATACCATTTCTTGAGTAATCATAGCGTGACTCTTACGTCCTGAATGATGACCATATTCGAGCATTGATCTATTTTGTTTGCCTCGCTTCCTTTTTTCTTTCGCCTCAGGTTTTGATTCGTTTCTTATGAACTCATCCCAATCATCTTGAGCAATTTTCGGTGGACAATTTCTCATTCTTTCTTCGTCAGTGATGAAATGGTCATAATGATTCTTGCACAAATCATTCTTGTGTCTCCTAAAAGCCTCGGACATTTTTTTCATAATAAGGTCCTTTGATAGAGGATCGAGCTCATAATATTTCTGCATAACAAAAAATGCATGTAAACCATTTTTTATTTATGTATTGAAAGCATTATAAATGAATTTAAACCATCTAAGTTCATGTACACAGTTTACATTTCAAAGTATATGGATTTTTACATTTCAACGTATATAGTTTCATCAGTCTCTATGAATAAAGTGATCAATCTAAATATCCTATAAATATCATAAAAGAATATATCTTGAAACAGAAACAGTACATAAATATGGTCTCATATGAACCCTCGCTCATTTAGGCCTATTTTACAATCAGAAACAGAAACAGTACATAAAAAGGGTGCATATTACAATCAGACGACTATATTTTACAAACAGAAATAGTACATAAAAATGGTTATGAGATTGGAGAACTTACCTTCAATTGATTCCACACGTCTTCCTTGTAATTTGGCGGAACTTTTTTCCAACTTGGATATGAGATTGGCACATGATTTCTTACTAGTTTACCAATCTTCGTAGCGACCTTTGAACCATTTTTTCCGACTGGAGAACCGTAGTTGTCTATATCAATTTTCTCCCGTTTTAAAGTGGATGATTGTAAAGTTGTATCATTTGACGGTGGTGTGGCATCTTGTGACATTATGTCTTGCAAAGTCTAAAATCCTAAAATAATCCCAACAACATTATGACGTACATTTCTTCCCCTTCCAGCCCATCCCTGTGATGCCCGATTGCTGTCGGCCAAATTATTGCACGGAGTCCCCTCCATAACGTCCCCTTATTGCTGTTGTACATCTGATATATGAACCAACGTCCCCTTATTCTGATTTGTCTGATCCCACCAACTTCTCACCACATTACGATTTTTGTCAGTCCGATTGACAATAATCGTAATGTGATGAGAAACTGGTGGGATCAGACAAATCAGAAGGGGACGTTGTTTACTATATCAGATGTACAGCAGCTTACCAGTAATCGCTTGGAGCAATTTTATTAAGTCATATAATGCATTTGATCTTGTTATGGAGGGGAATCCGTGCAATAATTTGGCTAACAGCAATCGGGCATCACAGGGATGGGCGGGAAGGGGAACATTCACTTTTATGCGGCAGTGATAAAGTCTTCCTGCATCACCAGAATTTTAAACTTAAGCGGATTCAAAACAATATCTAAAATACTGACTGAAATAAAGGATGCAAATACAAAAATATATTACCTTAGCACTGCTGAACTAAAGGATGCAAATAAAATATCTTGAACTGCCTGTCTACCTACAAACACAAAGAAAGAAAGAATAGTCAAGCTGATCACACGTATGTATGTGTACATGTGTGTATGTATGTGATCATATGTAAGTACCTACAACTACAAACACAAAACTCTTGCAATATATCCATCCTTATGGATCCATCAGGATATTATAATGGCACTAATAAAAAATATAATGCATCTATTACTATCATATAACACACCATTTTACATTTTACACCATTTTAAATAAATATTTTGTTAAGGTACAATAACTGCTCTGAAATACAAAGTTAACATATGCATTTGATAAGATCTTCTAATTTTTCATTGTCTTCAAAAGCTGATTGATAAACGGTGGGAAACTCAGTGTCATCTACATTTATGGTCAACCGTTTTGATGTATGCAAAACCACAAACCATCCGTTATTTTTTAAATCTTTTGAGTAGGACACTTGACTCGCTTCCAATGCAAGAATAAATGGCTCATCATTCACGCTATCTTTATTCTTCAATTTTCCCAAGTTAACTGTGATCAAGCTTGAAACAGAATCTATTTTACAACCATTGATCTTATCTTCGACCTTTACCTAATCATAATAAAAAACTGTTTGTTTGAAGTCAATGTAATCCAACTCAATTATCTGTTGAATGACTCCGTAATAAGTTGTTTCTGCTTCCTTAATTTTTATCCTTCCCACTCGCTCTAAATTGTGTAATTTCTCTCATGCATACACCACTATCCTGTGTTAGCTTTCGCTCTTCATAACTCTTCGGAGAAAATAAAAACCCATTCACTTGGTACTTCATATAACTACGGGCATCAAACTTCGGCCCGTTAACTAACCGCCAAAGAGTTGAGTCAACATCGACGGTCTTCAACAACTACAACAAACACAATAAGTAAAATAACATTGTCAAGGAGGTGTATGGTCAACTTGAAAATACGTTAAATATTTAATACATATACCTCCTCACGTAACCAAAAAGTGAAATTTTTAAAAGCTTCCCCAGATGTACCCCTGCCTCGAGTTTGAGATTTGGTGCTTTGAACATAGGAGTTATACCTCCTACGAAAAACACACAATAAATACTATATATATGAATTGATTTACAATAATAAGAATTCAGAACAAATTCATGAATTTACTTCTTCCATTCATCCAATCCGTCGTACTTATCAAGGACCCATTTACGCACTTGTTGAAATTGCACTTGAGTTAACGTTATATCTTTACCATTATCTAGTGCTATTTCATCAGCAAACTCATCATCCTCGTCTAAAAACGCTTCACGGGTATGTTTATGAGTGCCAGCACCTCCTTTTGGCATATACTCCATGTAGTAAAGACTAGCTTCTTGTACAATATATCCTTCTGCAATACACCCTTCAATATATCTTTTGTTGCGCACATATCCTTTATATGCTTTCCACCAAGTTCAACTCTGATATTAACTAAACAGATGTATATTCTTCTGATTTCACTTGAAATTTAACATTAGCATCAAACTGTTTCCAAAAAAATTGCCATTACAACGACGCCATTTTGTAGCACCAGAGTAATATCTATGCATTACCCCTTTCATGATACTTGGCTTGCGCCATTAACAACAATTTTATCCACTTACTAAATATGGTCTCATATTTAGTAAAACAAAATCCATTGCATCAACTTATACCCTAGCAGTCACTATAAGCAGCTATGTCTAACTAGCATGCAGTACAGTACAACATTTAGGCTTTAGTAAATATGAGAATGCACACTACAACACTACTTCTCTTCCATGTTGCAATGTTTGGCTGATGATACACCACACGTACGGGGACGTGTTAGATTATCTCACATTGTACAATTTGTAAAACAAATCATATATAAATGTAAAAAGATCATCCTTTGCATAACCAATTGTTTCTTGGTTCTCTAACACTGTACACTTAAAACATCAAAATGTATTCTGATGGTTCATATTAGAAGGTGCATCTCTACTTTGGCAAACTGTTAAAGAGTAGTAGATATTGACTATAATCAATCCCCAAAAACTTAATGAAACATCAATCCTAAAAGATGAAGATAATGATGGAACTCAAATGACAGCTTATATGGTAACACTAAACAAACCCATAAGCAAGCATTATAGGGAATAAACTGTTCCTTAACTTGTGTTACATCCCTTTCTTTATTATTCTAAACTACAAATATAAGCATGTAATCTTTTCCTATTATTCAACCATAGAAATGAATGGATTCACCGTGTACAGACAGCCAGTCGTCGATAATACATATAAAGCACTGAGTAGAAACACACATGCTTGTTTTCCAAATAATTTACTGATTTCTATTAATCATGTGTGGATTACAGATTAATTTGTTATCATTGCATTTGACAATCTTTTAACTAAGTTGTGATAAGTCAATTTTCAAGGTGACTGTAACTTTCATCCTAAATCTCTTTTCAGCGACATGGAACAAGCAAAAGGTGGCAAATTTTTGGCCGAGAAGAATCAGAAAATCCTTGGTACATAGTTAAAAGTTTATCTTATCACCATGAAGATATTCACGTTAAATTTGAACCAGGTTCTTCAAGACTTAGCCGAGCAACGTATGAAGTTAAAGGTTCTTTTAATTCTACACATAAGTACTGTGATATAACAATGCACCGCAAATACATGTACACAGAGTTTCCATTTCAATTGACAACAAGTATTATTACAAAACAAAGCTTACCAGGCAGTTATGCGCTCTCTTCGATTATGCCAATGAAACTCGAGGAACCAAATATCAAAGATACACAGATATGAGATAATTAAGATTTCAAATTAGATTTTATAATACAAGTATGAAACAAAATCAAATTTAAAATAGAAATCAAATAATTAAAAATGAGTACCCAACCTGGAGTAGGTATTCGATAAATTCACGTTGTAATACTTCTCCGAACATAGATCTGAGAGGGCCATTGATTGGCATTGAATGAAGGAAGAACTGGTGCGGCTGGAAGGAAGAGTTCGCAGCTAGACACGATTAGGTGGAAAGATGGGTTCGCGGTTGGATGGAAGATGATTTCACGATTAGATGGAAAGATGAGCGGGTTGAAGCAAATCGAATTGGTGGAATTGGGTTTTTTTTATTTAGGTTTTCTTTTCGTTGAAAGAGGACGAAACGAATATCAAAGGAAAGGAGGGAAGGAAAGTGACGGGCCAATTCTTTTTGGCTCCCAGCGAATATTTGGCACAAAATTAGCGCCATTATATGCCACAACATTTACGACGGTTACAAACCATTGCTAATTAGCCACGGTTGAAAACCGTTGCTAGTTGGAACGAAGCGCGCCAAAAATTATGGCGCGAAAGGATGAAATTCACCGCCATCATTTGTCTCCAAAGAAGCTACGGTTAATAACCATTCCCAATTAGCAACGATAAGAAACCGTTGCTAACTGAACCAAGACGGTGATTAACCGTTTCTAAATGGCAACGGTTAATAACCGTTGCCAAATGCGCGGATGGTTAGTTGCAAATCTCAGTATTTGGTGTAGTGTGGTATTGACTTGGTTGACGTCGTCCACGTCTTTTTATCGATAAAGAGCAGCTCGAATTCCTTTGATGCTAATCCATCTACATATTCCCCATGTTGATTATTGGCACCATAAGCATATCGCTTGTCACCGTTCCCAAGAATAATATTAGCAGTAACATTTGCCCCTAGTATAGAGGAGTCATGACTTTTCAAGTCAATACCATCGGCACTGAATTTACCGCCTATTGGTATCTGAAGCAGATCTAACCACCAATTTAAATTGAATCAATGATGTTAGTTCTTCCTTCGTTTCTTCTATAAATAGTTAAGCTTCCTCTTTGCCATTCCTTTACTTGCGATTGCAAACTTGAACAAGAAATCAAAATTCTCTATGAAACTCAAAAATATTCTAATTTTTAAGTACTTGAATCATCATTCGGGTATAATATCCACTCCACATCAACTCAAATTAATTGCTTAAATTAGAGGATTCCACGTTGAAATTGCTATTTAGGTTTATTTTGAGTTTTCTCGATTTTAGATTAGCGTCAGGTTTTAATCATAAAGTTTTGATAATTATTAACCAGAATGATAACTGATTTGGATTAAATTAGTAATAGAATTTTATTCCATATGTATGGGTTTCGATGTCAATCGACGTCGATATAAAATCTGGCATTTTCTAGGTTTATTGATAAAGAAGTCAATTCATTAGACTCTAAGCCCGATATGGATTCACTGTGTCAACATTGATCATTTACAAAATCATCAATATAATCAGCGCTAATGATTTTCGATGTTGTTATGATACTCGCCGTTAATAAAGCTTTATGTTATCTTTTTATCCTAATAGTTTGGCATTTATGTCGTGAGACTACTATATCGTTAATGGATGAGATGAAGTGCGACAATCCTTTATTATTATGAGAAAATCTACATCAGTTATATGTGGCATCACTTAGTTTGGTATTCATTGTGGGCGACATTGCTTACTTTCAATATTGATTTGATATCGTCAGTCTTACCGTCTGTTACCATCCTTCTATTGTCACTTTCATGATTATAAATTAAGCTTTCTTCAATATCGCTATTTTTGACACTGCTACTTTAATGCCGTACAAGCTACTTATATGATCAGTATATTATCGAACCATATCATCATCATGCTTTAGTATCGACATCCCTGTTACTTCGACTTTGGTTACAGTTGCGACATTCACTATCGTTTCATAACATAAATTACGCTTCCTTCGACATTGATTTGTTTAGTCGATATGGAATTACTGATGCCACATGTAAACTTTCATTCAATTTTTATGCAAATTTCATGGGTTAGTATGTTATTATAAGCTTAATTAGTACACCTTTGATCGACTTAAAAGCTTTTAATTCTCTTTATGAACTCTACATTGACTATTTAATGATCATTGATTCACCATAAATACTATGTTAGGCTTTATATTTTTAGTATTTTGATGTCATAGCTTAGGCAATGGGTTGACCATTTGGATACCTCCTAGCTTAGATATGACAAACCATATAACAAGCATTAATATTTCTTAAAATTGGAACAATATCACCTGGCAGGTAAATGGAAGGTCAACAGCCTAGTAAGAAGTTCGTCAAGAAGCCTAACATAATATTTATGGTGAATCAATGATCATTAGATAGTCAATGTAGAGTTCTTAAAAAAGGGAATTGGTGTAAACGATGGAATTTAACCACAAAACTTGCACCATTGCATTCGTGGCAAAATTCTGAGCAACTTTCGTACTTGGGGTTTTACGATCGGAGTCCAAACGAAGAAGTTACGGACGAAAAATGAATTCGGAAAGAAAATAAATAAATAAGAAAAACTAACGTTTGTAATTAATTATGCAGGGACGATAGGTTGACCCGCATATTGGAGTAGTCGACCCTTTGGTAGGGGGCAGTCAACCACTTCATGCGTGGCGGCTCTAGTAAACCTAGGCCATGTACGGCCCGGATTCAATATATTTTGATCTAACCGTTGAAGTTTATTCTTACGCCTATAAATTCAGGCCCAACCCTTCCTTTTCTTCTTATATTTTTCTAGAGGTAGTAGCGAAGCTCTGCCTTTTCTTCTTCTTAACTTTCTTTCTAAATTATAAAAATAAGATAATTGTATTTATATTCACATAAATCAGAGAAGAATAAAAATCTAAGAGAAGAGAAGAGAATCAACTATACGTGTATTTGAGGTAATATATATATATATATATTTGTATTTGTAAATATTCTTTCCAATCCCATATCTCTTCTCAGATCTGTAATTTTAATGTACGTATATACCTTTTTACATATATTTCTTGGATTAAAAAGAATCTAGAGATGAATCAAAGGTTCTATTTCAGATCTGGAGATTTGAATTGTTTTTAAAAGGTAAGTGGGAAATTTTCTAGATTGTTATAATATGAAAATTATCCCGTTAGTGTTTATTTGATTTTTATGCTTAACTGGATAATTGTATGTGAGCTGTAGGCAACAAGTTGAATATAATAAATGTCACATACATATTCTTATGTATGAATTGATTTAGAATTATTTACAACCTAATCTAGAAATCAGTCCTAAAAGTATGAATTAGAATATTGATTTGAATGAAATTTATTCTAGATTTGAAATAGGTTGTATAATATTGTGATGAATTTGGATTATTACCCTAATCTTGTTGGAATGTAAACTTCTCTATATTTGGAATTATTGAAATTAAGATCCGTTTAATATTTGTAAATTAGTTGATTTCTTTTCCTTTTAGGAAAAATACAATGTTTGATCTAGTAGGGAATAGATGCAAATAAAAAGAGAAAGAGATGTGTAAAGTATGAATTCATTGTAGTTTACACTATCTATTTCAGTAATAAAAAGAAATGACCATTCCTTGTAATTTCAAACGATGTAATTTTTTATATTTTAAAGTTAAATCTTTTGTTTTGGACTAATTTATGGAAATTATAGCTGATATTCTTTTTAGATATGATTCCAACAATTGAACATGGAAAAGAATATTCTAGTAAAGATATATAACTAGAATATATTCGATAAAAGTAGATATTTGTACGTAATTTACTATGCTTGTAATAATTAAATAAAAAACAAATAACGTTGCTTACATGTAATATTTGCGTTTAGGATAATTAATTAGTGGGAAAGGAATTTAAAAGGTTGCAACTCCAATAAATGGAAAATAAATGGTAATAAATATGGAAGTTGCAATAACTTGATAGGGTTAAGTGGATTAAGGGGACCGATAAATAAAGAAGTTGAATTAATAACAACAGAATTGATATAAAATTTACTAATTTGAAATTAGTAATCATATATAAATATCTTAGGAAATGTCCATTAGGATTTTATAGATAAATTGATATTTATGAGCATTAAACGGGAATTTATGGGTAGATAAGTATTTAAGGTAAATCCTTTTGCCTTAAATAAGAAGGGAATTAGTAAGCTAAGTCCAATGTCTACCTAAGATAATATGTAACAACCCGTAATTTTACCAATTTGAAAATAAGAATATTTAATAAAATTTAGATATTCAAATATAGGTTTTTTTAAAGCAAATAATCATGCTTTGTCCGATAAATAATAATGGTAAACTAAATTTTGGAATCTATTTTCAAAAATAGAGATTTTAGACTGTTAACCTGCCTTTTGGCAAGGCCGTAGATAGGCGGACTTAACTAAATTGACTACTCGTTCGTCGAGGTTGGTTCATGATGAATTTAGTCAACTGGATGGATAGACGGTCAGTCAGGGATGGTTCAATATGCATGGTTCGGCATTCAGGTGGTTCGGCACTCGATGGTGGCTCGGTATTTGGGTGGTTCGGCATTGATGGTGGCCCAACATTGATGGTGGTTCGACATTTGGGCGGTTCGGCACTCAATGGTGGCTTGGCATTTGGGTGGTTCGACATTGATGGTGGCTCGGCATTGATGGTGGTTCGACATTTGGGCGGTTTGGCACTCGATGGTGGCTCGACATTTAGGTGCTTCGGCATTGATGGTGGCCCGGCATTGATGGTGGTTCGGCATTCGGGTGGTTCGACACTCGATGGTGGCTCGCATTTGGGTGGTTCGACATCGATGGTGGCCCGACATTTGGGTGATTCGGCATTGATGGTGGCTCGGCATTTGGGTGGTTCGACATCGATGGTGGCTCGGCATTTGGGTGGTTCGGCATGGATGATGGCCTGGCATTTGGGTGGTACGGCATGGATGGTGGCTCGGCATTTGGGTGGTTCGGCATCGATGGTGGCTCGGCATTTGGGTGGTTCGGCATCGATGGTGGCTCGACATTTGGGTGGTTCGGCACTTGAAGGTGGGTCCTGTTACTTCGAGTCGCTAAGCATATCACTTCGGGTCAGTACCATGGTTACTTCGGGGTTGGCTTATGGAGGACTTGGGGTCGATTGAGTGAAGGGTGTGAACTCGACCGAAGTCTTAATGGGCCCGTATCACTTAAGAAGCCCAACTACCTGGTTTTGCCTATAAATACAACATGTAGGAAAAGGGATCTTCTTTCTGCTCCCTTACTTTCTCTTTTCTATGGCTAAGGCTACTCTACTACTTTGTAACTGTAATCGGTTTTTACAGCAATAAAAAGGAAACTTCTGGAGTGGACGTGGGCCGGAGTTAGCCGAACCACTATAAAACTTGTTGTTCTTTACTGCTTTCATTTTAATTTTTATTATTATTCTTCACGTTTATACTCTCTACATACATTCTATCTGTGATTTGGTGCTTTCATCTGGACCTGGGTGTTAGTGACCAATTTTGGCGCTAACATTTTGGTGCTTTCACTGAGAACCAAGAACTCAGGGATTTCGGAGCTAGGATATTGGATTCAAAAGCTTAGGAACTTGGATTCTAGGAAGTAATGGCTTGGCCACCAACAAGGAAGCAAGTGGCAAAAAGGAGCAATCAAGAGGGAAGTCAAGAGGCTTCCTCTGGAGCTGGAGCAGGTCAAGCATCCATCTACATCACCAGAGACGAGATGGAAGCGATGCTGAAAAGACAAGAGGAGATGATGCAGGCTCTTCTCAGACAATTTGCAAAAGCAGGAAATGCAGGAGCTCAGATCCGTGGAGCTGGATCAGAAGCGCTCAACCAGCAAGCAGAGGGAGTGGTTCGGTAGGGGGCAACCCCCAATCAGCAGACGGCTATCAATCTGGATGGACCTAGACTTAGGGGCACATCACCAGGAAATGCTGGACCAATCCATGAAGGGATACCAGATGATGCTATGCAACCCGACGCCAATAGGGGTGTAGGAGTACGTGATGAGGAGTATGTGCCAGGATTCCCTCGTGAACTCGGGGGACAGATCAGAGGTAGTGGACAAGGATTGCAGTTTGGCGACAACGAAAGATTAGCAGAGATGGTCAGACGAGCTGTGAGAGGAGGACTGGTAAATAAAGACTTGGAGGATGTGAATAGGAGTCCCCTTACTCCTACTATCAGGCAAGCTAGGAACCCACCGGATTAAGCTACCAATGTTGGAGATGTATGATGGGAGAACGGATCCTGTCGTTCACCTGACAAAGTACATGAGGCATATGGAGGTACTGGTGGCATCGGATGAGGTCATGGCTCGATGCCTCCCTTTGTATTTGTCGGATATCGCAGCTATGTGGTTCAGACAGCTAGAGAGTGGTTCTATTGACACTTGGACAGAGCTGATTGAGAGGTTTATGAGGCAATTTCGGGTCCATATAGCCAAGCCCAAGAACGTAATGACTTTGACATCGATGAAACAATGGAAGGGAGAATCGCTCAGGGAATTTTTTAACCAGATTCAACACAGCGGTAGCTTCAGTGTATCGACCTGATCCGTCAATGGTTTTGATGGCAGCAGTCTCAGGAATCGCGCATAATTCGGATTTCAAGATATCATTGGAACGAGACCCACCGAGGGATCTCGGGGAGTTCTACCATGAGGCGGAAAGGTTACTGAGACAGGAGGATTCACATGTTGAGAGAGTAGGGAGAGAGGATGAAGCTTATGCAGTGAGGGGTGGAGTTCCACCCAGGAAGGATCCAAGTAAAGACGATAAAGGAAAAAGGAAAACAAATGGCAACAGTGGCACTTCGAAGAGGCCTCGAAGGGAGTCAAAGTTTTCTTCTTACACAGATTTAACTGAGACTCTAGAAAGGATTTACTTGGATACTCGGGGGCACCTCCAGTATCGAAGACCGGCTAGGAGGGAACCATTGGAATACGAGCGGGCGTCAGGAAAGCATTGCCTATTCCATGAGCTGGATGGGCACAACACGAATGATTGCAGGCATTTAAAGGATATCATTGAGGAGCATGTAAGGAATGGTCACCTGCAACAATACATAAGGAATCGAGCTGTAGCAGTGGAACGGGAGCGACCACCGCCTACCTCGAATGAAGGTGGCGCTGGATCTAGTCACCGCCGGCTTGTTATCAACTAAATGGATTTATGGTTCTGAATAAGTAATAGAACTCAAAGTAATACGGTTAGGTCACTTACACACGTACGGGATCGAGGACGGTCCCTAGGCCTGCTCTGAGATGACAAGAAACCATACTACTTGAGTCTATGAAATCTATTTTCGTTATATTTTTCAACATACTCTGGTTTCTTCTGTGGCACTTTGGACATTTAATTTCTTTTGCTATACGAACTTCTGCTTTGATAACTGAATTCGGTAATAGTTGGATTTGGATCAGAGTAATAAATAATACAGGTCTCGCGATCACGGTCCCGACCGGTGAGACGGGGCAGTGATCGCAAGTTACGAGTCCCTTCGCCGGAGAGCGATGGAATGGACTCGGAGGGAGAATACAAAGTCCTCGACCGAAGAGTCGAGGCCAGAGAATACAAAGTCCTCGACCGGAGAGTCGAGGCCGGAGAATACAAAGTCCTCGACCGGAGAGTCAAGGCCGGAGAATACAAAGTCCTCGACCGGAGAGTCGAGGCCGGAGAATACAAAGTCCTCGACCGAAGAGTCGAGGCCGGAGAATACAAAGTCCTCGACCGGAGAGTCAAGGCCGGAGAATACAAAGTCCTCGACCGGAGAGTCGAGGCCGGAGAATACAAAGTCCTCGACCGAAGAGTCGAGGCCGGAAAATACAAAGTCCTCGACACAAAGTCCTCGACCAGGGAGTCGAGGCCGGAGAATACAAAGTCCTCGACCGGAGAGTCGAGGCCTCGGCACAAAGTCCTCGACCGGAGAGTCGAGGCCGGAGAATACAAAGTCCTCGACCGGAGATTCGAGGTCGGAGAATACAAAGTCCTCGACCGAAGAGTCGGGGCCGGAGAATACAAAGTCCTCGACCGGAGAGTCGAGGCCGGTGAATAGAAAAGTCTTTGGCCGGAGAGCCAAGGCTGGAGAATACGAAAGTCCTTGCCCGGAGAGCCAAGGTCGGTGAATATCAAAGTCCTTAGCCGAAGAGCCAAGGCCAGAGAATATGAAACTCTTTGGCCGGAGGGCCGAGACCGGTGAATATCAAAGTCCTTGGCCAGAAGGCCGAGGCCGGAGAACTTACAAGCCCTTGACCAAAGAGCTGAGGCTGGAACAGGGAGACGCGACCCGGCGAGGTCTACGGATTCAAGGTTAAACCCGAAGAGGTCATGAATTTAATAATATGGTCATGAATGGGATATGGACTTCGGATATCGGATTTGAGGCTATTCAAAACACACCTTCCAATAGCAAGGCATGTTTTGGGGGGAAAAGTGTTAACCCGCCTTTTGGCAAGGCCGTAGATAGGTGGACTTAACTAAATTGACTACTCGTTTGTCGAGGTTGGTTCATGACGGATTTAGTCAACTTGATGGATAGACGGTCAGTCAGGGATGGTTCAATATGCATGGTTCGGCATTCGGGTGGTTCGGCACTCGATGGTGGCTCGGCATTTGGGTGGTTCGGCATTGATGGTGGCCCGGCATTGATTGTGGTTTGGCATTCGGGTGGTTCAGCAGTCGATGGTGGCTCAGAATTTGGGTGGTTCGGCATTGATGGTGGCCCGACATTGATGGTGGTTCGGCATTTGGGCGGTTCGGCACTCGATGGTGGCTCGGCATTTGCGTGGTTCTGCATTGACGGTGGCCCGGCATTGATGGTGGTTCGGCATTCGGGTGGTTCGGCACTCGATGGTGGCTCGACATTTGGGTGGTTCGGCATCGATGGTGGCCCGGCATTTGGGTGATTCAGCATCGATGGTGGCTCGGCATTTGGGTGGTTCGACATCGATGGTGGCTCGGAATTTGGGTGGTTCGGCATTGATGGTGGCCCGGCATTTGAGTGGTACAGCATGGATGGTGGCTCGGCATTTGGGTGGTTCAGCATCGATGGTGGCTCGGCATTTGGGTGGTTCGGCATCGATGGTGGCTCGACATTTAGGTGGTTCGACACTTGAAGGTGGGTCATGTTACTTCGTGTCACTGAGCATATCACTTCGGGTCAGTACCATGGTTACTTCAGGTTGGCCTATGGAGGACTTGAGGTCGATTGAGGTGAAGGGTGTGAGCTCGACCGAAGTCTTAATGGGCGCGTATCACTTGAAAACCCCAACTACCTGGTTTTGCCTATAAATACAGCACGTAGGGCTTCTGAAAAGGGATCTTCTTTCTGCTATCTTACTTTCTCTTTTCTAAGGCTAAGGCTACTCTACTACTTTGTAACTGTAATCGGTTTTTACAGCAATAAAAAGGAAACTTCTGGAGTGGACGTAGGCCGGAGTTAGCCGAACCACTATAAAACTTGTTGTTCTTTACTGCTTTCATTTTAATTTTTATTATTATTATTATTCACGTTTATATTCTCTACATACATTCTATCTGTGATTTGGTGCTTTCATCTGGACCTGGGTGTTAGTGACCAATTTTGGCACTAACATTTTGGTGCTTTCACTAAGAACAAAGAACTCAGGGATTTCGGAGCTAGGATATTGGATTCAAAAGCTTAGGAACTTGGATTCTAGGAAGTAATGGCTAGGCCACCAACAAGGAAGCAAGTGACAGAAAGGAGCAATCAAGAGGGAAGTCAAGAGGCTTCCTTTGGAGCTGGAGCAGGTCAAGCATCCATCTACATCACCAGAGACGAGATGGAAGCGATGCTGAAAAGACAAGAGGAGATGATGCAGGCACTTCTCAGACAATTTGCACAAGCAAGAAATGCAGGAGCTCAGATCCGTGGAGCTGGATCAGAAGCGCTCAACCAGCAAGCAGAGGGAGTGGTTCGACAAGGGGCAACCCCCAATCAGCAGATGGCTATCAATCTGGATGGACCTAGACTCGGGGGCACACCACTAGGAAATGCTGGACCAATCCATGGAGGGATACCAGATGATGCTATCAATTTGAAGAATTTTTGGCAAATATTGAAATACAAGTCAAAATAAGGCACGTCCCGTAACGATAGTTCGCGATTTCACGCCAGAAAAACTAAATGAATGTACATGACAGAAATGAGATCAGAATTTTTCGAAATAAGAATTTTCCAGATCCTTATAACTATACTTTTCAAATGGAAAAGAAAACCAAAATATCGTCGTGTAGATTTTAAGATATGACCAAATCAAATTTTCAGGAAAATCGCGCTTTTACGGTTAAGTGACCAAAGTGTAAAATTCTTTAAAATGAATATTTTTTAAATATTTAAAAATATGAAATAAATTTAATAAATATGTTAAAATGTTCTAAAAGAGATTTGAGTTATAAATATGGGTTTCAAAATGATAGAAAACTAGTTTTAATCAAGTAAGCTTGTAAAACACTATCGGCGGCACTTTTCTACAGCAGTTTTAGATAAGAGTTTAAATAAATGGTTAAGAGAAATTGTTTGTAACACTTAAACAATAATTGGAATTTTCTTAAAAAGTAGGAATGTAATAATAAACCGAGTATGCAGAAATGACAAGTACATTTGTCCCGCTTGATAGATCTGAAAAGGTAAAACAAGGTGTGTAACTAAGGTTAGGGATGGAGCAACTAGTGCCCTAAACTTACCTGTCTTCATTTTCCCTTTGTAAGCGAGGGGTGGAACAGATTGAAAAGAAATCCCGGATGCTCTAAATGAAAAGATCATATTTAAGTTTTTCCAAAATAAAAGGAATTAGACAAGGTTTTAATAGTATAAGGAATACTCTGGTCAACTCTGTATTAAGGTCCAAGGAGGGAACTTGTATTATCCACGTGAATTTAAAAGGTGATTTCACTATTATTCCACGAATAATACGGGTTGAATAGGGAAATTAATCTTGGTATAATTAGTCTAATCTTTTTACTAAATACAAATTGATTTAGATTTACAGTAAACGATGTCTTAAATAACAGTGTTTTTGACCCAATTAAGACATGTTTCATAAGATGAAATTTTTATTAGATTAGGAATTAAATTTTTCTAAGTAAATGACTTGAAGATTTCTAAAGTTAAAAGGGTTTTGATTAACCGTAAAAATTAAAATGAAAAGAGGCATAACAAATCCTGTATACACATATTCACATTTTTATCGATGATTGGATTTTGAAGAGACAGGGATTGGATTTGGGTGATTCCTATCCGAAAACCACTTCAAACCAATTTATGTTTTCGAAGAAAAACTTGATGAAGACAAAGATCATTGAAGATGAAGATCTTCATGATGTAGGGCTACTTGCCACTAGACCCTCGATGAAATTTACCATGTTATATATTATGGTGGCAGTAGTGCTCTATTATAAAAATCTACGATTTGCAAGGACTAGTCGCTACTGATCCTAGGGATGATTACCAAAACATGATGTGGTAGGATAAGTGTCTTTGGTTTGTCCTGTTCTTGGACAACTTGTATGGACAAACGTCTGACATTGCATTTTAAATTACATCGATCAATCTCTATAAATCGTATCATCTTTTTGGTGGCGGAGAAGGCAACTTCTCCTAGCTTAACACCCTTTCCTGAGACGTATGAGCTAAGGAGTTATGTGTTTGTACAAATGAGTTGTGTGATTATGGAATGGCAATATGACATTCAAAGTGGAAAGTTGATGTTCTTTGTAAAATGTCATCGTTACCTCAGGCCTCGCACCCGAAAATGATTAAAATAGGGTTGATGCAGCAAGGCTATATGATTCGCAACCATTAGGGTATGATCATCCCCTTCTATATATATTTCTACCCACTATAATGTTCGGGTTTAAATTATGTGGTATATGCTAGAGCGCACTCGGATAGGTCGGTAAAGACCGAGGTGATAACATATTCGGTACTATCTAATTAGAGGTAGGCCCATCATGTGTTGGAAGAAGACCATCAATTGGGCCTTGGTACATTCCTTTAGAGATGTATTGCCGGATGGTAGTCCCTTACCTGGTCATTTGTTGGAAATCCATTCTCCAATACAAGTTTGCAATTTTAGTTGTAGAGCCTACTATGCTGGAATTTAATATTGGTAGCAATTTCGACTATTTGAATATGTTTACTTGAAAAGTGTTTTCAAAGAATGTCATTAAAAATAATATCAAATGATTTGATTAAAAAATAATAGTTATCATAAGGTAAAATCCCATCTGTATTTATGTGCGGCATGGTCTTATGAGATACTCTTTCTTTTTTAAAGGTTTTGTCACCAATCTTTGATCTATAACACTGTTATTTAAGATTCATGTTTATCACGCTGGTCTGCTAGACTAACCCGGGTATTTTTGTACTTAGGTTTAGCTGAAGAAACTTGGAGTTTCTAGAGGAGAGCTGGAGATCTTCATCAATGTATGGACGTATTCTATTTTCCACTGCATTGTGTTGTTTTTTGTTTTCAGCAAATGTAAGGATATGCGTATTGTAACTGTCCAAGCTGAATTTAGGTTAGACTCTGATACATGTTTTAAAAAATTTCCATTGTAAGATTTTATATTGAAATAATATATGTTATTCCATTCGAGTAAGATTCTGTTCTTTCTTCCTTTTCTTTCTACCCTTGACAATCTATCTTTCCGGCACTTGGGATTGCAGAACATGAATACTGTGGATATATTAATGTCGATTTCTAAGGATCAAAAAGTTAGGTCGTCACATAATATAAGTAAATACTTACAATGGTTAATTGGGCTTAGTAGGTTAGTGATACGAGGTCAGTAGGGTCACTCAGTAGAATACTGCCCCTTACTTTGAGGTTACCAGCAGTTAGAATCACTTACTACTTATGTAAGATATCAGTAATCCTAGGACTCATGACGACGTGAGAGATTGGGTCAGCTTTCTTAATTGGAAAATATTTAATGATCCAAATTTGGATTTAGGAGCGGTGAGGGATGTCTCCATAGGGGTTCACATTTAGTTTGAAGTATTAAGTGGCTGTAGGGTCCGCCTGTCTTCTAAAAGGAAGTATTAAGTAACCTAGTGAGATTCCAAATAAATAAGAATGTCTCTTAAAGGGTTTACTTCAGTATTGAGGTATTAAGTGGCTATAGGGCCCGTCTCCCTATCGGAAGAAGTAACCTAATGATATACCATATTTACAGTGAAGAGTGATAGTGGATATCTTGAGAAGGGTTCGCTTCAGGTTTGGGGTATTAAGTGATTGTAGGGTCCGCCTCTTTCCTATAAAGAAGTATTAAGTAGCCCAATGAGATTTTCAAGCAACGTCAGCTAGATAGTATCGGTGAGGAGTCCGCCTTGGGGTTAAGTATTAAATGACAAGGCCTACCTATAAATAGGTGTTAATTAGTTAGGGGTTTACCTAATCCTTACCGATGAGGTATTAAGTAGCTCGGGTATAGTCTCTCACATTTCTAAGGCCGTAATAACGTTAGTCCAGTGTGGAGATCGCCTGAGGATGGTATCAAGTGATAGGGACCGACCTAGAAGATATGTATTAAATGGTTAGAAGTTTGTCTAGTCTTTTTTAAAGGTATTAAGTGGCTTGGGTACTATCTCTTACATGGCTATGATTTTATCAACGATAGATGCGGTAATAGTTAGACATTAAATGTTGAAAGCCTTAAAAAATTGTCAAAGGTATTTGTAGCTAGGACCCACCGACCATTGACAGCATTGTTAGAAAACTACCTTGGGAATAGGTCTTAAATGACTGGGTCTACCTTATTTGAGGTCTTAAATGGCAGTGTCTGCCTATTTCCATTTTAAAAGTATTTTTTCAGTGATTATAGAAGTCCGTTTCATATTTAGAAGTATTAAGTGGCAAACGGGTTTGGAAGTATTGGGTGGTTGATAAGGCTTTATCAGAATTCTGTACCTTGGGAAGGGGCAAGTTAGTAATCATGTGTGCAATGCAAGGTTAGATTATAATTGCTAACTTAAATGGACATAACAATTAAATGGAAACCAATTGGTATAAATTTATGTTATGGACAGTTTATATTTCCAGTCACCAGAACGTTGTTATGACCCCCTCCTCATTACAACCCACATGATCGATTTAGAGGAACAAGTCATTAGAGCTTGATGTGTTTTGTTGTTGGAGAAGTCTTATTTTCTTTCATGCTCGATGCTGATGTGATAATTTGTTATCCAAGGTTTGCCATAAATTCTAAGATAGTAGTCATAATCAGTATTCTTGTCCTATTATTATTCCCAGATTAAGTTTAAATTTCTATCAACCTCTGATAATGCACATGCTATTTTGCAGGTACCAAATCCAACGATCTGTACTTTGATGGACTTGGTTTTGATTTTTATCGAAATTTAGGCTCAATAAGGTACGGGATGTTACATTTGGTATCAGAGCCTAAGTTAGTAGATCAAAGAAATTAGGATAAATTGAGAGAACATATTTGTACTTTCCTATCTTGTAATATTATATTTTTATGTTAGATTCTAAGAGTAATGACTATAGAAGTAGTTCTAGTTCCACTCCAAGAGAAGTGGCAAAGAAACTATGGGTTGAAAACATCTTAGAGTTAAGATTTCCATGCCGACTCCAAAGTACCCCCACGAAGTATAGCGATACGTAAAGCGCTAGCATGAGTACGACATTTGGAAGAATCCCAGAGACTGGAGGAGTTCAACTAGATGGTTAAGATTCTAGCTACCTTGTGATTTTGGATTTTGATGATGATTTCCAATCAGAGATACACATTTATTCTAGATGGGTGGGAAATTAGAATCTTTATGTTGTAATTGTCCGAAAGCAAGTTTCTGCTAGGGTGCATTCATTGATCACCTATTTGATGGAAAACCGGATTTTTATTTGGATATTAATGTAAATTCCTTAGTCTAAAACATATGAGAGAATTTTTATAAGTATGTTTCAGAAATGCCTTAAATTTTGGAAAAAGGGTTTTCAAGGGATTTTCAAAGGATTTTTTTTCTTAAAGATTAATTTTAGAAATTTTGTTTAGGAAAGTTTTGAAATTTTAATTTTCAATGAAATACGTATACTACTAAGTTTGTCATGTTAAGAAATTCTTAGTTTATAAAGATTAATTCTTGAGATCCTTAAATATTTACATGTACATAATAGTAAAGCCTTGATTTTGATTTTTGGCAAGTAAATAGTTTTCCAATTTAGGAAATTTGTGTTTCAAAAAGGTTTTCGAAAACCCTAATATATATATAGGTTTGATTTTGAAGGGAAGTTTTGGTATTAAATATTCTATTATTTAAAAACAAATATGAAGGAGCATATATTTAGCTCAGTGATTATAAAATCGAGGTTTTCAGATTCTCTCTCTTTAAGGTATGGATAAAATAGGAATGACGTTTACTTTTAATGGGGTGTGTAGTTTGAAGTGTTGTTGTACCACCAGCTATTGGAAGAAATATTTCCATGCATAGTAAGCAGGTTATTGCATGTAATGACCCTAATTTTTAGTAACATTATTTAGGATATTTAATTAGATAAATTAAATAAAATAATGGGATGATTAGGGGACTGAGATTTGTGATTAAACTAAGGGGTACCGTACCATGTAAACAATGAACTAAAGATGAGTTAAAATGAAATAAAGAAGGGGTAAAATAGAAAAAAGAGTATTCTTATACCCTCAACTCTTAGGACTTCATTCAAAATAGAAAAAAGAGTATTCTTATACCCTCAACTCTTAGGAATTCATTCACACGTTCATTCATTTGCAAAATTTAAATTTTGAGGCCGGCTACCATTAGCAAGAACAAGAAGAAGAAAAGCTAAAGGAAAAAGAGTAATCAATTCAAATTCATTCAAATCTCAAACTCCTTAATCTCAAAGCTAAGGTGAATAATAATTACATCTCATATTTCTTAAGTTTTTTCGGTTTTAAGGTTAATCCGATTTATTTTGCAATGTTATGCCATGATTTTGAAGGATAAATTGTTTATATATGCTTGTTGATGATTTATACTTATTCATATAGGTTTTATGATATGTTTTAATATGAAAACCTTATTTAGTGACATCCAAATGCCTTGCGATTTTAGATTTAAATCATAAATGATATTTTAGAGATGGGTTTCAATTTTCATAATTTTATAAATTAATGTGGATTTTATATTAACTTTCTAGCGAGGAAAATGATTATTTGGGTTTAAAATTGTTTACGGTTAAAATAATATAAATTTTGGGTCTGAAATTAATATATGTTAGAAAACATAATAAAAATGAATTTATGGAATTTTGTAGAATTTTTCTAAGTGTTTTAATAGATATATAAAATTGTTTAAGGTATGTGACTTAAATGCTTTATATATTTATAAAAGGAGAAGGGCTATTTTGTAAATTATTTAAATTGTTTAATCCTAAAAATTTTGCAGCACTTTAAGAAAAGAAAATTGGCAGCTAATAATATTTTAACAAACAAGGCAGGTAAGTTGAAAAGAATTTCTTTTTAAAGTTAAAATCAGTTTTTACATGCTTTTAGCATGTTTCACCATTTTCGGCACCTAGGTTCCGACTTAGTAGTTCCGCCACCATCACCATCAAAACCAATGCACACGGCACTAAAGACTTGGTGTGCAGCGAATTGGATATAGGCGAAAGGTATTAGGTCAAAAACATAAGTTCTGAAGGGGTCGAAGCGCTACTTTGCTTTCAAATGAAAATGCACCTGCTTTGCTTTCGAAAGTAATGATTTCGACTTGGTTGGCTTCCGGCTGGGTCAAATTGATTTAAGGAATGGTTTCAAATGGGGTTGCGCCTTTGTTTTAAGTAAATGCTTTCGTCGGGGTCGAAACCCCTCGCTGCCGCTTTTCTTCCTTTCGAAGTCAATGGTTTCGGAAAGTATACTTTGTTTTAAAACCCAAGTTGCTTCTCCAATGCTTTTGAAGGGTTGGTTTCAACACCATTACTTCTTTACTTAGGAATGCTTTCGACTTAAATGTTTTATGACCCTTTTGCTCTGTTGAAGATAGAACCAAATGGTTTCAAAAGAGATGGTTTTGAATGGTTTTGAAAGGATGTTCCATATGTTTTACTTAAACACAAAGGGTTTCGAATGGTTTGATGTTTTAATGCTTTCTAAAGGTTTTAATGAAGGTTTCGAAGGGGTGGTTCCCCAGTGATTTTAAAAGGTTTGAAAGGAAAGGTTTTCCAATGTTTTTGAAAGGCAATGTTTAAGCATTTTAAAGATAGGATGTCCGAGGTTTTATAGCTTTTGAAGGAAAGGTTTTTCAATGGTTTCTAAAGGTTTATATGAATGGTTTCGAATGGAATGTTTTGGCCTTTCGGTCAAGGTGAAAGGAAGGGATTTACTTGGTTTCGAAAGGGATACTTTTAGTAGGATCGAAAGGGGTACTTTCAAAGGTTTAAATGTTTTCATCAACAAAGATTTGAGTAAACTATATATAACATGGAAAGGTGATTTTGAGTAAAGCATAGAGCATATATTTTCCTTGTTTATTTTTGATTTAAAGGTTTTTAATCAATTTGAGATGAAAAGGTTTTCAAGGAAAATTTAAGGGAAGGTTACCCTAAGTAAAATGACTCAGATATTTATATACCAGATGGGACTGGTATAGGGTCGCGCCCTATACATTAGCTATTAGCCCCAGCTAATTTAGTCCAAACTTCCAGTGTGTAGGGCTTTGTCATACGTAAGACTAAAATGATGTTACATACAGAACAAAAGATATATTTGTACAGAGATAGTTTATTGGTAAGCCCGCAAAACCATTAGGATCAATGGACCCTGGAAGAAGATAAGTTTGGGACAGACTGTCCAGAAGAGGAGTGTCTAACAGGTGTTAGATTATTTGTTTATATTGTATGGTAGGCCCGAGTTAGCCAAAGGTTAGTAATTAGCCAAACAAAACTATAGTTTTCAGACAGATAGTTCATTTGTTACCTGACATGTATGTTTACATGATATTTCTTTATATTTTTTAACCAGTTTTGGTTATAGGAAATGATTTGCAAAAGATATGTTTTAAAAGGATATAAGTGAGAGGAAACCCGTTCCACTATGCGGCGTGGTCTTACTTAATATCAAATAACCGAGATGTATAGTATTATTCGCACCAGAATTTATGTCTGACTCGAAGTTTATGTATTTCCCCTTAAACTCTCGGGTGCTCAAAATTGATTTGAGTAGACCGAGGGTTGAGGATTTTAAGGTTTTTAGTCGGTTGGTGAATAATGTTTTCGGAGACGAGCATGTGGCTGACGGATAGCTATTTAGGGGTTGCTGTTTTATTTTTTTGATTCTGTTGTGTTGTATTAAGTCTATTATGACTACTTAGTACTTTGGTCAACCAAGAGGGCATCTTCATATGTCGCTCTTGGCGTATTTTGTAATAACTATATTTGATCAGAACTTTGGAAACGATTGGGATTATGTAATGGAATATGAAATATGTTTTGTGAAATGTAATAAAAAAAGTTTTTTTAAAATTTGTGATCTTGTCTCATATTCATGTGCTTCTGATATTATGGATACCATTAACATTACCATATTTGATCACCAGATGTTAATACTATGGATGACTGCAACATTTGTAGCGCTTAGCTTCAGGCCTCCAGATAGGGGATGTTACAACTTGGTATCAGAGCATGGATTTATGAAAAACTTTAAACTAAAAATGATTTTTGAAAACATAATCTTAAGGAATTAGATATAAGATCGAGGTATGGGATAACGCTATACTAACGTACTTGTATTTTCTATATATAAGTATACGTTATATGTCTATTCTCCTATCTCTCTTAGACTATTCTTCTGTATCTCACAAGGCTTGAATACAGATATGAACGCTAGAAGTGGAAGAGTGAATCTTGGGGGAAGCACCACCACAAATGGTAATGCCAGGCCGAATACGAGAAGGAACCAAGGTCAGGCACAAGTTGGGAATGTTGGTGCTGGGGTTCCACAAGTGGATATGGGAGCTATGTATTAGTTTTTCATGAACATGATGCAAGCTGGAATTGCTGCTGGAGTGGTTGGAGGAAATGCTGGAGTAGGAGTTCAGGAAGCTCCAATGGTCAACAATTATGCTATCTTGAGCAAAGATTATGTTAATCTTGGAGGGAAGCCATTTATCAGAACTGAAGATGCTATTGAGGTGGAGAGCTGGTTATTGCATTGTGAGAGAATCTTTGCTGACTTGGGGCTCAATGATGAATAGAAGAGAAGGCTTGCTTCGAGACAGCTTCAGGGAGCAGCTTTATTTTGGTGGAATAATGTGACGGCTGGAGTGAATGAAGAGATGATGACATGGGCTAAGTTTAGGGGAAGGTTTCAAGAGACGTTTAAGTCTGTGATGGCGCAGTCTTCTTTGCTCAGAAAGTTTGCTGAGTTGGAGCAAGGGGAGATGTCCATGTTGAAATATTCTAGAAGGTTTGAAGAGTTGGTTAGGTATGGACACGCCACTATGGATACTGTGATGAAGAGTAATGAGAAGTTCATCAAGGGGTTGAAGCTGAGTTGGCCAGGGCTACATTACCTCATATTTGGGATCCTTGCGATGTTGTGGTGGAGATGGCTTTAAGACTCGAGGAGATGCTTGCTTCTCTGAAGAAGAATAAGGAAAAGTAAGTCCAGGTGGGGCAGAGTCAAAAAAGGAAGTTCTTTCATAAGACGGGTGCTCAGAAAGGTGGAACTGCAAAGAAAGGGAAGTCGGAGGTTGTTTGCCTCAAATGCGATAAGAAAGGACATTTCGCTAATGAATGTCGTACTGGAAAGGCGAAGGAAGTGATCGGGAAGAAGAATATCATATGTTTCAACTGCGATCAGATTGGTCATTATAAGAACCAGTGCAAAGAGCCTGCTAAGGATGGAAGGGGCAAAGTATTTGCATTGGAACCTGCTACATCAGGACTAACAGTGTAGGGGAAAAGGAAGGATGGTTTTGGAGGTACACTTCAGATCCATGATATGTCTGTTAGCGTTCTGTTTGATACTGGTGCATCACATTCTTTTATATCTCATTGATTGGTAGATAAGCTTAATGTAGAACCCACATACCTAGTTACTTCCTTAAGGGTTGCAAATCCATAGGAGGGTATGCGACACTTGGGATGAAGTGTGACCACCTAGAGTTTGATTTGTTAGGTCATACCTTTGTTTGCAGTTTGCATGTATTTGACTTTGTAGGGTTCAGAATTATTTTGGGTATGGATTGGTTAAGTAATACGATGCTAGGATATTTTTCCATGATAGGAAAATATCGCTTAGACGCCTTGACTGTAGTTATCAGATTGTATATACCGTAGAAAACCCTAGTTGCGAGGTGAATGATTTGTTAGGCGTTCTGGAGGTAGAAGATGAGTTGAATCGAGTTTTCATGGTTAGAGAATTCGTAGATGTTTTTGAGCCGGTAGTAGGATTGCCACTGAAATGAGCCATTGAGTTTCAGATAGATTTGGTGCTTGGAGCAGAACCATTGAGTAGACCGCCAAGTAGGATGACACCTATAGAGATAAGATGTTGAAGGTGCAGTTGGTGGATTTGGAAGGCAAGAATTTTATTACATTGAGTAGTTCACCTTGGGGAGAAACCGCAGTATTTGCTAAGAAGCTAAACGGATCGTTGAGGTTATGTATCGATTGTTGTAAGTTGAATGAGAAGACGATAAAGAATCGATATTCGTTGCCTAGAATTGATGATTTATTTGATCAATTGAGTGGAGCTAAGGTATTTTCTCAGTCGGATTTAGCAAAAGGTTTTCATCAGCTTAGAGTAGCGGAAGAACCTTTGATGGCATTTAGAACCAGATATGGATCGTACAAATGGTTAGCGATGCCGTTCGGACTAACTAATGCACCAGCATTCTTTGTGGACTTAATGAACCGAATTTTCAGGGAGCACTTGGATAGGTTCGTATTGATGTTCATAGATGATATCTTGATACACTCTAGAGATGAATGGGAGCATTGAGTTCATCTTAGAGTGGTGCTTGAGACGCTGAGGCAGAATCAGCTGAAGGCGAATTTTTTGAAGTTTCATTTCTGGAAGAAGAAGGTGAAGTTTCTTGGTCATGTAGTCTCAGAGAAAGGGTTGTCTGTAGATCCGACTAAGATTGCAGCGATGAATAATTGGAAGAGACCCGAGACAGTGACTGAGATAAAAAGTTTTCTTGGGTTGGCTGGATATTATAGGAGGTTCATTAAGGAATTTTCACGGATAGCAGCACCGATGACCAAGCTAACGCGAAAGGATGTGAATTTTGTTTGGATTGATAAATGTGAGGAAGCATTCCAGAGCTTGAAACACTTATTGACTCATGCACATGTATTAGTTGTTCCGAAAGAGAATCAGGACTTGGTAGTATATACAGATGCGTGTGGAATTGGATTAGGAGCTGTGTTAATGCAGAAATGTAAAGTTATTGCCTATGCTTCTCGACAGCTTAGACCGCATGAAGTTAGATATCCAATGTATGATTTGGAGCTAGCTGTGGTGATTTTTGAATTGAAGGTGTGGAGATATTACCTTTTGGGAGAGCGATTTGAGTTATATACGGACCATAAGTCATTGAAGTACTTGTTCTCTTAGAAGGAGCTGAACATAAGACAACAAAATGGTTAGAATTTATTGCTGCTTATGATTTTGGAATTGAATACACACCAGGGAAAGGTAATAAGGTTAGTAGAAAACATCAGAGTGTAGTGTTGGCAATGATAGCTGAGTGGAAAGATTTGGAAGCATTGTCGACTTGCAGAGTACAGTGGAGATCTGAAGTTGGGTATAGTAAAGGAACTGCTGTGTTGTCTTGTTTAGAAGTTCGACCGATGATGATTGAAAAGATTGCTTCTAAACAGAAGGAGGATCTAGTATTGGTTGAATAGATCAGGAAGTTAAAGGAAGGAACGGAGAGCAATGACTAAAAGGATTTTAGTCTTGACTAGGACGGGTGGTTGATAAAGAAATGGAGGTTATGTGTTCCAAATGTGGGGGACATTAGGAAAGAAGTTTTGAAAGAATGCCATCATTCGAAGTTCACTATTCATCCAAGAGGAATTAAGATGCATCAGGACATGAAGAGAATTTTCTTTTGGGAAGGTATGAAGAGGGATATAGGTTTTTGGGTGAAGCAGTGTTTGAACTGCCAACAGGTAAAAGCCGAACATCAGAAGCCAAGTGGGTTGCTTCAGCCAATGGATATTCCAGTATGGAAGTGGGATTCTATTTCCATGGATTTTATAGACTGGTTGCCAAGGTCAAATAGAGGAAATGAAAGTATATGGGTCATAGTGGACAGATTAACCAAGAGTGCCCATTTCATTCTAGTGAAGTCAACTAGGACGACACCTATTTTGGCTAGGTTATTTATGAAGAATATAGTTAGACTTCATGGAATTCCTAGTAGTATAATAAGTGATACAGATTCCTTGTTCACTAGTGAGTTCTGAAAGAGTCTATAGGAGAGTTTAGGAACCAAGCGCAAGATGAGCACCGCTTACCATCCACAGACTGATGGGAAAACGGATGGAATTAACAAAGTCTTGGAGGATCTATTAAGAGCTTGTGTGTTATATTTTAGGGGATCATGGAAAGACCATCTACACTTAGTCGAGTTTCCGTATAACAATAGTTATCAAACTATTATAGGGATGGCACCGTTTGAAGCTTTGTATGGAAGGCTATGCAAATCTCTCATTTGTTGGTTAGAGACCAGGGATACGTTGGCTCTTGGTTTATATTTGGTTAGAGAAGCTATAGAGAAGATTGAGTTGATTCGAGCTAGGATGAAGGAAGCTCAGTCTAGGCAGAAAAGTTATGCAGATAAAAGACGGAAAGACTTGGAGTTATCTATTGGATCTAATGTTTTCATTAAGGTATCACCGATGAAGGGTGTGATTCAATTCGGGAAATCAGGGAAGTTGACATCGAGATTCGTAGGACTATTTTCTATTGTAGAGAGGATCGGGAAACTCGCATATAGAGTAGAGTTACCGAATAGTTTGGCAGGAGTCCATGATGTTTTTCATGTTTCTCCTCTAAGGAAGTGTGTTAGAGATCCGGAGTCAACTATAGCACCGACCATGTTAGATGACTTGGTAATAGAACCAGATTTGACTATAGTTAGAAAGCCAGTTCGTATAGTCGCGAGATATGAGAAGAGGCTAAGGAACCAGATAGTCAGATTAGTTAAAGTTCAGCGGAGTGACGATGAGAGAGACCGTACTTGGGAGACTGAGAGCAGAATTAGAGACGCTTATCCTGATTTGTCTGATGGTATGTTTTACCTTTTTGATTGATTTGCTGTGTAGCTTATCGTAATTTCGAGGACGGAATTCTTTAAGGAGGGGAGTCTGTAATGACCCTAATTTTTAGTAACATTATTTAGGATATTTAATTAGCTAAATAAAATAAAATAATGGGATGATTAGGGGATTGAGATTTGTGATTAAACTAAGGGGTAGCCGTGCCATGTAAACAATGAACTAAAGATGAGTTAAAATGAAATAGAGAAGGGCGAAAATAGGAAAAAGAGTATTCTTATACCATGAACCCTTAGGAATTCATTCACACATTCATTCATTTGCAAAAATTAAATTTTGAGGCCGACCACCATTAGCAAGAACAAGAAGAAGAAAAGCTAAAGGTAGAAGAGTAATCAATTCAAATCTCAAACTCCTTAATCTCAAAGTTAAGATGAATAATGACTATATCTCATATTTCTTAAGTGTTTTCGGTTTTAAGGTTAATCCAATTTATTTTGCAATATTATGCCATGATTTTGAAGGACAAATTGTTTATATATGCTTGTTGATGATTTATACTTACTCATATAGGTTTTATGATATGTTTTAATGTGAAAACCCAATTTAATTACATCCAAATGCCTTGCTATTTTAGATTTAGATCAAAAATAATATTTTAGAGATGCGTTTCAATTTTCATAATTTTATAAATTAATTTGGATTTTATATTAATTTTCCAATGAGGAAAATAATTATTTGGGTTTAAAATTATTTACGGTTAAATAATATAAGTTTTGGGTCTGAAATTAATATATGTTAGAAAATATATTAAAACTGATTTTCTGGAATTTTTGCAGAATTTTTCTAAGTGTTTTAATAGATATATAAAAGCATTTAAAGTATGGGACTTAAATGTTTTATATATTTATAAAAGGAGAAGGGGTATTTTCTAAATTATTTAAATTGTTTAATCCTGAAATTTCGGCAGCAATTTTAGAAAAGAAAATTGGCAGCCAATAATATTTTAACAAACAAGGCAGGTTAGTTGAAAAGAATTTCTTTTTAAAGTTAAAATCAGTTTTTACATGCTTTTAGCATGTTTCACCATTTTCGGCACCTAGTTTCCGACTTAGTAGTTCTACCACCATCACCATCAAAACCAATGAGCATGGTATCAAAGACTTGGTGCGTATCGAATTAGATATAGGCGGAAGGTATTAGGTCGAAACTCGGGGTTCCAAAGGGGTCGAAGCGCTACTTTGCTTTCAAATGAAAATGTGTTTGCTTTGCTTTTGATAGTAATGCTTTCGATTTGGTTGGTTTTCGACTGGGTCAAATTGATTTAAGGAATGGTTTCGAATGGGATTGTGCCTTTGTTTTAAGTAAATGCTTTCGTCGGGGTCGAAACCCCTTGCCGCCACTTTTCTGCCTTTCGAAGCCAATGGTTGCGGAAGGTATACTTTGTTTTGAAACCCAAGCCACTTCTCCAATGCTTTCGAAGGGTTGGTTTTGACACCATCACTTCTTTTCTTGGGAATGCTTTCGACTTAAATGTTTTATGACCCTTTTGCTCTATTGAAGTTAGAATTCAATGGTTTCGAAATAGGTAGTTTTGAATGGTTTCGAAAGGATGTTCCACATGTTTTACTTGAACCCAAAGGCTTTCGAAAGGTTTGATGTTTTAATGCTTTCGAAAGGTTTTAATGAAATTTTCGAAGGGGTGGTTCCCAAACGGTTTCGAAAGGTTTGAAAGGAAAGGTTTTCCAATGTTTTCAAAATGCAATGTTTAAGTGTTTTAAAGTTAGGATGTCTAAGGTTTTAAAGCTTTCGAAGGAAAGGTTTTTCAATGGTTTCGAAAGGTTTATATGAACGGTTTCGAAAGGAATACTTTGGTCTTTCGGCCTAGGTGAAAGAAAGGGGTTTACTTGGTTTCGAAAGAGATACTTTCAATGGGATCGAAAAGGGTACTTTCAAAGGTTTAAATATTTTCATCAACAATGATTTGAGTAAAGTATATATAACATGGCAATGTGATTTTGAGTAAAGCATAGAGTATATATTTTCCTTTTTTATGTTTGATTAAAGTTTTTAAATCAATTTGAGATGAAAAGGTTTTCAAGGAAAATTTAAAGGAAGGTTACCCTAAGTAAAATGACTCGGATATTTATTTACCAGATGGTACTGGTATAGGGTCGCGCCCTATACATTAGCTATTATCCCTAGCTAATTTAGTCCAAAATTCCAGTGTGTAGGGCTTTGTCATTTGTAAGACTGAAATGATGTTACACACAGAACAAAATATATATTTGTATAGAGATAGGTTATTGGTGAGCCCGCAAAACCATTAGGATCAGTAGACCTTGGGAGAAGATAAGTTAGGGATAGATTGTCAAGAAGAGGAGTGTCTAACAGGTGTTAGATTATTTGTTTATATTGTCTAGTAGGCCTGAGTCAGCCAAAGCTTAGTAGTTAGCCAAACAAAAATATAGTGTTTGGCCAGATAGTTCATTTGTTACCTGACATGTATGTTTACATGATATTGCTTTACAGTTTTAACCAATTTTGGTTGCAGGAAATGATTTGCAAAAGATATGTTTTAAAAGGATATTAGTGAGGGGAAACCTGTTCCGCTAGGCGGCGTGGTCTCACTTAATATCAAATAACCGGGATGTGTAGTATTATTCACACCAAGCTTTATGTCTGACTCGAAGTTTTTGTTTTTCCTCTTAAACTCTCGGGTGCTCAAAATTGATTTGAGTAAACCGAGGGTTGAGGATTTTCAGGTTTTTAGTAGGTTGGTGAATAAAGCTTCTGGAGACGAGCAGGTGGCCAATAGATAGCTATTTAGAGGGTGCTGTTTTATTTTGTTTGATTCCGCTGTGTTGTATTAAGTCTATTATGACTACTTAGTACTCTTGTCAACCAAGGGTCATCTTCATATATCGTTCTTGGCGTATTTTGTAATAACTATATTTGATCAGAACTTGGGAAACGATTGGAATTATATAATGGAATATGAAACATGTTTTGTGAAATGTGATCAGAAAAGTTTTTTTGAAATATGCGATCTTGCTTCATATTCATATGCTTCTGATATTATGGATACCATTAACATTACCGTATTTGGTCACTGAAAGTTAATACTATGGATGACTGCAGCATCTATAGTGCTTAGCTTCGGGCCTCCAGATAAGGGATGTTATATAGCAGCTGGAGTACTTTCGGGTTTTTAGAAGTGTTGTTGGTCGCAACTGTTTTAGTGAGGCTATCGCAATCTTGCCAAGGAAAAGTATACACGGAAGGTGGATATCGTCATGTGGAAGGTAGAAGTTTTATGAATGAGTTAAGCTGAAGAAGGTTTGCAGAACGGTCATTAGAATATTAATTAATTTAAATCGTCCCTATTGGGTCCAGGTTCAGGTCATGCCCAAATCTGGACTAGCAGTCGACCACAAGTGGTCGACCGGTTGATCTAATAGCAGTCGACCACTAGGGGGATTTGGGCCGAACCTGGAATGTGACTATAGGTCACATCCAAACCATCAGCTGCCACATCCCCCACATTCTCTTCCTTCTCTCCATTTTCAACCGAACCCCATTTCCATCTCCCCCTTCCTCGACTTAATCAAAGCCTCTCTCCTCCATTCCTCTTCAAAGCGACGCCAAAATTCTTACGCGTCAGATCTCGCCCCACAACTACTCCAGATCTAAACCCTTTTCTTCCTTCTTCCAACCGCCTCTTGGCCCATGGCACTACCATGCATCGGTGGCTCTTCCTCTCGTCATCTCGGCCTCACTCGACAAGAAGCCGCTTGACCTGACCGGAGTGAGCGGAAGATCACCGCTTATCTTGAAACGAAAGACTTTGATTTTCTCCATGGACGACCCATTAAATTCGAAGATTTCGCCGCTCTTGGGATTGAAGAGCTTTTCTTCATGGTAAGACTTGCGTCGATCCTCCACTTTGAGCCTTATTAGCTGGAATATTACCCATGCTGCGTCCGTCTTTTCGATTCACAGAGGGCGTAGAATTTTGATGATGGCAATATGGCAATAGCTATATTTAGTCCGAGGTGAAGGGAGCTTGGATTGAGATGACATATGGTGATCTCGCTGGGATTTTGGAGATATCTACAGTAGGTGTAAATTTTTATGACATAGAGATGATTGATCCTGAGATTCTACAGTAGATCTTTTCTAGAAATGTCGATGATTGGAGGATCAACTATTTACGACTGGTTGCCCATCTCGTCTTATGCATCATTCAGCATAACATCATTTCGAAAATGGGAAGCCTCGACCAGATCTATACCTCAGTGCGGAGAGCCGTCTATGCTATAATTGGCGGCATACAATTAATTGGGCTCGTGTTTTGATGCTTCATATGGTCGATCAAGTAGTTGGTACCCCGAGGACTCACTTTCCATTTTGACACCTGCTCACTCGAGTGTTCAGGCATTACTAGGTAAATTTGAGCAGAGAGCCAGTAGTGAGGAAGGTTCCTCTTGCCATCGACCGAACCACTATTAAAAGGGTGAATATTCACCTACCACCCGTCGCACCACCTGTACCAGCACCAGTGTAGCACAGCACCACCAACAGCAGAAGATGCGCAGGGCGCCATGGGATACTTGAGCCCTGTGCTTATTGCTATCCGTCAGGTTCAGGCAAAGCTCCGAGAGGTTAGGGCGGAGCATCAGTGCCGAGGGCATGAGATTTGGTGCATAGCAGTCATTCTACGACCATTCTACGATCGCGGTAATGGCTCGAACTCCAACCGCAGAGTGAAACCTTCTCACAGTTCGTAGGCGGTGCTTTATTTAGGATTTTTGTATCTTTTATTTCTAGCATTTGTCCCTTTTCTATAGGTTTGGGTTGTAATTGTCAGTTGTCCCTTGTAAAAGGCACGCATGATGTTATGAATTTCTATTTATCAACTGTGTAGTTATTTCTGGATATGCAAATCGCTCCTATATATGCATAGTAAAGAAGAAATATTAATATGAGAAACTTATAAAGACACCTGGCTAACGGTAAATGCAATGTAAGACTAAAAGTTTAGAATAGTTGAAAAATTTAGCGAAGAACATGATAAAGTTATTTTGATATCACCGGTTATTGCTCATGTTCCTTGAAAACTAAATTTTTTGAATAATGGATGTGATGACATTTTTTAATAAAATATCAAGTTTTTGGTAAAGGTTAGTTGTAGAATTTTGGAATTTGGTTTATGCATTTAGCGCATAACCGACTTTCAACTACGCTAAAATTATGGCTTGATTTATCAAAGTTTTTGAGAAGGAAATATTTTGAAAAGTTTCCCCTTGATTTGAAAAGTTCACTTTTGAAAAGAAAAAAAAGTTATGTTTTATTTATTTTGACTCTTAAATTATTTTTAGAGTTTCTATTCAAAATTCTATTTCAAGGGAAAATGTGCGTCTAAATATTTTGAGATTTTATTTTCTAAGTGACGTACAAATTTGAAAAGTGAGAAAGATTTTTATGAAATCTTTGATTTTGAAGGCCATATCTTAGACATAGGAAAGGAAAATAGAGTTAGAATTTGCAGATTTAGTGGTGCATTAGGGTCGAAATTGTGATAAATGCAAGCAATAACAAGAAAAAGCTGTTTTAACCTTGGAATTCTATTTTCATACCTTGTCGACGACACATGTGAGTCTATTTTTAGACTTAATTCTATTTTAGAGCTTGAAAATAAGCCTCCTTATGTGTTTTGTGCATGGAAAATTTTGAATAAATCTAGGGCAGCAAGAAAATTTCCACTGTACTACGGGAATAGGAAGATTAAGAGTGGTAAGAATGATAAATTCTCCATCTAAATTCTTTTTTCTAATATAGGAGCAAAGTTTAGGAAGCGATTTTTCGATCGTTTAGATTATTGAATGGTAGGAACTGGATGAAAAATTTGTTGATTCATACTTCCATTCGTAGGAGTATGGGGGTTTTAGTTGAAAAGATTTTTCAAAAAGCTGCATACATATAAAACTGCTAGTATATATGTAGGCTGTTTGCTTCATGTTTCCAAAAATGTTTTTAAAAGAAATGCATTCATATAGGAGGATCAGATTTAGAATCATTCTGCAAATATGTTTTTCGCATAGTGATACAGTAATGCACTATGCATTTGTGCATGTTTGGTTGCAAAATTGGTTGACGCTCATTGGTTGTGTAGTTTAAGATAATTAGGAGTCAAAACCATGACTCAGTCATTGGTGAAAATTCGGGGACGAAATTCTTTTTAAGGGGAAAGAATGTAACATCCCGTAATTTGGCGTTACTTATTTAATTAGTTAGTTAATAAGGCTCCAAAAATTAAATTTGTGCAATTATGGAATTTGACCACGAAACTTGCACCATTGTGTTCAAGGTGAAATTCTGAGCAACTTTCGTATTTGGGGTTTTGCGATCGGAGTCCAAACGAAGAAGTTACGGATAAAAATTGAAATCGTAATGAAAATATATAAATAAGAAAAATTAACGTTTGTAATTAATTATCTAGGGCCCATCGGTCGACCCGCATATTGGAGCGGTCTAGCTGGGGCGGTCGACCACTTCATGCATGGCTACTCCAGTAAACCTGGGCCTTGTACGGCATGGATTTAATATATTTTGATCCAACGGTTGAGGTTAATTCTTGCGCCTATAAATTCAGGCCTAACCCTCCTTTCTCTTCTCATATTTTTCTGGAGGCTGTAGTGAAGCTCTACCATTTCTTTTTCTCTACTTTCTTTCTAAATTATAAAAGTAAGATATTTGTATTTATATTCATACAAATCGGAGAAGAATAGGATTATAATAAAAAGAAGAAGAGAAGTGAATTAGCTATACATGTATTTGAAGTAATATATATATATATATGTGTATCTATATATATATATATATTTGTATCTATTTTCTCTCCCAATCCAAAATCTCTTCTTCGATCTATAATTTTAACGTATGTATATACCCTTTTATGCATATTTCTTGGATTAAAAAAGATTTGGAGATGAATCAAAGGTTCTACTTCAGATCTGGAGATTTGAATCACTTTTAAAAGGTGAGTGGGAAATTTTATTGATTGTTATAATATAAAAATTATCCCATTGGTGTTTATTTAATTTTTTTCGCCTAATTGGATAATTGTATATGAGTTATAGGCAACAAATTGTATATGATAAATATCGCCTACATATTCTTATTTAAGAATTGATTTAGAATTATTTACAACCTGATCTGAAAAATCAGTCCCAAAATTATGAATTTAGAATATTGATTTGAATGAAATTTATTCCAGATCTAAAATAAGCTGTATAATAATGTTATAAATTTGGATTATTACCCTGATCTTGTTGGAATTTAAACTTCTCTATGATTAAAATTGTTGGAAGTTAGATCCGATTAATATTGTTAATTAGTTTGATTTCTTTGTCTTTTAAGAAAAATATAACGTTTGATCTAGCAAGGAATAGATGCAAACAAAAAGAGAAAGAGATGTGTAAAATATGAATTCATTGTAGTTTACACTATCTATTTTAGTAATAAAAATAATAATTATTCCTTGTAATTTCAAACGATGTAACCTTTTATATTTTAAAGTTATATCTTTTGTTTTGGACTAATTTATGGAAATTATAGTCGATAATCTTTTTAGATATGATTCCAACAATTGAACATGGAAAAGAATATTCTAGTGAAGATATATACTAGAACATATCCTATAAAAGTAGATATTTGTACGTAATTTATTGCGCTTGTAATACTTAAATAAAAAGCTAACAACGACGCTTATACGTAATATTCACGTTTAGGATAATTAATTAATGGAAAGGAATTTAAAAGGTTGTAACTCTAATGAATGAGAAATAAATGGTAATAAATATGGAAGTTGCAATAACTTGATAGGGTAAGTGGATTAATGAGATTGATAAATAAAGAAGTTGAATTAATAACAATGGAATAGATATAAAGGTTTACAAATTTGAAATTAGTAATCATACATAAATGTCTTAGAAAATGCCCGTTAGGATTTTATGGACAATTGATATTTATGAGCATTAAATGGTGATTTATAGGTAGATTAGTGTTTAAGGTAAATCTTATTACCTTAAATAAAAAGGGAATTAGTAAGCTAAGTCCAATGTCCACCTAAGATAATATAAGTAAAGAATTAGGATGGTTAATTGGACTTAGCAGGTTAGTGATGCGAGGTTAGTAGGGTCACTCGACAGAAGACCACTCTTCATTGAGGCTACTAGCAGTCGATTGCACTTACTACTGACGTGAGATATTACTAATCCTAGGACCCATGATGACGTGAGAGATTGGGCCTGCTTTCTTAATTAAAGAGTATTAAGTGGTCCAAATTTGGAATTAGGAGCGGCGAGGGATATCTCCATAGGGGTAACGGGTTCACTTCAGGTTTGAGGTATTAAGTGGCTATAGGGTCTGCCTCTCTCCTAAAAGGAAGTATTAAGTAACCCAGTGAGATTCCAAATAAATAAGGATGTCTCTAAAGGGGTTTAACTTCAGCGTTGAGATATTAAGTGGCTGTAGGGCCCGCCTCTATACCAAAAGATGTAACCTAATGAGATTCCATATTTACAATTAAGAGTGATAGTAGATATCTTGGAAAGGGTTTGCTTTAGGTTTGGGGGTACTAAGTAACTATAGGGTACCCCTCTTTCCTATAAAAGAAGTATTAAGCAGCCTAAAGAGATTTCCAAGCAATGTCAGCTAGATAGTACTGGTGAGGAGTCCGCTCTGGGGTTAGGTATTAAATGACAAAGGCCTACCTATAAATAGGTGTTAAATGGTCAGGGGTCTACCTAGTCCTTATTAATGAGGTATTAAGTGGCTTCGGTGTAGTCTCTCACGTTGCTAAGGCCGTACTAACATTAGTACCAGTGGGGAGTTCATTTGAGGATATGTATTAAGTGATGAGGACCTGCCTAGAACATAGGTATTAAATGGTTAGAAGTCCGTCTAGTCCTTTTAAAGGTATTAAGTGGCTTGGGTGCTATTTGTTACATGGCTATGATTTTATCAGCGATAGATGCAGTAATAGTTGGGCATAAAAAGTCGGAAGGTTTCCCAGCTGTTGCAAATACTTCGCGAGAACGGTAATGGGTGGCACGGGGATGCGATTCGCCAAGCTGGGGCAAACAAAGCCCTTGAAAGAGGTTGAGCTCTTTCTGTTCAGCAAGAAGGTTACAATATCTCAAGCTTCGAATGATTAGTGACTTAAATAATGGTTAGAGGTCTTTGTAGCTAGGACCCACCGACCATTGACAACATTTTTAGAAAACCACCTTGGAAATAGGTCTTAAATGATGGGGTCTAACTTGATTAAGGTCTTAAATGGCGGAGTCTGCCTATTTATTTTTTAAAAGTATTTTGCAAATGATTATAGAAGCTCGCTTTGTATTTAGAAGTATTAAGTGACAAATGGATTTGGAAGTATTGGATGGTTGATAAGGCTTCATCGGTATTTTGTACCTTGGGAAGGGGTAAGTAAGTAATTGTGTGTGCAATGCAAGGTTAGTTTAGAATTTCTAACCTTAGTGGTCATAACAATTAAATGAAAACCAATCGGTATAAATTTATGCTGTGGACAATTTATATTTTCAGTAACTAGAACATTATTCTGACACCCTCCTCATTACAACTCACATGATAGAATTAGAGGAACGGATCACTGGAGCTGGACGTGCTTTGTTGTTGGAGAAGTCTTCTTTTCTCTCATGCTCGATGCTGATGTAACAATCTTGTATCCAAGGAATGCCATAAATTCAAGGTAGTAGTCATAATCAGTATTCTTGTCCTTATTGTTTCCGCTGTGAGTTTAGATTTCTATCAATCTTTGATAATGCTCATGCTTAATTGCAAGTACCAAATCCAATGATCTATGCCTTGATGGACTTGAGTTTTGACTTTTGTCAAAATTTAGGCTCATTAAGGTACATGTTGTTACAATGAGGGAAGCTAAGTTTGTGGAAGAGAATTCATCTCTCAAGAGAAAGTTGCAAAAGAAAATAATCCTCCTTAACAAATCAAATGGCTTGATTGTAGATGCAAAGCATATGACATTCCATTTCCTTGACTCGGCTCACAATATCGTCATTGAGAGATCCTTTGAGAAGGCTCTTTTTATAGCGTATGTTGACAACGCTCACAAATGTCCAGATTTTGACTTTCCTTCTCTTCCTCCAGTTTGAAATAAGAAGTTTATGAAGAAATTTAAAGCAATGCTAAATAAAGCTCAAGCATCTAGAGAGGGACCCTCCAAGGAAGAGAGGAAATTGATGTTAAGAAGCTATTGACTTTTGATGATCCTCCAGCCAACGAGGAGACGGAGTCAGATGAGGAAGAAGAAAATATCGATGAGAACAAAGACGATGATGGCCATGGTAATGACGACGATAATAGTAATGATAATGGTAAAGAGGAGGCGACGAAAAGGGTCTCTCTGGACCACCAGATGATATAGATGGTTCGAGAGATGCTAACTTGGACTTGGCAGCCCAGGATACCGAAGCTATTGAAATTCCTAATCTACAACTGGAGATTTGTAACGACCCACAATTTTATAACTTATCAATGGAATTTTTAATTAATTTTAAATATTCAAATATAGAATTTTCAAACTTAAATAACCATGTTTTTGTGATAAATAAGAATGGTAAACTTATTTTTAGAATTAAATAGAGATTTTGAAGTTTTGTCATAAAATTTACAAAAGCCGGTTTTCGATAAAATTTGATATACATTCGAATAATTATTGTAAATGGTAAATAACACTTTTAATGGTTATATAATGATATTATAATAATAGAAATTTGATTTATAATGGTTTTATAAACATATATACTTGTTTTATAAAAATGTACAAACTTCGTCGCACGTTTGACAAATCGACGTCGTATTTTTATAATTGAATTTTAATATTATTAAATATAGGTTTATAACTCAAATGAACATTTTTTAATTACTTAAAAACGATAAAAAAATTATTTTTAAGTTAATTGATCTTAGCTGAATAACGGTTAACCGAACTGAACTTAATATACGGTTAACCAAATATATTAACCGATCAGGTCGGTTAATCGACCATGCCTACCCCTAACTATAGTGATGAATATGCAATTTGTTCCTTCTGTACTTTTAACCTTTATGTATTGTTCACTTTGCATTTCGTTTGGTCTATAATTTTGTACTTACGTAATAATTGATTTTTGTTATAAAATAAATTTTTATAAGAAATTTTTATTTATTTCTGTAATCACATTTCAGAGTTGCAATGCTAAATACTATCATCAGCCAGGACAGTTATAACAACATGTCCTCACAAATGCTGATATACAATATAGTAATGTAGTGGAAATAAGAATACTATGATAGGTGAAACATCCCGCTCGTCTTCTTGAGCTCAAAAGAACATCATCGAAAACCTGCATTTCTCAGACTACTCGAAAGAGCACATGAGAAATTTAGGGAAAACACCATGCGTCAGACATAAGTCTGGTATGAAAAACTCAAGAAATATGTGATTAGCATATATCAGTACTTTTGAGACTGCATAAAATTGTAAGTGCGCTATGGATCGTGTAATATGGATATATGATAATACAGAGTATAGTGATGATAGTAATACTGTAAATAGTGCGGAATATAAAAGCAGTATAGTAAAATGACACCAGATATTTTATACTGGTTCGGAGCACCATCCTACGTCCAGTCCCAGACTAACTTCTGGCTTTAACTAACAACAATACCCTCACTTAACCTGGAGGAACAGGTCTTTACAACCCCTGAGCAGCCGAACAGGGACCCGAGCAGCAGAACAGGATTTTTGCCTCAGCAGCCGAAGAGGACTTCACACGCCTGAGCAGCAGAACAGGACTTCGCTAATACAAAAGAATATCTGACACTGTGTGTTCTTGAAAACACTGATTTGTCTCTGATAGTACAAACTTCCTATAATCAAATCCTCAAGTGTATGATGTGTATGTGAAGATATGCAAGGAAGGTGTTGCTAAGAATCGAAGATTATGAAAGTTAATTTGGAGATTCAAAGCAATAAAAAGCTTGTTTGCTGTTTGAATGTAAGTATGAGAGCACAAGAAGAATATAAGAAAGTTAGAATGATTTTCAGTGAATGTGAATTGTTTGGGAACATGAATTTATAGTAGTTAGAGAGTTGCTGCCATTGGTGAAGGGTTATGACCAAAAGAAGCAACCATTCCCGTTCAGAGAAGGATCGCAACCTTTCGCAGAATGGAAATGTCTTTTCAAAATATGGCAGTTGGGTTCAGGCCAGTCGACTGGTCGAAAATGGTCAGTCGACTGAATTTGAAAATATAAACGTGTATACATATGTGCACAAGTTTAATAAGTTGTTTACAGATATTCAGTCGACTGGTCGATATGGGTCAGTCGACTGAATTCTGTTGATAATCAAAAATCACCATAGCTCATTTGGTTAGAGCACTTGCCTTCTAAACTAGTGACCTGGGTTCGAGCCCCGCTCCATGCATTTTTTGAAAACTTGATTTTGATTAAAATATGCATGCAAGTTTATTTGAATGTGAATGATGTTTCTTGAGGAAAGATTTTAACAAAGCACTAAACTAGACTCTATATACATATATGAATCATACTTTGAGTCGTTGAGTCCGGATGTTGTCGTAGTCGTAGATTCGTGAATTGTTATCTTGTCAGCAATCAAAACCTATGATCCAACAAAAATGCCATAACGGTTATCCCCTAAAGAACCACCATCTAATAAGTACATAAGGTGATATAATAGATAATGTATAGGGTGAAGAACATAAATATATAACATAGCCGGAATGGTTACATTGATTACATTCAAATGTATACCAGAGGGTACAATTAAATCTGATAAGAAACATTTGCATAATGAATTTTTCATGGAGTTGGTCAAGTCGAAATCCAATCTCTATGTACAAGGATCAAAAACACCTTTTGAGCACCATATATCTCTAGATAAAATATATTTAAAGTAAATGCAAGTGGCCCATCGTCCAAACATAAACATGAACAACATGGAACAAATATCATCAATTCCTGCCAACCGATAATCGATAAGTATCTCTAAATTTTGAGTTGATAATACCATGACACGGTTCAGCTAAACCCCAGGTTGTGCATCCTACTCTGTCTTTAGCCATTTCCGATGTCGAGGTCACGTTCGACATCTTTCACATAAGTCTTCATCAATAGTACAGAAAATGAACCCTCAATTAGATTCCGACATCTTAAACAGATCTCGAAACCACACATGGATTACAACATCTCGAACAGATTCACTTCCAAGATATATAACACATATCTTAATCTTTAAGTGATTTTTGATATGTAGAACACTTACAGATTCTGGTGTTTTCAAGACTGAACTGACAAATTTGGTCATATTCAACAATAAAGAGAATCATCGCATAGGGAAACCATGTCTCACATACTTATAATAGTTCCGAAATTTTCATCTCACTCTATCCCTAGGTCAAGAGTGAAGTTAGTAGGTTAGAGTTTTATTGCTTATATCTCTACTCGACATCAGTCTTAACTCTCACAGATAGACAATTCTACTTCATTGGCTTTTAGTGCTAAGCATGTGACTAAATATTTTCCATAAATGAGTAAATAAACAAAGCATGATGCGGTCATATAAAGTACGATCAAGTCACATAAGAAAATTCTAATCCCCTTTTTATTAATTGTTACGTTTATTAATTAAAACCTCTTTTATTAGTAAAACTTTTTTTATCTAATAAAACTTCATTTAGAATTTATATTGTTCATTTGTACTCTTTCAATATTTCAAAAAGTATTCATATACTTACTTCAAATGGTATAAGTATATTCACAAATCATTAACAAGATTTATTACTTTAAATCTTTGCTTTTTATATTTTTTCTCAAAAGATTCCATACTTATAATTTCCTTCAAAATATCCATTTTAAGGATCTAAGTACTTTCATAAATCTATCCAAAAAGATTTAAGATTAACATTGTCACTACAAACCAAAAAATATTCCACTTACGCTTATCTTTAAAACATTCTTTTAAAGATCTACTTACATTCATAAGTATAATAAAAAAGGGTTAAAGAAGAATGTTATTAAAACATTCTCACAATAAAATCAAAACCATTCCTCTTATGGTTGTCTTTAAAACATTCTTTTAAAGATTTAAATTAATATTTTGTTAAGTTCGATAGTCGACTAATCGACTATGCAATTAAAAACGATCGCTTATAGAAATCACGGTTTGTGCACTTAATTTGTTTCTGACATTTCAACTTATACTATCTCTCGTTTAAGAATGAAGCCAAATAAGTTAGAGCACTGGTTGCATATCAAAGCCTTGTCTAAACACTTTCATTTCTGAATCTCATAAATAGATAAGTCTTAGCTTTTAATGTTAAGTATAGTATTAACGACTTTCATAAATAAGTAAGTAAACAACATGATCAACACAATTTTGACATTCCCGACTTAACTATTTCTTGACCAAGAGGAGAGTCGATAGATTAGAGCTCTATTGCTCATATCCCTACTCAAATATCAATCTTAACTCTCACAAATGGATAAGCCTACTTCGTCGGCTTTTAGAGTTAAGGAAAGTTAAGTGCTTTTTGAACAAATAAGTAAACAACAAGATTAACACGTTTTTGAAATTCCAACTTAATTATTCCTTGGTCAAGAGGGAAGTCAGTAGGTTAGAGCTCTATTGCTCATATCCATACTCGATCATCAATCTTAACTCTAACAAATAGATAAGTCTACCTCGTCGACTTTTAATGTAAACATAATTAAGTACCTTTTTCAATACTTATATATATATATATATATTAATACTTTAAAAATACTTGTAAGTAGGTTTTAAATATCTGTGTAAAGTATTAGTTGAAAATAAATAATTTATAATTTGATAAAAAACATGTTTTATAATTTAAAACTCTTTACTTCCAAAATTCATATATAAATATTAAAAATATGTATATAAATATTAAAAATATGTCTAAACTTTAAACCAATTTTAGAATACTTCAAAATGTGTTAGAAAACATCTCTCAAAAGATTAGAAAAAATACAAATTTAAATACCATTTTTAAACACTTAAACCACAAACAACTTACTATAGCATTTATAAATGCTGTTAAAAATCCTTGTTAAAGAACAACATAGAAAAACACGATCTTTGCGACTAGTTTTAACCACATAAACAAATGATTTAAGACTTGAAATTTTTACAATAAGTACTAACCTTAGGTTACTTGAAAACAATGGAAAGAAACCCTTAAGAATATCTCCCAATTTATTTATAAAAATTCCCGAAAACAAGCTATATTTACGAAGCGTATTTATAATCACACTTTTGCTTCAACTTTAGCCATTTTTTTTCACAATTTATATAACTTTCCAAACCATTTCTTTACTATCCCATACACCAAAATATGTATAGAGAACAACGAAATCAAATCATCTTAATTTAAGATCATAAATCTTCCATTCATGTAAGTTAAAGTTAAGGGATATCGAAGTGCACTTATAGTGACTATTCTCACTTCAAACACTTTCAAACATACTTCAATTCAACATACAATCCAAATAACCATTTAAACATCAAGTCAAAGCCATGCCAAATGTTTAAAAGGGTAACAGAAGTGATGTTATATAATATAAAGTTATCATTTGCTTTCAAAGGGAAGAGGGTTCCAAAGTTTATAACTTTACCTAGTTAATGTCACTTTAACTTTATATTTCAAGCACACAACATATATACACAATATATACAAACAAGATAGTGAGATAACTATCCTTGGTCCAAAACAAACACATTCTCAAGCACAACCAAACTCAATAACACTTCCTACCATCTACAAACACATAAAGATCCAACCTTAAGCACCAAAATCACAAAAACAAGCTCTCCTCCTCCTTCCATTGCTCACGGCCCAAGTTAGATCCCCCTCCTCTTCGCTTTTCTTCCACTTTGATTTTAGATCTAAGCTTACTAAGGTGTTCTAATATGTTGGTGAAAGTTTGGTGGGGTTTGGAGAAGATTTGAGTTAATTAGAGAAAGGTAATGAAGAACAAAGTAGATTAATGCTAATCCACTTCCTCTATTTTTATGTTTTTATTATGTTCCAAGCTTTTGTAAATTATAAAACCCTTAAGAGTGTATTTATAGGTTTATACAAGATGTCATTACCACCTTCTACCTTCCATGAAAGGTCACAAAGGAGCCTCCCTCTGACATGCTATCTTTACACATTTACATTTTTTACTTAACACTTAATACTTTCCTTAAAAGCTCATTTTCAAAATATCTCTATGACATTATCCATGACATGATAAAAAAATTTATTTTAATAAGTGGTAAAATATTTTTATTTTATTTTAATGATTTTCTAAGAAAATAAGTATGTGTAAAAAAGTTTTAACAACTTTTGATGAGTAAAAAACTATTTATCAATAAAACGATTTTTGGTCACATTATCAATATTTCTTTAAAGTAATTATTTTTGTAAACATTTTTCCAAAACAAGTTTATCATCAGTATTTATGATTTAAAATGGGGTCAAGAAAGTTATTAAATTAATTTAATAACATTTAATCTAAGATTCGAATATTTAAATAATTCTGATAATTAAATACGAATTGATTGAAATTTCTGGTCGTTACATCTTACTTGTAATTTCTTTGTATTTAAAATGATAATAAAATAAGATAAAAATAAAAAATATATAAAAATCACTATACAATGTTGCAATTATACAAGTGAAATCCTTTTATTCAAAAATTATGGAAGATAAATTTAGAAATTAAGAAGTAAAGATAAATTATTTTTCTATGGTCTTACATATATTCGATACTTCTACATTTAAAATGACAAAGGATAAAAATAGAGAGTAAAAGATAAAAAGATAAATAATTTTATCATTCTAAAACATTAAAATGATAAAAGAAAATATAGAAATATAAAACAATATTTCGTCTATTAGTTTAGAAACATAAAAAGGTTCATATTTAAGTTCGATATGTTACTGTTTTATATATAATATCTTTATGCATAAATGGAAAAAAAAAAGATAAAAGTTAAATTAGTTGATAAAATTTTATCTGTGTATATTTAAAATGATTATTATGTCTTTATATTTTATATACATTAGTAAACTAATTCTCTTTAGATATTAACATTCAATAATCCAAATAGAAAAATCCATAGAATTGGTTTAAAAAATTCATAAAACTAAATTTCCTTCCTAAAACAAACTAAAGATAATGATTCATAAATTTATCAGTATTTCTAATTTTCAAACAAAATAACTATTCAAATTCATCTGCTAATAATAATTAACATTATGTATTCTTTATTTTTTGTTGTAATTATACAATTTACTTCATTCTATCTAGAGTTTTAACATGGAACGATCAGAAGTCGAATCAATAATACGAGGTTTAGGTTTTAATAATGCAATAGTTTACCGCAACTTAACAACCATACTTTTGAATTAAATTGAAATGATGTCATTTATTTTGTAAATTAAAGCATCATCATACTTAACTAATGAGCATAATTAAATGACAATCATTGAACTTAATTAATGATATAATATGATAAAACTGAGTTAAGTCATGGCTATTACATGCAAATATACATCTTATAATCTTAATTAAGTCGTGGCTTAAAACACATCCAAAGAAGAAAATCTATTACGTTTTCAAACAAAAAATTATTAAATTGCAGCTATGTAAGTCAGGAATTGTAGAACCATTAGGTATTAAATTCTTTGTTAAAACGTTAATTTTATCAGATATATGCTGCCAGGAACCTTAATTCTAATAATCAGCTTATTTTTGTCAAATCCACTTAGATATATGGTATGTATGATCTATCCCTGGGAATGAAATAAGAAAGATTGGTTTCTTTGGTTTCTAGACCAGTAAAAGAAGAAAAATAAAGGGAAAGGGCGATCTTTCTTTACTAGTTTAGTACCGTATGATTATTATACAAATAATAATAAAGCAATCAACAAAAAGGGGAAGATGGCTTGAATTTATATATACTTTTGGCAAGTATATAAAGAACACCTTTCCATAACGTAATTTGTGTCAATCATGACAATTTTTTTCCTTAAAAAACAATGCATTGCAGTAAATTTCTGTATTTGCAAACCCTAATCTGATACTGCCTTAATAATCATACGAAGCCTCCAATATATATAAATCCCATGTACAATGCAGTAGTTGTCATAAGTTAGTACTGTAGAATTATATAGCTCCTTCAAAATAATAGAAAATGGCAGACAATGAGCCTATGAGCGTGCAATTGTACCTTGTTTTCATATGCGTTTTGTCCTTCTTTTTCTTTAGCATGCTTATGAAACAGAATCAACCTCAGCAGCCATTTGCGCCTGTGCAAGCTTATTCAAGTGGCGGTCCAAACATGCTTATTCTTCTTGTGGTCGCTGCAATAGTCTTTGTTCTATTTATCAGCTTCAAGCAGCAGCAACATTAAATTGCATAACTGGATATCTACTTCTTATTATAATTAGCTAGTTTTTTGAGGGAAGTTGACGACTTATATATGTTAAAGGGTTAATGTAATTTCTTTTTGTTGCTTTTTTCTAAAGTTTAGTTTCCTTTCATGATTGTAACGTCAGTTGTTATGGTATAATTTTTAATGTTATTTGTTGCCGTCTAATTTAGTAGAGAAATCCCCTACTTCCAGTTTTACCTTTCTTATCCATTCTATTTCATCATCTTCCAATTGTACAAGTATCCGGTATGACATTATAAAATATTTCGATAGCTTGCATTTATGTGAAAGAGGGTTGCAGTTCTATTTCTGTGCCATTGTTTTCAAAAGAAAATTGAACTGACATGTATGTCCACTGCATATATTTTGACGCAGCGGATAATTCAAAACGATCTTCAATCGATGAAAGTAGCAGTCGATGGATTGATGAATGCTGAATTGCCCGAATTCGTTGATCCGAAGATACCGAACTCTAGCTATCTCTGACTCGTTGATCCGAAGATACCGGGAAAGAGATCTACGATTCTTCAACGTTGATCTTGCGCACAAGATACCGTGAATCGGCTTCAACAAACGATGATCCGAGCGCACTCGAATGACGTAAGTGGAGATAGGAGATACACTCGACTACCAATTGAAATTGAAAGCAACAAGCTAACAAAAGAGAATTTTATTCAACATTCAACAACCTTTTACAAATGAGAAACCCGGCCTATTTATAGGCGTTTTACAACTCACACAAAAAAAAACACAAAATTCACTAACTCCTAAGTCGGCAACCGACTTACGACCTACGACTCAGGCTAACTCGGTGACGACTTAAGGTACAACAGTTACAATTCAACACAAAAAAACTTCAAAGAAAAACAAGTACTTAGGTCGGCAACGACTTATGGATTTTATCTCGGCAACGATCTCTGAGTGCTTATCTCGGCAACGTCCTAGGATTTAGGGCTTCAGCTTATCTCGGCAACGATTTCGTCTTCTTTCGCGACTTAAGGGATAGCTCGGCAAAGGGATAGCTCGGCAAAGGAATAGCTCGGCAAAGGAATAGCTCGGCAAAGATTTTGCGATCTTCAGATAACTCGGCGACGACTTTGAAATTGCCGCGACTGGAGCTTCACGAGTTAGGGCAAACTCGGCAATCGACTCAGGGGAAATATCTCGGTTCCGACTTATGGTATCTCGTCGCCGACTTATGGGGTATCTCGGCTCCGACTTAGGCTTTGGGTCGTGTCGCGAACTAGGGTTTTGGGCGGCAGCGAAGTGGTGTCGTGAGTCGCGGTGATGGGTCGGCGATGATAGGTCGGCGATGATAGGTCGGCGATGATATACTGCATCATCCAGGTATGCCGCTTCATCATCCTCCCCTTGTTGACAAAAATTCGACCTCGAATTTGTACTTCTCTCTTCTTCAGCAAGCTCATCTCCCTGGTACGGAATCAAATGTTTAACGTTGAAAACGTCGGCAGTGTGAATGTGATCTGGCAACTTTAACTGATAAGCATTGTCATTGATTTTCTTCAAGATTTCTACTGGTCCAATCTTGCGAGCTTTCAACTTGTTGTAAGTCCCAACTGGAAAACGATCTTTCGTCAATACCGCGTAAACAAAATCACCCTCTTTGAAGACTACACTCCTACGTTTCTTATCCGCCATTTGTTTGTACTTCTCATTTGTCTTTTCCAATCGTTTCTGAACGATTCTATGGCACTCCGTCAACCCTTCAACAAAATCAGCAGCTTTCTTAACTGTCTTCTTTGATTGTGGTATTACCGTTAAATCCAACGGGCCCTTCGGTATGCTCGAATAAACAATCTGGAATGGACTGAACCCAGTACTTCGATTCACAGCATGATTATGGGCAAATTCTTCCTGACATAACTTCACATCCCAACTCTTTAGATTATCTTGAACAAGACACCTCAACAAGTTTCCCAACGATCGATTAACCACCTCAGTCTGTCCATCCGTTTGCGGATGATAAGCACTACTAAATTTCAGCTTCGTTCCCACCATTTTCCACAAACTCAACCAAAAGTGACTCAAAAATCGAGTATCTCTATCTGACACAATAGATTCTGGCAATCCATGAAGTCGATAGATCTCCTTGAAAAACAACTGAGCAACATGAACAGCATCTGCCGTTTTCTTACAAGCAATAAAGTGTGCCATTTTCGAGAATCTGTCCACCACCACATATATGGAATCGTTACCACGCTGCGTTCTCGGCAATCCCAACACAAAGTCCATACTCACATCAACCCATGGTTTAACTGGTACAGGTAATGGCATATATAAACCCGCATTAGTCGCAGTGCCTTTCGAAACCTGACAAATATGACAACGCTCCACAAACCTTTCCACCTCTTTCCTCATCGATGGCCAAAAGTAGGATTGTGAAATCAACTGTAAGGTACGATCTCTACCCACATGGCCTTCTTCATGTAGTTCTTTAACAATATTCATTCTCAAGCTACAGTCTGGGATGCACAAACGATTTCCCTTAAACAGAAAACCATCCACCAACACAAATTCATCCGTATTTCCTTCCTTTACCTTTTCAACAAATTTCACAAAGTAAGGATCTTCAACAAATAATTCCGGCAACATTTCAAACCCTGTCACTTCAACTTTCATTGTCGTCAACAAATGACTCCTTCTGCTCAAAGCATCAGCCACTCGATTGGTTACCCCTGACTTGTGCTTAACGACAAAAGTAAACTGCTGTAAATAAGCAATCCACGATGCATGTCTCGCTGAAATCTTGTCTTGCCCTTGCAAATGCTTCAATGCTTCATGATCAGTGTAAAGAACGAACTCCTTCTGAAATAGATAGTGTCTCCAGTGTTTAATAGATTGTACAACAGCATAAAACTCCACATCATATGTACTGTATCGCATCTTCGCTCCGGACAACTTCTCACTAAAATATGCAATAGGACGCCCCTTCTGACTCAACACCCCTCCAATCCCAACCTTGGATGCATCAGTATGTAGTTCAAACACCAACTGAAAATCAGGTAGCACTAGAATTGGTGCAGACGTCAGCAATTCCTTGATCTTCCCAAAAGCACTTCCTGCTTCCTCTGACCATGAAAACTGTTTGCCTTTCATACAATCTGTAACAGGCGCCATCACACTACTAAAGTGTGGGATAAACCTTCGATAAAATGAAGCCAACCCATGAAAACTACGAACTTCCGTTATTGTCTTGGGCTGCGGCCAATTTCTGATCGCCTCAACTTTACCTTGGTCAACCTGTATTCCTTTCTCTGAAACAACATACCCCAGAAATAAAACACTATGCGTCATGAACACGCATTTCTTCGTTGCAGCATAGAATTGTTCTTGTCGCAATACCATCAACACTTCTCTAAGATGATTCAAATGTTCCTCTGGACTCCCACTGTAAATAAGAATATCATCGAAATACACCACCACGAATTTCCCAATGAACGGTCGAAAAATTTGATTCATCACCCTCATGAAAGTACTTGGCGCATTGGTTAAACCAAATGGCATAACCAACCATTCGTATAGACCCTCTCTGGTTTTAAAAGCAGTCTTCCACTCATCTCCTGGTCTGATACGAATTTGATGATATCCACTCTTCAAATCAATCTTCGAAAAGATAGTAGCTCCACTTATTTGATCCAACAAGTCATCCAACCTCGGCATTGGAAATCTATATCTCACAGTAATCTTATTCAATGCTCGACTGTCAGTGCACATCCTCCACGTCCCATCCTTCTTGGGTACCAATAAAGCTGGTACAGCACAAGGACTCAGACTCTCCTGCACACGCCCCTGTTCAAGCAATTCCTCTACCTGCCTCCGCAATTCTTCATGTTCCTTCGGACTCATTCGATAATGTGGTCTGTGTGGAAATACAGCACCTGGAACAAGATCTATCTGATGTTGTATATCTCTTAACGGTGGCAACTCCATTGGTAACTCATCTGGAAATACATCGTCAAATTCTTTCAGAACTGGTTTAACTTCTTCTGGAATTTCAATCTCTTCACTGCTTTCTCGTCCAATCAACAAGAATACTTCCGGCTCTTCTTCAATTTCTTTAACAAACTCCTTCAAAGTCAATAGAGTTTTCAGCTCTTCGATTTCCTCCACTTTGTTTTCTTCCTGTTGGCGTTTCTTCGGAACCAGAGTAATCTTTGTACCTTCGAACATGAAACTGTAACTGTTGGTCCGTCCATCATGTTGTACTGCTCTATCAAACTGCCATGGCCTGCCCAACAACAGATGACACACATCCATGTCTACTACGTCACACCAAACCTCATCCTTGTATTTCTTCCCAATTGAAAACTTCACGCAAGCTCTTCGTCCAACTTTCACTTCACCACCCTTCCTCAACCAAGCTAACTTGTACGGTTTAGGATGTTTCTCAGTTTTCAACTCCAACTTCTTCACTGCTTCTGTAGAGATAATATTATCGCAACTTCCAGCATCAATAACAAATTTACAAACTCTTCCCAGAATAGTGCATGTAGATTGAAAGATATTGTTCCTCAACCAACTACTTTCCTCCTCTTGCTTCGGTGTTAAACAACTTCTCCTCATCATCAATGCATATCCGTCATCTCCCGACAGTAAGTCTTCCTCCTCAACTGGTAAAGAATTAGAGCATTCAGCTTCTTCATCCTCATCCTCAACCTCAGTAATCATTGCTCTCTTCTTTGGCTTTGGACACTCATTGCTTTTATGACCCAACTCCTGACAGTTGTAACATTTGAATCCGTTGTTAACCTTTGCCTTCTCAACCTCCTTCATCACTGGTTTACTGATAGGTTTGGAAACATTAGTACTTCCACTAACACCCTTCACTTGATTGTTGGAATTAGTAAACACACCACCTCCTCGTCTACCCTGCTTCTCCCAAGCCAACGCTTTTTGATGTGCCTCTGCTACAGATCTTGGATCGAACATATTAACCATATCCTGGATCTGCATTCTCAATCCCCCAATGAATCTAGATGTCAGCTGCTCTTCCGTTTCCATAATATCATTCCTCGCAATAAGCTGGTAAAACTCATCCGCATAATCATTAACAGTCTTTGTGCCCTGCCTCAAGTTCTGCAAACGTTGATACATCAAAGATTGATAATTGTAAGGTAAGAACGTTGCTTTCATCAATTTCTTCATCTTCTCCCAAGATTCAACTTTTGACTTCCCCATTCGTTCACGTGTAAGTTTGGTTTGCTGCCACCATGCCAAAGCTCTACCCCTCAACCTTGTAGCAACCAACTTCACTCTACGACGTTCTGGAACTTCTTTGAAATCAAAAATTTCTTCAACATTAGCCATCCAATCCAAAAACTCTTCGGCTTGCATACCACCTTTGAATTCAGGAATTTCAGTTTTCATCCCCGATTCCCACTTGTGATCGTACTCCGATTGATTCCTTCCTCGTCCACGTCCTCGTCCATGAACACTACCACCATCATACTCTTCTTCTCCATCCGATGTATATCGATGTCGATCCTGACCACCAACATCTCTACCACCACCATTTCGTCCACCAACACTCCTACGATCCACATTCCTCCGATCTCGATCAGTCACATTTCTATCACGACCTCGATCATCAACATTTCGATCACAATCTCGATCCACGCTTCTATGATCACTATCGACACTTCTCTCTCGATTTGAATGTGGTGAAATTCTACTTCTTCCATGGCTCGATTCAGGTGATACTCTTCTCTGATTTTGACTCATCTCCAACATCATCCTCTCTAATCGACCAATCCCTTCCGTAAGCTTCTCATTGAAATTCTCGTTGATTCGTTGCTCCATTTCATCGGCCTCTTCTCTTCCGTATAAAGCATTAATATTGCGATGACGTTGAACTCGTCTTGGCGGCATGATTGAATTCTTCACAAACACTTCAACAAATTCACACTTCAAGTTTCAAACACCTTTCGAACTTTGATCCAAAATGAAATGGATCGAAAACTCCAACTTTGTTGCAAAATATGATGAACACGATGAACACAACTTCAACACTTCAAATTCTCGGCTCCAAGACTCGATTTAGCTATGATTGGCTAAAACAAGCTCTGATACCAAAACTGACGCAGCGGATAATTCAAAACGATCTTCAATCGATGAAAGTAGCAGTCGATGGATTGATGAATGCTGAATTGCCCGAATTCGTTGATCCGAAGATACCGAACTCTAGCTATCTCTGACTCGTTGATCCGAAGATACCGGGAAAGAGATCTACGATTCTTCAACGTTGATCTTGCGCACAAGATACCGTGAATCGGCTTCAACAAACGATGATCCGAGCGCACTCGAATGACGTAAGTGGAGATAGGAGATACACTCGACTACCAATTGAAATTGAAAGCAACAAGCTAACAAAAGAGAATTTTATTCAACATTCAACAACCTTTTACAAATGAGAAACCCGGCCTATTTATAGGCGTTTTACAACTCACACAAAAAAAAACACAAAATTCACTAACTCCTAAGTCGGCAACCGACTTACGACCTACGACTCAGGCTAACTCGGTGACGACTTAAGGTACAACAGTTACAATTCAACACAAAAAAACTTCAAAGAAAAACAAGTACTTAGGTCGGCAACGACTTATGGATTTTATCTCGGCAACGATCTCTGAGTGCTTATCTCGGCAACGTCCTAGGATTTAGGGCTTCAGCTTATCTCGGCAACGATTTCGTCTTCTTTCGCGACTTAAGGGATAGCTCGGCAAAGGGATAGCTCGGCAAAGGAATAGCTCGGCAAAGGAATAGCTCGGCAAAGATTTCGCGATCTTCAGATAACTCGGCGACGACTTTGAAATTGCCGCGACTGGAGCTTCACGAGTTAGGGCAAACTCGGCAATCGACTCAGGGGAAATATCTCGGTTCCGACTTATGGTATCTCGTCGCCGACTTATGGGGTATCTCGGCTCCGACTTAGGCTTTGGGTCGTGTCGCGAACTAGGGTTTTGGGCGGCAGCGAAGTGGTGTCGTGAGTCGCGGTGATGGGTCGGCGATGATAGGTCGGCGATGATAGGTCGGCGATGATAGGTCGGCGATGATATACTGCATCATCCAGGTATGCCGCTTCATCATGACCCCTGCAGTTGACGACTTATATATGTTAAAGGGTTAATGTAATTTCTTTTTGTTGCTTTTTTCTAAAGTTTAGTTTCCTTTCATGATTGTAACGTCAGTTGTTATGGTATAATTTTTAATGTTATTTGTTGCCGTCTAATTTAGTAGAGAAATCCCCTACTTCCAGTTTTACCTTTCTTATCCATTCTATTTCATCATCTTCCAATTGTACAAGTATCCGGTATGACATTATAAAATATTTCGATAGCTTGCATTTATGTGAAAGAGGGTTGCAGTTCTATTTCTGTGCCATTGTTTTCAAAAGAAAATTGAACTGACATGTATGTCCACTGCATATATTTGTACCATGGATATAAAAGAGTATTAATGCCTAAATTTTTGTATAGTATATTAGGCACGCCAATGTCTAAATTATCTGTATAGTTAAAAGAGCATAGGCAAATTTCATTTTACAAATTAATTTAGTTTTATATTCCTGATTGTATAAACAATAACTATAAAATGTCCCCTATTAAAGTTTCATATTCAAGTTTACTAAATTTTATTATTAACTAGCTGTGTAGTTTACCATTTTGCTTATACGTATAATGAATTAGGATGCAAGTTCAGTTTATTATAGTTAAAATTAGTTAATAAAGGATTTGGTTAAATAAATTTCCTTTACACAAATTAATTTGGTTTCATATTCCTTATTTGTGATATAAATAGTAAATGTAGAATATCCCCTAATTAAGTTATATATGCTTTTATTTGATAGTAAAGTTTTATATTCTAATTTACAAACTTTTAGTAATATATATAAATTTGTAGTTTGCTTTTTAGTTATATGAATTAGCTACATAAATAGCTAATAGAGAAATATTCTATGTGGTAAACTTCAATATTAGTAATACGATCACCACAAGAAAATGTCTACTAATGACATGTGGAGACACCGCCCTTAGTTAAAATAAGTCACTATTTGCGCTATCACTTGGTACCTCGTATCTATATAAATAGTAAAAAGTTAGGGGGATAAGTTCATCTCCCTCATATTAATTTCGTTTAGAACCGAAAAACTCTTTTCTTCGTTTAATTCGAAACCCAAATTCCTCCTAAAACCGTTTCATTAATTCAATCTTGTTTATACCATTCTCGATGATTAGCATCATTATAAGCAAAATTTCTCTATTGATTAAATTCTCTCAAATTTATCAATTCAATTTGATTCTTGCTAGTAACATATATGTTATTAAATTCTTTTTTAGGGGTTGCTGTTGTTGATTTCATATTAATTTTATTTTCATTGATTGCTCTTTTATATTGATTATTCATCACACAATCTTCTCCTTTCGGAAAAAATCAGGAGAGATCCAATGATTAGTATCTCTTGTGTATGATTTTGTGTCACCAAATTATGTTCAAATAAAATTTTCCTTTGATCCAAAGTGATTTGTTGTAAATATGCTCAATTTCTTTTATCTATTAAATAATAGTGAAACCGAAGAATTTTATGCCATCTTATTAACTCTAGGGATATTCTTATCTCTCCTTAGTTCTCTCTAGATATTTAATTTCGAAACCCTGTTAATTATCGTTATTACAATTATTATTACAAATGTTTCTATTGGTTCTCTCTTCTACCATCTTACATTAGAATACCAACATTTAATAATTTTATACAATTATTTACAGAGCAAGTGTTTTTCTATTATTTTACATTTAAGTCCTTATGTTAAAACTAATTAGGTGATTTTAAATTTAAACTTTTTAAATAAATACATATATTCATTAGTTAATCTAATAAATTCTTTTAAAAATAAATTTACAACTCAATGCGTGTATTGACATTGGCAAAATGTTAAAACTAATTTTTCATTCAAGTCCATATAGTTTAAAATTTTCACAACTATATAAAGTTACAATGTTTTACTAATTCTCTTATATATCTTTTTACATTTAAATACCAACACTTAATAGTTTTTAGAATTATTTACGGATTTTGCATAAGTTTTCTTATGTTGTTTTACGTTTAACTACATATATTTGAATTTATTAAGTTGTCCTAAATTTAAACCTTTTAAATGAATCAACAATTAAAAACAATTATTAATTGATTTAATCAAACATTAAAAAATGGCAATTCAATGTATCACATTCCTATTGACAAAATGGTACAACTATTTTTTCAGTCAAGTCCATATGATATAATTTTTTTTTCAATAACATACAAAATTATCTTTAGTTCTCTTATATTATTCTACATTCAAGTTCATAAAATTTCTTTATTTCAATAATACAATAATTAGTATTTTAATACAGAGAAATATACACAATTCTTTCTTTCTAAAGTTGGTATTTTATTACAAACAAATATATACACAATTTTTTCTTTCAAATTTGGTATATCATTATAAACATAACATTTTAAGTTTTCATATTTTATACGTTAAGTGAATTCTTTGCTATTAATAAAATTTATTTTTGTGAAGAATGACATTACAGTTAATGATAAGTAGTGAATGTTTGTATTTTATAATGCTAAAAAACAATTAACATTTTCAATTAGAATCTTTTTGCAGAAAAATTACATTTTAACTATTTATATCTGTAATTTACGTTAATCGATGGACAAAAATCATACAATACTTTAGTCAGAAATATTTTTCTTTTGTATTTTATTATCTTTTAGTGGTAAATGTTAAATATTTCTTGAAACTTTTATTACAAATTAAAATTATTGAGGTATGAAATAATATATTAAAAGTTATTTTTTGCATAATTGAAACAATAGTGTGATTTGTAGCATTTCATGTCTTATTTTCAATTAATATTTCTTTTAATAATTAAATAAATATTTTGTGCATCACTTTGTTAGCGTCGTATACTTATTTGGTATAAATATGTGCTAGTAGAACTTTAAACGCATAAAAATATATATGTTCAATAGCATTACACCTCCATTTGAAATTCGATCTATACATTATTTATATGTTAGTCAAATATATCAAAACTTAACGTCAATTTAATAATCTATGTACATGAATTTTTATCTATAAAATTTTGTACAAATATTAATTTCAAAATTTAGTTAAGATTACTAATTTTCATTCATTTGCATAAAAATATTAAATCCTAAGAAAAAAGTTAATATGTAACTCATTTTTATCAACAAAAATAGTAATTTAATTTATATTTAAATATGAAGATACATAAATTTCATAACAAAAATTATACACTTTGAAATATAGTAAGTTCAATTTATAACTCATTTATCCTAACAAATTCACTATATATTGCATAGAATTTTATTCTTCAAAAATATTTATAACATTATTTTTTTACAACATATCGTGTGCAACGCACGGGTTACATACTAGTTAATATGTATGACTCAAGATTTGTTATATTGGTAGCAAATTATTTGGGCCCGTTGATTTGAGTGCTAAAAACTTGGATTGATATCGTTAGTTAAATCCTTTAATATTATGTTATAAGGAATTAGTCAAGAGGGCAAACAACACCAAAATTTTTAGATCTAAAACGCATATTTTAAATTTTAGGTTGAAGAACAAACGTGTATCCCCTCTAATTGACATCAATCGTAGCTCCAAATCCAACATCAAATCGTTGCTCACAAAACCGCATTGTCACCACGCCTTGTCGCCTCATCTTCATTGCCTACATCATCATCATAACCCCCATCGTCATGGCCTCCACCTTCGAAATCCCCTAATCGCCAATCTTATTCATGTAACCCCTAACCGCCACCAATTATCACTACTGCAACATACCATGACATCTTCAAACCACACTAGACCCCTAATCGACGCACTAGCAATAATGAACTAACATAAAATCTCAACAAAAAAATGTTAAATTAAACTAGCTTAATATGAATATAATGCTGTATAGTTTGTTCAGTTCGAATAATGTTAAATTAAACAACAACAAAATGTTTAATTAAACTAGCATAATATGAATATAATGATATATACATTCGTTCAGTTCGAATAATGCTAAATTAAACACCATTATATGTATTTAATGCTATATGCGTTTATGTAGTTCAAAAAATGCAAAATTAAACTAGCTTCATAAATGTATTATGCTATATTCATTTTTACAATTCAAAAAATGCTAAAGTAAACCAACATTTTACATATATATATATAATATAATATTGATGTTCACAATACAGATAATGCTTGTTATATTTAACATCTTTGGTTGTTACTTCATAAAAAAAGTCATCATTGCTGCCTCCGTCTCCACCATCATCGAGTCGAGTCTCCACCAAAGACCATTAACGAACCATCACAGCCATCTGCTCCACATTTAATCAAAAATTCCTCTCTCCCTCCCCCCTCTCTCTTCTCATTCAAAAAAAAAACTAAAACCACCTCAGCTATGTTCGCTAAAGTTAGTCATCACTGCATCAACCTCCACCAACCCTAGCCCATGTTCGTCCTAGCCTACGCCAATAACCATTGCATCCCTTTACGATCATGATTTAACATTGATCGATATGGACTTTATACCTTACTTTGCTTAAAGTTTGCCCTTCGACCAAAAAAATAAAACATCATGTCCTTATGGCCATCCATATGTTTATTCTTCCATCTATCTTTGTATTGCATATTTTATTATGAAGTCGCATTTATATTATATATATATATATATAATATAATATTTTATAAGAAGTATATAGTGGCCATTTTTTGTTTCCTAAATCAATATACCAACATCGTTTTCTACTGGTGAACTAAGTGTCACATGAAATAATATTTCGTAAGTTGTTGTACGAAGCAGTACATGATACAAGCTATTCTTATTGTTTGTGTATAAACAGAGTCTAATAAAGTTTAGATCGATGGAAATAGTAGTTAAATAGGTAGGAACGATTGGATCAAGTGCTATTACAGCGGTTAATGTGGAAAATTAAAAAAAAACTTTTTATTTATTTGCATTAGATCGAATTTTGTGTTTACTAGAATATTTTGTTTGCACTAATTCATATTTAGTAATCATCAATAAAAGATTTTTTCTTAAAACTTTAATGTATACATATTGTATATTACGACTTATATATATATATATAATTTTAGTTCGATTTTACTATTGATTTATCATATTTAATTAGTTAAATGTTCACATTCATAATGCGAACATTATAAATATTACAAACAAACCTAAGGCATATAAATGTAAATGTTATTTATATAATTATTATGATTTATAGTTAAGTAAGGGAACAATATCAAGGAATTTTTAACATTATGATGATACGTGGTTCTATATATTTGTTTGTATGTATGTATGTACGTGTGGGGATGTGTGTGATGTAATTATTTTCAGTCAATAAATGAATGTGTGTGTATTTATACTATTTTTTTATTTATTTAATATATTTTTGGCAATGATAGGTTTTTTATTTGATTTTAAAATTTATGTTATAAATATACATAAAAAAACATATGTGTATGTATGTATGTATGTACATATGTATGTTTATATATATAATATGTGTATTTATTTTAAACTTGAAATTTATATTGATTTGGACTAATTCAAACATATATAAATCAATTAAAATAATAATTTAGACATCTATTCTTTTAAAACTGAGCTAAAAATTCCTTTTTTTATTTACAAAACCGAGAATAAACGAAGGAAAAAATTTATTTGTTAAGGCCGAAACAAAAATAATTTTTTTTGAAATCCAAAAAATAAATTTACACACACACATATATACATATATGTATCCTATATATGTGTAAAATGGCTGAGGGCATATCTATAAAAAAACTAACAATATATATACATATACGCATACATACATAAATACATACATACACACACATATATGTATATGTATACATATACATACATATACATATGTGTGTGTGTGTATATATATTTAATCAAGGTATATACATGGTTTATTGTTTATACACATATTCTATGATTATTTTATTTTTTGAAAAATCATGAATTTTTTGGGATGAAAATAGCACATGAATAAACATTTATAAAAATCCACGTTATTTAAAATAAATTGTGCACCTTTTCGATCTGTTGGTTATCGACACATCGGTTGCTTGTTGTTCCTCTTCAGATCGCTATTCCTTCTCCTTGAATTTGGTGTGTAAATCTAAACTTCAATGCTTTCACTAATTCTTTAATATAGGCTATAGCTATTTCATTTTTTGATGCCGATTGAAATAGGAGAGGTTGGGGCTATTTATAGCCACCATAAGGTCAACTATCTTCCATTTTCTCTCTCTTTTGAATCCAGATTTCATCTAGACTCATAGAGCAAGCCAAATGCCTCCGTTTTCCACTTGTTATGGCCAGCCATACCCTTCAATAGGATTGCATGGTGTCAGACCTAATTAATATATAATATATTATTTAATTATTTGAGCCCGTATATTTAATTAAATCAATATATAACTATTATATATTATTTCAATTAATTTCAAGGCCTCAAATAAATAATTAAAATGCCAAAAAAATTAATATAATTTGTAATAATTTAACTTGTTACTATTTATAAAAATTAATTTTGAATTAGTTGAACTCGAAAATCAACTAACAACTTTATTGCGTTCACTTCCTACTGTGAACTTAGTCCTTATTTAATATTTAAACAATTTAAATACTAAAGCATGTTCGGACTTTGCTACAGCACAGTATCAAACATGAGTTCAGTTGCTTATAGATCATTTAGGTGAAATCTAATTTTTAGTCTTTGTCATGCTACATCCCGTAACGATATTTTGTGCACATTTTCTTTTCGTCATCACTATATCACTAAGATATCTAGAGTTTGGTCAATGGTTAAAAAAACAATAATAATATACTTAGTTAATTGTATATACCACTTTAAAATTCTTGGTTCAATCCAATAACATTCACCGATTAACCATTTTTACTTTTTTCAAAGGTTTTGACATTAAGTTGACTACCAATTACGGTGACACTGACATTCTATGACGAAGGACACGAATCCTCTCTTAAGTAGTGTTTCAATTTAGGTAGTTCAACATGTACCCAATAATGGTCAAACATGACCAAGATGTCATGTGGTAGAATATAATCAAAGTACAACCTAGTTACATAGTACCAGTAGTACTATCAAGTCTGAAGACTACCACACGACGTTACAATATGAGATCTTCCATTTGACTTAGTTGTATTAACCTATATAAGACTCTCAATTAGTTATTATGTGATTGTTTCAAACAACCACAAGTACATAATCAATTGGTTTCCTCAATGGTCATGAGTAATTCATCATTCATCGAATGGAGAGCATTACGTACACTAGCCTTAATGAATTTATCGATATCTTTTCTTGATATATCTTGACTTGGAATTGTTAAGGATAAGTGTTTGAATAATGATTCGAAACTCGTGATTAATTACAACTGTAATCTATAAAATACATTTCCTTAGTATTTTCTACTTATATATGTTTGATGTATTAATATCATTCCTAATATCATAATATAACAACACATGTAAAAGAAAACAAAACCATAATCATATTTTATTTCAAACAAGATTCTATTACAAGAGTTAAGCTATTTAACAATTTGCATAATTACCCTTAAGGAACACCCTTAACTCTATCAATCTCCCATTTGCACTTGGAGCTAATTATGGAGCTTCATGCACATACTTTCAATCAGTCTACCTAAGTTATATTGAGAAAGGAACTTAAAGAATGGATCTACGAAGTTATCCTTAGTATCCACTGTCTTGACAATTATCTCTCCCTAACTAATAAATTGCCTTATCATGTGGAACTTACGTAGGATGTGTCTCGACTTCTTGTAAGCTCGAGGTTCCTTGGCAATTGGTATTGCTACATTATTGTCACGATATATCATCATGCCTTTAATGCTTGGGATCACTTCTAGCACTTTAATGAATTTGCACATCCACACTACTTTTTGTGGCATCGTTTAAAAAGATGTACTCGGTCTTCATAGTAAAATAAGACATAACTTATTCGAAACTTTTCCAACTAATGGCCCTTCCATTAAGCGTAAATACGAATCCCAAAGCTGATTTTTTATCGTGTACATCACTTTGAAAACTTGAGTCTAAATACCCCTTCATAAGGAGTTTGTTGTTTCCATATATAACACAAATCCTTCATATTTCTTAAATACTTTAAGATAACCTTAATAGTTGTTTAATGATTTTTAACCCGACTTCATCGGTATCAGCTAATTGCACCTAGTGCGAAAGCGACATCTAGCTAAGCATATGGTAGAGTTAGGGATATGCCCAATGGGAAATTCTGTAATTTGTTGCAAATTATTAACTCTGTAATAAAATCTAATTCGACATAAATGGCGTTTTTCTTTCTATTATATATTTTTCATAAAGTTTTATGTTAATTATTTATTTAATTTAAGTACATTAAATAGAAAATCCTTAATTGATATGTTTTATGATAGTAATTACAATGTGTTGTAATCATGAGAAATTTTAAAATAACATATTATTTTAAATATTCATAATTAAGATGTATCGAGACATGATATAGAGCACACTCTCCAAATATTGGGCAGTGTATTACTGATGGTTGCTGAGGGCACCAAGGGTTATGTACTGATGATTATTGGATAACTATGAAATGACTCACTCAATATTTTTCGGTTAACTGATATAACTAAGGTCGAACGGAGAATATCAAAGTGACAATATTGCATAATTATGTCGACTTGAATACCTTGAACTTCATTGTGGACACTCCACTTTGATTATAGCTAAATCGTGACACAGTGCCCATCGAATGACTATAGTTGGGTTTGAGTTGAAGTAGTAGAAGTGAAACACTATCCAATAGAGAATTTATCTCCTTAGTTATATGACGTTAGTATCATGATCAATTGTAATCAACTTAAAGTCAAAGTCTTTGGCAGAGCAGTTTGGTTTATTATTATTATTATTATTATTGAACCAAGGATTCTATGGTTGGATTACGTGAGTTGAATGTGGACGATATTGGAATTTTCACCAATACCGAATTCCATGAGTCCTAATATGATATAGTTTTAACAATGAGAATTGGTGTAAATAATTGTCACCACTAGGGATTGCTTAAAATGATAAAATTGGATTTTACTGAAACTATGTAAGCGATAAATTCGACCAAACTATCACACCGCTAGCCAAATTGATGTGTGAATGTTAATATTGAATTTTTCAATATTAGTCGCTAACTGAATTTACACCTATGAGTCACATAATCCAATGTTGAATACTCCAAACATAGCCTGATTAAATTAAATTATAATTTTTTTAGCAAATCTAGTCGGCTTTATAGTAGGCCGTGACACTATATTGAATAACGAAAACAGGTGTTCTACACATGCACAGAACAACTACGATAGTTTTATAGTGGCCATACCACTAAAAAAATGCAATATAGGTGAGAGACAAAGGTTAGGAACTACTGCTATCATCGGCCTAAACTACTAATGTCCATGACTAGCCCTCCTTAGAAGAGAAGGAACTACTGCTATCATCAGCCGAGATAGGACCAATGATAAGAACAAACCCAGAGAAAAGACGAGCAAGGTTAGGAACAAAGCCGATGGAGGCATCACTGTAAGTGAATTTCCTATCCCAAGTGGTATCCCAAAACAGATTCTTGTTCACTTCACTGGTATCACCCTTCCTAGTAAGGGTAAGACCCTCACCCTCAATGTGATAGTAGAGGCGCCTACTCTTCCCTTCAGCATCACTCACAAACATGTAGTAAGCATCACTCTCAGGGGAATATCTCATATTAAAAGGTACATGAATCCAAGAATGCTCATCAAAGTTTGGATAATAGAATCAAAAGGAGGCACCATGATCGAAGCAGATTCCTCAACAACTAGAATAGAGATAACATGATCAATGGAAGGAGCAAGATTCCTAGGCTTAGGAACCCACTTAAATACTGGCCTAGGAAGAGGAATCTTGGTAGGAAGAGGTTGTCAAGCGGAAATAGGCTCTGCCAAACATGTAACAGATGTGTGGCCAAAGGACTGACAAGATGTGCAAATATTTGGTTTCCAATTGTCCTAAACATCAACTTCCACATCATGACCTTTAGAAAGTTCAACTTTCAGCTTTTATGGCAAAGGCTTACAAAGGGAGATTTCAATCAAGGCTCTAGCATACCGCAAACTCTTATGGGCTACCATCCTAATATCAAAACATTTGAGCTCACTAATGAGACTAGCTAGCCAATTCAGACCAATCATGGGTTGCAAGATCAACGGGATGTGAGTAAAAGTGGCTCATACCGAAATTGTGAGAACATGTTCCCTAGCTTTGTCCACCACAATGCTTCATAGAGTGAAAATAAAAGGTTTCCCCTCAATGATGAGTGGGTTGGATTCAAGAATTCTAAGTCTGTCCTCTATATTAAAAAATTTGAAGTATGACATAGTGTTGAAATATTGAACTTGGAGGCCATCGCTCAATTTCCATATGTGTTTGCACTGATCCGTACATCTTTATAAGGAAAGGATGAATCCAAGAATAGGTCAACTAAGAAATCGAACCAATAATTCACACCCTCTTGAAGCACTTCGGTAGATGTAACATTAGCATCATTAATCACAATTGTATTCAAAGTGCTAGGTGAGAAATTACCAACATTTTTTGGAAGTGACTTAAACAACGACGTCCATTTGTTACGAGGAATAGAAGTAGATGGTTGTTCATTAATCAATGAAGGTAGAGCATCATTCACTCTAGCCTTTCGCTAAATATCAACATAAAGCTTAGTTGTGTCATATACACATGCACCTTCAGTGTGATTCGCTTGGACATTCATATCGACAACATTTGCAACAAGAGCTTCAGCCTCAAGCACGCTAACTTCCACCTGATTAACAAACTTTCCCAAAATAATATCACATATACCAGTAACACTCCATAACCCATCACCAGAGGGAACAACTACAGCAAGTAAAGGAGATGAAGGCTTACCAGGCGCTTCTACCATATCGACAAGTCTAGAAAGCGGCGAACGCGACGAATCAATATTACAAAGGATCGTAACTATTTCAACAATTGGATTAGGGTTCTCAGATCCACTAGAACCTTGCAAAAGCATCTCAGTAGCAATTGGAGATAGGAAGTTGACAGCGGGAATAATGTTAGATGAAAGATATTGACTAGGATCGGTCCGAATAGAACCAGCACCAGACAAGACGCGACCAGATTTTGTCAAAGATTATAATGTTATAAATTTAATTGACTTATTTGTGAGATTATAAATTAAATTATAATTGTTATAAATTAATTAAGTTAATCAATATTTGTGAAATATTAATTGTAAAATTTTATTTGGCTTATTTGAATTAGCGTTGAAAATGGTGCGTATCTAAATGTCATATATGTATGTATTGATATATAATATCGATGCACATTTGAATTGGATTTAAAGTGTGAAAATACTGATTTGGTTTGAAGTAGCATATAGACCCATTAGCCTATGGAATGGCCAACCATATAGAGGGTAAAGGGGATGTGATATTGATATAAGGGTTTGAATTGGTAGATTAAGAAAGGGTAAGAGATGAGATCTATATCCCATTTTTCCTGTCCTTTCCTTTTTTTTATTTAAACCTTACACCCTCTTTATTTTAGACTTAATTTTTAGGTGGAAACTATATGTCCTCTCCCTTCTCTATTTTCAAATCAAAAATCAGTTTAAATAAAATAAAATAAAAGGTATGTAGATCTCTTCGATTACTAGCATTTTTAGAAAGAACCGAATCAGATTTGTAGAGTTGTTTCGATTCAACATTCAAGGTATTACAACTAGGCTCAGCTAAGGTAATATTTAATTTATATCAATTTGTATAAATGTTCATTTAAACTTACAACATACGTTAACCGAGAAATTATATCACAAATTCTTATATGTGTTTGTTATCGATACATGTACGTATATGTATTATATTTAAAAAAAATTTATGTATAGATTTGTTTTTGGCTATAACATAAAAAAGGGTTTTTTCTGAATTAAAAAACCCATTTTGGATAAAAAAAATTGAATTTTTAAACTAGTGTGAATATATATATAACTTAATCTAATAAATTTACTTGTGTTATTTTCGCATAAAAAAGAAATTATTTAGATATATATATATATATATATAAATTATATATATATATATATTTAAACAAAATACGTATGTTAATAATATTAATTAACTTAAAAAGTATCAAATTAAAGTTTGTAAATATAAATATATGCGTATAAATAGAAATAAATAAATAAATATGTTTTATAAAGTTTTGTACGGAAATGATGATTAAAGAATCATTTTTTTCCATATGGATATATTTTATAATCAAAAAATAAATTTAATCAATATGAATTATATTAAAATAAATGAAAGTTAATTTTGTAATTTTCAGTTCAAAATAAGTATAATCATATATATATATATATATTGAATTTTATGACATAATATGCATAATTTTGTTTTTATGTATTTTCAATAAAAAGGTATTATTATATATAATTATATATAAATATAATTTTATAAATTAATTCTAAAACATTTAAATTTGAATTTAATTTTAAAAGGATATGTTAAATCTGGATCCATTTAAAATTTGATTTTTTTTTACAAATTTTAATTTTGAATTTTAATTTGTTATATATATATATATAGTTTTACATATAATTATGGATGTATATAGTTTTATGTATATGTATACATACATACATATACATACATACATATACATATATACATGTATATATATATAAGTGTATTTCAAATTATATTACTATTAAATAACAATAAACAGCAAATACATATGTGAATGGGCTAATGTGTTCGTCACAGTGTTAGTCCCAGTACTTAGATACGAGCATGTTAAACAATGTACATATTATATGTTGCACACGCACATATACGTATATGTGTATTTAATACACATGTACACATAATATGTCACTTATATAAATAAATACAATCTTTATATTAATCTAGTAAATAAAATAATGATTTTATTTAAAATTTACATAGATTAGATCTAAACTAATTTAGACTTCATCGGCCAAATTAGATCCAAAATGATAAAATAATAATTTAAACCACTCATTTAGGCCACTTCGTGCTAGCCAAGTTCCAACAGGTTTGATGTAACGACCCACATTCTTGACCCTCGAATGTCAACATTAATACATCCACGGTATTCACATGCCGAACACCCAAGTGCCGGAAAGATGAATTGTTAGGCTAAAATAAAAGGAATTAGAATAAGAAAGAAGAGAACACAATATCAGAATCTCACACGTGGAATAATAATATATAATGTTTAAAGATCCATTTCACTTATGATTATCTTTAAAACATTATTTTTAAAGGTCCATTTACGTATGTAAGTATAATCAAAATGGGTTAAAGGCGAACGTTATTAACACATTGTCATAACAAACCCAAACTATTTTCCTACTTGTCAGTATCTTTACAAACATTTATTGCTTATACAAATCAATGTTCATACACTTAACTCATTTTCGACATTCCCGACTTAACTATTCCTTATTCGAGAGGGAAGACCGGTAGGTTAGAGCTCTATTGCTCTGTCCCTACTCGACATCAATCTTTAACTCTTAGAAATAGATAAACCTACTTCGTTGGCTTTTAATGTTAAGTAAAGTTAATTGCTCTTTTCAAATAAGTAAGTAAACAATAAGATTAACACGTTTCCGATATTTCAACTTATAATGTTCCTTGTTCAAGAGTGAAGCCAGGTAAGTTTGGGTACTGGTTGCTCCAAGCCTTGCCTAGGCACCTCATTCTTGAATCTCACAAACAGACAAGTTTACTCGTCCACTTTTAGTGTTAAGCCTAGTCAATCACCTTTGTCAAAACTAATATGTATAAAATAATACTTTAGAAATAATTTTAAATATCTATGTAAAATATTACTTGAAAATAACTAACTTAGAAGTTTGATTTAAAACATATTTCACATTTTGCAGCACTTTACTTTCAAAATTTGTAAATAATCATTAAAACTATATTTAAACTTCTACTCTTTTTTCATACTCAAATACATTTTATAAGAACTTCCATAAAAATATTTTATAAAGAAAGGAATTTAGAAACTATTTTAATCATGAAAAACTAACCAAAACATCGCATTTTAAACACTTAAAACCATAAGCGACTTACTACAGCATTTATAAGTGCTGGTAAAAGTCCTTGTTAAAACAACATTGAAAAGCACAATCTTTGCGACTAGTTTTAACCACATAAAAAAATGATTTAAGACTTGACATTTTTATAGTAAGTACTACCATTAGGGTACATAAAAACCATGGAAAGAAATCCCTAAGAATATCTTTTCATTTATTTATAAAAATTCTTGAAAATAAGGGATTCCGAAGTGCTTTTATAATGACTATTCTCGTTTCAAACTTACTTCAATTTAACACACAAGTTAAACAACCATTTAAACATAAAGTCAAGGCCACATTACATTTTTAAGAGGGTAATAGAAGTGAGGTTATACAATATAAATTTACCATTTGCTTTCAAAAGCAAGAGGAGTCCAAAGTTTATAACTTTACTTAGTTAATGTCACTTTAACTTTATAATTTGCACACAACATATATATACATAATATATACTTAAGAGATAGTGAGATAACTCACTTAGATCCATGCCTAATCCAAGCAAAAAGCTACAAGAACCAAATAACCACCTCCTTCCATCAACACAAGCCTAAAGGTCCAACCTTTAGCATTTCCAAACCAAAGTCACCTTCCTGCTCCTTCTCCATGCTCACGGCCCATCCAAGATCCCCCTCTTCCTCTCACCTCCTCCCACTTCGTACTTGCTAATCATGCTTCCAACTATGTCTTAGGCCCAAATACAAAGTTTAAAAGAGATTAAAAAGCTTTGGTTAACTTTTGAAAAAGTTAGAGAGTATTTAGTGGATTAATGCTTAAGCACTTCCATCATTTTCAACCCTCCTACTTCATCTCAAGCTTAGGAATTTTTATGATTATTTCCTAAGGGTATGCCCCTCCTTATATAGCCTTAGGAATGTAATAGGAAAAGACCCCCCCCCCCAAAACCCTTATGACAACTTTATACCACATAGCTTAAGTGTAAAAGAATTTCCTTATTTACTCATTTTTGAAATATTTGTTTTTTACCTCATTATCCTTTTCACATCTAACTAGATAAGCTTAGGAAGCTTGTTATGGTTTTAGTGCAAAATATTTTTATTTCATTAAATTTATTTCCTAAGCAAATAAGTGTATGTAAAAAAAATCTGAACAACTTCTAACGGTTAAAAAACTGTTTATCAATAAAACGATTTTCCGTTACATTATCGATATTTTTTCAAAGTTTTTATTTTTGTAAACATTTTTCCAAAATAAGTATACCATCATTAATTATGATTTAAAAGGAGGTTAAAAAGCTCACTAAATCATTTTAATAAAATTTCATCCAAGATTCAAATATTTAAATACGAAGTGTTCGAAATTCCGGGTCATTACATTCTCCCCACTTAAAATGTTTTTTCCTCGAAATTCCAATGCAAGCAACAAAGCAACAACACACGTCAATACCAAACGGTATTGCAAGCCATGAAACAATCACATAACAATACCATATAGTACTGCAATCACTAGCAACCATAGAAACAATCACATACAATACTATACAGTATTGGAATCATTAGCAACCAAAACTCATGGTTCGTCCAGGTTCATAAACCATCTCATCGCATAAGGATGACAAACAATCCACTAAGCATTACCTTACGCTCAATTGCCTCAGGTATTACTTAGTCGATCACTCATGCCACTAAAATAATTCGAAGAGTCATTTCCCAAACCCTCCATAAGCCAACATACATAGCATAATAATATTTTTAAAGCCCGTATGATATACATATATCATCTATACGCAATACCAAATCCGATCACTTACTCGATCATATAAATTTCACTTTCGAACTAGTATAGATCACTTGACCTCTCTAGTGTGGACTGTGATCTGGTTTCTTGATTAGAAACCTCTGTTCTTCTTACATAGCCATATACTATGATGGAAAACTTCAGTATCATATCAAAAATCCATATCAAGTGTTCGCCGTCAAGAATCTAGTGGAAAATCCTAACTCGGACCGGTGTAAATCACCTTGAAATTCATGGGCTCAAATCCTAGATCAAGAACTGCCAAGCGAATAAAATGGTGTACGTACAACTTATGTACTCTATTCCAATTGGTTTCTTAACCAAGCCAATTGCTTTTCATTTAAATTCACATTCAGTTTCACTTAGTATTTCTCATTTAATACTAAAACCACTTATGAACCGTCTCATAAATTTACTTCAAGTTATTAAGCATTATATAACATAAGTTCATACTCGTATAATACTCTTGTAACGGTTGCGATCTTTCGACGCTCGAAAGTCGACATTAATACGTCCACTGTATCAAATGCCGCGCAATCGAATGCCGGAAAACTGAACCATTAGGGTTAAAAAGAAGAGGTAGAAGAAGATAGAAGAAAAATAAAGAAGAAGAAACATAAACAACAACAATATCAGAATCTCACATTCACAGCGGAACAATATATAATAGATAATCACCAGTCTTTTAAACAAAGAACTATATCAGTTTATACAATACAACAATGAGAGTCAATATACAACTCAATACAACAATGGACAGCTATATAAACTTGTCCCTATACAGAATACACAGCGGAATAAATAAACAAGTACGGTAGTACGCCTCGCCATCCAGCTCATCTCCAAAGCTCCAGAATATCCAGAATATCCTGATAACATAACTCTAGGCTGCCCGTATGGAAAATTATGGGCACACAGAGTTTAGAAAGGGAACAATAAACTCCGAGTCAGTCATGGTGACTGGTGTGAGATCGTAAAACAGTTATTTTCACAAAGAAAATAAAACAAATTCGCAATGCTTTTGGAAAATGAAACTACCATAAGGCCTCCCGCCACACACACAATGCAAACGCGGAATTGGAGGAGATTTCCCCTTATGATAGTCAAAGATGCTTACTACAAAAGATCAGTTGATATTATTATTAATGTCTAGTGTGGAAAACATTTCGAAAGTATAATATTAATCTTAGCCAGCATAGGCATTCCGCACTTATGCCTACTATAGCTACTATGTTCAATAGCAGGTTACCGCCACATTCCATAACAGGTTATACAACTAAATTCGTACAAGGCTTGTATTGTTTCTTTGGATTTCCAACAAATGGTCAGGCAAAGGAACTTCCTTACACCGAAATGGAAACGCCTCTGGAAAGACGCCCCGAGAACCTACCCAGCTCTCTGCCAACACAAGGCCGACGCTACCTCACGCTGTACAGCTGTAACTAGGTAGCTAACACACAAGCTATGCCATCCCTCGGTCGTTAACGACCTTTATCCGAGGATCCTCAACCACAAAGCAACAACCACAAAGTATAATAAATTTGCAGCATCAACATAGGTAAAAAATCTGGGCTCCATACCATGATATCACCTTTTATCCAGAAGGAAATGACATACCCTAGGGGTGCGATCCCTAAAAAAACCTTGCCGCAACATTCCCGTTTCGACCATTACCGGGTTGTGAGGCTCGACGAAGTCTCGTCCACAAAGCTACGCTTTTTCACAAAGCCATGCTTTGATCAACAAATGATCAACAGCACTTCGTATGCCACATTACCAAATTGGGAATGTATCACTAGTAACCATCAACTACATAACCTCTGAGCTCGTACGTCTCAGAGAAGGGTATTAATCTAAGAGAATAAATTCTCCGCCACCAACAGAAATGTATTTGATAGAAACCAGCTTTACATCTCAAAGTGTAACGTCAGACACACATCCATACAAGTCCGTTCCGGGATCTAACGGAACCGAAGGCACTTCCAAAGAAGCCCTTGCAATCCGGGTATTCACTAATCACGTCTGGACTTCCCATCACAAGAAGAGTGATATAAATCTCTATACCGGGGCAACTCGGTGCAGAGACATTCGACAGGTTGTCCTTTCATTTTCGAAAATACCCGGTCTTCACACTTGTCTTTAAATGTTATCCATTCACGTCGTATCACTATTCAAAATGGGTTATATGACACAAAGTCCTCTCCCGGCTTAACCGAATAATGAGCGTTTGTTTTAAAAACAAATTCAAGTGCCATTTCAAAGGCAAATATTGATAGTCGGTTATTTAACTATCAACAACATTCACAATAATCAACCAATTTAAATAATTTTCCCCAAATTATTAAATTTCAAATACCTTCGCAAGATATATATAATTTCCACACTTCAACATTTGAAAACCAATTTCAAATCACATTTTCACACTTCATCATTTTGAAAACAAATTTCAAATCACATTTTCACACTCGGAATAAAATTCCCGATATTATTTATTTCCCTTTTTCTTTATAAATTCCATTGTGAATTTAAATTCCAAATATTCACTTATACACGATTTTCAAATCGTTTTCCAAATATTCACTTTCAAACACCAAATCAATTACAAATTGATTTCTAAATTTATTTCAACACCAAATCAATTACAAATTGATTTCTAAGTTCTTTTCAAATACCAAATCATTTGAAAATCAATTTCTAAATTTATTTCAACACAAAATCCATTTTAATTCAACACCAAATAAATTTTTCATATCGATTTCCCAAAGATTTATTTTTCAAATACCAAATAAATTATCAATTGGATTTCAAACAAATTTATCACTTTTAAAATAAATTCCTTTATCTCTTCCAAACCATTTAAAATTCCATTTTTTAAATAAGTTTTCAACTTATAAACAATATTGCTCAAAATCCACTTATTAAACCTTTTCCCATATTTTGGAAATAATTCGATAAGATTACAAAAAAATCAATTTTTTTCTTTTAAATTCCTTCTTTTAAATTCAACCAATTCTTTCAAAAGAAATTTACTTAAAATTTCCAACTTTAATTTCAAAAATCCATTTTTCTTTATTCCTGGTATCCAACGATACCAAAAATACATTCGGCAAAATTTTAGCCTTTAACAAATTCAATCACAAATATAATCATTCACAGATTATAAATAAATTATCACACTACATATGAAACAAATTCATACAACATATGAAACAAATTCATATAATTTGAGGAATCTAGTTGGATCCCTCCAACCTGTTTCCTTGCATCCACAGATGTTAGCACAATACCAATTCCACTTCGAGGTGGAATATCGCGGTATATGGGATTTATAAAATATCATCCCCTATTATGCGGCGCATAGGGTCTCATCCACTATATAATGCGGGAAATCAACAACTCCAATATATACATATTCCAATATATATATATATATATATTGGTATATACTACTATATATACTATCACAATCAGGCAATCAATCAATAACTGCAAAATCAAATTTTCATTTTGAGTGAGAAGATCTCACCTTTGCTTTTTATTTTTGCAATCCATTTCCATTCCAGATTGTTTTCTCGATTTATAGACCTTGTATAAACAATTTTATACAATTGATTAATATTCGAAAGAATCGAACAATTAATTTTCATTTTATAATTTAATTAACTAGTAATTTATTTTAAAATAATAATTTTCCTTTTAGAAAAAGTATTTTAGTAACTAAAATAAATCAAATTTCGTACAACTTCAAACCTTTAAAAAAAAATCCTTTTCTGACCAATATAATTTTTTTTAAAGACAGATTATATATATTCTAATTTCTCAAATAGATATACCAATTACCTAAATGTTAACTGATTCATATATATATATATATATCATTACTATATTTCCTTTTTCCTTTCTACAGTAAATGGCAAAAGTAAAGTGTTACCTTACTGTAATTAGTTTAATTCAATCATGTTATTCATAAAATAAAATTACTAAATTAACTTCAAGACGTAGAATCTTAATTACCTAACATCGCCTGCTTCCCAGGTCACGTCGATGCCACCCAAAATGCTAGAACCAACACGCGAACATCAGCCCGAGGCCCACCTCGCTTCGACATGGCCAGAGAGTGAAAAAAATGCAAGATCCAGATCGCCAGCAGACTTCGCTCTCGGGCCTGAGCCACTGTGCTTCGTGATCCACCTTCATAACCATCTCGATCGCCACGACAACGTCACTTCCCCATGCATGAACGCTGCCTCATGCTCGCGAGCTCGAGCTTGCCTTGGTTCCTCGGATTTGGTCAGGCGATTTACAAATGGAAATCGCGAAACGCCATTTCATTTTTTTTTAAATGAATCGAATTCATTTTCGAACTAAAAGGGGAGAAAGGGATAATGGAATTTAGGCTTTGAACTTTATATCGTTTTGACTGGGAGGAAAGGAGATCAAATGTTTGTAAAGGGATCGACCATTTTTTTTCTTTGATTTAGAATTGAGGAACCAAGAAAATGGGTTGCGTGATTTAAAGAAAAAGAAGGGGAGACAAGAGAAGACGTTAGCCTGCTCGAGTTAACAGGCTACAGTGTTTGAATTGAAAGGAAAAAGTTGATGTGAGATAATTTCAACTGCAGTTGACTAATATAAATATATTCAATTTAAATTCAAATTCAAACCGTTCGATAAATGCAACCTACAATTTCGAATTCCTATCGAGGCATGCCGCTAGGCGTTTATAAAGTTATACCCCTATTTTGAATGCAATGGAAAAGTTTTTGACTCCAAATTCGATCGTATGGAGAAGATAGCTTTTTTGAACCAGTTATAATATTAAATTTTTGATTTAATTTCAGCACGTTTGTTTATCGTACGGCCAAACGATCACTCCAAACACTACAAAAATTGAAATCTGATAATAATACAATATTATAGATCTAATGGAACTAGTTTCGTCGAATTCCAAGACTGTGCCCCGGAACGCTATTTTTAAATATCGATCAAACGATAAAATTTCAAAACTGAACAAAACAGTTTCAAATTCAATTCTGAAAGTTCCACTACCTTCAGTATTATTAATATGAATTTTCCAAGACTTCATATTATTTTCAATCAGCTTAAAACTAAAGATTCAAATTTTTTACCCAACTTCAGTAAATTAAATCCAATAATTAAATTGCCAAATTCATTCTGATATTTGAATTTCAAATCAAATTAACTTCCAGATATTTAAAATCAATTATATATCCTGATTTCCAATATCAAAAATTCAGGGTCGTTACAACTCTACTACATCCTCAGAGTATATACAAAAACATCCAGTTCATTTTACATAACATGGATATCCAATCAATTTAAAACTTGTTTAAATTTTACTATCCTTCCAAGTTCGAGTGTTATATAAACCGATCTTTATATCTTCACAAAACGCTAAGCTTCAAATGTGTTTTTATACAAATTCCAAAGTTTCGACTATCCAAAATCATCGAAAATTCCGTTTTATATCAACAAATGAAAATTATTGATCAACGGATCAAACAAGATGCACAACCAAACTTACCCTAATGCATAGGATATAAGCATCCATAAAATATCTTAACCAAAAACTCAAGAACTAAACACCCGATCTTATTTGGTATACCAAATCATATTTCTAGGATTTAAATCAAATCAGTTTTACCAAAACAACTCTATAGCAAATTGCTACCAGAGCATCCCCCACTTTAAAACTCGAAAATAAACGTAGATGATGCTGTAGCATCACTAGAATCATTTTCCATAGATAGAAGTGAATTCAGTACATCCAAACCATACCTTTCGGACTTAACCAAAATCATTTCCCAAATGATATCAAATACTTCGTAAATATTACTATGTACCATGATGTCAATTCCAAAACCCAATTCCCAAACATTTACTTACAAATAATACTAGTATTATTTTCCAAAACCTTAGAAAATCGATATCTAAAACACCGGGATTTAAGTTCTCAAATTCTCATTTTAAATCCTTTTCACATTTACAGCTACACTTATAAACCATATTTATATAAGTCACTTTCTTATATTAAATCATTTCCCAAATATTTATTCCAAAATATCTTTCTTTCTCAAAGTCTATAATAAACAACTTTTGTTAAAATCAAATTTTAACCCAACATTAGTACCAAATGCCTCATAGTCAAACTTTGAAACTTAATTCACAAGATGTTCGCCTTAATGTTCCCGCAAGTTACTATATACCCAACCCATGCAGTGAAAAGGCAAAACTGCTCATAAAGTGGTTAAGGATGCAAATCAAACAACATATGATAATAATAGAATAATATCATTTCATAACAAATAAATACATCATAAATAACTATCTTGGTTATGAAAATTATTCTTTTATATATAAAATATAATCTAAGGTAAAACTATTTCATTTACCAATTTCAAAAACAAGGTTGTGTCGGTTTGCCCTGTCCAACTGTTTAGAGATCTCTGTCAATGAAAACACACTCTCTTATATATTCACTCGACTCATAATAAGGCATTTCATTACCCTAATCTCTTAATGAGTCATACCCCTTAAAGCTAAGGTTCTCGCTTAATCTTCAGCTCTGATACTAAGTGTAACGATCTACCCCCTTTTGGGCCATGACTACAAATTGTAACCTCGTTCCTAATTTTACGGCCAACTTTTCGACTTCATATAACCAACCCGTAAAGGGACGTGTATGTGTAAGTGACAAAGCTTCATAACACGTTCACCAGTGTGAGAACCCCTGATCACGTGCACAAAGTCCAGTGCAGGAACGATAACATATAATATCTCAAAAGCTCTTTACCAAAAAAAACTTTATATGCCTACATCAATCAGAGTAAACTAACATATCATCAGCCTGGACATTTATAACAATATGTCCTCACAAATGCTGATAGAAACAAGTAAAGTAATGCAGCATAAATAAAGTATGATAGGAAATCATCCAACTCCTCTCCAAGAACTCCAACGAACCACAACTAAATCTGGAAACATACTCGAGCTGACCCAAGCATTAAGAAAATAACACCCGGACCAGTCTGGTAAACCAGCATGAGAAACTCAAATCATATAGATTTATTATATCTTAAAACCCTTTAAAATAAGAGTATCTCGTAAGACAATGCCGCTAATAAACACAGACGGAGTTTTTACCTTACGATAACAAAACCATTTCTATTATAAAATCCAGTAATAATATAATAATGTCTAAGGTGTGAAATTTAAATAATCACATAGCTGTTATGCCTATGAGTGTACATCATAACAATAATAGGTATACAATCACAATCACTAAGGCACGCTCGCTAACTATGTAGGATTTCCACGTAGATCTCTTCAGGGAGGCCGAATCTAAACTACTGCAAAAGGATCAGAGATATCCTTTCGAAGCATCATACATCTCTAGTGAATGTATCATAGGAAAACCATAGCTGGTCTTGCTAAGACCTAATGCATTGCTCCCGAATGCATATCCCAATAAGTATATCTAGAAATGAAGTTGCATGCACCCTATGGTTTTGCCAACCCTATTGGTTATGTCTTCTATCTCTGGTTTTTGCCATACCGATAATGAGGCTACGGCCAGCATTCTAGCCCACGAGTCACCACTCGGAAAGATCTTCTACACGAGCTCCAGCTCGACAGATCATGGAATCGCACATGAATTCTCCTATCTTAACAGATCTCGAAACCACACATGGATTCCTCAATAGATCCCGAAATCACACATGGATTTCCATACCTCAACAGGTCTTGAAATCACATATGGATTCGCATATCCTGAATAGATCACGAAGAACTACATGTGTTAGAGCATCTCAAATAGATCTCGAATCTCCATATAGATTCCAGCATCACAAAGCAATCGCGAACCAATCACAAAGCCATCACAAAGCAATCGTGAAGAAATCACGAACCTTTTCCAAAGCATAGAACATGTATATGGTTTTGGAGTGCTTACCGTGTGACGATCCGGAATTTTTGTATATTTGAAATGGGAATATTTAATTTATTTTAAATATTCAAAGGTTAAATTTTAACTTTATTTTCAAATATACAGTATTTACTGGATGATAGATTATTGAATTAAACAATCGAAAATAGGGTAAAATAGAGAATCCTGAGTTTTGAGCCTGTTAAAAATAGTTTAAAGGTTCAAAAAATTTATATTGTTAATATTGAAGGTGATGAAACTTTTAAAATTGAATTTCAAAGTGTTTTGATCAGTTTTGAAAATATACCGTTTAAATTGAATTTAAAAATAGCCTTCCGAGGCACAGTCTCGGAATTCGACGAAACCAGTTCCAATGGATCCGTAATATTGTATTATTATCGGATTTCAAATTTCGTAGTAATTGGAGCAGTTGTGTGAGTGTACGACATTTAAACGCGTTGAATTTTGTTTTGAAACAAATTTAAATTTAAAATAAATAAATATATATAATTGCTTTCTTATAACCCAACATTACATACAACCCGCCACCGTTATGTCTCCTTCGTACACAATTCCCTTTTTCTTTCCATCTTCTCAAGTCACAATTCGATCAGAAAGAAAATAATGGCCGAGCTATGAAAAAAAAATATTTATCTTCAGTACCTTATTCCCATCTTCTTCGATAAGCCGAACGAAACTAATTACGAAAAGGGAAGTCAATCGCGCTCAAAATTTCGCGTTCCTCTTCCCTCGATTTAAAATAAAATCGCGACTTCTCTTTCATTGTCGAAATCGAACTCAAGCCATGGGATTTTAGAAGGATAATCGACTTCGACTTCTGGGATTTCGATCTCGTTCTCATAGAGGGGACTCGCGATTCGCAGTCCCGTTCTCACGAAGGGTGCGCGCGATTTGATTCTGGCAGTTCGCGGTGAGTGGTCGTTCGACGAGCAGGTGATGGGCGATCGAAGCTAGGGTTGTAGTCGTGGGTTCTTGTCAAGGCGTATTCGAGGGCGTGCGATGGGTTGAGGGCGCGACGTGTCATGTTGAAGCAGGGAGCCGCGATCGATGTAGGGGAGGCACTGGAAGCGATTGCTCTGGTAGTCGTTGATGCGAGCCGCTCGCTCACGTTGGGATCGCGAGATGATCCTCATTCATGGAAGCACGACAGTCAACATCAGCTAGGGTTCGTTTGAATTTCGACAGTAAGGTATAAATCTGATTTGTTTTGTTTTATTATGAATTGGGAAAGAAATTGAAATAAATTGAGATGGAAGTTTATTGTTAAAGGAATTTCTGTTTTGGATATTCACAGTAAAAGATAAAAACCATTTTTTCCAAATATAGTATATGTATATGAAAGATTTGGGTAATATAGAAGTTGTAAATGTTGTTAAATTTATATAAAGGTTGGATTTTTTTTTGAAACTCGTAAAGACCCTTTTATCGGAGGTGGTTTCCACTTAAAATAATAATGATTATTTAGTTAAAATTGAATGGTTAATTAATTTATTTATTTAAAAGGGGTTTAGTTTTAAATTTAATAATTAGCTAAATTAAATAGGTAAATGATAATAAATAAGAAAATATTAGTTAATTATTGGATTTATTCAAATGTTAATTAACTATATAATGTTATAAAAGGTCTAAAAATCGAGAAACAAGCTGGAATGGAATTGAATGGCAATAGACTGCAGATTAAAGTAAAAGTGAGTTAATCTCACTCATCTGGGTTTGTTTAAATTTAAATGGTTAAATTTAAATAATTGGTTGAACGATTGAATTGATTGGATGTGCTATAGTATATATAGTAGTATATAGCAATATATACATATTGGCATATGTATATATTGGAGTTGTTGATATTCCCGCATTATATAGCGGATGAGACCCTATGCGCCGCATAATAGAGGATATTAATATTTTAAACCCATATACCGTGATATTTCACCTCGAAGTGGAATTGGTATTGTGCTAACATCTGTGGATGTAGGGAAACAGTTGGAGGGATCCAACTGGATTCCTCAAAATACTTAATTTCGTTTAAATATTCTGTGATGATTATATGGATGATTGAAATATTGGATTGAATATTTCATTACAATGAGTTATTAAAATCTATAAAATTGGATTTTTGGAAAAGTCAAAGAGTAAAATTTTCAGTAAAATAATTCAAGAGAATTTGAATAAATTTAATAATGAATTGGAAAGGAAATAAAATAAAGTGATTTTCAAGATTTTTAATCAATATGGAAAAAGGAGAAATTTTGAATAAACAGAGGAATAATAAATCTTAAGTTTAAGTGATGTTATATTAAAGACTAAAGAATTTATTTTTAGAACTTAAGGATTAAATTTAATTAAAGGTTAAATAAGGGATTTTAAAAATCTAAAATTGATATTTTAGTTAAAAGGTTCTAATCTCAAATAAAATAAATAAATCTAAAGGCTAATGTATTTGAATAATGAGGTCAGTAAAGAAATTTATTCAAGTGAAGTAAGTTGGGAATCAATTGAAAATTTACTTAAATGTTGGAATTGTAATTTAAAAGAGAAGGAAGACTTTGAAATTTTAAACTGGGTTTATAAAGTAAAGTGAAAAATCAGTGGGTATTTAAATATAAATTCAAGGTGTGAATTTATAAAGGAATGTGGATTGGGTTTAGAATAAATGGTGATTTATTTTAAAGATGTGGAAAGAAAGTGTATTTCCTGGGTAGCCAAGTACATTTTGTTTTTGAGAAATTTTAAATATTGGTTAAAGGATTTATTGTTATTTTAAAAATCATTTTTTAGAAAATCTATTATTTCAAAATGTTAAATTTCTAAAGTAAGTATTTTTCAAATCTATTATTGTAATAAATATAAGTGATTTGGTAAAATGTTTAAAAAGAAAAATTAGTTTACAATTACAAGTGGTTTATTTTAAATATTTGTTTTAAAAATATATATATTCAAATAGAGTATCAAAGTAGTTTAATTTCAATATTTTCAAGTATATTTGTAATAAAGTGTTTTTAAAAATTATTTCAAAATTTAAAAAGGGCTTTTGTACTTGGTGTCTCAGAGGAAATAATTATTTGAGAAATTATTCCATGGGGGGAATAGGTTGAAACTGTTTTCAAAGGGGGTTGAATGGAAATTGTATATCCCGTGAAGATATTTTGGAAATAATAAATAATTTGGGAAAATTATTTACTTGTTTGATGGATGTTATGGATGTTAATTGATAGTTAAATAACCGACTATCAATATTGGCCAAATGCGCTGATCGTTTTGAAGAGACCGGGATCGAGATTAATTATTTGAAAACCACTTCGATCCGGTTTGTACGTTTCGTGTAACGTGTTCGGAGTCGAAGAGGGAGCAGTGAAGTGCAAGGGCTAGTCGCTACTAATCCTGAGGATATTTCCAAAATGGATGTAGTAGGAGTAGTGCCTTCGGTTCCGTTCGATCCCGGGACGGACTTGTATGGACGAATGCTTGCGAAACATCGTCAGCGGACGATGGGCATTCTAAGGGATATGTTCTGAAAGGTAACGCTTAGCCTCGAGCCTCATCAACCGGGAATGACTGAAAATCAGGGGTTATGCAGCAAGGCTTCGTGGGTAGCTCCCACTTCCGAGTAAGGTCATCCCTGTCTAGATGTCCCTTTTTATTTCGGCTTAGTGTTGCGGTTGCTGATCCCAACCGTGGGGTGATTTTATTCGGAATCATCCAGTAAGGGATGGTTCCGGCCTTGTGTTGCAGGGGACTTAGGGTGGGTCCTCGGTACGCTGATCTAGACCAGGTACTGTGACAGGTGGTACCCCAGTGCCTAGTCATTGATGGAAATCCATTCTCCCTACGTGCCTTGTACGGTATTTGTTTGTATACCTATTAGCTGGAATTTAATAGATGTAACAATTTCAGCTATTTGAATAAGTATTTGTATATAGACACTATTATAATATCAGAGGATTTTAATAAGAAATGTTTTAGCTATCGTAAGGTAAAAACCCGACATGTTTATTTGTGGCGTGGTCGTACGAGATGTTTTTATTTTCAAAAGGGTTTTTGAAACTTTAATAATAAATTGAGTGTGATTTTCTCACGCTGGTTTTCCAGACTGACTCGGGTATTGTTTTATATAATGCTCGGGTCAGACCGAGATAAACAGGTTCAGGTTATGCTGTGAAGCTCAGGAGACGAGCTGGATGGAGATACGTACTCCCGTACTTGTTTATATATATTTTCCGCTGTGTTGTTTAGCTGTGTACTCTGTTGTATTGAGGACCTGACATGATTATTGTCTAGTTGTATGTTATGTATTCTCTGATGTATACTCTGAATATATATTGTATAAAACAGATATAGTTTTGATTTGTGTAAAGATCTGTTAATATATATTATATTTTATTCCGCTGCGATGGTTAGATTCTGCTGTTGTTTTCTATTTTTCTTCTTCTACCTCTTTTTCTTAACTAAAATGGTTCGATTTTCCGGGTCTGGAAAGTCGGGTCGTTTCATATCGAGTGCTCTAAAACTTATCGATTGATTTTCAAGAATCTCAACCCCGGTTCTATGGGAAATAAACTAAAATAATACATAAGATCGGAGATTGCCTCCTAACCATTTAAGAGGACATATTTCCTTATCATTCATCCTAGAAGGCAAAACGAGTTTATACATACAGTATAGCATCACCTCGGATAACTGTACCATATACTTCTCATGTTTCTTCTAGATATTTCTAGAGTATATTTTTCCAGGATTTTATATTTGGTTATTAACTATTAAACAAACAAATAATTCAATACAGTGAGAATAATCGCATATGGGAAACCAAGTCCCCATATACTGTCCATAAGGAAGCAACACACAAAGTACAATCGAAACAAACTAGCACGATCAAGTCATATAAACGACTTCTAATCCCCTTTTTAATTAATCTTCATTTATTAATTAAAAACCACTTTTATTAGTAAAACTCATTTTTACTCAATAAACTCCTTTATAAATAAAACTCCATTTATTAATTAAACTTCGCCATTTAACTAAACATCACTATTCATTTTCAACACGTTTCAACACTTCCCAAAAGTATTCATATGCTTATCTCAATCATATAAGTATATTCAAAAATCAATTTCAAAGGGCTTCAGACAAATGTTACTCAAACACTGTCACTACAAGCTATTTCACTTATGATTATCTTTAAAACATTCTTTTTAAAGATCCATTTATGTACGTAAGTATAATCAAAATGGGTTAAAGGCGAATGTTATTAACACATTGTCAAAACAAACCCAAACCATTTTCCTACTTGTTACTATCTTTGCAAACCTTTGTTTTAAAGATCTCGGTTCATATTCGATTAAGATCGATAATCGATTATCTAGTCAAAAATCATTGCTTATACAAATCAATGTTCGTATACTTAACTCATTTTTGGCATTCCCAACTTAACTATCCCTCGTTCAAGAGGGAAGCCCAATAGGTTAGAGCTCTATTACTCCATCCCTACTTGACCTCAATCTTTAACTCTTAGAAATATATAAACCTACTTTGTTTCCTTTTAGTGTTAAGTAAAGTTAATTACCTTTTTTAAACAAGATAACAACAAGATTAACATGTTTTCGACATTTCAACTTATATTGTTCCTCATTCAAGAGTGAAGCCAGGTAAGTTTGGACACTAGTTGCTCCAAGCCTTTTCTAGACACCTCATTCTTGAATCTCCCAAACATACAAGTTTACTCGTCGGCTTTTAGTATTAAGCTTAGTAAATCATCTTTGTCAAAACTTATATATATATATATATAATAATAATTTAGAAATACTTTTAAATAGATTTTAAATATCTATGTAAAATATTACTTGAAAATAACTAATTTAAAAGTTAGATTAAAAACATGTTTCATATTTATATCATTTTACTTTCAAAATTTATAAATAATCATTAAAACTATATTTAAACTTCTACTCTTTTTTTCATACTCAAATACATTTTATAAGAACTTTCATAAAAAGATTTTATAAAGAAAATAATTTAAAAACTAGCCAAAACATCGCATTTTAAACAGTTAAAACCATAAGCGACTTATTACTGCATATATAACTGCTGTTAAAAGTCTTTATTAAAACAACATTGAAAAACACAATCTTTGCGACTAGTTTTAACCACTTAAAAAATGATTTGAGACTTTGTATTTTTATAGTTATTACTACCATTAGGTTACTTAAAAATCATAGAAAGAAATCCCTAAGAATATCTTTCCATTTATTTATAAAAATTCTCGAAAACAAGGGATTTCGAAGTGCACTTATAACGACTATTCTCGTTTCAAACACTTTCAAACTTACTTCAATTTAACACACTAGTTAAACAACCATTTAAACATAAAGTCAAGGCCACGTTACATATTTAAGATGGTAATAGAAGTGAGGTTATATAATATAAAGTTATTATTTGCTTTCAAAAGCAAGAGGAGTCCAAAGTTTATAACTTTACTTAATTAACGTCACTGTAACTTTATTTGCACACAACATATATATACACAATATATACTTAAGAGATAGTGAGATAACCCACTTAGATGCAAGCCTAACCCAAGCACAAAGCTACAAGAACAAAAGAATCACCTCCTTCCATTAACACAAGCCTAAAGGTCCAACCTTTAGCATTTCCAAACCAAAGCCACATTTCTCACCTCCTCCCACTTCTTACTTGCTAATCTGCTTCCCATGATGTCTTAGGTCCAAAGCCAAAGCTTAAAAGAGATTAGAGAAGATTTTGTTAACTTTTGAAAAAGTTAGAGAGTAATTAGTGGATTAGTGCTTAAGCACTTCCATAAGCTTATGAATTTTTGTGATTATTTCTTAAGGGTATGCTTCTCCTTATATAGCCTTAGGAATGTAATGGGAAAAGACCAAACCCCCTCCCTCCAAAACCCTTATGACAACTTTACACCACATAGCTTAAGTGTTAAAGAATTTCCTTATTTGCTTATTTTTGAAATATCTCCTTTTTACCTCATTATCCTTTTCACACCTAACTAGATAAGCTTAGGAAGCTTCTTATTGTTTTAGTGCAAAATATGTTTATTTCATTAAATTGATTTTCTAAGCTAAGTGTATGTAAAAAAATCTAAACAACTTCTGATTGTTAAAAAGTTGTTTGTTGATAAAACGATTTTCGATCACATTTTCAAATTATTTATTTTTATAAACATTTTTCCAAAATAAGTTTGCCATCATTACTTATGATTTAAAAGGAGGTTAAAAAGCTTATTAAATCATTTTAATAATGTTTAATCAAAGATTCAAATATTTAAATAATTCAGATATTTAAATACGAAGTGTTCAAAATTCTGGATCGTTACATTTGACCATTTAAAATGAAAACGAACGTTCGTGCAAAATAGGTACAATTGGGATGAAGAGAGTAAATCGTCACCTCAACCTCAAGAAGAGACATCGAAGGTGAGAATTGTATAAAATATAGTAAGAAACTTAATGTAGAAGAAGAAAAGTAGTTTCAATTCCAAATGTACTTTATTATAGAAAATTATTTCTATAAAAGATATTTCCATGAGGTTAAGATATTTGATCTAAAACTCTCAGTTGCAAACTAGTTACAATGGATGATATAATAGCCTATAACAAATGCTTGATGGAGCTTTGTGTTTCATGTGTTATTATATTAATGGAGGAAATGGTGCGAGCTTACCATATAACACTCATTAATAGATGCATATAGGTCCGAAAGGTAGTTTTCACATATATACGAAATATTATTTATGAATTAACGACTGTTTTTCAATATTGACTAAAAATAATTATATTTTTATTTTGTTATGAATATTCATTATAAAATAAATATAATGGTACGAATGATGTATTCAGTCCAAGGTCTGTGGATACCAAAATGGAACCACTTACTTCTCATCGACATTTGTATGTGATACACAACCAGTATATCTTTGATAAGTCATAAAATTTAAAATTAAAATAGAAAACATAACATGCAAAGGAAATATAGCAATTTTATTTAATCGAATAGGTAAGTATATGGGAAAGAGTTCCAAAAGTACTTAACCTAAAATTCACTCCTCCTTATGATACATGACGATGTATCAATAAGCAGTAAACAGATGTTGGAAAAAGTACGGTTAATTATAAGTGAAATTGAGTTAACCTCTTTCTGTAAGGATGTTTACTTAAGAATAAGTACATGTGTTAAATTTTCATCTAAATAATAGCTTATGAGGCCATATTTATATAAGATATGAATTGATAAGAAACCCCGATCTTAAATAGTTTAAGATGCGTGGTTGTCTAATTTGTGTTGTGAACATAAGTTTTGTAAACTCAAAATTGAATCAGTTTTATGTAAGTATTGGATATGATCCAAAAACTCTAATGTAGAAACTGATTATAAAAGATGAAAGGAAATTAACCTAGACTAAAATGGACACAACTCATTAAAATGTCTATATTGGAATTCTTACTCAACAAAAGGAAACTATGAGTTTCATATCTATGTTGAGAAAAGGAATTGTTAAGAAAAAAATTCTCAGTTGCCAACAAGCTATAAAAATTTTAGGCTCTAACATATGCCTTGATGCTTAAATTCAGAATAGATTCCAAGTTCATACTCAAAATATGATTTTGGTTGTTGTACCTAAAGGGATACGATCCATCAGCCTTAGGCGTGTCTCCAAAAGGAAGAGGGATGCAAGTGGAATATAGTAAACAATATTGATGAGAATAATGTTGTAAATTTCAATTATTGAAATTAACGTAATATGTTCATCAGTCGATGTACTTAGGTGAATTCAGATTTTACTTGAAAACTTGTTGCCCAGTATAACTTTAAATTTTGGTACATCTTAGTTGGAAAAAAAATTCTAAATAATGATTTAGGATAGACTGTTTGCACATGATGACTAGAATGTCAAGATGTTAGTAGAAGCGATGACTAACTTTGTAAGTATTGGATAAGATCTACATATAGATACGATAGTGTCGTTCGACAAGTGTCAGAGTTAAGCAAATATTTTGACAAAAAAATCAAACAGTTTGATTTTCAGTCAAAATTCAGAGGAAGCATGTGTCTATAAAAAAAGAATACTAAAGGCACTAAGATATTTCTAAACTACAAGACACCAAACTATTGATTGTTAATGATGTACTCATGTTAAAATTAGTTTCAATTTAGATGCCAACATATGATTTAAAAATAACATCTTTTATGACTAGCATAAAATGACATTGTTATTGTCCCGAATGGCATACTTAGACACCATATTAAAATATTTAATATGGAGCATATAAGATGGATTCCTTATGCTTTTTTAATAGGAATTATCATATATGTTATGATTCTACTATATCATACTTTGCTTATGTATTTGATGCATTGAGAGAATATAAAATCTGATTTGATATCTTTAAATTGTAGATAAGAATATTATGAAGTGTTTTTGAAATACTAGGTAATTGTTTATAAAACAATGTACTCCCTATGAAAGAGAGTTCAAATTCAAACTTCATAAGTGATATCGAATATAATATGTCAATGCTGAATTCATATTCAACCTTAGTTAAGGAGCTTTGAGTTGGAAATATTCTGAACGACATGTGGTTGCTGATTCAATAAAAAGGCTAAGTGCATCTCCTTGAATAATGCCATAATGAAAGTAATATAATATAATTACACATATTTATAACTGAGCTAGTGATGATTCCAAATGTTAAGAATCCCATAACTTTGTTTTGTGGAAACAATGTTGAGATAAAGTTCATGAAAGAACCTAGGGCTCACAAGATGTTTAGACACATGCTTTGAAAGTTCCAAATTATAAAAGCAGTTTATCAAAATGAAGGGATGTTGGCTGATAGAGTAGATAGTAATACAATATAGCAGATTCATTCACTAAGGGACTAGTTCGATTAGTTCTGAACTGATTAGAGGAACACGATTAAGATTCCATAATTGACCCCAACTGCAAGTGAGAGATTGAAAGAGTTAGTGGTATGCCTTAGGGGAAGTTATGTAATTTGTTACATAGATATAATTTTGTAGTTAATTTGTTTCATAGTAACAATGTTTGTTTTTCTTTATATACTTTTTTATATTGTGATATAATTAACTAAGTAACCAATTTAAAGTACATGACCAAAAAAAAATCCTTAAACGAAATGTTATGTGATTGTAGCTGCAAATAGTTAAAATTATGAGTAATTAATCACAAAATAAAATGACATTTTAAAAAAAATCCTGGTTAAGATATTTTGGAAAAAGGTTATCGACTCATCCATTTGACCAGAGTACGCAACGCTCTACAAATATTAGGCAATGTATTATTCAAGGCTACAAGGGCACTAAAGGGATGCATACTCGTAATTATTGGATAACTATGGAATGACTCATCTGTGGGTTTCCCTTTGGTTTATAACAACTAGGTCAAATGGTAAACCTCAGGGTGACGATGTTATAGAGTTCCCTCGACTTGAGAATACTTGTGAAACTTCATTGTGAATAATCCACCTTGACTATAGTATAATCATGACATAACGATCCATCAAGCGAATATAGTTGGTTCTGTGTTTAAGCATTCGAAGTGAAGCACTATTCAACAGAAAATTCGTCTCTTAGTTGCACGAGGTTATTAAACCAAGCGATTATAGTATCACGGTCAATTGTAGTCAACTAAAAGTCAAAATCTCTAGCCATAGTAGTACGGTTAATGATAAATGTATTATTAAACCAAGGACTTTATTTTTCGGATTAACCTGGTTGAATGTGGATAGTATTGGACTTTTCACTAATACTAAATTCCATATATCCTAAAATGGTATATTTTTGATGAAGAGGAGATTAACCTGGTTGAATGTAATTATCGTGAGGTACCGCTTAAGAAAATTGAAATTGAATTTTACTTAAAGGATTTTTAAGCGATGATTTCAACCAAACTATTACATAACTAGCTAAGGTGACTTGTTAATGTTAATATTTGAATTCTCCAAAATTAATCTATTACTATACTCACTCCTCTGAGTCTTACAACTGTATTTGTGAATTCTCCAAAAAATTACACTATTTAATTAATTTTTAAAATGTTATAAATTGATTAAATTAGTAAATATTTGATAAATATTAATTATTAATAATTTATTTAATATTTTGATGTTATTAGTAAACATTTGATTGCATATATAAAAGTTATATTTGAGTGTATTAATATACGATATTAATATACTTTTAAATGAGATTTAAGTGAGAAATAATTACTTGAAGGGTTTTGGAAATTTTGCACCATATGGAACAACATAGGTCTACCATATAAGGGAAGAGAAATGGGTGGAGTAATTGAAAAGTAAGGAGGAATTAATTAGGGAAGTTTTAAATAGAAGAATGGAAAGGTTCCATTCTCCCAATTAAAACAAATCTTCCGATTTAACTTCCTTTAGGTGTTTTCTTTCTCCTCTTCTCTTACATCCATGGCCGCAATTTCCTTCTTCCTCTCTTACAAATAAAATCACCTCTAAAACAAATTAAAACATCAAATAAAATTAATAACTACTTGGTTCATCTGTCTTGTGCAAAGAGTGGGTGTTGATTTAAGAATCTAAGAAGGGATTTCCAAACTAAAGTGTCATTATTTGGCCAAATCTGTAAGGTATGATCTAAATAGGATTATGTTCTTTGATGTTATATATTTATCGCAATTTTATATGTACATATTTTTATCTAACCTTAATTTAGAATTAGTACTACAATTTAAACAACCTATTAAATGATATGATTTGTTTTAACATGATGAATTAAAAGCAAAATTTATATTTGCATAAATCTATGTTTAGGTCATGAACTTTTGTTTTAATATTACCTATAATAAGATTATAAACATATTATAAAATTTAATGATTTAAAATTTTCTACTTGAATATTTAGTTAATCCTAAAAAATGGAGATTTTTGATATCTTATTTAATTTGATGTGTGCAATTTTGTTTTATAATTTTTGACGTTAAAAAGAATATTTTTGGGTTAAAACTTTATTTACATTCATATACATATACACCTATTTATATATATTTGCAAATACTTCAAAAATGTTTAATGTAATATGGATGTATATTTGAATCGATTGGAAATTATTTTGGCTTAAGCATTATGTATGTATGTATGTATTGATGTATATGTATGTGTGTGTTTGTCAATTATATTGTTGGGTTATGAATTTAGAAACAATTTTATCCATAAATTTATTTTACGTTAAATGGTTTGAAATCGAGGAAATAATATATATATATATATATTATACGTGGTAGATATAAATTTTAATATCTACATATGTATATATTGACCATGTTATTGTTGTTGTTATTTGTCATATAAACATATTATTATCACTTATCATTTTGTATGAAGTTAGATATAGGAATTGAATGTTTGCAAAAGTGAAGGTAGATCAATTGATCATGCCACCTTTATTTCTTCCTTTAGATCCTGATGTGATTACATCAGATCTAATGTTATGTTTGTTTCCATTTTAAATGCCAAATCATTCATATTTGCTATATATATACCAACCCATATAGAATTATGAAAATATTTAATATATTCATACGTATGCAAATACCATATATAATTGGCATTGATTTAATTAATTATGAATAAGAAAATCTTAATAAAATATGATTTTATTAAAAATAACTAGATTGGATCTGATATTAAACATTAGATTTTGTAGGCCCATTAAGATCTAAATAGGAATTTTTTTTGAAATTTACTCATATCACCCACTGTGAAATGGATCAAGTTCCATCAAACATCACCTTAAAAACTTGAGTTTGAGTTCCTCCATTTGCAACTTGGAATTCCATGCTCCTTCTTGCTACTGGCCTCTTGCTTTTAAGTCCCTATAACAAATTACAAATACGAGTTCTAGATTCAGTATCTAAAACCAAATATGAAGCACTTATAGATAAAAAATTCTATATGAAAAATAGCTTTAGGAGCATAATAGGAATCTTTCCCTTTAAGCATTTTCAGATAATATGAACAATTCCTCTTCCAATGTGCCTTCTTATAACAATGGTGACATTCGTCCTTCTCTTCTTTGGCTTTAGCTTTACCCTTGCAGTCCTTTAACCTACGCTCTCTCTTTTTTGAACTATTCGAAAAAGATGTACCTCTGACTACGAGTACAACAGTGGGTTCTTTTGAGAATGTACTTGTGGTCATCCCTAACATATTAAGGATATCCATGATAGTATACTTCAGCGAGTTCATGTTGAAATTCAATATGAACAACCAAAACTGTGGAGCCAATAATCCTAGAATCAAGTCAGTCTGTAACTCTATGTCAAGGGTTGTTCCCACTGCAGCTAATCACCCTATGTACCCTATCATATTTGGTATGTAATCCTGGAGGGGAGTAATTATGCTCATTTTCATATGAAACAATGTCCATGAGATCTTGCACCTTGCGGTATGAGACTATTCACCCTACAGCTTTTGTAGGTGCTAAAATATTAATCAAACATCCATATTCTATTGCTTCTATGGAGCCCGATACTTATGGTCGATGGTGCATAAATTGAGCAAGTTTACAGTCTATTAAGCATGACACATAGAAGGCTATTTTTTCGGGTGCAACATCTTTATCGGGTTTAGCCTTATGGCTTACCAGCAATTACATTTTTGAGTATTTCATAGATGAGTGTAATTTTTACATTCCCTGGCATTCTTTATAGTTTGCGCCAATTAGTGTTTTTTCTCTAGAAATGCTTCATTATTGCCATTTTATCTATGGATGTTCATAAGAGTAAATTAGATAACATTGCATATGCTCTTATACTTATTAGGTTGGTTTATTATATTTATCTAATAAGACTCCCACTAGATTCTACATCTCTTAAAAACCGAAAAAGAGATATGATAATTTCTTAAATTCCTTAATAGGTATTAGGATCCATTTATCATGTAATTATAACTTTGAGGGTATCTGTAACGACCTCATATTTTCAACCATTCGCATCCATTATAAGTGTATAGGTAGACACTCATGCCGGAATTGAATTGCTCAAAATACCGCGTTGTAAATAAAATTTGGCAATCTCAGAATATACAGTAAATAAATATAATCACAGATCATAGACATAGAGTAAAATAATGCAGCGGAAGTAAAAGAAATAGTAGTTCATGAAGCTACTATGTAAATATATCAGAGTTAAATAAGATACAACAGAAGAAATAAAATACAACATAAGTCTCAATTTGATAACCAAGTACAAGCTGAATAGAACAACAGAACTGAGATGATAAAACTAGATAAGCAGATAATCTCCAACGATTCAAATCTCCAAGAGAGCGGAAATCCAAATCTATGAATAACTCAGGCTGACCCGAGCGTAAAGCAAAACACAAAACACTCGAGTCAGGACAATATATACTTATATAATGTAAACCAACTCAAGTGAACTGAAATAAAGGTACAAGTAACTTAAAGAATGCTTGGGATCGCCCATTCTTTAAGGATCCGTTAAACTATTTACTATGTAGTAATATACGCTGTATACAGTAGTGTCTAATTAGTAAAGTATAATCATATAGAAAATAGCGTTAAGGGGATGGAGAACCTTAACGCGGTCGGATCTTAAAATCATAATCGTAGTAAAGCTCGATATGGTAGGTGACACGGCACACAAGGCAATGCCAGGGTAGATATACCAATTACGCACACGGACTGATGGATACGCATAGCAGCCACTACCGTTCCACCTCGAACAACACTCCCAAATCAAGGGTGGCCACCAAAAATCACAAAGTAATAGAATGGTATCGAAGAAGTGTGTCCGATACGAGGTGCTACCTCACTGGCCCGAGATCGCTCCTGTTTTAGCCACCTTATGCCAACTCACGGGAGTTGGGTCCACGTATATACCTTAGGATCGTCGCCACCATCCTACTTCATTCTGGAAACTCCACCGCGTACACGGTTGTCAAAGTGGTTTTCGGTATCGACAGAGAGTATGTCCATATCCGATCCCGGTCTCTTTGCCAACCAATCGTTATTATAACCGGTGGTTATAACTTTTAAAAACAATACTTTACTTCAAAATAAAATATCATTTCAAACCATATCTTTATAAAAATAAAGATTTATCATTTCCAAATCATTTTAATATATCAAAATATCATATCCTTCCAAAACTTCATTTTCAAATCACTTTGATATCAAAATATCATATCCTTTCAAACTTCATTTCAAATCATTTTTAATATACCAAAATATCATTTGAGTTCAAATCTAAATATTCAACTTTAAATACCTTTTAAATTTAAAGATATAATTCATTTATTATCATTTCAAGTCACCTTTTAAATAGTTTATATTTCAATCAAAATAATTCATTTAAACCATTTAAAAGTGTAATTATTATACTTTCAAATCAAGTATTAAAATTTCCAAAGTTTCAATTCAATTCAATCATTTATTTCAATTAAATTTCCATAGACCATTTCAAATTTTATAAATTTCAAATATAGATTTAATCCACAAAATAACTATTCAAATTATAAAATAAATTCCAAAGTTTTATTATCCTATATTTCATAAGTCCAATGTCTTTTAAATAGATTCAAATTACAAGTAAACCAAATATTTTTCATACTAATATAAACTTCAATTATTCATTCCAAGATTTAATATCATTCCAAATTCCTTTCAAAATATCAAAATATCATTTCAAAACATCATTTATTAAATTTAAATTTAAATACCATTTAATCACATTTCAAAATAGTTGTATTTCCCAAATCAACTATTCCATTTAAATCATTTAAAGTCAATTCATTATATTAATAATTAAATATTTAATTTCCAAAATTTAATCTTTTTCAAAGATCATTTATTCATTTGAATTTATTAAACAAAGAAAATTCAACTTTCGCAGCACTTAGAAAATGCTACGAAATGTTATGTTTAAAACAGTTCATTAACAAAAGACGGCATTTAAAATGCTGTAATATCTTAATTTAGTTTCAACTAAAATTTTAGTTAAATTTAACAACTATAGCACTAACAAAGTGCTATAATAACCCTTAGTTCAAATTTGCTATTTGGTTCATTTAAAACAATTACAGCATTTTCCAATGCTGTAATATCTTTACACTACATTTCAAAAATGCTGTCAAATCAAATTCAGAGTTTTATTTACAATTTCACACATAATTAAATTTTAATATAAATCATTTTAACTTATAAAATCATATATTTTCACATTTAAAAACAATCATTTAAATACCTTTATTCTATGATTTTATAAAGTCCAATTTCCATACAAATATCAAATTAAATAACAATTAAATTTTCATTTCTTTAATTAAATTCTTAACTTAACAACTAAGTTTAAATTTCCAAAATATAAGTCATTTCCATTTATTTTACTTAATTAATATTTCACTTTTAAACAAATTTCACAAAAATTCAATTTAAGTTATATTTCCAAATTCAGCTTAAATATTCATTTATTTCATATTTTAAGTTATACAAAATCATTAACACTTTTATAAAATCATTATTTCTTAATAAAATCATTAAATTTATTTTTAAATCAAATTGTCATATATTCTTACTTTACATAAATTTCATTTATAAACAAAATCATAAATTCCAAAACTAACTTATATTTCAAATTCTACTTCACCCTTTACTTAATTCACTTATTTAATTTGTAGAAAATCACAAATATTCTATAGAAATCATTTTAATAAAGTTTAAATAAAAATATCATAATATTTACATTTTTAAAATATTTTAAAAAATTTAGAAAAATATATAAACCACGGGTCTGTATATAATTTTCTAGCCTAGGTCAAGTGATACGGATATGTATCATTTCAATCCGCAGTTTACAAAGAAAAACCGGGTTCTATCATTTCAAACCCGCAATCCAAAGTTAAATAAAATAAATAAAAGGTCGCTTGGGCTTATCATTTCAGCCCATAACGATCTTTCCCTATTCTAAAGTCCGTTCGGGTATGTATCATTTCAACCCATAGTGAATCTAATCTACAGGGAACTTGTAGTGTGATAAACTGATAAAATAACAGAATAGCATGAAATAATAGTAATAGATGATATAACATATATAATAACAGGGGTAAACATTATATGATCATAATATAACAGTTATAACAGGATGATAAAAAATTTCAGATTCAAATGGTGTCAGTTTACTAGTTATATAAGTACACATCATCTGGTGAGAATTACTCACTTGTTTGTGCTGAAGATATCAAAACTAATGGCACAATGGAAACAAAAGCACGATGACAAGACTACGGACTTGAGTGGAGAGCGAATCCAATCTATAACTCTTGTGTACAACCCAAAACAAACAATCAAAACAGCAAAATTCAATACGACTTTAAAATGCCATAACATTGAAATAAAAGGAGATACGACTACGCAGTCTTTTGCTTTTCCTTCTCTATTGTTTGGTATGGCTTTGGGGTCTGATGTGGTTCAGATGTGGTCAAGTTTTGGGTCAGGTTTGGGCTAACATAGCTCGGGTTCAAGGCAAGACAAGGTGGGGTTTGTACATGAGGAGGTGATGTGGTTTTGAAGGCAACTAGGTGGTTTTTGGTCAAAACAAGGGCTCGGCCATGGGGATTGGGCTCGGCCTGTGGTGCACCATGACTGGACAGAGGTGGGAGAGGGTGTGCCGTGGTCAGGTCAGAGGAGTGGTGGCGGCTATGGTGGTGGTTGAAGTGGATGAGCAAGAAGTGGTCAAACAAGCATGGTTTTTGGCCTTTGGTTGCATTTGAAAGGGTTTGGCCATCAAGGGGTGTTCGGCCTTGGTCATGGCTGGTGGGGTAGATGGTGGTGATGGTCTGGAAGAGATGGAAGGAGGTAGTGGTCGTGGAACAAGGGGGAAGCCGCTCCAATCAGGGGAGAAAGCAAAGCAAATTTGCATAGAAAATAGGAGAAAAAAGTAGGAAGAAAAGAGGAATTTACCTAATTTTTTTGCAAGATGGAGGCCATGATTTTTTTTTTAGGGTTTTGGAGCTTTGAAAATTCGTGAATAACAAGAGGAAGACGGCTGAAAAAAAAAAGAGGAATAGTTAGGGTTAATTGGTGAAAGGTTAGGTTAAAACGTAAAAAGGGTGGACTATAAAAGCCCATATGAAGATAGAAGGTTTAGGGCCTTTCATATTACTTTAATTTAGTTTTATAACTTTATATTTCTGGAAAAGGATAATAATCCCAGGTAAAATTTCGAAATTTGAACAAAATATAATAATTTATATAAATATTTATCAATAATATAAAGTTAAATTAAGAAAATAGCTAAAAATAGTAAACTAGTCTAGAAAATTTGAAGTTTAATATAATAAATTTTAGAAAATTCATATGAGCTTGAAATATATTTTTAAACATAAATAATAACATAAAATAAAATTACATTCACAAAATAAATATTTAAAATTTAATTTAAATATAATTTTTAATGAAGAAAATAGCAGAAAATAGGAAAACAGCCTTTAAAAATTGAAATAAATTCAAGTAAACTTTAGAAAAATTATATTATCATTTTAAAAATAATAAAAGACATAAAATAACCTATTAACACATATTAAAACAAAATATGACAATAAAAATAAAATTTATATGATTTAAAATAAATAATATTGCAAAATAAACAGTTTATACACAAAATTGAAAATTACATAACTTCTACAATATAAGTCCGTTTTCAATGAAACGAAAAGCAGTATTCATGGAATTAAATATAGTTTCATAATAAAAGATAAAATTTAAGAATTTGAAATATTTAAATTTAAAGTTTAAAAGTCAAAGTTTGACCAGTTTGAACAGAAATTCACTTTTCAGTGAAATATCCAATTTATATCACTTTGAAACTATAACTCACATAATAATCAACATTTATTTTTAAAAATGAAATGTTTGAAATCAAACAAGTTTAAAATAATTTAAAAATAAAAGAAAGTCCAATTTAAATAATATACAAGAATCTAGGATTGTTACACTCTCCCCCACTCAAAACTTTTCGTCCTCGAAAAGGAATGAGGTACGGGAAAGCACAGAAAAGATAGAGCGAAATAGGATTAAGACAAGATGACAAGGATATTGAAATTATACCTGATAACTATTGTTATAGGTAAGTTTAACAAGGTGGAGGCGATCTTTCCAAGATTTCTCCAGAATCAAGAACTCAAGCACGAAAAGATCCTCTAAAATCTGATTCACTCTTTCCGCTTGACCAACGGTCTATGGATGAAAGCTATGCTCAGATTCAAAATGAGTAGCAAAGATTATTAAAGATTATAGAAAGATTTCTAAACAGAAAGATAATAGAAGGAAAAAAATGTCTATACCAATCTGTAGCAAGATAAGGAAAATAAGGACAACTAAAAGATAGTTTGGAAACAAAAGAAGATAATAAGTTTGAAAAACAAAATAAGATAATAGGTTTGAAATTTCCATGGTTTCAGCTTAAACTGATAATTAATTTTACACAAGTTAAATAAATCTTAACTACCTCTAATTACATTATCTTATCATCCAATTTTCTTAAACTAACAATTTCTGAAATCATGGATTGGAAAAATCATTATTATACTCATAATGTACTTAATAAATTTAATTCCTCTTTATTCCTAATTAAAGTTAAATTTATTCCTCTCAATATGTTTTATCATCTATGTTAAATATACTTACACTTATTATAACTGTTTTAATTTATTTTTAGTTCCTTAATCATCATTTTGTATTGTAAGTTATTCAATTAACCTTTTAGTCTATTTACCTCTGTTAATCTTTTATAACTAAAATTTAAGTGTATAACGTTTATTATAACCACTCAAATTTTATTTATAAAAACTTTTTATATTATATATTATCTAATTACATTGTTAACTTCTAAAAATTAAGGTAAGTTATATTGGAATGCAATTGAGAATTATACAAATAAAACTTTCTAAAATTAATATACACTATAAACATCCTAATTCAATCATTTCAAGCTTGAATCATCTATTCAAAAATTTTGATTTTCTTTTTATACTTGAAGTTATTATTTAAGATAGAATTTAAGAATAAAATTTCTGATTCCTCTCAAACCATTTAGAGATAAATAAATGTATGTACATAATTTGTCAAATCAAATTTAAATCATATATCTATATATTTTATAAATCAAATCATATTTTAGAAATTTATATCAATCAAGTTTCCCAAAACAAAGCTGTAGCAAGACTACAGAATGGTTTCTTCACTTCGAAACTCGAAAAATAAACGTCGATGATGCTGCAGTCATCACCGAAATTAATTTCCAGCGACAATGAGAAGAGCACTGATTTTTAAACTTCAAAATTCCTTGGAAACAAATTTCTATTCAAAAATACTTTAAGTAATATATCCTTTTAAAGCTTTAAACACAAAGTTTGGAACCATCGGAAATTAAATTCTCAAATTCTTGATTTAAATTCATTTCAATTCCCAAATCAAATTTATAAACAACTATTTATAAATTCATTTATAGAATGATAAATCAAGTATTATCATTTCAAATAATCAATTTAAATCAATTTATTAAGTTCCATAAATTTACTTATATCAAAATTTATTTCATTAACCAAATTTTAAAATAATATTGTGTCAGTTTGTTCTGTCAAAGTGTTTTAGAAATCCTATCGATAGTGTTGATCAGACAAATCGATCGGAAGCCCAAATCAACATCAACAACTCAAACAACACAATATATAAAACAAACATAGATTTACAAGTACAATTCAAAATGTTTGGAGATATTTTGGAAACAAAACAAGATGATTAATTAACAAAATATGAAGATGGATAAGCTTAGATAAATCGTGGGCAACCTTAACCAGGTCAACCGTGACTTAATGAATAAGATCAAATGTGTATTTTTTTTTCTGGGGTAAATCTACATCCGATCTCAAGAGATAGAGTTTGGAATAACAAAAGATATTAGCATCTAAACCAAGGATAGATATAAATCTCTAGTGAATCGATGCAAATTTGTAAAGGAGTTTCCCCCTTTACTAGAAAATTAGAATATTGGTGAGACAGCCAATTCACTATAAAGATCATTCGAAGTGGAGTTATGTGATACTCCAAAATCAAAAGAAGATGAATAGTGAGGGACAAGAATGAATTTTGGAACCGCAGGGAACGTTCCAAAATTCAAAGGAAATTCGAATCAAGAGGAAAAGATTCAAACTCGAACGAAAGTGATTCTGTAAATAAATCTACTCCATATGTTGAGTTTTGCATCAAAGCCAAAGCTCTGATACCAACTGTAACGACCCCATATTTTCAACCATTCGCATCCATTATAAGTGTATAGGTAGACACTCATGCCAGAATTGAGTTGCTCAAAATACCGTGTTGTAAATAAAATTTGGAAAATCTCAGAATATACAGTAAATAAATATAATCACAGATCACAGACACAGAGTAAAATAATGCAGCGGAAGTAAAAGAAATAGTAGTTCATGAAACTACTATGTAAATATATCAGAGTTAAATAAGATACAACAGAAGAAATAAAATACAACATAAGTCTCAATTTGATAACCAAGTACAAGCTGAATAGAACAACAGAACTGAGATGATAAAACTAGATAAGCAGATAATCTCCAGCGATTCAAATCTCCAAGAGAGCGGAAATCCAAATCTGTGAATAACTCAGGCTGACCCGAGCGTAAAGCAAAACACAAAACACTCGAGTCAGGACAATATATACTTATATAATGTAAACCAACTCAAGTGAACTGAAATAAAGGTACAAGTAACTTAAAGAATGCTTGGGATCGCCCATTCTTTAAGGATCCGTTAAACTATTTACTATGTAGTAATATACGCTGTATACAGTAGTGTCTAATTAGTAAAGTATAATCATATAGAAAATAGCGTTAAGGGGATGGAGAACCTTAACGCGGTCGGATCTTAAAATCATAATCGTAGTAAAGCTCGATATGGTAGGTGACACGGCACACAAGGCAATGCCAGGGTAGATATACCAATTACGCACACGGACTGATGGATACGCATAGCAGCCACTACCGTTCCACCTCGAACAACACTCCCAAATCAAGGGTGGCCACCAAAAATCACAAAGTAATAGAATAGTATCGAAGAAGTGTGTCCGATACGAGGTGCTACCTCACTGGCCCGAGATCGCTCCTGTTTTAGCCACCTTATGCCAACTCACGGGAGTTGGGTCCACGTATATACCTTAGGATCGTCGCCACCATCCTACTTCATTCTGGAAACTCCACCGCGTACACGGTTGTCAAAGTGGTTTTCGGTATCGACAGAGAGTATGTCCATATCCGATCCCGGTCTCTTTGCCAACCAATCGTTATTATAACTGGTGGTTATAACTTTTAAAAACAATACTTTACTTCAAAATAAAATATCATTTCAAACCATATCTTTATAAAAATAAAGATTTATCATTTCCAAATCATTTTAATATATCAAAATATCATATCCTTCCAAAACTTCATTTTCAAATCACTTGATATCAAAATATCATATCCTTTCAAACTTCATTTCAAATCATTTTTAATATACCAAAATATCATTTGAGTTCAAATCTAAATATTCAACTTTAAATACCTTTTAAATTTAAAGATATAATTCATTTATTATCATTTCAAGTCACCTTTTAAATAGTTTATATTTCAATCAAAATAATTCATTTAAACCATTTAAAAGTGTAATTATTATACTTTCAAATCAAGTATTAAAATTTCCAAAGTTTCAATTCAATTCAATCATTTATTTCAATTAAATTTCCATAGACCATTTCAAATTTTATAAATTTTAAATATAGATTTAATCCACAAAATAACTATTCAAATTATAAAATAAATTCCAAAGTTTTATTATCCTATATTTCATAAGTCCAATGTCTTTTAAATAGATTCAAATTACAAGTAAACCAAATATTTTTCATACTAATATAAACTTCAATTATTCATTCCAAGATTTAATATCATTCCAAATTCCTTTCAAAATATCAAAATATCATTTCAAAACATCATTTATTAAATTTAAATTTAAATACCATTTAATCACATTTCAAAATAGTTGTATTTCCCAAATCAACTATTCCATTTAAATCATTTAAAGTCAATTCATTATATTAATAATTAAATATTTAATTTCCAAAATTTAATCTTTTTCAAAGATTATTTATTCATTTGAATTTATTAAACAAAGAAAATTCAACTTTCGCAGCACTTAGAAAATGCTACGAAATGTTATGTTTAAAACAGTTCATTAACAAAAGACGGCATTTAAAATGCTGTAATATCTTAATTTAGTTTCAACTAAAATTTTAGTTAAATTTAACAACTATAGCACTAACAAAGTGCTATAATAACCCTTAGTTCAAATTTGCTATTTGGTTCATTTAAAACAATTACAGCATTTTCCAATGCTGTAATATCTTTACACTACATTTCAAAAATGCTGTCAAATCAAATTCAGAGTTTTAGTTACAATTTCACACATAATTAACTTTTAATATAAATCATTTTAACTTATAAAATCATATATTTTCACATTTAAAAACAATCATTTAAATACCTTTATTCTATGATTTTATAAAGTCCAATTTCCATACAAAAATCAAATTAAATAACAATTTAATTTTCATTTCTTTAATTAAATTCTTAACTTAACAACTAAGTTTAAATTTCCAAAATATAAGTCATTTCCATTTATTTTACTTAATTAATATTTCACTTTTAAACAAATTTCACAAAAATTCAATTTAAGTTATATTTCCAAATTCAGCTTAAATATTCATTTATTTCATATTTTAAGTTGTACAAAATCATTAACACTTTTATAAAATCATTATTTCTTAATAAAATCATTAAATTTATTTTTAAATCAAATTGTCATATATTCTTACTTTACATAAATTCCATTTATAAACAAAATCATAAATTTCAAAATTAACTTATATTTCAAATTCTACTTCACCCTTTACTTAATTCACTTATTTAATTTGTAGAAAATCACAAATATTCTATAGAAATCATTTTAATAAAGTTTAAATCAAAATATCATAATATTTACATTTTAAAAATATTTTAAAAAATTTAGAAAAATATATAAACCACGGGTCTGTATATAATTTTCTAGCCTAGGTCAAGTGATACGGATATGTATCATTTCAATCCGTAGTTTACAAAGAAAAACCGGGTTCTATCATTTCAAACCCGCAATCCCAAGTTAAATAAAATAAATAAAAGGTTGCTCAGGCTTATCATTTCAGCCCATAACGATATTTCCCTATTCTAAAGTCCGTTCGGGTATGTATCATTTCAACCCATAGTGAACTAATCTATAGGGAACTTGCAGTGTGATAAACTGATAAAATAACAGAATAGCATGAAATAATAGTAATAGATGATATAACATATATAATAACAGGGGTAAACATTATATGATCATAATATAACAGTTATAACAGGATGATAAAAATTTTCAGATTCAAATGGTGTCAGTTTACTAGTTATATAAGTATACATCGTCTGGTGAGAATTACTCACTTGTTTGTGCTGGAGATATCAAAACCAATGACACAATGGAAACAAAAGCACGATGACAAGACTACTGACTTGAGTGGAGAGCGAATCCAATCTATAAATCTTGTGTACAACCCAAAACAAACAATCAAAACAGCAAAATTCAATACGACTTTAAAATGCCATAACATTGAAATAAAAGGAGATACGACTACGCAGTCTTTTGCTTTGCCTTCTCTATTGTTTGGTATGGCTTTGGGGTCTGATGTGGTTCAGATGTGGTCAAGTTTTGGGTCAGGTTTGGGCTAACATAGCTCGGGTTCAAGGCAAGACAAGGTGGGGTTTGTACATGAGGAGGTGATGTGGTTTTGAAGGCAACTAGGTGGTTTTTGGTCAAAACAAGGGCTCGGCCATGGGGATTGGGCTCGGCCTGTGGTGCACCATGACTGGACAGAGGTGGGAGAGGGTGTGCCGTGGTCAGGTCAGAGGAGTGGTGGCGGCTATGGTGGTGGTTGAAGTGGATGAGCAAGAAGTGGTCAAACAAGCATGGTTTTTGGCCTTTGGTTGCATTTGGAAGGGTTTGGCCATCAAGGGGTGTTCGGCCTTGGTCATGGCTGGTGGGGTAGATGGTGGTGATGGTCTGGAAGAGATGGAAGGAAGTGGTGGTCGTGGAACAAGGGGGAAGCCGCTCCAATCAGGGGAGAAAGCAAAGCAAATTTGCATAGAAAATAGGAGAAAAAAGTAGGAAGAAAAGAGGAATTTACCTAATTTTTTTGCAAGATGGAGGCCATGATTTTTTTTTAGGGTTTTGGAGCTTTGAAAATTCGTGAATAACAAGAGGAAGACGGCTGAAAAAAAAAAGAGGAATAGTTAGGGTTAATTGGTGAAAGGTTAGGTTAAAACGTAAAAAGGGTGGACTATAAAAGCCCATATGAAGATAGAAGGTTTAGGGCCTTTCATATTACTTTAATTTAGTTTTATAACTTTATATTTCTGGAAAAGGATAATAATCCCAGGTAAAATTTCGAAATTTGAACAAAATATAATAATTTATATAAATATTTATCAATAATATAAAGTTAAATTAAGAAAATAGCTAAAAATAGTAAACTAGTCTAGAAAATTTGAAGTTTAATATAATAAATTTTAGAAAATTCATATGAGCTTGAAATATATTTTTAAACATAAATAATAACATAAAATAAAATTACATTCACAAAATAAATATTTAAAATTTAATTTAAATATAATTTTTAATGAAGAAAATAGCAGAAAATAGGAAAACAGCCTTTAAAAATTGAAATAAATTCAAGTAAACTTTAGAAAAATTATATTATCATTTTAAAAATAATAAAAGACATAAAATAACCTATTAACACATATTAAAACAAAATATGACAATAAAAATAAAATTTATATGATTTAAAATAAATAATATTGCAAAATAAACAGTTTATACACAAAATTGAAAATTACATAACTTCTACAATATAAGTCCGTTTTCAACGAAACGAAAAGCAGTATTCATGGAATTAAATCTATTTTCATAATAAAAGGTAAAATTTAAGAATTTGAAATATTTAAATTTAAAGTTTAAAAGTCAAAGTTTGACCAGTTTGAACAGAAATTCACTTTTCAGTGAAATATCCAATTTATATCACTTTGAAACTATAACTCACATAATAATCAACATTTATTTTTAAAAATGAAATGTTTGAAATCAAAAAAGTTTAAAATAATTTAAAAATAAAAGAAAGTCCAATTTAAATAATATACAAGAATCTAGGGTTGTTACAGTATCCAAGAAATTGTAGTCCCCATAAATGGTAAGCAACACTTTACTAATTATATACCATATATAATTTCCAACTATATATCCATCTTCTCCTATTCATCTTTATTACCTTGGGTTGCTCAACAAATCAACATTAGACACTTTAGACCCATCATTTTGTGATAGCCTAACAATAATTTTGTAACCCTTTAAGGTACTTAACAAAGTTACAAAATATTCTTACTAATTCGGGGACAATATACATCACTATAAATATTTTAAGGCTTGTGGTTGCTCAACAACCATAAGTGTGTATAGCATTCTATTTATATTGTAAATGCTAAAGAACAACATTATTTTAAATTCATAGGTTAAAAAAATTGAGTATTCTGACATTCTAAGGGAGACGAGTATGTATACTCTCTTAAGTCTTTATAGGTTTTAAGTCATTTAACCTCCTTTTTCTTTAACATATGTTATATATATATATATTAATTTATTATTACATTTATAATTCATTAAGTTTTGTATACACACACATATATATGTATTTCGTTATAAATTAAATCTTTTAATTAATTTAATTATAACATTTATATTTAAAATTTAAAATAATTCTAAATTTGCATTTTATAACCATTTAAAAAAATTTATCGTATTTTATTTAAATTCAACCCAATTTTAAATTTGAATTTGTTATATTCAACTACACATTTGAATCAATCTAAGGCACAAACATTTTGGGCCTTCTAATAAGAGCATACCTTTGAAACGAGACACTTCGATAAGCTAAGTAAGGGCCAAGAGATGAGAGGTTTTACCTTCATAAGAGCGTTCTTTAGTTAGAGTAACCTTCTCTGTAGTTGAACACCTTACCTTAGCCACCCATTTAAGGATTTTTCAAATGATCGCTCTAAGCATTGGTTAATTATTCATGTGAATACAATGTAGACTCCAATACCATTGTTGTATCAGCTCTTGGATCATTGTTGGTTGAGCCCAAACTCCTTTGTGGTGACTTGATAGGACCCTTTAGATGCAAGTTTTACGTGTAGCCCTCCACTCACATACAACCTGTCAACTTCTTATCCTAGAACATGTAAGAGAAAGAGTAAATGTTTCATCACACATCAAAATTGTGAGAACCCTCTATCATTCTCTTGCTATGATATCATTGTTGGATCAAATGCATTAGCAGCAAAGTGAAAAGGGGAACTTTCATAAAATCCTTTTATTAATTTTGCAATAGATCTCATTTTGTTTTATACGAATAATTTATTATGCTAAATCATATTTAGTGAATATTTGTAAAAGGAGTTGGTCATTTCAATATAGTTATGTTTTATTTTATTTTATAACTATTCAATATACATATGTGTTATACTTTATACACACACATACCATAATTTTAGTACAATTCAATTTTAGATTATTATATTTTATTTGTTAGGAATCCACATTCATAATGTGAATATCATAAATGCTATGAATTAATATAGGAGATTATATGAACATCAATATGGAAAATATGTGAATTTGTGATTTACGGTTATAAAGGGGAAAATAATATTAAGAAAATCTGCTTAATATATTTAAATGGTTCGTAAAACTAGATGATTATATGTGTGTGTGTGCCTGTGAATTTTATTTTTGGCCTTTAATATATTTATAATATTTTTGTAATTGATAAAAGTTGTTTTTTATTCAACAATTGTATATATATATATATGTATGTATATTGAGATATATATTTAAAAGTGGAAATTAGGTTGAAGGTCTTCTCATTATAGGGTAATAAGTTTTAAGGACAATTTATAGGAAAATGATAAATTCATTTATCTTTTAAAGTTATACCAGAAAATAATAAATTCATTTATCATTATTTCTATATAACTGAAAATGATAGCTTCATTTATCTTTTTTCCTGTAGATTGTCCTAAAAACTAATTTTTCAAAAGTACCATCCTTAAAACTTATTACCATGCACAAAGAAGCCTTTTGAGTAAATATCCTTTGTTTAAAATTTGAATTTAAACTTAAATTTGACCAAAAATAACCACATATATCATTATTTTAGTTCAAAAGATTATATATACACACATATTAAAACCACATATATATATATATTATTAAACCCAAAAATTAATTTTTTTGGTTTGAATTCAAGTAGTGCACTCATTTTAATGTCTCGGGAGTTCAAATCCATGACCTATAGAACCTCAACCTACAGCGCTATGTACTTGCTACTTATGCTAGTTGTCCTTGACCTTTTCCATTTAATTTTAAAACCCATGAGAAATTTTTTATATTGCTAAAAACCCAAAAATATTTTTATTATATATATAGGGCCATGAGAAATAGAATTTTTTTTATGAATTTATATGTATATATTTTATCTATTAATAAAATTATGTAAGATTATATATATATATATATGTACATATGTATGTACGTACATATATTCATAATTTTTATTTTATTTTCAATTTATTTTCTAAATATAATCAGGAGAATCTGAAGGAACGATAAACTCCTAAAGGGAATTAAGTTGTGCACGTCCGCTTCAACTCATGGCACCTATAACCCCTATGTACTATTTTTTGTAAGAAGTGTGTGCAAGGTAGGGCTCAAACCTGGGAGTTTTAATAATAAATTTAAAAAATAATAAGTAAAAACGTAATTTTACACGAGGGTCTCTCTTATAAACTATGTCACAATAATGAAAAGAAAGGTTGTGTACTGGTTAAAAATCGTGTTGATGACCAATTAAAAATAAAAATGAAATATGAACCGAGAGAGGAGATATTTAGTTAAATGTATTCAGCATTTCCACACGTTGCATATTTTACAACAAAGATATATTATTATTATTACCAGACAGTGCCCAATGATTTATAGTATAGTGAAGGCCATCGAATGTGGTTTTACTTAAATTTATAGTACAGTGAAGGCACAATGAGTGAATATAAGGGATAAACAGAAGCCCAAACTAAAAATATACTGAGTTAAACTAAGCATGATAAACACATGGCAAACAAATATAATCGATGGACGTTAAATCTAGAACCATGGATCTATGAACTAACCTTAGTAGACCATCGAACAATCCGTAGGAGTTAATCGCATAATGAAGCTGGAGAAGGCGTTAGATCTGAATCGCGTCGAAGTAACCCTAATTTGTTCGGTTCGTTGGAGAAGATGTTGGGACTGGAATCGCCATTGATTTGGAATCACCTTGAAGTATCCCAGTCTATGTGGTTTGTTGGAGAAGAGTTAGGTGAGGAATTTCCTTGGATCTAGAATCGCCTCAACCTCTTTTTCAAGTAAGTTTGATATAGGATATGGGTAAGTATTCTGAAGCGAGAAAGGGAGGTTAAAACATAGAAAGGGTAATTTGGGAAACTAGAAAAGACACGGTTGATTTATGTTCATTAAATTCTCATTATTAGTAGTAGAGATAAACGAACAAAATAGTAAATTTTCGCAAATGTTTGATTTGGCCTCGAGATCAATTCCATTGCATCCAGAATTCCATTTATAGCCAGAGAACAGATATAACTTGTTGAATTCAATAAAACATGTCAGAATTAGCACGAAGTAAACTTAGTGGCATTTCATAAATAATGATTTTAGGAATTAACCCGATAACTCTAATTTTCAACTATAAATATAGAACTAAACCTCACTCCTCTTCATTACAAAACACTACCCGCCTCTCTCATTCTTCATACTCTCTTCTTCTTCTTCTTCCTCCTTCTCAAACAAATTAAATATAAATTCAAAAAAAGAAGGAAAAAATTAAACAAAGATAGAGATAGAAAATTTGAAAATAAAGTGAAAAAATAACCAAACACATTAGTAAGCTAGGAAAAGGAAGATTAGTGCTAATTAGAATTAGGTTAAAAGAGAAATCTCTTTAAAAAAATTTCCAAGCAAGTGGATTAATACGATGCGTGATGATGTAAGCAAGCAATTGGATTTCTTTTATATAGCTATTTAAAATTGAGAATATGATTTTTAGTTTGAATCAATGATTTTCAATTGATAATTCTTATGAATTGTATGAGTTGGAAAACCCTAGGAAAAGATTTCAACATTATAATTGTTGTAACTCAGGAAGGAATGGTTAATTAAATTGAAACTACTCTAATTTTATAGACCTGGTTCTCATATGATAAGTGGGAATGATTTTTAATGGATAAAAAGGCAATTGAATATATACCTTTTAGAATTTACCTGCAATTGATTCTATTAACCTTGAAATATATAGAGATTATTGATATAAATATACGTAGGTCATTGATTGAAATGTTATATACAATCATTGATATAAATTAGCTGAAGTTGTCTATAAACAAAACTAGAAATTGTGCCCAAAATACTATTGAAAATAAACCCTTAAATTTATACTTGAATCCGCAAAGAAGATGAATAAAACAAGTAAGATAACAGACTTGGAAACATCAATTCACATGTGTGGATTGATGACTAGACGTCTAAATTTAAGATATATGAAACATAAAGAAATTAGTTCAAATCTTGCATGATTCAGACATCTGGACTTATATTTAGACATCTGGAATCGAAGTCAGACGTCTGAATATATGGTCAGATGTTTGAATTCTTATAGAAAAATCTTTCTACATGGGGTCAAATGTCTGAATTAAAAAAATCTATCATCTGAATGGCTGATGTAAGCCTTGGTTGAACCAAAACCTGGTGCAGGACAAGTAGGGTAGATCAAGGAAACTTGTTCCCACTTCTTCGACTTTGGTAGTCCACATAATTGAATGGAGGCATGCAACGAGATGGAATAGTAACACACTTGGCGATGTCCAAGTTTTCACTTTATGAAGTTGTTAAACGTGACACTCAACACGATGTGTGATTCTATCGCAATTAAATGCTTTGGAGCATATGCACACTAATGAGGAGGTTAGTTAATGCTTTTGGAGCAAGTAGGCATAGGTATTTTGATGTATACTTAGTATTGTGCATAGTTACGGGTGCTAATAGGGAGGTTACTCAATGCTTTAGGGGCAAGTGGGCTTAGACATTGCGACGGATGCCTGGTATTATGCATAGAATTCAGGACACCGAGCACTAACGGGGTGGTTACTTAATGTTTTAGGCGTAAGTTGTCTTAGACAATATGATGTGTATCCGATGATGTTCATAGGATAATGGACATTAATGAGGAGGTTGCTTAATTCTTTTAGGGAAGTATAAGCTTAATGCCTCAGGCATTATGTGGTACACTCAACGGGGCATGTTGGTCATCGAGATCGTATATTCGGGATTCACATTGGAAATTTTCTATTAAGAGTATTATTTGGATGGTTCATTATTAAGGATGCTTACTTGATGCATGGTTAGGTACATTTGGGATTTTTGCACCTTAGTGGGTAGATTGACTAGTTCCATATGCATAATCAACAAACATAAATGAACACCCTAGGTCATGTAGATTATAATGAGAATTTAGTTACTCGTGAACACCATACACTAGTGATACAATTCATTCACTGAACTATGTTTGATCCCCTCATTCTCTCCCCATTTGTATCTATTGTGGAAGGATAGGGCATGAGGTGGGATGATTTGGAAAAGGTGCATGGAGATGGTGACATGACGTATGGAGATTTATCAATTTATAGCCATTTTCTATGTACCTTATTTTATTTATTGGACAGGCCTTTACTATGTTGTTATTTAGAGATTCTATTTTTTTAGTTATTGTATGTACCATGGTTATCCTGAGATTGTATTACTTTGGATTATTTTTAGTACTTATATTTTATTTCCTTCCATTGTGAGATCTGAAAGTGTAGAAATGTTAGATATTTTATTGTCTTTGTATCATGTAAACCATAAAAACCTAATGACTCGTACTTCTTGATGTGACGCGAGTTCAAATTCCATTTTTTGGCTTTGGATCGTTACGCTCGGAGGTGCAGGATTATCACACTTGGTATCAAAGCTTAGGTTCAGGATTCATTATGGATAGGCACGGATTGAGAGAGCGTACTTGTATATTTTTCAAATTATTACATCTGTGTATATATATATCAGTGTAACACAAACATACCCTCATGTTTCTTTAATTCTTAATACTATTTGGGGAAAGTTGCTAATAATTCTTTATCATTGATAAGTGAGATAGGCAATCAAACTGGAAGTGGTTCTGGTGTAGCAGTTGAGGTTCCAGGCATGAACATCTCGATATGGTTCCCCTGGTATCTTCAAGCAAGAGGCTAGACTGAAATTACCCTATGTAGGACCCACAACACAAGCACAAAGTGCAGCCCAAGCTCCTCCGTTGGCTTTGGACTTCCCCAAGCTATGTCAGGATTTCTAGAGTCTAGGTGGAAGGAATTATTTTGGGACTGAATCATTTGTTGAGACGTGGGCTTGGATGAGAAACTGTGATCAGATATTTGCTGTGTCGGCATAAAGGATATGAAGAAGAGACAGTTAGCTTTGTGGCACTTGCAAGGAGAAGCCTTGAACTGGTGAAATATTGTCACTATGAGATGGATGAGGTTGGAATTACTTGGACTAATTTTAAGAGGCATTTGAAGACTAAGTTTATTTCGAAGGTCGAATGGGGAGTGGAGATAGAGAAGTTCATCCATTTGGAGCAAGGGTATGGTAGAGTTAAGAAGTATGTCAATGAGTTTAATCAACCAATAAAGTATGCCCTGAACCTCATCAACATACTAGTGAAAAAGGCAATAAAGTTTTCTAAAGGAGTGAATCCATCTCTAAGGCATATTGCTTTGAGCCATGTACCCATAGGAGCTACCTTTGAGAGCTTAGTTAAGATGGCACTACTGAACTCAATTACTAAGGATGGACCTAAGAGGATAGAAGGGAAGCCAATTCAGCAAAATCAATTCAAGGATGGAATGAGGGCTCAGGGCAAGATAAAGAAATAGGGAGTGTAGGAGGTGCAACAAAAAGGGGACATATGGCAAGAGATTGCAGAGCGAATCTTTTGAAGATCAAATGCTATAAATGCAACTAGTTTGGGCACACGAGGAGGGAGTGTCCGACCCACCTAAGACCTCTACCCAGGTGGTTCCAGCTTATGCACTTGATGTTATTCCTAGCTCGAGCGCAGCTCCAGCCATGGAAAAGGGAAACAAAGTCATCATAGAAGGTGCGTTGACTCTCTCTCTGATTTATCTACTTGCACTTTATTTAACACTAGAGCATTACACTCACTTAGAGACCAATATAGTCATTGACCTTATTATAGTGTCAAACCCTGTTGGAGGATCGATCCATCCATCCATGATTTGCAAGGGTTTTAAATTATATATTTTGGGTATCGAATTTGATTGTGATGCTTTCGTTTTTGGATTTTCTAGGTTTTGTCTAATTCTAGGGATGGACTAGATGACTATGCATGGATCAATACTAAATCATGATAGGAATGTTTTCTGTTTGGGTACTTATGGTAGGCCGAACCATGAGGTTTCCTACGATCCTAAAAGTTATGTTATGTGAGTTTCCTATATTCTCTTGACCTATCACATGATGAGTTGGCTTTCGTGCCTATAGATCGTAACTTCTTAGATGTCTTTACTGAAGTTTATGTTCTTCCTCCTCTTCAGGAGATCAAATTTCGAATTTATGTAAAGGAGTATGCTAGACCTGTTGTCTTACCCCTTAGGCATATGGCTCCTAGGGAAATGCGGGAGCTGAATAAATAGGTGAATGAGTTATTAGAGAAAGGTTTTATTTGAAGAAGCATTTTGGAATGGGGTGCACCTATAGTCTTTACTGCTAAAGCAAATGGCTCTTTGCGGCTTTGTGTCGATTATCATGAACTGAATAAGTTGACAAAGAAGAATCATTATCCACTACCATGAATAGATGGTCTCTTCGACCAGTCGGTTGGAGCAAAGGTATTCTCCCAACTTACTTGACTAGCGGAATTCTTCAGTTGCATGTAGCCGATGATAGTATTCAGTTTCGTACACTCAACGAAACTTACTTGTGGTTAGTCATTCCATTTATACTGATCAATGCACTAGCATATTTCATAGATCTTATGAGTCAAGTCTTTAAAGGATTTGCTAAATAAGTTCATGGTGGTATTTTTCCAATGATATACTTGTCTATTCCAAAAGCAAGGAAGGGTACAAATTGCATTTAGGACAAGTGTTCAATGCTCACCATAGGCATAAGCTAAAGGAAATTTTTTCCAAATGCCGCTTTTGGCACAAGGAGGTTCTCTTTCTAGGGCATGTTGTTTTCGAGTATGGACTATCAGTCAATCCTAGTAAAGTTGTTGCATATATGATTAGAACATATCAAAAAATACTACGGAGGTGAGAAGTTTTCTTGGTTTAGTTGGCTATAACAGGAATTTCATTAAGGATTTTGTAAAAATTTCCACATCATTGACATGCGTTACCAAGAAGAATTTAGTTTTCTCATGGAACTCGTAGTGCGAGCATGCTTTTTTTAAGCTAAAAGAGTTGTTAGCTAGTGCAACTGTTTCAGTACTCCTTGGTTCAAAAGCGTTTGCAAAATATACCAATATTAGTGGTACAAGATTGGGCGTTGTTTTGATGCAAGAGAGTATAATTGTTTGTTACACTAGTCGACATTTGAAAGTACAAGAGAGAAAGTATCCAACCCATGATCTTGAGTATGCATCTATTATTTTTGCCCTCAAATCTTGAAGGCGTTATCTTTTAGGGGAGGGGGGCTAATTTGAGTTATCCATGGATCGTAAGTCTCTAAAGTATTTGTTCTTCCAAAAGGATCTGAATTTGAGGCAGTAGAGATGGGTGGAATTTTTGGAGTCGTATGATTTCAGTATCTCATATACTCGAGGGAAAGGCAATGTTGTAGCCGATGTCTTGAGTAGAAAGCATGCAATGCTATGCCTTATGCTTATGAAATGGAAGAACTTGGAGTTCATTTCTATATTTCATTTTTCCTTCCTTCATAGTACATTATACTAGGGCCATTGCAGCGTTGGATGTTCAGCCTTTGTTTGTGGAACGTATTGGTTCAGGTCAGAAGCAAGCACAAAGTTATTGGGTATTTTTAAGAAGCTGAGTAGAGGAGAACATTCGAGCCATTTGGACCGTTATTCCATTGGCTCGAGAGGATAGATGTGAAGAGATGGTAGGTTGTGTGTTCCTTTTATTAAAGAGTATGGTACAAAGAGAGTCCTGTCGTTCTAAGATGACTATTCATCCTAATGGTGACAAAATGTATCATGATATAAAGAGGTTTTTATACTAGTCAAGCATGAAAGACATGTAGCGGGGTTTGTTTCCAATTGTGCAATTTGTCAAAGAGGAAAGACAGCAGAAGAAGCCCGGTGGATTATTACAGCTTTTGGATATTCCATGATGGAAATGTAGGGGCATCTTTATGGATTTTTTTGATAGGCTAACTAGGAGTAGAATGAGGAATGAGAGTAATTGGGTAATAGTCGATCGACTGACCAAATGCGCTGATTGTATTCCAGTTAGAAGTGCAAGGATAGTTGCTTCTTTGAAAACTTATACATGAGGGAGATAGTTCATTTGCACGGAGTTCCTTCTAGTATTATCAAGGATCGAGATTCGCTTTTCACTAATGAGTTTCGAAGGAGTCTAGGCACTAAACTAAATATGAGTACCGCATATCATCCATAGATGGACGAACATGCAGAGAGGGGGAATTGAGTATTAGAAGATTTGATATGGATGTGTATCTTGAACTTTAGAGGTTCCTAAGAGGATCACTTGCCATTAGTAGAGTTTGCATATAATACCAGTTATTAGGTAAGCATTGGGATGGCACCATTCAAGGCATTGTACAGGAGACCATATAGATCTTTGTCTTGTTGGTCAAACAATACAGACATAATCATTCTTGGACCGACATGATTAGAGGAAAAAGTAAATTTGATCCATAAGAGGATAAAGACTGCATAGGACGGATAAATATCACATGCTGATAGGAGATACACGGAGTTAGAGTTCGTAGTGGGCAACATGATCATTATGAAGATCTTTCCACTTAGACATGTTATGAGGTTTGGCAATTTGGGAAAGTTAGTACCGAGGTTTGTAGGGCCTTTTCCAATTTTGGAAACAATAAGGAAGGTAGCATATAAAGTGGAGCTTCCTAAAAAGTTGGTAGGGGTTCATAATGTCTTTCATGTGTCACATTTGTAGAAGTTTTTATGGTTCAGCTACATTGGTCGAGCCGAATCATTTAAATGTAGTTGAAGTAGATAGAGTCACTTGTTCACTATGCACCAACTCGCTTTGTTGAGCATGAGATAAAACGACTCTGCAATAAAGTAATTAAGCTAGTTAGAGTCCAATAGAGAGATGATCCAGTTGAGAGTACTTGGGAGCCCAAGGAGAAAATATGAACTACCCATCAATAGCACTTTCCCATTAAGTTTCCATTTTAGTTAGTATGATTGCTTGAATGCATAGTATTTAGCTTAGTATATTCCATACGTATGTTTATATAGATGCTAGGCATGGATGTGAACGTGTCATTATGACATGTTTTGTATGACGATTGCTAATTAATGTATTTCATTATTTAATTGCACATATGGGCTTATATGTTCATGTTGGCCAACAACACATATCGCCTTGTATAATTTATTATATCATATGTATAATGGTTTTTGCATTTTTTGCATATGTATTAAATGATTGCTCATCCATATAAAATTGCAAGTATATATGACGTTGCATACATTTTGGATACATGGCATAAACCCTTACATTTTAGGAGGTCGACTAGTTCAGGAGACCGCATAATCTTACATTATTTGTATGTTCATATGCATTGCATACTTATATGCACATGCTGCATTAGAAATTTTGAAATTATGGACAATGTTTGCAAGTGGTTGAGTATATCATTATATATATATTGATTTTTGTGAGTGAGTTGCGTTTTTCCATCCTTGAAGATTTCGGAGATGAAATCCTTTTAGCAGGGAAGAATGTAACACCCTAGGAATTTTAATAACTAAAAAATTAATAAGTTCAAAAATGTAATTTTACATAAAAGGGAAAAATAATAAATTTTTATAAACTTTGGAATTAGTCCTCGAGACCTATTCCATTACGTTTGGAATTCTGTTTATAGTCAACAAACATATATAAGCAGTTGAGTTGGATAAAACGGGTCAGAATTAAAGAGAACTAGACCCAATAACATTTTTTGTAAATAATGTTTTCGGGATTTAACCCGATAAACCTAATTTTCAACTATAAATACGGAGATAACCCTCTTCCTCTTCATTCCGAAACCTAGCTACGGCCTCTCTCATTCTCTATACTCTCCTTTTCTCTTTTCCTTCCACAAACAAATCAAATATAAATTCAAATAAATAGAAGAAAAAGAGAAGAGTTAAACTTGAAAATAAAGAGAAAAGGCAACCAAACACAAAAGCAATCTAGGAAGAGTAAGAGAAGCGCTAAATCGAATCGAGTTGAAAGGGAAATCTCTTCAAAAAGCAATTTTAAGTGAGTGGATTTATTACCATGTGTTATGATGTAAGCAAGCAGTTGGATTTCTTTTATATATCCATTTAAAATTGAAAATATGATTTTTAATCTAAGTTAATGATTTTCAATTGATAATTCTTATGAATTGGAAAACACTAAGAAAAGATTTAAACACTATAATTGTTGGAACTTGGGAGGGAAGGGTGAATTAAATTGAAACTATTACAATTCTATAGATCTAGTTCTTTTATGATAAGTTGGACTGATTTTGATAAATATAATGGTACTTAAATACAACCTTTAGAATTTACCTTGAATTGATTCTATGGACCTTGAAATATACATAGATTATTGACATAAATATAGGTAGGTAATCGATTGAAATGTTATATACTATCGTTGAGATAAACTAGCTGAAGTTTTGTATAAATAAAATAAAAATTGTACCAAAAATACTATTAAAAATAAATCCTAACATCTATACTTGAATCCGTGAAGATGACAAATAAAGCAAGTAAGATAACAGACTTGGAAACATCAACTCAGATGTTTGAATTAATGACTAGATGTTTGAATTTCAGGAAATACGAAACAGAAAGGAATCATTCAAATCTGGCGTGATTCAGGCATTTGGACTTATATTCAAACATCTAGAATGATTTTGATGTCTGAATTCCTATAGCAATTTTTTTTATAGGGGATCTGACGCTTGAATTAAAAATTAAACATTTGAATGGCTGAAGTAAGTCCAGGTCAAACTTGGACTTGTTGCAGGCCAGGTAGCGCGGATCATGTAAACTTGTTCCCACTTCTTCGACTTTGGGAGTCTACGTAACAGAATAGAGGCATGTAACAAGATGCAATAGTTTCACCTTGGTGACTCGTAGGTTCTCACTTCATGACGTTTTTAAACATGACAATCAACGAGGCATACGATTCTATCACAATTAAATGCTTTGGAGCATACCAGCACTAACAAGGAGGTTGGTCAATGCTTTTGGGGCAAGTGGGCTCATGCATTGTGATGTGTACTTGGTGTTGTGTATGGTTACGGGCGCTAATAGGGAGGTTACTCGATGTTTAGGGGCAAGTGGGCTCAGATATTTTGATGTATACCTGGTGCTACGCATAGAGTTTAGGATATCAGGCACTAATGGAGTGGTTACCCAATATTTTAGGGGCAAGTGGACTCAGACATTGTAATGTATACCTGCTGTTGTGCATAGGATAATGGACGTTAACAAGGAGGTTGCTTGGTGCTTTCACGACAAGGTAGTCTCAGGCATTATGAAGTATACTCAGCAAGGCATGTTAGTCATCGAGATTGTATATTTGGGGTTCACAATGGAGATTATCTACTCAATGTATTATTTGGATGGTTCATCATTGAGACGCTTACTTGATGCACGTTTAGGTACACTAAGGATTGTTGCACCTTAGTGGGTAGATTGACTAGTTCAAAATACATAGTCCACAAGCATAACTGAACACCCTTGGTCATGTAGATTATAATGGGAATTTAATTGCTTTTGAACATCATACACTAATGATACAATTCATTCACCGAACTTTTATTAATCCCCTCCTTCTCTCCCCTTTTTATATATATTACATGAGGACAGGGCAGTAGGTGAGTTGATTTGGAAAAGATTCGTGGAGATGGTGACATGATGCATGGAGATTATCAATTTATAGCCATTCTTCTATGTCCCTTATTTTATCTACTGGACAGGCTTTTACTATATTGTTATTTTTCAATTATTGTATGTATAAAAATCTTATCGTCTCTTTATCATGTAAATCATAAAAACCTAATGATTCGTACTTCTTGGCATAACGTAAGCTCAAATGTTGTTTTTGGGCTTTAGATCGGTGTGTCCGGAGGTGCGAGTTAACACAATGTATATATAAATTTGTAATATTTCTAGAGTAAATTTGTATAATATATCCATCAGTAGTCGATGTGTTAGTTGCTAGCTATTCCTCTTCGAATTACTATTCCTTCTCCTTACTCTCGGTGTGCAAATCCTAGCTTCAAGGCTTCAACTAATTTTTAATGGAGGCTAGGTTTATAGAGCAACTTTAATTTATTAAATGGGAGAAGGTGGGGCTATTTATAGCCACTAAAATATGTTATATCTTCCACCTTTTCCTCCCTTTTGAATCTTTATCTAAGCTAGGGCCAAAGACCAAGTCAAACGCTCCCCTTTTCCTCCTTGCATGGTCGACTCCCCATTCCACAGTCTTCCATGATGTTGGGCCTAATTAATATACCATATAGTAATTACTTAATTAATTAGACTAATATATTTAACTAAACTAATATATAATAATTATATGCTATTTTAATTAATTTTAAGGCCTTAAATAAATAATTAAATGCTATAAATATTTGATACCACATTTGTATTAATTTTTGTTATTTAGTTATAACATTTATAAATTATTAGTTGAAATCAAACATTAGCTAATAACATAGTTGTGTTGACTTCCTGTTGTTAACTCGATCCTGGTTATTATTTTAATGATTTAAATACTAAAACTTGTGTGGGCTTTGCTAAAATAGAGTATCAAGAACGAGTAAGATGCTTATACATCATTTAGGCGAAGTCCAATTTCTAGCTTTATTAAGCTGCACCTTTGTAATGATTTTTTGTGCATTTTTTCTATTTGTCATCGTTATATCATTAAGATATTTAGAGTTTAGTCAATAGTTGAAAACTCCAATAATATCTGTAGGTAATTGCATACACAATTTTAAAGTCCACGGTTCAATGTGATAATATTTATCAATTAACCATTTTAATCTGGTTAGATATTTTTTTGGCAAAGCCAGCCGGCATTTAACGTGTGCCGTCCACATTTATTACCCTAGACGGTTAAAAGAATAGGTGATCGAAACAGGCTCTAGATCAGCTAAGACAATAAAAGGAAAACAGGAACTAGACAAAGAAGTCTAAGCTACTAAGCAAGAAGGACAACTATCCCTCAATGACAGGACTGACCACATCATCAGTCGAAGGACCAAGAACATGAAGAACTTGACAGAACAACGTAGCAAGAGAAGGCACGAACGACCGTGACGTGGTAGAGTAAAGATACTTCCGATCCCAAGATGTGTCCAAAAATAATAGCCAATTGCGTAGACCAAAATCGCCTCGAGTATGAAGTGTCAGGCCTTCACCATCCACATGACAAAATAACCTCCTCGATTCCCCGTCTTCGCCCATATACAAATAATAGCTATTTAGAAACGGATCATATCTCATTTCTAAATCATAATGAACCTAAGTACGCTTTTTTGGGAACCACGAAATGGTATCCAAATCAGGAGATGCCGATGCAGTAGATATACTATCTGGGAACACATGTGCCTTAGCAAGAGTTTCAACAGGAGGGAAAGGGGAAGGGCAAAGGAAGGCAGGGACGAAATGAATACCTTAGGAACCCACTTCAAAACTGGCAGAGGAAGTAGAAGCTTAGCCGGCGGAGGCTGGGAATCAGTCTCAATCAAACACGCATCAGGAGAATGACCAAAGGACTTACAAGATGAGCAAATACCAGGTTTCCACTTGTACTGCACGTCCACTATCACATCATGACCATCGGCAAGTCTCACTATTAACGTCGATGGCAAAGGTTTAGAAGGTTTGATCTCTATCAAAGCTCTTGCATAGTGTAAAGATTTTCGGGCTTCAGTATTAGAATCAAAACACTTGAGGTCACAGATGAGACTGGCAAGCCAGTTCAGACCTAACAGAGGCTGAAGGGCAGACGGAATATGTGTAAAAGTAGCCCAAAAAGGAATAGAAAGCACCTGCTCCCTAGCTTTGTCAACAGTAAGGCTCCATGGTGTAACTATAAACGGTTTCCCCTCTATGATAAGTGGACTGGTCTCAAGAGCCCTCGACTTGTCATTTTTGTTAGAGAATTTGAAATTAAACATAGTGTTGAAAAACTGGACGTGAAGACTACCTTTCAAATTCCATTTACGTTTACAGTTGTCACGAACCTCCATATATGGAGTGGAAGAATCCAAGAAAAATCCAACCAAATATTCAAACCAATAATTAACTCCTTCTTGGACGACCTCAATCGATGGAACATTGACACCATCAATAACAACCGTATCAAATGATCTAGGAGAGAAAGAACCTGAATTCCTGGGTAAGGCTTTGAAGAGAGAAGACCATTTCGGTAAAGCTTCCACTAGATTAGCTGCAGCAGGGGATGAATGAGTATTATTGGACTGAAAAGCTTCAGAGTTTGAAATTTTCGATTGGGCATTTCCATAAGCAGATGGTATGCGCAAAACAGGAGACCGGTCAGCAGGCAACAAATCATTTTCCAGATGAACATCAACATTCAACTCAGCAATTCGAGGCAATGCTTGCAACAAAGAAGACCAAACTGGCTTTTCATTAATCTTCCTGGTAGCAACACAGTCCACAACATCATGCAAACAACCAACAACCGGTGAACAAGCAGCACCAGGATTAAAACAGGATTTGTCAATAATAGATGCAGTAATATTATCATTTCTAGTATCTGATATTGGAGAAATTGAGACGGAATCAAAACATTGCCTGTATGCAACATCACAGACCACAACATCTTGCAATGAACAGCTTGCCACTAAATTATTTTCACCAGAACTAGGGGGAACATGAAAATTCAACACTGGAACACTATCTCGATTCAACTCTACTGGTAGGGAAATCCCATTTACAATTTTTTTGTCAATAGTATCGTTATTGCCAATAGGCAAATTAGAGATCGACTCAATAGACAGAATGGGTTGAGAAATCAACGCAACAGGCTGAAATAAATTCGAAATAGGGGTCAAATGAGCAACCATGGTTATACTTGACGAGGGAATAACTTTAGGAGAAGTGCTTGATAATTCAGCAGCTAGATTCGACATTGGGTTAAACAAGCTAGCGCATCCGCTGCTACAAGCAAACACAGATTCACAGACGGCGAAGGAATGGAGACGTTAATAGGGTACACAGCAGAAGAAGATAAAGCAGAAGGCGTCTCAGAGAGCGAGTATCATTGACCAGATCTAGTTTGAGAAGAGGATTCAATAGAGGCTGCGAAACGAGGCTTGTTCTTCCTATTCTTGGCCATATAGAAGGAGGTGCAGGGACAAGATGAAAAGGACAACGGAGAAGCGAGAGGGTTAACGGAGAGCCGAGAATTTTCGTTTGGCCACCATTGAAAGCCTCTTTTGGTTGCAAACTAAAATGATCTGGTTGGATATTTTGACTTTAAGTAAACTACCAATTACGATGATACTGACATTTTACAATGAAGGAGATGAATCCTCTCCTGAGTAGTGCTTCACTTCGAGTAGTTCAATGTGACCCAACTATGGTCATAACTGTTAGATCTGATGCATCGAGCAGTGGAGGAAAATGGCAAAATTAAAAAATTTCCCTTTTCGATACATACGTGCTGGTTCTTTTATAGTGTTATCATTAATAATGTTGTTAGCACTAAATCATATTTAATGTTTTATTGGATGATTTTTATTTGAATTTAAGTTTTAATTATATTATTATTATATTGATATATTATTAAAATGGCTTACAATATAATTATTTACTCAAAATATTTAATAAGATAATTCATAGTCAAATTAGATAATATTTATTCAAATGTATATTTAATAAAAAAATGATATATATATATATATATGATTTATGATTAATACCTGAATGATAATAACTAATTAAATTATTTTAATGTAAATCCAAATAACAATTTTAAATTCAATTTTTATTAAATTTATGTTATAAATTTAAATGTTTATAATTTATCTTAACGTAAATATCAAATATTCGAATCAAATGAATAATATATTAAGTTATTAATTTCCATTAGCAGTGCTATTCTACAAATATCCTAATAACAAACTAATATATATATATATACATATAAATAAAATTGTCATATATTTAAGTGTATTACGTATAATTTAATAATATTAGTGTGTCCATAATTTTAATACGAACCTAATGTCTTAAGTTGTTAGCAAAACGAAGTTCGCATGTGAAAGTTACAAAGATTGCAAATCATGGGTATTTCTGCATAAATTTACAATTATATAACAAATGGGATTTGCATGTATTTATTATAAATTCAGGCACCATATGATAAATTTACCTCCTTCCTATCTGCCAAACCCTAGCCTCCATAACTGACAACCTTCACCAGTTTTTTAGCACTACCAGAGGTGATTGAAGACTTAATCACCACCACTGCCACGCTCCTAATGATCGGAGCTTCTTATTGGACCACTGATGTCAAGTCTTATGACATTTCTCGAAACCCTAATTCGATGTTGAACCGTTGCCATGCATTGTCGACCTAACTATGCTCATTGTCATTATCCTTGATAAACTTTCCATCATCAAGTACTTCATTCGCCCAAGCTACGATCATCTCAAGGTCATCTATGTCGAGTTGTTCAGCGTGTTGGTGAAGAAGATTGTGCACAATGGTGTAGGATGTACAACAATATACACAATTTTTTAAAATAATTTTTCTAAATCAAATTCATTTAAAAATGATTATAAAATCAAGTTTTGTTACAAAATATTTTGAATTTTTCTTAATAAACCTGCCAATGGGATACACCCTGAACTGTCAGTCTTACCTTTGAGAGATCCTATCTCTCACTCATTAGTGTAGTTGCAAAATACACTATTGAGACATAATTTATGTTCTATGGAGAATGAATTTTAAATCTCTAAGAATGGAGGCATCTAGGTCTACTTAGAGCAGCGGTAATGGGCTATGTAAATATCTTACCTAGATCCACCATTCAGGGTATAGCCCATTTTAAATGAGATCTTATCCCCTTTAATTAATCAAACCCATGTAATAATTCATACCCACTTCAATTTTGGCTCACTTGATTTTATTTTTATTTTTAAATTTGGCTACCAAAATATTATATATATGTATAAGTCTATTGGAGTAAGAATAATTAAATAAATATATAACAATTATATGTTTTATTAATTAATTTTAGACCCACTAATAATAATTAAAAATAATAATAAATTAATTAATATAACCATTATATTAATTTCTCCACGATAATAATTTATAACTTTTATAAATTATTTAAATAATTTATTTTTGATCGAAAACTAAGAGTTGCGATGACGTGATTCCTATTTGTGAACTCAATCGTCAATAATATTTAAACAAGCTAAATATTAAATAATGCGTGGACTTTGCTGAAGGATGGCAGTTTGATGCGATTTCAGTTGCTTACAGATTATGTACGTGAAATCTAATTTCTTATCTACTAAAGTGACACTCTTAAGCAACGACATATTGTGCACATTTTATGTTCATCATCACTATATCTCTTAGATATCTAGAGGTCTGTCAATGGTCAAACTCTATTAATATTCATAGTTAATTGTGAAGTCTAACATTAAAGTCCATGGTTCAATTCAATAAAAATTATCGATTAACCAATTTTCTTTGGCCAAAGATTTTGACTTTATATTGACTATCAATTGTGGTGATACTAACCTTCCATTCGAAGGAGACAAATCCTCTCTTAGATAGTGATTCACTTCACGTGGTTTGACCTATACCCAACAATGGTCTTAACATGATCATTATTGTCATGCGATTGACTATAATAAAAGTATAGTTTAGACAATTAATATTCACGGTACTCTCTAGTCAAAAGACTAATGCACATCATCACATGAGATTTTTTGTTTGACTTTTAACCTATGAAACACTCTCGATGAGTCATTCCGCAATTGTTCCAAACAACTACACGTAGATAACCCATGGTTCCCCCAATAGTCATTAGTAATTCTGTGACGCCCCATCTCTATACTCATGCTAGCCAAGGACACTACGGTGTAATGCCGTCGACTAGCGCGAAGAATAAGGCTGTTGAGGAGCGACCATCCGTGTAATTGCCTTGTACGAGCACCGATATGTCAAATAGTATAACATGCATTTCATTTCAGGAGGAAATCCGACATACCGATACAAACTCAAAGCTACCACACAGTGGCTAAGTGGGCCTCGGACACAAATATAGAAATAAACCTAACACAAATCAGTCACAGACATTCATATCACAAAGGCGGAATAAGATATGAATATATCACATGAAAGTGTACATCAAAATAGTGGTCAAAGAAGATCCACTACAACACAAAAGAATAGGTACATGTGATAGACAAGAGAATAATTATACATCAAGGAGTCTATATCTCAAATGTATAAAAAAACAAAAACAACTAATCTAAAGTAGTTAGCCAAAAAGAATCAAATGATAATTCCTGATTGGAAGTCAAGCAGGAGCACCTGAAATATCTAAAGTAGTTAGCCAAAAACAACTAATCTAAAGTAGTTAGCCAAAAAGATCAGATGATAATTCCTGATTGGAAGTCAAGCAGGAGCACCTGAAATATCTCGGTCTGACCTGAGTATTATTTAAGAAGAAAATAATAAACGGATCAGTCTAGCTATAAATATCAGATAAACTGAGATAGGATAAGAGATATGGCCAAAAATGTATGATACCAAAGAAATGCCATACTATGTCAAGTATACATCAAATAACAACAAAAAAACATACAATATCTCAAGAATCTCAAAACACCAAAAAGAATGTCATATTCTTTATTTTATTCACCAAACCGCAAATATTGACAAACATATCGTTGCCAATCACATAATGAGGTGAAACACAAATTCTAGAAATCACAACGAGAAATCTAGAAATCACAAAAAGGGGGAAGGCCTATCATAAACAGGAGCATGAAAACTCACCAACACGTGTATCACAAACGGAACACTATTCCATGGGTCGCTAACCCAATAAATGAATCGAACATCGATGCACCCTGAAAGATACGACTCATGCACAGATTCGGTCGTGGTACATTCCCCACGCGGATAAATGAGCCGAACATCGACGCACTAAAAGATACGACTCATGCACAGACTCATTGAGCCGATTGCTCCATGAACGGTCCGAAGACCACGGGTCGCTACCCCGCCAAATTTGAGCCGAAGCTCCCCAAATGGGTTTTAATCCCCATACCAATAAAGAGACATCGCTCAATCGCTAGTCTAAATCATAAAACGATCATCAATGATCGACAAGTGTAAATTACACTAAGCTAGTAAATATAAGAGTTTAGCTTCATGTCCCATAACCACTAGCTTAACTCAAATATTTACGAACAGATTGTAGACTTCCACTCGAAAATAAGTGTAAATTACACTAAGCTAGTAAATATAAGAGTTTAGCTTCATGTCCCATAACCACTAGCTTAACTTAAATATTTACGAACAGATTGTAGACTTCCACTCGAAAATTATCACAGGATTTTCAATCGAACAAGTCCATATATTAACCGACGAAGTAAACGCAAGCGTTTCATACCACTTGTTTTGCTAAGCCGTTTAATTAGATTTTCTCATACGAATGAGGTAAAGGTTTGTATATACTAATATATTAGAAAACGGTTTTATAAACGAGCTTTGTATTAAAAATAGAGTTGAAATCATCTTTGTAAAGAATTTGAATATTTACTATTAGTATAGAAAGCTTTGTAATTTAAAGTGACAAAGCACAGAAATGATTGTTGAAACAATCAACCATCAAAATTCACATACGAAGATGTGAATCAAATCCAGAGAAATCGATACTGAATCCATCAAAATGGATAACCACAAAAATCCCGAAAAGAAGTCATCAAAGAAGATAATAAACGACAATGACAAATCGGAAATCATGAATAAATAAAAATTGGAAATCGAAAACAAAATCATCAATTTTGCTAAGGCAATCAGGTCAGTCGACTGAACCAGGTGGTCAGTCGACTGACACAGGGATACAATTTTCGTATCCCCAGGGTCAATCGACTGATACAGACCCAGGCAATTTCCCTGGTCTGGTTCAGTCGACTGAACCTGCTTCTAAGGCATTTTATGCCTTCTGGTTTAGTCGACTGAACCACTGGTTCAGTCAACTGAACCTGCTTCTGAAGCACATTCAGTCTAGCCCCAATTGGGGCAAACTCGACAACATGAAAATGGGAGCGACGAGCGTGCAACTACGACTGAGGAATTACGCCAAACGACAACCCAGCCTTGTATGGCCCTCTGAAACACTCCTCTAACGTGTTCAAACATCCGTAAAAGGATTTTCACAAAATTGGACTAAAAACCAAAAATTGGAATATTCACCAAATAAATCCAAATCAAAATCAAATGAACATGTAAAGATGTTAGGAATTCATACCTAACCATCAAAGATAGTTATAGACATAGATGTGAGATAAAAAAATCTCACTTTTAAACCCAAAAACACAAGAGAGAAGCTTAATCACAAAGGAAAGATCAACACTCTTCACTTCAACCCAAAGTAGCTTGAATCTAAGCTAAAAAGAAGAACATTCCCTAAGTTAGGTTTAGGAAATTTCTGAAATTGAAGAGAGAATGAGTTGGAGGAGATGAAGAGGAGACTTACCAAAGCTTTTCCAAGAGTTTGGAGCAAGACTTGAGTTTGCAAATGGAATATAGGGCTTGGAATTTCTAATTCCACTTCTATTCCCCCATTTTCAGTTTAGCTTGAGAAAAAGAAATGAAATGAGGATGAGTGGATGAAGAGAAGGGCTGAGTTAGGTTATAGAATGAGTTGGGTGAAACCCAAAAGCCCAAGTGAAAATAGCAAAATTCAACTTTCTCCAAACATATCGAAGCTTATACTCAAAAAGGTCGCAAACGCCATTTTGGACTCAATGGAAGTGGTCTCGAGTCCCAATTCGACTGTTTGCAAAAAGTAGCTTTTCGGATTTCAATCCGACTAACGACGCTATATTTAAATAAAATATTTAAATATACAATCGTAAAATATGCGGGTTGTTACAAATTCATTGTCCATCATCGTAAGAGCGTTACGTACACTAATCATAAATAGGTCTGTTAATGGATACCCGAAAAATCCGAAATCCGTCTGAATCCGTATCCGAAAAAACGGATATTATCCGATATTCGAAAAGTGGATGCAGATGCGGATATGGGCATATCCGTATCCGAAAAACACCCGTCCGATTCGAAATTAATTATAATAATTTTTATTATTATTATTGATTTATTATTTTAAGATGACCCTAAGTTATAGTTAAAATATATTTAGAAATGAATTGGCCCAAGCTCAAATTGCTCAAGAAAGAAAGTAAAACCCTAACTAAGCAAGTAACAATATAATTCTAAATTTATGTTAGAGGAATATGTATGTTATTTGGTTTATTAACTGATATTTCATTTTCTAGCGTGTTATACTTTGTATTTTGTTTAGATTATTAGTTACTTTATATGAGATGGCTAAGATGAGAACATATGAGAACTTAAAACAAATATTATCTATTATTTTAGTTTGTTTTTGTTTATTTGAATTGTTGTAATATCATACGAACTTGTTTGACATTATGTATGTTGCTATTTTGTCATTTGAATTGTTGTAATATCGTATGAATTTGTTTGACATTATGTGTGTTGTTATTTTGTCATTTGAAAAACTGATTAGTATTGTAGATTGTGTGTATTGTCATTTGAGAAAGTGATTGTTTTATCTGTGATGTTTTAGTTCAAAAATATTAGCATAATAAAAATCTTATTCAATTTCGGATGCAGATATTTCAGATATTTTCGAATATCCGAAAATATCCGCTTTTTATTTTCGAATGCGGATATTTTCGGATATTCGAAAAATATCCACGGATGCGGATGCAGATGTTAATTCTCTGATATCCACGGATATCGGATGCGGATTCGGATGCAGATTTAAATTTTCAAATGCGGATGCAGATACATCCATATCCGCATCCGTTTGCATCCGTTGACAGCTCTAATCATAATGAGTATATCGATATCCCATTATCGATACATCTTTGCACTACAACAAAACAACCATATTACAACCTTACATTTACAACCAAAAAAATTGACAGTTGTAATAGGTTATTGTTAACAAATATTTTATTTCAGCAGTTGTAATTGGTATTTTGTAACAACTGTCTTGTTTCAGCAGTTGTAATAAAGGCACTTTTAACAACTATATTTGTATAGCAGTTGTAATATATATTTATAACAACTGTTTTCAACTGTTGCAACAAATATTATATTTCATCAAATAAGGACTTTCCATTTCTCTCCTTTCGTTTCTTCGGCTGCCCAAACGTGAAAAAACAAACCTAAATCGCTCCTATTTTTAAAAACCTAAACGCAAAAAAAAATCTAAACCAGCAAACTAATTTGTTTTCCATCCTTATAATAATTTAGTTGCAGATCCAAAAAACCCTAGATCATCGTCGTCGCCGATCACAGGCCGCAACCATCGCTCCTAGATCGCTCGTGCTCCTAGCTTGTACTCGCTCGTGCTATCGCTCAAAAGGTTTGATCTTTTTCATTCTTTTTTAGTCTGTTGATTTTAATTTCATTTTTTTGGGTTATTTTTGTTGATTGCATTTGGTTGCTGGAGACTCTGTTAGTATTTTTATTTCTCTTTGCAGTTGTACTAGTAGGAGAATCAATCGATTCATTTGGAGAATTCGATGGTATGTAACTGTTGAATGTTTTACATCAGGTAGAATTCGACTTCTTTTCTTTTTTCTTCGTTTTGTGTTATGTGTAGGTGCGTAATCATGGTGTAGAATATGCACACTAATAAATAATGCCTTGGTGAGAATTTAAATAGAGATTGCAACTCCACCATGATGGCTATAAATATATTTTAATATAAGACTGAATGGTGTTATTGCTCACTTAGACCTTCTTGTTTTATTATTTTGCTGTGGCCTATCATTGAATATCAACCAATTGTTTGTCAACAATGTTGGTCATTTGCTTACTCAAAAAAACAGAGAAGGAAAACACTGAAATTACCACAACTTTTGTGGTAGATCTATACTAACAGAAAGAAAGGTTATGTAGAGACCATGGGGATCCATGTGTTTCGTTCGGAACTTGTTCTTTCTTTGTGGTACTAAATAATGGTAAAAATTATGGTAAGTGTAGCAGAAGAAAGCTGGGTTTTGTGTGCAAAACGTTGCATTTGACAATCATGATTTTGGTATTTTTCCTTGTGAAATTTGACATATGCAACCTTTTTTTTGTGTTTGCTATCAGGAGTGTTATATAGGAATATGTATGTATTCATATAGCAAAAAGGTTCAAAATTAAGGTTTTCATTATAGTTTAGATACTGAGATTAAGATTGCATATGGTGCAACTTAGCAAGATCATATTGTTTGTGGAAACATGTGAATATTATATGTATACTTCCAAACATTCAGCTATTATTTTTGTTTGTGTTTAAATATGTTTTTACTTTAATTATAAAGTCTATAGTGGTATTTTCTAAATGGGTTGGTTTTCCTGCTACTATAAGTCAAACTGATGTGCTTTCATCAATCTTAGTTTTGTAGAAACAACCACTTGGAATACTTATCTTCTTCAAGCTTATCCAGTCATGCGAATGAGCCCCTCTCTCCCCATTTGATCTCCAACCTTTTTTTATTAAATCAAACAAATTAACAATATTTACATTTTATTTGTTGAAGAGATTGGATGAGACATTGGACACAATTTTTTTGTAGACATGAAATCCCATCTAAGTCTTATGCATTATACTTCATGGTATTTTTAAATATTACATTATAATAGTTTTTTTTGGAAATTATGTAGATGGTGACTGATGTAAGCTTTGTTTTCTGAATTAGAACTTTATAATAACAAAAGGTCAATATTACAAAGCAAAAAGTAAGAGGTGAAACATGTTGAGAAAGAATTGTAATGATCCAAATTGTTCCATATTCTCTAAATATTATGGATAATACTTTTATGATAAGTGCTTGGATGTTCTACTGCATGATTATGTCAATTCCCAAATTTTTATTTATGTATCAATTTAATGCTTCTTATCATTTCCTCATATAAATCTTATATGGTAGAAGCTCAAATATCTGCATGCTTTGAGGACCTCCTTTACTTTTACATTCGCAAAACACTGATGAAAAACACTCTTTACTTACAACCATCAAACCATTTTTCTTCCTCTCTCTCCTTTCTTTTCTCTGCCTTCAATCCTTTTTCATTCGCTAGTTTCTCTGTGTTCCTCATGTCGATTGTCAAGCCGCCGGTTGTTAATAATACGGCGGTCTCTCCACTCCGTTCCGTTTGTTATGATAATAACTTGGTAACATCTCAATGCATCTTTCTAGGAGATGATCCCTTTACATTTTCACTTCCCACTCTTTTAATGGAGATGTTTAATTACATATATATATATATATATATTAAATATTTAGGGTATTTGAGTCTACACTAACAGTGCCGACAACTCTATGTACATGGTACTTTTAAAGAATACCCTCGGTTGAACTAGAGTTCAGGAATCACTGTGAGGTACAGTTAAGAGAGTGAATGTGAAGTGTAGGCTCCTTATGCTGATATATTTATGTGCAGAAATAAAGTCAGGATTTACCATTGTCCCAGGCTATAAGAACTAACTAGTAATATGTAACTAAAATTATAAATTGGTAACTGATTTATAGGATATTTGATCTCAAAACATCTGCATCTACATTACAAAGTTCTTGCCGTTTTACTAATGGTCTTACACATCTAAATTAGTACTTTCTACTACTTATAAGATTATCAGAATTTGCACTCAAACTAAAATATACATAGCATTGCTTCTTGTTTATAATATGAATGATTTCTACATACATTGGATGTAACATCCCGTATTTTTAAGCTATTGAATTTGAACATTTAATTCGTTCTAAATGTTAATGTGGATTCTTAATTGATGTTGTAATGAATGGATTCGGGTTCAATCAATGAAATAAGCTATAAATTTTAATTATAGCAATTCTGGTTGAATTTGATTAATGGAAAAATAATAATTAAATATTCGAAATTGGGATAAAAGGTGAATTTGGGGTAAATGATTATAAAAATGGTGTTTACATGTATTTTTAAGTTCAATTGGTTATAAACAATATTATTGGAATTTTAGAAGAATTTTAAAGTTGATAAATTTATATTTGTGATTTTATATTAATTTAAAAATGAATTTAATATTATTAAAATGCAATTTAATCAGATTTTAGTCTGAAATGAGCCAGAATGATTTTTAATGTGTTTATAAATTTTATATGATTTATTGTTAAGTTATTAAAATTTTAAAAGTGAAAAATTAAGCGTTTCTGATAATTTCAGAAAATCGCCTGATTTAATAGACGAGTTAAAATAGCCTTCCGGGGCACAGTCTCGGAATTCGACGAAACCAGTTTCATTGGATCCGTAATAGTTAGTTATTATCGGATTTCAATTTTTGTAGCAATCGGAGTTGTCGTGTGACCATGGCAGCTCGAAACGCATCGAAATCGATTTAACCGATTTAATTTTAAATTGATCGTTTAATTTCGTATCTCGCGCATATGATCAAATTTGCTAACGAAACCTGTTCCATTGTGTCCGGAACGCGAAATAACCCTAGGATAGCCTGTCGGAACGTGAGAATTGGAGGTCGTTTGCTTAACGGTTAAATTGAGAGATTATATTAATTTAATAATATTAAAACAATTATATATATAATCTTTTCCTCTCCTAAACCCTAGCAAAAGAAACGGGCCGCCACTTCAAACAATTAATGGTCGAAATCAACCCGTTTTCTTCCTCCAAATCCTCTCGATCTAAGCTTCGATTTCGAAAGTTATTAACTGGAGAAGTGAAGGGGGTAGCGAGCTCTTCGAGTTGAACGGTTAGGATCGTTTTTCGTGCAGTGTGGAGGGCGTGGGGATACCGCATTCGTCGCGCGTTTGGAGGGTGGTTGCGTGCGAATGGGACCACCGGGTGGTGGCGCGTTCTGGCAGTGGGTCGTGCTTGAGGCGGCGCGCATGTAGGTGGGGTCTGATCAGGGTGTAGGCGACCGTGGGTGGGGCGGTTCGATGCCCTAGTTTGGCGTGGATGGGTTTCTTGTGCTCCTGTGTTCGTCGCGAGGGGGAAGGAGAAGTAGGAGGGCCGTGATTTTCTTTGGGCTGAACGAACGGTTTGGATGTGGGTAATAAATTAAATAAAAAGAAATTGTTTTTAAATCGTTATAAAAACTTTGTAAATTCATATCGAGTTCATACGTACTCAGATTCGGACGAAACTGGGAGCGATGGAATCGCAGAGATGAGCAGTACGAGATGGTGTAGATCCGGAGTCATTCCGGGCAAGTAGGAATTTGGGTTAAATCGGACGTCGTCCGGTTTAATTTAAATTTCGAATGCTCGCCGAACTCAAAGTGAGTTTTTCTCACTCACATCTGGATGCTAGGCATTTTAATAGTTAATATTTAAATATCTGTGTGGATGGCTGGATATAATTGTTATTATCAGTCTGGATTGATATTTATATTGTGATGTGCTAATATTTGTGGATGCAGGGAAAAACAGGTTGGAGGGATCCAACTGGATTCCTCGCAATGTAGCAATTATTTTATAATTGATAGTGATGTCTGTTTACGTATTGTGATTGATAAATCTGACATTTAATTGTGAATGTGATATTGTTGGATAAATTGTAAATCCAGAATTTAATTAAATGAGTAAATTGGGATTTAAGGGTAATCAAAGAAATTGATAAATAAGAATTTAAAAGAATTTAAAATTGAATTCTGTTTTTGGAATGGAAAATGTAAATTGGTAAAAATTGGGATTTTAAATATTGTGGAAAATTTATCAATCGTTAAATGTGAAACATGAGTTTTCTGGAAATGAATTCTATGAAATTATAAATTGAGTAAAATAACAGCGGTTTATTTTAATGATGAATAGTGATATCCGAAAAAGTAAAATATGTTAAAATGAAGCTTCCGAATTTAAATGTAAAATTTTAAGTGTTAATAGAATATTTTAAAATACCGTTTTCTTCATTGGTATTTTATTTAAGTAAATTGGGAATCTGGCTTTCATTGAAGAATTCACCAAAATGTTTTATTAAAAATGTATTAAACTATATTGTTAAAGATGAATTTCCAGAATGGGAAATTGAGTTTGAAATTCGGATGAAGTTATAAAGAAGTATGGAATTGGGAAATTATGTTGTAAACATAAATTGAATTTGAAATAAATCGTTTGGATTTATATAAAGGATACTTCGGAATGTTGAACGGGATAGTGTTTCTCTGGGAAAACCAAGTTAAAGTTTAAAGGGTTTTATTTAATTAAAAGTTAAAGTTTTAAATTGTTTAAAGAGTATTTTAAGAAAAGTGTTACTTTGAAAGGAGAAATTTCAAGTTTGTTTTAAAGTTATATGATTAAGTTATTGGTAAAGGCTAGTATTCTTCTTTTAAACTCCATTTTTAAAATTTAGTAAACTACCTTTATTTAAATCGAATTTATATCTTATTAAATAATAGTATTTAAAATAGTTTTGAAATTTATATTTTGGTAATAGATAGAAGAAAGTTACAAATTTTAAGTATATTTCAGTATAAAGTATTTTAACTGTTTTTAAATGCAAAAAGGTTTTATACTTGGTAAATCAAATGGGAATAATGGTAAAATGGTTTACCGTGTTAAGGAAGAAATTTGGGAATTCGTTCCAAAATGAGTTTTGAAATGTGAAATATATCTTTTAAAGATATTAAAGGGAAAGAATAAATAATATGGAGATTATTTATTGTGTGATGGATGTGTATGGATGTTTGTGAACATTAATTGATAGTTAAATCACCGACTATCAATATTGGCCAAATGCGCGATCGTTTCGAAGAGACCGGGATCGAGTTTCCGTATACCGGGATTCTAGGTCTGGAGACTCGAAAACCACTTCGATCCGGTTTGTACGTTTCGTGTAACGTGTTCGGAGTCGAAGATGAAGCAGTGAAGAGCAAGGGCTAGTCGCTACTAATCCTGAGGATATTTCCAAAATGGATGTAGTAGGAATAGTGCCTTCGGTTCCGTTCGGACCGGGACGGACTTATATGGACGAATGCTTTCGTGACATCGTCAGGTGGGCGATGGGCATTCTAAGGGATATGATCTGAAAAGGTATCGTTTAGCCTCGAACCTCATCAACCGGGAATGACTGAAAATCAGGGGTTATGCAGCAAGGCTTCGTGGGTAGCTCCCACTGGAGGGTAAGGTCATCCCTGTCTAGATGTCCCTTTTTATTTCGGCTTAGTGGTGCGGTTGCTGATCCCAACCGTGGGGTGATTTTATTCGGGATCATCCAGTAAGGGATGGTTCCGGCCTTGTGTTGCAGGGGAGCGGGCGTACTCCTCGGTACTGTGATCTAGGCCACGTACTGTGACAGGTGGTACCCCAGTGCCTAGTCATTCGTTGGAAATCCATTCTCCCTACGTGCCTGTACGGTTTTGATTGTGCCCAACTATTGTTGAAATGTGAGATGCAAGCATTTCAGCTAGATTCTATTTTACTTTCTATAGACACTATTATAATATTAGAGGATTTTAATATAAAAGTGTTTTAGCTATCGTAAGGTAAAAACCCGACATGTTTATTTGTGGCGTGGTCTTACGAGATGCTTTTGTTTCAAAGGATTTTTGAAACTTTAATAATCAGTTTGGATGTATTTATGATGCGCTGGTATTCCAGACTGACTCGGGTGTTATTTTATTATAATGCTCGGGTCAGACCGAGTATTTTACAGGATAGGTTGCTATGGAGCTCAGGAGAGGAGCTGGAGTTCGAGACGTATTTCTCGTACTTGTATTATTCCGCTGCTGTGATTGTTGTATTGACTGATTGACTGGATATTGATGATGGTATTGATATACTCTGATGATGATGTATTGTATATAAACAGATATAGTTTCATTTTGTGTAAAGATCTGTTCTATATATTATATTTTATCCGCTGCGACTGTGAGGTTCTGATTTTGTTTAGTTCTTTCTTCTTCTATCTACTTTCTTATTCTTCTACAATCTGTCTTTCCGGCATTCGATCGTCGGCATATTATACTGTTGAGTATTTTGTGTCGATTTTCGAGGGTCGTGAAAGGCGGGTCGTCACACTTGGTATCAGAGCATAGGTTGGCGACAACCTAGGCTTTGGTGGGAAAATTACTCATTTTTAAATAGAGTCAGAAGTACTCTATAATGAGTTGAGTGTACTAATAGCTATGAGAGCGTACTTGTTAGTGGATATAAAATTGTTTTTGTACTGTGTTGACTTATCGGTTGAGTGTTTATGAATTCTGGTCGGTGCGGGAAGTACAACCGTATCGATAGGGGTTTCTAAACTCTTAAACAAGATAAACCGACATAGTATTGTTTTTAAAGTGGGTAAATGAAATAATTTTACCCAAAATTGTATTTTGATATAAAAAGGAAATAATTTTCTAAATTATTATATATATTGGATGCTTGTTTGGTTGTTTCTTCTATAACCAAATAAGAAATTAAAACATGATCTAAAATTTGAAATGATATATATAAGAAAATAAGAAGTTAAAATATTAAAATGGTTTATAACCAAATGGAATTGACTGAATATGTTTTAAATAAGAAAAGTAAAAATTAAAATTTGATTTAAACTAGAATTTTGACCCCGGAAATTTTGAAAGGGATTTCAAATGAATTTAAACAAAGGTGTGGAAAAATTTATAAACCTTGGGAATGTTGAAATGTTTTCCAAAGGTTTTGAAGTTAATGATGGAATATATTTTGGAAAATATTTTTGAATAGAAATTGTTTTGAGGTGGATTTTGGAAGTGGAAAGCACTGAACTCACTTCAGTCACTGGAAAATAATCCTGATGATGCTGGCCACATCATTAGAATTCATTTTCGAGTTTCTAAAGTGATGGATTGCTACCAAAATAGTTGGTTATGGTATTTGTTTGGACTTGTTGGGAAACAAGTAATTTTGGAATTTTCAAAGGAAAATTGTTTGGTAAAAGCAGTTTGTTTTGGAATTTGGTATTTGATTTGAATATCAAATAGAAATGTGTTGATTTTTATTTCGAATTGGTTTTGAAATAAATCCGGGGAAATTGAATTCTGGGAATTCTGTTAAATAAAAAGGTAAAATTTGAAATAAATCAACTATAACCTTGAAAGTAAAGTTGATTAAGTGAGAAAGGAAGAATGGAAATTTTAATCCAGAAATTAAAATTTAATTCGGGAAAATGGAAGTAAATGAAGTTATTGAAGTGAATAGAAATTTGAATCTAACTTGGAATAAGTTAAGTAAAATTGGGAATTGGAATTAAATTGATTTGGGTTAAGTTGAAAAGAAAATAACTTTGTAATTATGGGTCGTTGTGTAACAAATTGTACCCATAAACTATTAAGTGTTATACTTATAACCTGAAACTGTAGATTTAAAATTTGCAAAGGATTATGTGGAATAAAAATTGAATCCTTAGGAATTCAGAGATGCATGTGTATAGAAATTGAAATTTGTGATTATAAGGTGGAAATAATCCAAGTGAGCAATATAAACTTTTAAGTAAATAAGTTGAAGAACTTGAGAATGATCAATCTGATTTTAACTCAAGTAAAATGGAATTATAATCACAAATGGAAATAATAAATGGTATGGTGAATTCAAACTTAATCTGAAATGAAATGTAAAGTAAGATAAGGTAAGGTGAGATATAAAAGATGGAATTAAGCTGAATATTAAAATTTCTGTTGTGTTATGAATAAGAATGAATGTAATTAAATTCTTATTTAAAGTAGTAAAGGAAATGGTTTAAATTCAGGTGGGCTAAATAAAATTTAGATGAACTTGAATTAATTCTGGAAAGAAATTAAATTGAAAATGCATATATAATCTAGTTAACCTTGAATTAAATTTGGATAAGAACTTAATTAAATGGAAATTTAATTTAGTTGAAGTGATGTTGAATGAAGTAAATGCTTACTCAATTAAATCCAAAATGATTGTTTGGAAATGAATTTGTGTAAGCTAAATTAAAGGGAATATGTATGGTAATGAATAGAATTTTGATAGATGGTCAAAAATGTGAAGGTAAATAAAACGCCTGATTTGGATTGGGGTTTAATTTTGGTAATAAATGTTGGAAGTGAGAATGAGTAATGTATTTAGCTTATGATAGTGATGGTTTGAATTGTAAATAAAATTCAAATGAGAGAAATAATTTAAATGGTCTCTTTGTTGATAAAATAAATCTAACATGGATTGGATAAATAAACGAAGAGCATTAAACTTTGTAAATAAATTGAAATTGGTTGAATGAGAATCAGATGTAAATAAAATTAAATAGATAATGGTAATATTGTGAAACTACTTAAGCAAATTGAAAGAAACAAATGATTGTGGATGAGCTTTATTAAGAAATTTGAATGGAATTGGTTGGATAATAAAATTGAATTGAAAGTGAAATGATATTCATTAATTATTGTGGTAAATTAAGAATGAATGAGTTGAATATAACCCAGGATCGAATGATATTAATATAAACTTGAATTTGGTTAATGGAAATAAAGTTGTAAGGAAAATGTAATTTAACAATTACATTGGAAAGAGAAAATATTTGGTTTGTGAACCTTGTAATGAAATAAAATTTATATGAATCCAAGTTGGAAATAATTTTAAATGGTTATAAGCTTAAGTGGCAATTGTTTTGCTTGAATGAAATGGAAATTTGCATGTATTCAGAATTGAGTTGTTTAAAAAGCAATTGAAGTTGACCTTTGAATAAATTGATATGGATTGGAATCTAATTCAAAAGTTTGTATATAAATGTAAGTGAATTGATTTAAAGGGGGAATGGAATTAGTTTTGAATCAATCAGAATGGATCATAACTGTAATGCAAATGTTTCAAGTTTAAAATGAAATTTGATTGTAAATCAAATTTGGAATATAAGTAAAATTAAAAGGTAAGGAAGGCATATGTAATCATATTGAAGTGGAAATGAATTGGTTGAGATAAATACGAATTGTATGTAGTGAACTTGAATTTAAGGCATTCAAGTGAAATAAAATGAGGTTAGACTTGAATAAGTAATTTGAATGTGATTGAAATCTTTGGATTGTTGAAATAAATAAGGTTAACATTGTTAATGATGAAGTTTGCTTGGTTTGGTTATGAAATGGATATGTTTGGCTTGCATTTACATTGGAAATGTTATTAAAATGCTCACATCTTTGAAACTGATGAATTGCTTGAGTTTAGTACAGGTACGGGAGGCGTTCGAGAGAGTTGGAGCGCGTATATGCGTTATATTAGCCGCTCGCTATTAAAATTTGCTAAAAGGTACGCCTACGCCAAGATAATTGGGAATTTGATATATATATTGTGATATATTTTGGTTTCCGGCCATGTGAGCCGATGTATATGTATTTGTGTATCCTGCGATATCGCAGAAGCTCCTCCGTACAAAGGAGACTCCGCCAAAATTTTCCAGAAATTTTGGGAGTTAGAAATTTTTGGGGTTTTTGGGAAAAATTTTAATAACTAGTAAAGTTATTTTGGAAGCGAATGTTTAAATAAAGGCTTTAAGGTAAATAAAGCAAATGGTTATGAAATGGAGCTGAAACTTTTTGGAAAGTGAATATAAGATTTTAACTAAGCAAATTGGGAAGTAAATAGGTTGGAGAGTATATTTTTACCTTAGCAAATTTCGGGGACGAAATTTTTATAAGGGGGAAGGAATGTAACATCCCGTATTTTTAAGCTATTGAATTTGAACATTTAATTCGTTCTAAATGTTAATGTGGATTCTTAATTGATGTTGTAATGAATGGATTCGGGTTCAATCAATGAAATAAGCTATAAATTTTAATTATAGCAATTCTGGTTGAATTTGATTAATGGAAAAATAATAGTTAAATATTCGAAATTGGGATAAAAGGTGAATTTGGGGTAAATGATTATAAAAATGGTGTTTACATGTATTTTTAAGTTCAATTGGTTATAAACAATATTATTGGAATTTTAGAAGAATTTTAAAGTTGATAAATTTATATTTGTGATTTTATATTAATTTAAAAATGAATTTAATATTATTAAAATGCAATTTAATCAGATTTTAGTCTGAAATGAGCCAGAATGATTTTTAATGTGTTTATAAATTTTATATGATTTATTGTTAAGTTATTAAAATTTTAAAAGTGAAAAATTAAGCGTTTCTGATAATTTCAGAAAATCGCCTGATTTAATAGACGAGTTAAAATAGCCTTCCGGGGCACAGTCTCGGAATTCGACGAAACCAGTTTCATTGGATCCGTAATAGTTAGTTATTATCGGATTTCAATTTTCGTAGCAATCGGAGTTGTCGTGTGACCATGGCAGCTCGAAACGCATCGAAATCGATTTAACCGATTTAATTTTAAATTGATCGTTTAATTTCGTATCTCGCGCATACGATCAAATTTGCTAACGAAACCTGTTCCATTGTGTCCGGAACGCGAAATAACCCTAGGATAGCCTGTCGGAACGTGAGAATTGGAGGTCGTTTGCTTAACGGTTAAATTGAGAGATTATATTAATTTAATAATATTAAAACAATTATATATATAATCTTTTCCTCTCCTAAACCCTAGCAAAAGAAACGGGCCGCCACTTCAAACAATTAATGGTCGAAATCAACCCGTTTTCTTCCTCCAAATCCTCTCGATCTAAGCTTCGATTTTGAAAGTTATTAACTGGAGAAGTGAAGGGGGTAGCGAGCTCTTCGAGTTGAACGGTTAGGATCGTTTTTCGTGCAGTGTGGAGGGCGTGGGGATACCGCGTTCGTCGCGCGTTTGGAGGGTGGTTGCGTGCGAATGGGACCACCGGGTGGTGGCGCGTTCTGGCAGTGGGTCGTGCTTGAGGCGGCGCGCATGTAGGTGGGGTCTGATCAGGGTGTAGGCGACCGTGGGTGGGGCGGTTCGATGCCCTAGTTTGGCGTGGATGGGTTTCTTATGCTCCTGTGTTCGTCGCGAGGGGGAAGGAGAAGTAGGAGGGCCGTGATTTTCTTTGGGCTGAACGAACGGTTTGGATGTGGGTAATAAATTAAATAAAAAGAAATTGTTTTTAAATCGTTATAAAAACTTTGTAAATTCATATCGAGTTCATACGTACTCAGATTCGGACGAAACTGGGAGCGATGGAATCGCAGAGATGAGCAGTACGAGATGGTGTAGATCCGGAGTCATTCCGGGCAAGTAGGAATTTGGGTTAAATCGGACGTCGTCCGGTTTAATTTAAATTTCGAATGCTCGCCGAACTCAAAGTGAGTTTTTCTCACTCACATCTGGATGCTAGGCATTTTAATAGTTAATATTTAAATATCTGTGTGGATGGCTGGATATAATTGTTATTATCAGTCTGGATTGATATTTATATTGTGATGTGCTAATATTTGTGGATGCAGGGAAAAACAGGTTGGAGGGATCCAACTGGATTCCTCGCAATGTAGCAATTATTTTATAATTGATAGTGATGTCTGTTTACGTATTGTGATTGATAAATCTGACATTTAATTGTGAATGTGATATTGTTGGATAAATTGTAAATCCAGAATTTAATTAAATGAGTAAATTAGGATTTAAGGGTAATCAAAGAAATTGATAAATAAGAATTTAAAAGAATTTAAAATTGAATTCTGTTTTTGGAATGGAAAATGTAAATTGGTAAAAATTGGGATTTTAAATATTGTGGAAAATTTATCAATCGTTAAATGTGAAATATGAGTTTTCTGGAAATGAATTCTATGAAATTATAAATTGAGTAAAATAACAGCGGTTTATTTTAATGATGAATAGTGATATCCGAAAAAGTAAAATATGTTAAAATGAAGCTTCCGAATTTAAATGTAAAATTTTAAGTGTTAATAGAATATTTTAAAATACCGTTTTCTTCATTGGTATTTTATTTAAGTAAATTGGGAATCTGGCTTTCATTGAAGAATTCACCAAAATGTTTTATTAAAAATGTATTAAACTATATTGTTAAAGATGAATTTCCAGAATGGGAAATTGAGTTTGAAATTCGGATGAAGTTATAAAGAAGTATGGAATTGGGAAATTATGTTGTAAACATAAATTGAATTTGAAATAAATCGTTTGGATTTATATAAAGGATACTTCGGAATGTTGAACGGGATAGTGTTTCTCTGGGAAAACCAAGTTAAAGTTTAAAGGGTTTTATTTAATTAAAAGTTAAAGTTTTAAATTGTTTAAAGAGTATTTTAAGAAAAGTGTTACTTTGAAAGGAGAAATTTCAAGTTTGTTTTAAAGTTATATGATTAAGTTATTGGTAAAGGCTAGTATTCTTCTTTTAAACTCCATTTTTAAAATTTAGTAAACTACCTTTATTTAAATCGAATTTATATCTTATTAAATAATAGTATTTAAAATAGTTTTGAAATTTATATTTTGGTAATAGATAGAAGAAAGTTACAAATTTTAAGTATATTTCAGTATAAAGTATTTTAACTGTTTTTAAATGCAAAAAGGTTTTATACTTGGTAAATCAAATGGGAATAATGGTAAAATGGTTTACCGTGTTAAGGAAGAAATTTGGGAATTCGTTCCAAAATGAGTTTTGAAATGTGAAATATATCTTTTAAAGATATTAAAGGGAAAGAATAAATAATATGGAGATTATTTATTGTGTGATGGATGTGTATGGATGTTTGTGAACATTAATTGATAGTTAAATCACCGACTATCAATATTGGCCAAATGCGCGATCGTTTCGAAGAGACCGGGATCGAGTTTCCGTATACCGGGATTCTAGGTCTGGAGACTCGAAAACCACTTCGATCCGGTTTGTACGTTTCGTGTAACGTGTTCGGAGTCGAAGATGAAGCAGTGAAGAGCAAGGGCTAGTCGCTACTAATCCTGAGGATATTTCCAAAATGGATGTAGTAGGAATAGTGCCTTCGGTTCCGTTCGGACCGGGACGGACTTATATGGACGAATGCTTTCGTGACATCGTCAGGTGGGCGATGGGCATTCTAAGGGATATGATCTGAAAAGGTATCGTTTAGCCTCGAACCTCATCAACCGGGAATGACTGAAAATCAGGGGTTATGCAGCAAGGCTTCGTGGGTAGCTCCCACTGGAGGGTAAGGTCATCCCTGTCTAGATGTCCCTTTTTATTTCGGCTTAGTGGTGCGGTTGCTGATCCCAACCGTGGGGTGATTTTATTCGGGATCATCCAGTAAGGGATGGTTCCGGCCTTGTGTTGCAGGGGAGCGGGCGTACTCCTCGGTACTGTGATCTAGGCCACGTACTGTGACAGGTGGTACCCCAGTGCCTAGTCATTCGTTGGAAATCCATTCTCCCTACGTGCCTGTACGGTTTTGATTGTGCCCAACTATTGTTGAAATGTGAGATGCAAGCATTTCAGCTAGATTCTATTTTACTTTCTATAGACACTATTATAATATTAGAGGATTTTAATATAAAAGTGTTTTAGCTATCGTAAGGTAAAAACCCGACATGTTTATTTGTGGCGTGGTCTTACGAGATGCTTTTGTTTCAAAGGATTTTTGAAACTTTAATAATCAGTTTGGATGTATTTATGATGCGCTGGTATTCCAGACTGACTCGGGTGTTATTTTATTATAATGCTCGGGTCAGACCGAGTATTTTACAGGATAGGTTGCTATGGAGCTCAGGAGAGGAGCTGGAGTTCGAGACGTATTTCTCGTACTTGTATTATTCCGCTGCTGTGATTGTTGTATTGACTGATTGACTGGATATTGATGATGGTATTGATATACTCTGATGATGATGTATTGTATATAAACAGATATAGTTTCATTTTGTGTAAAGATCTGTTCTATATATTATATTTTATCCGCTACGACTGTGAGGTTCTGATTTTGTTTAGTTCTTTCTTCTTCTATCTACTTTCTTATTCTTCTACAATCTGTCTTTCCGGCATTCGATCGTCGGCATATTATACTGTTGAGTATTTTGTGTCGATTTTCGAGGGTCGTGAAAGGCGGGTCGTCACATTGGATGTAGGTAGTTGGGTGCTGACTGCAGGGATAACAACGTCAAGGCTAATTATAAAGGCAAAATAACCATCTATGGCATCACTGTCAATGCTATCATTAGCTGGTTTTATGATACTTATTGCATATGTGGCATGCCTCTTCATTTTAAAGTTGATAGCAAAGACTCCTACCAGGGATTTGGTTGGAGAAGGCTGCTTCGTGACAGTGCTTATAGCAAGATAAGTGTCATCTTCCTTTCAAATGAGTGTTTCGCATTCACCATAGTGTCTAAGTTCATTATTTCAGTTGCAAGTTAAGAGTTTGAAGGTATATTTGCAGTTCTTTGTGAGAGAAAAGATCGAGAATATCAGTTCTGTTTAATAAGCCTGCAAATGTTGAACAAGTTATATACCGTGATAAATGGTCATGGATACGGTCTTACAAATATCAATTCCCTCATGTTTATGTTTAATCAGAGAGGAAACAACACCTTCCGTATGAGTTTGTAACGACCCTAGATTTTAATTTAATTTAAATTGATAATTAAATAAAATTTTGAATAAAATTTTGTAAATTTAAGTATAAAATCGATAAAATGGGAGCGAGTTTCCCCGAATACAGATAAATTCTATATAAATCATTTAAATTTAAAAAAAATATGGTAAATATTGTATATTTATGTGTATATATGTATTCGGGCATATACGAGTGAATTTGAAAATAATAAATATACAGATATATATATATATATATATATATATTTGACTTGAATTTTAAATTTTAAATTAATGGTTTGAAAATAAAGATGCAAATTATATAGGATATAAAGTATAAATAAAAACGTTGGATAAAATTTAATAGCATAAACTAAATCTAGAGATTCACTTATATTACCAAATTTATGTAAAAACAATTTGTATTAGATTTAGAAATAAATAATTGAGTTATAAATAAAAATAAATAAATAAATTGATTTAATTAGGATTTCAACTCGTATGAATGAATACACTTAATTAAAATTTTAACAACATATTAAAATAGAAGCTCATGTATATAAAATAACAAACATAAAATCACCTCAGCCTATAAACAAACATATATAAATACAAATGTATATAGTATAAAAGCTTAATAGAAAAGCCACCACTATCTTCATTTGTACAGCCAAAATAAATCAAAGAAATAAGTTAAACAAACATATATATAAGTAAGTAAGTAAACAAAATAAGCAAAGCAAAGATAATAAAATATCTTTGTACAAGTAAACAAGGGTATAAAAACAAACCTGGTTAAAGAAACAAGAAAATATGCTTGTACAGCCGAGACAAGCAAGTATGGCTGAAGTGAATATGATTTATGCAACATACTTTTAGCATATCAAAGCATTTAATAAAAACAAACAATCTATGTACAAAGAAAAAAATATATAATAAGTGTAGACTTGAAAAACATAAAGGACTAAGCATTGAATGCTTACATCTCAACAAAAATAAACAAGTACAAACCAAACAGCATAGGCTGTAAACATACAACTACAAGGATGGGAAGAACATGAGCATTAAATGCTTTCAAACCTGCACGTCTCCTTTATATATAGGTATTTGTTCCAATTTGTTCAAAGGCAAAAAAAAAAACCAAACAAACCAGAAAAAAAAAGAAATCTGAAGTAATATCAAATCTGGAAGTTACAAACTTGAAGCAATGTAAAGAGGATCAAGCAAACAACTTCAACTAAAATCGAGTGAGGCTAAATAAAAAATTCCAGATCAAAGTTTAAAACAGTTCTCTGCTTTCAAACATCAAGTTCAGGTGAGTAACTCCACAATCTAAATAGTTTGATTTTTTATTGTTCTGTTGCCTGCTTATCTATGAAAACTTAGTTGCTTGTGAGTAAACATATTTTTTTTTTCAGTTTAAACCTATGATTATAATTAAATGCTTGTGATAGAATTTGTGTGGCAATATAGTTTGCATATGTATCTGAATGTGAATGCATGTATGAATATAGGAAATGCCTGTGAGTATATGATGTTTGGTCTCTGTCATTTTTACAGGATTAAAATAAGCTCTTAACATTTGATCTTCTTATGTATTCAATTTCAGAATTGATTTCTAAAAAGAAAATGTGTATGACAATGTGATATTAATTATAAAAATGAACTCAGAAAGTTATATCATGTTTTTATCTCAAAATTTTATAAAATACAGTAAATATTAAAACATGGGATAAATTTTGATCGGGTTAAATTCAATTTATGGTTATAGAATCTGATTTATATAAAAAAATGATGAATTATGATGGGAGTATCAAGATTTTTAGTTTGGAGTTGAGACTGCAGTTCTCGTTTGAACGGAAAACGTTTTTTTTTGAATTTTCTGGTGATCGATGAACTTTTATGGGTCGGGGTTTTTGTCAAAGCTAGAATGATGATCGAGTTGTTTGGCAAAAATGGTGGAGGTGATGAACGGTCGTCGTGGCGTTGGTGGTAGACTGGAATAGTTTTAAACCCTAGTTTCTGTTACTCGAAGAAAATTGATCGGTGCAACATCTATAGGTGACCGAGCTTTCTCAGATTTGGTGGGATGATAGATGGAGGATGGATGAAGTCGTGGTCGGAGGTGAAGCTTCTCAGATGATCGGGGTCTGGTGATTGAGGCAATTACCAGTCCGACATTTGCTTCCAGTTTGAGCTCGAAGCTCGATTTTGATTTTTAGCCTCTGCAATTGGATTGAAGATCGAAATGGCGTTGGGGGATGATCGTCGACTTGCGCGTGTGGTCGCGAGTGGTCGGAGTTGGCTGCAGTGGCGGTGCTGGTGCACGGTGATCTTGGGTATCAGCTGTTGTTTTGGGGGAAATGGGTTCTCGAGTTCTGTTTCGGGTTGCATCGTGTTTTTGCTCGAAGCTTGGGATATGGGACTCGAAGGAGTTGATGTGTGGGCTCGGGTGTGATAATTGTTACAGGTTTATGTATTAAACCTGTCAGTATTTGAGTTTGATTGAATTCAAATGGAATGTTGCTCGAGTTATTTTAGTGTTTTACTCGAGTTATTTTAGTGTTTTACTCGAGTTATTCATGGGTTACTCGAGTTAGTTTGTTCAAATTTACAACTTGACCTATTTCCCAAATTTAAACTTAAAATAATTAAGGGTTTAAACTTAAAGGTTTAAGATTTATTATTCTTAGAATAATTAACTTGAAATTAAGATCATTAATTAAATAAGATTAGATTTTAATTAATGATTAGTAATTAATTAATCAAGAAATAAAGGCTTAATTAAGATATAGTTAACACTTAATTAATTAAATAATTAGAGATTAATTAATAGGTTAATTAATGGTTGATTAATTTGTAATCAATAATAAGTTAATTACTTTAGGAAAATGCTTAATGAATTGTTAATAGTTAATGAAGGTCATTAACTAAAGATTATTTAATTACTGGGATTAATTTTTATTAATTAATTAGATTAATTTATTTAAAAATAATCATTTGTGTAAATGGTTAAGAAAAAAAATTACTTATGGAAGTAATTAAGGAATTAATTACTAATTGAAATTAATTGGGTTAATTTAATTAGATTAATTAAATTAATTCAGTTTAATTAATTTTAAAAAAATCATTTGATGATTTGTGAAGTGAAATTTCTTAATGTAATTTAATGAAGAGAAATTACTTAGGAAGTAATAAATGGATAATTACTGGATGTAATTAACTGAGGGTGATTTGATAATGGAAGTAATTTGGATTAAACTACTTTGTGAAATTAATCCTTTACTTGGTACGATGAAAAATACTTTACTTGGTTTAATTTACTAAATTTAAATTTATAGTTATTTCAAATCTTTAGTTTGAAATGGGATTTGAAATTGAATTTGAAAATTAAAATGTTTTCAAATAGGGTTTGAAAAGGATAATTAAATCATTAATCAAAATAATGTTTTTATTCTAAAGTTAATTAAGAATAAATGATTATGTAATTAACTTAAGGTTAATCTATTTAATCTATTAATTAAGAATAATTAAAGTGTTTGATAAATTAATTTATATCAAATGATTTGTAATTTATAAATCAGAATTCGATAATTAATTCATAAGTAATTAATTTACTTGGAAATAAATTAAATTGATTAGGATTAAACGATTAATTAATCCTGCTTATAAATGTTTATTTAATGTTTGACCTTACTCATGAATGATTGCATTGTATGAGATGCCTTGAATTGATTGTGCTATCTGATCTATGATATTTTGTTCTGTGTTTTGTGCCGTGTATGATTTATTCATTTATTTACACTCGTATATTATTTGTGAATCTATGAATGAGCGATAAGCGTTATAGTTTATATCGCTTATCAACTATATCATATATTTTGATCTGTGATAATTCATTGTGTTGCACTATTGTGTTAAACCCCCTGGACCACACTTATACACACACCAATATGGATTTCACGTGGAAATCGGTTAAGTCACAAATAATTTAAATTTGATGTTTTTGAAATTGAAATTTTAATTTCAATTGATTTTGAAAATTTGAAATTTGCGGTTTAAAGTAAAAAGCTTTTGAAATGGAATTTCAAAGATAAAAGTTATTTCGAATAACTTAACCGAGTTTTTGAAAATTTAAATAATTAGATTTAAATTTGAATACAAGTTTGAAATTAAATCTATGATTTGGAAACTAGGGATAAAAGATGATATAAATGTGTTTGTATGAATTAAACCATTTTAAAAGTATAAGTTGGGAATTTGAATTTAAAACAAGGATTCCAACTCGTACGAATGAATCAGATTTTCCAAAATGAAAACTGTTTGTTTTCAAATGATAAAAGCTTTCATATATATAAGAAATGAAATTCCAGTTTAATTAAAGGAATTTCAAGATTGAATTGAAAATTGTTTTTCCAAGTTATGAATGAATTCTTTTTGAAAGCTATGAATTAAATCTGTCTATTTTTAACAGATTTAAAATGATGATTTGTTTAACCCATTCGAAATGAAATTGTTTTGAAAGCTATTAGTTAAATCTTTGATTTAAAGATTTAACGAATTAATTAAACTGAAATGGAAATCAATTTGGAAAATCTGTAAATGAATCTTTGTGAAATTAAGTGAACTTTGTGAATTGAATCTTTTTGTTTAAAAGGATTAAAATGGTAATTTGTTAAACCATTTGAAAAGAAGGTTTGGGTTTAAGTTGTGACTTAATTGAAATCCCAATATCCATATGTTTTTAAATATTTCGCTCACTATTCGGGTTAGTCGGGAAAAAACCTTTGTGTCATATAACCCATTCTGAATAGTGATACGTCGTATATGGATAGCATTTGAAGACTGGTGTTGAAGACCGGATATTCACGAGAACGAAAGGGTAACTCATCGATTGCCTCTGCACTGAGTCGCGCCGGTATAGAGATCTCCTAAAGTGATGGGAAATCTGATCGAGATTGTGAATACCCGGAATTTCAAGGGCTTCGTAAGAAGTGCCTTCGGTTCTGTTCGAACCCCGAACAGACTTGTATGGATTACATGTCTGACATTACACTTTGAGATATAAAGCCGATTTCTTTCAAATACATTTCTGTTGGTGGCGGAGAATTTATTCTCTTAGCTTAACACCCTTCTCTGAGACGTACGAGCTCAGAGGTTATGTAGTTGAAATTTATCAGCGATATATCCCAATTTGGTAATGTGACATGCTGAGTGTTGCTGTGTGATGATCAGTGTTTGATCATTTGCGATATGATCATTTGTTTGATCATTTATCTTTGTGATCATAGGTTGATCATCTGTTGACCCAAAGCGTGGCTTTTGGAAAAAGCGTAGCTTTGTGGACGAGACTTCGTCGAGCCTTACAACCCGGTAATGGTCGAAACAGGAATTGTGCGGCAAGGTTTCAGGGGTAGCTTCCCTAGGGTATGACCATTCCTTCTGGAAAAGGGTAGTATCATGGTATGGAGCCCAGATATTTACTCATGTGGATACACTTATTTATTATGTGTGATGTTGGATACCGAGCGCTCGGATAAAGGTCCCAAAGGACCGGGGGTGGCATATCTCAGGTTTTGTATATTCCCCGGGAAGGGGGGTAACCGGCCTTGTTTGGCAGAGAACGGTTTGGTTCTCGGAGCGTCCCGCCAAAGGCGTTTCTTTCGTGGAATAGGAAGTTCCTTAGCCTGACCATTTGTTGGAAATCCATTCTTCCAAATACGAACCTTGTATGGTTTTAGTTGTAGAACCTGCCATCTAATATGGTAGCTATAGCAGGCATAATATAATGGTACCTATGCTGGCTAAGATTTATATTCTACTTTCGAAAAAATTTCTACACTATGCACTAATAATAATATCAAAATGATTTGATTTTGCGTAGTAAGCATCTTTGACTATCATAAGAAGAAATCTCCTCCAAGTCTGCGTTTGCATTGTGTGTGTGGTGGGAGGTCTTATGGTAGTTTCATTTTCCAAAAGCATCGCGAATTGACTTTAAAATCCTTTTTCTATTTGTTTTTAAAGATAAACTGTTTTTGTTGCTCACACCAGTCCCATGACTGATCCGGAGTTTATTGTTTCTTTCCTAAACTCTGGATGCTTAAAATTTTTCTACACGAGCAGTCTAGAGTTGGGTTTTTCAGATAGTCAGGATTAGTAGATTTTCTGGAGCTAGTTCAGTCTTTGGATATGGACTGCACTTGCTTATCTTTGTGCATCGTATTGAGAGTTCGAGCTATTTCTGGATTGGTGCTTTGAAGATGGAGATTATCCGCTGCTGATGTTATCGTTTTCTTTTCCGCTGCTATTTGTTGTATCATATCTCTGATGTATATTGATATTCATTGTATCACTCTATTGTATCAGATATTGTATATCAATGTATTATTCATTTCTTCTGCTGTAACGACCACGACTTTCTCTCCATAGAAAGTCGTATCGCTAATAAGAAAGAAAGGGGTGAGAAGTAGAAAAGAGAAGAAGAGAAAAGAAACAAACACAAATACTCACAGCGGAAACGAACAAAATATATTATATCACATAAATATTACATAGTATCATATACAACACTTATCAGAGTTACACAGATTACACATCACATACTAGACAGTTATAAACATCTGTCTAGTTATTACATCTCAATACAAACAAAGATCTAAACAAGATCAACACAGCGGAAACTACTATCTATATCTACAACGCTGAAGCCTCCTGCTCCATTGCTCCTTCACAATTCGTCAAGGCTAACCTGAATCCCTTGGCTACTCGTAAAAATTTGAGTACCCAAGAGTTTATAAAACAGAAATAAACAACTTGGGTCAGACATGGGTCTGGTGTGAGTAACAGGTTAAACTTGCTTAACTTCAAAACCTTTTGAAAGAAAAGGTATCACGTAAGACTTCCCACAAATAAACATGGGTAAGTTTTTACCTTACGCTAACCAAAACATTTGATAGGAAATTCGAATGTATTATAATAGGGTCTAGGGTTTTCAAGTAAAATACAGAAATAGCTGAAATGCTTACATCTCACATTCCAACATAGTTGGGCACAACTAATACGTACGGCACTTATTGGAATTTGGATTCCATACAATGGCCGGGCTACTGGGGTACCGCCCGTCACAGTACGTGGCCTAGATCACCGTACCGAGGAGTACGCCCGCTCCCCTGCAACACAAAGCCGGAACCATCCCTTACTGGATAATTCCGAACAAGACAATCCCGTAGTTGGCGCGACCAACCACACACTAAGCCGAATAAAAGAAAAGGGACCTCTAGACAGGGATCTATCTTGCTCTCAGTGGGTGCTACCCACGAAGCCTTGCTGCACCTCCCCTGTTTTAGCCATTCCCGGTTGATGAGGCTTGAGGTTACGATTACCTTTAATCAGAACATATCACTTAGAATGCTCATCGTCCGCCTGACGATGTGCTGAAAGCATTCAATCCATACAAGTTCGTTCCGGGTTCGAACGAAACCGAAGGCATTATCTCGTTACACTCGTTTTGGAATCACCCTCAGAGTTAACGACAATAACCCTTGCACTCTGAATCTTCATCTTCACTTGAGATTCACGACCTATCGTTAATTTGGATCGATGTGGTATTCGGGTCTCCAGACCTGGAATACCGGTATACGGAAACCCGATCCCGGTCTCATCGAAATCCAAAGCGTATCTTTTAAGGCCAAGTTGTTTTAAAGGTTAAAACAATTTAATTCATTATCTTTATACACAAAGAAAGATAATTCACAACAGATAATCAACATTATCAGATAATCCATACAATTCAACTAACATCCATATCATACAGCATATATCTCATCAGAGATATCAATCAATGCCAAGTATTCAATACTATCACCCATTCATAAGTAATGATTTATATCATCTCTAATTAATTTAAAGTGAATTAAATTAATTACTTCATTTTATAAATCCTTCTTACTTAACCATAAATAAATTACAAATTAATTAATTATCCTTTAATTACCTTTTTCAATTAATCATCTTTGATTAATTATCTTTTAATTACCTCCAAGTAATATATCCTCAATTAATGTCTCAAATTAATTATCCTTAACCACTTATAGTAATTAACCTTTAATTACTTCATTAATTAATTAACTAAAATTAATTAACTTAATCAACTATAATTAATTACATTAATCCTTAATTAATTACATTAATTAATTACTTTATTTATTAATTATTACTTAATTAACCAATCTTAATTACATCATTAATTATATTAATTAATGATTCTTAATTATACATTAATTATTAATTACTTAATTAAATTAATTACATTAAGTAATTAACCTTTAATTAAACAACATTAATTAATCACCCTTGATTAATCTTCAATCAGTAATTAATTACCCTTAATTACTTTCATTAACTAAATTAATTACTCCTTAATTAATTTCTTAATTAATCCCTTGATTAATTCACAAGTAATTAAACTCAAATTACTTCCATTAATAAAATCATTATTCACTTAATTACTTCAAGTAATTATTTATTATTAACTTCCCTAAATAATCTTACCTTAATAATTACATTAAGTAATTATTTATCAAATCAACTCTTGATTATTCTAAATTAATTAAACTTAATTAATTAACTTAACAAATCAAATTAACTTCAATTAATTACAATAAGTAATTAATTCTTAATTACTTCCAATAAGTAATTACATTTAAACAAATTCATAAATGATTATTCTTAAATTAATTTAACTAATTAATTATCAAAATTAATTCTATTAATTCATTATTTAATAACCATAGTTAATGACCTCATTAACTATTATTTAATTACTTTCCTTAAGTAATTAACTTATATTAATATTATTAATTCTAAATTAATAAATCTTAATAACCAATTTATTAATCTCTAATTACTAAATTAATTAAGTGTTAACCATAACTTAATTAATATTTAATTACTTATTAATTAATTCCTAACCATTAATTAATACTCTAATCTATAATCCCTAACTACAAATTAATCATCCCTAATTTATTTATCTTAATCCTAACTAAATTAGTTTAAACCTTTAATTATTTATTTAGTTAATCAAAATGATTAATTAATCAAACAAATTAATTATCCATTAAATTTCCTAATTAATTTAATGAACACAAATCTTTAATTACTTTTAAACAACATTTCTAAAACTCTTTTATTTTACAAGTTAAAGAAATACTCATTCAATAAAGAAATTTAAAAGGGTTCTAAACAAATTCATATTTAAATTTATAAAACTTATTTATTTCCAATCTAAAATTCAAAACCAAACTTGAATTCATATATTAAAAACTTTGATTTCAAATCCTGTCTTAATATTTCTTCACCATTTAAAATTTAAACCCTGTCAGCTTTTAAACTGAAACCAAAAGCCTACCCGAGTCCATCTCAAAATTACCCGAGATAAAACCCTCATGCTTCGAGTTGCTCACGCTATAAACTCGAGAAATACTCGAGTGTCATTCCTCTGCTATACCCAAACTAAAACACTGATACGCCTGACACTTATTCACGTGCACACGCGAGTTGATCGCCTCCGACCATCACTCCCAACTTCGGCATATCGACTTCGACCACCCCTCACGATCGCGACCTCCAGAACCACGAACAACCACCTCAATCGAAATCGAGCGTTTATCCCAAACCTGGAAATAAAACAGAACTCATCCACGAAAGCCTATCATCGCCTCGTCCACGATCTTCCGACCACCGTCACCTCTAAAACTTTGGCCACGTCTTCATCTACACCATAACTACCTTCCCCTAGAACTCCAATGAACTCGATCAACTCTAGAGGAAATGTCGAACAAAAATAACAGACCTAGTTAAACTAGGGTTCCAGACTTTCCCAATCAAATCCCTTCGCCACAGAGTTTTTCAACATTATCAGACATTTTTCCATGATTCTACCATCACCATTCCATCATCAGAGAAAACCATGGCCACCCCGACCTGCTAGGTTGACAGTTCCAACCCAAAACTCCAATTCTAGACAAACCAGAAATGCTCTTCTAATTCTAAACTAGAATTTGTGATTTTATTTTTAAAATTCATAATTTTGTTTAGAGATTTGTTTCATAACCCTGAATCTATGAATTACTAAATTTGAATTTTGACTTTGCTTAAGCATTCTAGTGCTTATAGTTCCAGAGTCAAGTAAATAACATTTTTACTTAATTTAAAACTCTAATCTAAAGTTTGAAATGAAACAAACCACTTTTGTTTCAATTCCTAAATCTTAATAAAGATCGAATCAAGTGATGATGTAATCTTTACCAAATTCTTAATTTAAAAACAATAACAGACAAGAAACAGATACACATCCAACATACATATATACATTCATATGCACAGCAGATTCACCAATACATATACATGCAAAACATTCTCATTCCAGTAATCACATGCAAACAGATATTCAAAACTTATGATTTTAAAAATGATTGTTACTCACCAGAAAATGATGAACAGGCTTCCAGATTTATTTGAAAGACTTTTGACACTTTTAAAGCTTTGATTTTAAACTTGAATTGCCTCTTTGCTTTGATTTAAACTGCATGCTAACTTGTTTGTTGAGATGTTGCTTAGCTTCCAGATTTTTGAAACTGAGACAACAGGCTTTTGATTTTGATAAATCTTTGGTTTTTAAAACTGCATGCTTTTGATTTTCTTTTTAATTCCAGATTTGCTTGCTTCTGTTTTTGAATAATACATGCAGTCTTGATTTCAAAACAGAGAAGTTTGATCTCTGCTTTGATTCCAGGTTGAAGAATACATGCTGGCTTTAATTACTACTTCAGATTGCATTATGAAGAGATTACAGGCTTTGATTCTAGATCTTTATTTAGAAAGTGGATTACATGTTATTGAGTTGCATTTCAAATTGGAGGTGGATGTTGATTTCATGTTTTGTTTTTGAGGAGGTATTGATTTAAGGTTTGTACAGGCTGAAAATTTTCTCAAGTTTTTGAAAAGAGGAAATGGGAAAAAGAATGAAGGTAAGATAATATATGTATAAAGGCTGAAATAAATAAATAAAATAAAAGAAAAATTAAATTAAATGTGACACTTGTCATATACCTTAACTATTTACATTACACATGTTTTATTAAACCTTAATATGGTGACATTTGTCTTTTAAGTATTTAATACATATTTTTACATATTTTTATTTATTTTTAAATGTTAATAAAACTTTTATACTAGTTTACTATTTATAAATACTTACCTAAATGTATATATGTATATAAATTACTTTAAAGAAAATGTAAATAAAACCAATTATATAAAATTAAAAGCTTTTTACTTAATTTATAAATTTACAAATACTTATTTATATATATATAGATAACTTTTAAAGAATAAAACCAATCATATTTATATATATAAACAATACATATATCTATTATTTGAAAATAACACATTTGACCATTTTAAATAGTTTATAAAAGAGATTATAAATTACTTATTACTTAAATGAATTAATGCCATATGTAAATTGTATTTAAACTTCTATTTTTAAATCATATATATCAAGTAATATTTAAAAAGAAATAAAACAAACCTTTTATTTAAATTTAAACTTAAGCTTAAATCTATTTAAACGATTAAACATTTATTTTATGTATTTTAAAACCATATAGTTATTTGTTTAAATAGCTTTGAAAACTTAATATTAAATAAATCATAATTTCCAAACTATAAAAATATACATTAGAAATTTAAAACAAGATTTCATTTATTATTTAAATTTCAAATCCAAGCTTATCTATCTACAATATATACATATATATATACATTATAAATAGAAATCATTTTATTAGTTTTTTTTTAGGATAAAATTCACTAATTAAATATTCATTTAATTAGATTTTTAAACCAATTCAAATATTTTTATCAAAGATTAACAAATCAATTTAATTATTTAAACAGATTATTAAATTGATATTGCCCAAAATTTCCGGGATATTACATTCCTCCCCCCTTAAAATAATTTCGTCCCCGAAATTTAAAGCAAAGGTAATTTAATAATCTTTTTAAATCACAAGGATGTATTATCATCCATATGCTAACAATCATAGCAACCAATCATCCAAACAAACAATTCTAACTATCAAGCGAAAAATTCTAAATAGAATTTCCTCGAGTTTCCCCAAGTATATATATACCGGGATACTCGCTCTACAAACAATCCAAACAACTAATACTACTAAGCTATAGAGCTCCTACTCATCTAGATCTACAAAACTAAACAGAATATCAGACTATAGACGAGTTTGACTCAACAACCAATTCCTCCAGAACTGCTGGTTCCAAAACCAGAGATAGATCAAACACGTACTCCCTCAGAGATACGTAAAACACAATGAATTCCAGTTATCCAAACTGATAATTCAATCCAGTAGATCAAAGCTTTTATCCAAATAAAAACACAGAAGAGATCCAAAAACAACTCGGAGCTGACTTCCCAGACTTACCAAATCTTATAGCTCCCTTTTACCAGAGAAAAACTTCACAACAACGAAGTCTCCAACTTCGAATTCCAAAATTCCTCCGTCTCTTATCCACAAAATCTTCAGACGATCTCGGCTTCCTACAAATCCTTCCTGATCAGCTCAACCTTCGCTGATGCTCTTTGAAACAAACAAGACCAAAAATAACTCAACAAAATGATTCCCTTCAAGATCAACTCAATCCAAAACACAACTCTACTACCATCAGTAGACTGAACTAACTTCTCCTATCTGGAAAAGACAAACACAAACAGGAGCACTCGCCAAACTACTTCCGCTACTCCATTTTAATCTGGAGTAGAATGAAATGCTGATGAAGAACACGAGCACAGACTGGACAACTCATCCCAGAAAATCTCGGATAACTCAAGAGAATACTCAAATTATCGCAAGTCACTTTTGCGATCAACCCATCCTAATTCCAAAGAAAACTGTCCTCTCTTTACCAATCAGAATAGCTTATACTTAACTATCCAATCCATCGAAGAAATGGATCCTCTCTGCTGCTTCTGAACTTCTCTTTCAGAAAAACTGCTAAGCCGGAAGAACTTCCTGCCAATGCACAGAATACTCTGAGCTGCACTGCTGCCACCGATGCCAAAGACTTCTTAACCAAAGCTCTTCGAGAAACTCGAACCCAAACCAACACAAACACCATGTTGAACTCAGCCACAACACCTGAAGCAGACACACTTCATTAACTTGTTCCAAAGAAAACATCTTCGGGAACATCCATAGTCACTGCATCTCATCACACAGCTACTATTACCTGAGATACCATCACTCGCTTCTGTTCTCCGACAGATCCAACTCCTAAGATGAACTCCGAACCTTAACAGGTTTCCTTCAGAGATTGTGAAATCCTTACACAACTGTAAAGTTCACTCGAGACGGTATTAGGTTTACAGTCTCGACAGATACTCTTCCAACCTCAACACTCAGACTCCTAATCCTAGATGATAAATTATTATCATCCCAACCAATCATTATAAATACCATATACATTTAAAATGATATTTTTTTATATAGAAATTATATCTGGGTAAAATTATTTCATCTACCTTTTTAAAACAATATTGTGTCCGTTGGCCTGGTCAAGTGTTTAGAGATCCCTATCAATAACGTTAGCTACTCGTATTGACCAGAATCCATATACCACTCAACCGATCAATTAACACAATATAAAACCATTTTATATAACTAACAAATACGCGCTCTCGAATATATATACACTCAGACTCAAACAGGTTGCTACAGATCCTATCTCTAATGAACAATCCTTCCGAACCTAGGTATTCACTCAACCTAGTGTTCTGATATTCACTTAACCAAAAGCTTAGGCATTCGCTCAACCTATGCTCTGATACCACTGTAACGACCACGACTTTCTCTCCATAGAAAGTCGTATCGCTAATAAGAAAGAAAGGGGTGAGAAGTAGAAAAGAGAAGAAGAGAAAAGAAACAAACACAAATACTCACAGCGAAAACGAACAAAATATATTATATCACATAAATATTACATAGTATCATATACAACACTTATCAGAGTTACACAGATTACACATCACATACTAGACAGTTATAAACATCTGTCTAGTTATTACATCTCAATACAAACAAAGATCTAAACAAGATCAACACAGTGGAAACTACTATCTATATCTACAACGCTGAAGCCTCCTGCTCCATTGCTCCTTCACAATTCGTCAAGGCTAACCTGAATCCCTTGGCTACTCGTAAAAATTTGAGTACCCAAGAGTTTATAAAACAGAAATAAACAACTTGGGTCAGACATGGGTCTGGTGTGAGTAACAGGTTAAACTTGCTTAACTTCAAAACCTTTTGAAAGAAAAGGTATCACGTAAGACTTCCCACAAATAAACATGGGTAAGTTTTTACCTTACGCTAACCAAAACATTTGATAGGAAATTCGATTGTATTATAATAGGGTCTAGGGTTTTCAAGTAAAATACAGAAATAGCCGAAATGCTTACATCTCACATTCCAACATAGTTGGGCACAACTAATACGTACGGCACTTATTGGAATTTGGATTCCATACAATGGCCGGGCTACTGGGGTACCGCCCGTCACAGTACGTGGCCTAGATCACCGTACCGAGGAGTACGCCCGCTCCCCTGCAACACAAAGCCGGAACCATCCCTTACTGGATAATTCCGAACAAGACAATCCCGTAGTTGGCGCGACCAACCACACACTAAGCCGAATAAAAGAAAAGGGACCTCTAGACAGGGATCTATCTTGCTCTCAGTGGGTGCTACCCACGAAGCCTTGCTGCACCTCCCCTGTTTTAGCCATTCCCGGTTGATGAGGCTTGAGGTTACGATTACCTTTAATCAGAACATATCACTTAGAATGCTCATCGTCCGCCTGACGATGTGCTGAAAGCATTCAATCCATACAAGTTCGTTCCGGGTTCGAACGAAACCGAAGGCATTATCTCGTTACACTCGTTTTGGAATCACCCTCAGAGTTAACGCAATAACCCTTGCACTCTGAATCTTCATCTTCACTTGAGATTCACGACCTATCGTTAATTTGGATCGATGTGGTATTCGGGTCTCCAGACCTGGAATACCGGTATACGGAAACCCGATCCCGGTCTCATCGAAATCCAAAGCGTATCTTTTAAGGCCAAGTTGTTTTAAAGGTTAAAACAATTTAATTCATTATCTTTATACACAAAGAAAGATAATTCACAACAGATAATCAACATTATCAGATAATCCATACAATTCAACTAACATCCATATCATACAGCATATATCTCATCAGAGATATCAATCAATGCCAAGTATTCAATACTATCACCCATTCATAAATAATGATTTATATCATCTCTAATTAATTTAAAGTGAATTAAATTAATTACTTCATTTTATAAATCCTTCTTACTTAACCATAAATAAATTACAAATTAATTAATTATCCTTTAATTACCTTTTTCAATTAATCATCTTTGATTAATTATCTTTTAATTACCTCCAAGTAATATATCCTCAATTAATTTCTCAAATTAATTATCCTTAACCACTTATAGTAATTAACCTTTAATTACTTCATTAATTAATTAACTAAAATTAATTAACTTAATCAACTATAATTAATTACATTAATCCTTAATTAATTACATTAATTAATTACTTTATTTATTAATTATTACTTAATTAACCAATCTTAATTACATCATTAATTATATTAATTAATGATTCTTAATTATACATTAATTATTAATTACTTAATTAAATTAATTACATTAAGTAATTAACCTTTAATTAAACAACATTAATTAATCACCCTTGATTAATCTTCAATCAGTAATTAATTACCCTTAATTACTTTCATTAACTAAATTAATTACTCCTTAATTAATTTCTTAATTAATCCCTTGATTAATTCACAAGTAATTAAACTCAAATTACTTCCATTAATAAAATCATTATTCACTTAATTACTTCAAGTAATTATTTATTATTAACTTCCCTAAATAATCTTACCTTAATAATTACATTAAGTAATTATTTATCAAATCAACTCTTGATTATTCTAAATTAATTAAACTTAATTAATTAACTTAACAAATCAAATTAACTTCAATTAATTACAATAAGTAATTAATTCTTAATTACTTCCAATAAGTAATTACATTTAAACAAATTCATAAATGATTATTCTTAAATTAATTTAACTAATTAATTATCAAAATTAATTCTATTAATTCATTATTTAATAACCATAGTTAATGACCTCATTAACTATTATTTAATTACTTTCCTTAAGTAATTAACTTATATTAATATTATTAATTCTAAATTAATAAATCTTAATAACCAATTTATTAATCTCTAATTACTAAATTAATTAAGTGTTAACCATAACTTAATTAATATTTAATTACTTATTAATTAATTCCTAACCATTAATTAATACTCTAATCTATAATCCCTAACTACAAATTAATCATCCCTAATTTATTTATCTTAATCCTAACTAAATTAGTTTAAACCTTTAATTATTTATTTAGTTAATCAAAATGATTAATTAATCAAACAAATTAATTATCCATTAAATTTCCTAATTAATTTAATGAACACAAATCTTTAATTACTTTTAAACAACATTTCTAAAACTCTTTTATTTTACAAGTTAAAGAAATACTCATTCAATAAAGAAATTTAAAAGGGTTCTAAACAAATTCATATTTAAATTTATAAAACTTATTTATTTCCAATCTAAAATTCAAAACCAAACTTGAATTCATATATTAAAAACTTTGATTTCAAATCCTGTCTTAATATTTCTTCACCATTTAAAATTTAAACCCTGTCAGCTTTTAAACTGAAACCAAAAGCCTACCCGAGTCCATCTCAAAATTACCCGAGATAAAACCCTCATGCTTCGAGTTGCTCACGCTATAAACTCGAGAAATACTCGAGTGTCATTCCTCTGCTATACCCAAACTAAAACACTGATACGCCTGACACTTATTCACGTGCACACGCGAGTTGATCGCCTCCGACCATCACTCCCAACTTCGGCATATCGACTTCGACCACCCCTCACGATCGCGACCTCCAGAACCACGAACAACCACCTCAATCGAAATCGAGCGTTTATCCCAAACCTGGAAATAAAACAGAACTCATCCACGAAAGCCTATCATCGCCTCGTCCACGATCTTCCGACCACCGTCACCTCTAAAACTTCGGCCACGTCTTCATCTACACCATAACTACCTTCCCCTAGAACTCCAATGAACTTGATCAACTCTAGAGGAAATGTCGAACAAAAATAACAGACCTAGTTAAACTAGGGTTCCAGACTTTCCCAATCAAATCCCTTCGCCACAGAGTTTTTCAACATTATCAGACATTTTTCCATGATTCTACCATCACCATTCCATCATCAGAGAAAACCATGGCCACCCCGACCTGCTAGGTTGACAGTTCCAACCCAAAACTCCAATTCTAGACAAACCAGAAATGCTCTTCTAATTCTAAACTAGAATTTGTGATTTTATTTTTAAAATTCATAATTTTGTTTAGAGATTTGTTTCATAACCCTGAATCTATGAATTACTAAATTTGAATTTTGACTTTGCTTAAGCATTCTAGTGCTTATAGTTCCAGAGTCAAGTAAATAACATTTTTACTTAATTTAAAACTCTAATCTAAAGTTTGAAATGAAACAAACCACTTTTGTTTCAATTCCTAAATCTTAATAAAGATCGAATCAAGTGATGATGTAATCTTTACCAAATTCTTAATTTAAAAACAATAACAGACAAGAAACAGATACACATCCAACATACATATATACATTCATATGCACAGCAGATTCACCAATACATATACATGCAAAACATTCTCATTCCAGTAATCACATGCAAACAGATATTCAAAACTTATGATTTTAAAAATGATTGTTACTCACCAGAAAATGATGAATAGGCTTCCAGATTTATTTGAAAGACTTTTGACACTTTTAAAGCTTTGATTTTAAACTTGAATTGCCTCTTTGCTTTGATTTAAACTGCATGCTAACTTGTTTGTTGAGATGTTGCTTAGCTTCCAGATTTTTGAAACTGAGACAACAGGCTTTTGATTTTGATAAATCTTTGGTTTTTAAAACTGCATGCTTTTGATTTTCTTTTTAATTCCAGATTTGCTTGCTTCTGTTTTTGAATAATACATGCAGGCTTGATTTCAAAACAGAGAAGTTTGATCTCTGCTTTGATTCCAGGTTGAAGAATACATGCTGGCTTTAATTACTACTTCAGATTGCATTATGAAGAGATTACAGGCTTTGATTCTAGATCTTTATTTAGAAAGTGGATTACAGGTTATTGAGTTGCATTTCAAATTGGAGGTGGATGTTGATTTCATGTTTTGTTTTTGAGGAGGTATTGATTTAAGGTTTGTACAGGCTGAAAATTTTCTCAAGTTTTTGAAAAGAGGAAATGGGAAAAAGAATGAAGGTAAGATAATATATGTATAAAGGCTGAAATAAATAAATAAAATAAAAGAAAAATTAAATTAAATGTGACACTTGTCATATACCTTAACTATTTACATTACACATGTTTTATTAAACCTTAATATGGTGACATTTGTCTTTTAAGTATTTAATACATATTTTTACATATTTTTATTTATTTTTAAATGTTAATAAAACTTTTATACTAGTTTACTATTTATAAATACTTACCTAAATGTATATATGTATATAAATTACTTTAAAGAAAATGTAAATAAAACCAATTATATAAAATTAAAAGCTTTTTACTTAATTTATAAATTTACAAATACTTATTTATATATATATAGATAACTTTTAAAGAATAAAACCAATCATATTTATATATATAAACAATACATATATCTATTATTTGAAAATAACACATTTGACCATTTTAAATAGTTTATAAAAGAGATTATAAATTACTTATTACTTAAATGAATTAATGCCATATGTAAATTGTATTTAAACTTCTATTTTTAAATCATATATATCAAGTAATATTTAAAAAGAAATAAAACAAACCTTTTATTTAAATTTAAACTTAAGCTTAAATCTATTTAAACGATTAAACATTTATTTTATGTATTTTAAAACCATATAGTTATTTGTTTAAATAGCTTTGAAAACTTAATATTAAATAAATCATAATTTCCAAACTATAAAAATATACATTAGAAATTTAAAACAAGATTTCATTTATTATTTAAATTTCAAATCCAAGCTTATCTATCTACAATATATACATATATATATACATTATAAATAGAAATCATTTTATTAGTTTTTTTTTTAGGATAAAATTCACTAATTAAATATTCATTTAATTAGATTTTTAAACCAATTCAAATATTTTTATCAAAGATTAACAAATCAATTTAATTATTTAAACAGATTATTAAATTGATATTGCCCAAAATTTCCGGGATATTACATCTGCTGTGTTATTTACTTAACTATGTTATAAGCTCCGGCGACTCGGATTTGAACGGTCGAATCTACGGCATTCGAGTACGATGTAAAGTATGGATGTCGATTTTCGAGCGCGAAAATCCAAGACGTTACAGAGTTAGTCGGTGCACTAGTGTTAGAACGCGAGTTGTTAAAAGTCAGTTTATATACACACACACACAAAACTGTGTACATGTAATTAAATGATGTGCATGTGTCCCTGTAACTGTATTCAAGCATTAAAAGTTAGACACGTATTTTTAAGCTAGGCAGTATTGTATAAAAATAATTATATATATGTGTATGTGGGTTTTGTGTGTTCTGTGTGCTATTCAAGTAAGTAAATATACGGGTATATTATATATACGAAGGAAACTATTATTATGGTAGGATATTAAACATGACAGAACATAGCGGCTACTAGTCATGGATTTACCTGGAACTTTATTTGTTCTAATATATAACTTGAAAAATAATTTATACTTTTATAGTATATATTTCTCAAGTCAGAGGCTTTTGCATGAAATTTGGTATTCAATATGTGATGCGAATGTGGTTGTCCAATAGAGATGCGTGCTAGGTGTTGTGAGTTAAAATGTATTTTGGCATGTGTGCTGTGTGTTAATTTCTAGTGTGCATGATGTGCTTTTAAGGTGTGTAGCGTGTTCTTTTGTGTTGAGGAGCAATAATATGGGTAGTCTGCGAAAGTTTCAGGTATAAATACATATCATTATGTATAATCAATAAACTACTCATTTTCTTTCTAATAGTAATGCTCCACTCACGTTTTTACACTTTTTCATTTTCCTTCTTCCTATTTTGTTACAATCTATTATCAGTCTCCTTTTGAATATTGCTAGCTTGATTATTTCATTACTTGAGAAATTTATTTGTTTACTTTTGTTATAGTTGTCAGGTTATAGTTGTCATACATGAACGTTATTTACTAAGATTAATAAATAACTAAAGAAAGTTTAATTATGTTATTGATCGTTATTTAATACCAACTTATATTATATTATATTACATATTTTTGTTGATGATGATAGCATTTCTAATAATTCTGTTTATCGTTCTATTTATTTTAGTCTTCCTAACATAAAAGTTAGAGTGTGTCTACATTTTTTATATTTAAACTGCAACATAGACATCGTTTTGATCGAATAGTCCAAAAAATAGGATATGCCATCAAAGTTTGAGTTTAGAGAATGTTCAGTGTCTACATGGTCTTCTGCTAATATATATAAATAAAATAATATGCTTTATATTTTGTGAAGACTAAGGAAAATAATGATGTCTTAGCATATTGACTATTAAATACGTCTACATTATTATTGCTTCTTCATCGTACTTTGAAACCCAATGATGCAGCAGGCATGGCTCCACGGTGCAGACGTTCATCATCAGCCACTCTTTTTGGCAGAATGACTCAACTATAGGACACTGACTTTCTTATTTTGGTTAATTAGCTATTTTGTCGTAATGATATTTGCTCACTAGTTTAATTTGCACCTTTTAGAGCTTTAGGGGAACTCCTCAAGGGGCGAGCCTTAACTTTATGAATGAAAACTTGGCTGGTGGCGTGGATTCATTACGCCAAGTCAAAGCCATGTATCTGCATTGCTTTTCAAGCAACAACTCACTTCATATGTAAAAAAGATATATGAAAAGATCTGCGATAATTTGAAGAAAGAAATTTCCCCTTTCATGGGTTGTGTATTCAGGTATTCTAAATACGATACATAATTCCTTGAACGATGACTTTTTTCGATGATTTTAGTAATTTTAATTTCTTGATCTTCCTAGGCCCCAAGAAAATCAAGAGCAAGTTTGGTGAAAGGAACCCAGCGAACTTTAGCAAACACTGCAGCACAGGCTGCACACATTGCTCATTGGCAAGGGATTATGCAAAGCTTTGGAAAATTTTTGAGCACATTGAAAGCTAACCATGTCAGTGGATGTTCATTTTTCTTGCATTTTAATGAATTGTTAATTTTGACTAAGGCACAGTATAGTGAACATCTGGAAGCACTAATATTTCTCTTGTAGAGTATTTTCTTAATCATTGTAAAAATGCATTTCATGTTTCTGTTCCAGGTGCCTTCCTTTTATGTTTGAAAAGTCTTCACTCGAATATTTTCCTTCATCATTGTCGAACTATTTAACTGGCATTGCTATATATATCCTTTGTTTTAAAGAATACTAATTTTACAATACAAGCATTCACATTGGTATTTATAAATACTGACTAGTAGTGACTGCTTTCCATTACGAACACATTCTCCTATTAAGAATAGAATGTTGCTCCTTCAGTAATGGTGAATGTGTTGAGGCAGGATTAACTGAACTTGAACACTAATGCTATAAAGCAACAGACGAGGTAATCTCCTACTCTTGCACTCCTATAACCTCTGATTAATAACATCTCTACTATATTCTAAATTCGATCACTTGTAACATTAGCTATACATAAAGTTTGTGATACATTTTTATTTTTATGCTATATCTTAAAACTATGAAGGTGGTATAAGTTTGTTCACGTTTCTTATAAATGTGGATGTGTAGTATGCAGGTTCAGCTTAGGATAAACTGAAGCACATCAGATAGGCTCTGGTATAACAGCTTTCTTACAAGTCAATGTACAAAAAATAATGTTGGATAAGAAGGTAAGGTATGAGTTATAACCAGTCAATCTACATTCATAATATGCAATAACCTATTGGTGTATACCTTTTGCCTTATAACATTTGGTAGCTATGAGTTATAACCAGTGATGACTATGTATGAAGGGATGAAGTGGTTTGAATTTAGCCTACAAATAAGGATAAAAGACCTAGTTTTTCACTAACAATGTGTATGTAAGTAAAGCCATCTATAATGGACTAAAAAATCACTACTTAATTGCAATCGTGTATAATCCTTAAGAGTGAACCAGCTAGAATTGAAGTTGATTCAATTTGCAGACCCTTTAATAATGAAAAATAAGAATAAAAAGGCTGATGGAATTTTTTAACAGTGGTGAATAACGTATTGAAATCTTAAGTAGTAACTCTAAAATAAGCCATCATATTGTTCTTCCTCCTTCGTACTCACATATACGTGAACTAGCATAATGCTTTATTTTTTAACCATAATGCTTTAATTTTTCCATCTCATCGGAGTAGCAACAACGTCACAACTGGTGTTAATATACAATTTCAGCAGCAGCCAAGAAAGTGCAAATTATTGAGTTGGTAAAGGAATGTTATCGCAGAAGTAACTATCGCACCTACCGACCCTACTGTTTTAGTGCATCATGTACCACTAGGAGCATATACTTGGAAAGTTTGGGTCGATGCGGTGGTGGATCCTGAAGCTCTTCTATTTAGGCCTACTTCAATATCTATATGATTGGACAAGCAGTTGGGAAGCCTATTACTTGGTATAAAGAATTTATCTCTTTTGATTAGTACGTATATGTACCTTCACTGATTTATGTTATGGATTTAATTATGTTTTGAAACGGGGTTATGAGTTCATAAATGGTGTTAACTTGAATTGTTTTGTGAATGTGAATGGTTCGTGTTGTTTCAAGTATTTGAATGATTGTGGTTATTATTAACGAAATATTGGTTTTAATTATAATATCATGAAATTTATGGTTAATAACAATTGTGAAAAGATGAATTATAGTAGTTTGTAGCAGTTGTAAAAATATTTGTTGCAACTATCATCACTAGTTGCAGTAGATCCTACTACAACTATTACAAACTGTTGTAAAATGTTAACGCAACAGGCGGAAACAGTTGTTAAAATATTTATTACAACTGTCGTAAATAATTGTAAATAAGTCTTTTACAACTGCCGAAAGCACTTGTAAATAACTCTTTTACAATAATTATTTGCAGTTGTAAAAAGACTTTCTACAACTGCTTTTGCAACTGTACGTACCCCTTTTAAAATAATCCTGCTCTATTACAACTGCAGATATAAAGACTGGCGGGTGCCAGTTGTAATAGATCTATTACAACCGTTTTTGGCAGTTGTGAAAGGATATTTTTGTTGTAGTGTTGCTATGAACATTTAAGGATGTGATGACCACTCGATACCTCTGGTACCTAATGTAACCTATAAAGTGTGATGCGATGGTACTTGACAAATGTAGTATGATTATCAAGGGTGGTAAAGTAATAACCACCTAAATTAAACATGTCGTATATCTCACAGTGCAAGGATAAAATATAATAATCAACACAGATATAAAACATGCAAGATAGTTATAACTAAAATGAGCCATATGATCAGAGTGCAACAGGTTCACCATAATTATATACATAGATAGCAGAGTTTATACATCAAATAATAAACCAAATTATAACAGCCTCTAATAATAAATAAGCACTGATAAAGCTCCACAGTATTATATAGTAGAATATAAGAAATAGTAAGCCGAAAATACAGATATGTGAAAGCGTAGCCTCCTACTCGTCCTCAGTGTTGCTCCTTGCACTACCTTAGATCTGTATGCTCATTTACGAGTACCCTATATAATAAGAAGCAAAGCATAAAACCTTGATTCAAACAATAGTATGGCATGAGTGATCTGTAATTTTAAAGTCGATATAGTAAAGTAGGACATAGGGTATGGAGAATCATATCTGACCTGTCTTTGGGTCCAAAGAGTTAGCACATAAAGTAAATATATTATAATCAATTATCATCATCAAATAGGTGTACTGCAAGCGAAAGTACAATATGGGTTGTCCAGGCATCTAAGTCAACAATACCCACATCATGTGACCTCCCTAGAAAAATATAGCAAACGTAGCAACCATCAACCAATCCTCACATCACTCTCTCAAGTGTGTGGATATATGATAGCTTATATAACCACATCATGGCCAAAGACTACTTAATATCTCAGTTTCTCAGTGCTCGACTCCATGCAACTTCGTAAAGCTAGAAAGTAGACTCAATATAAAAGGTATAGGGTAAGATAAATCACGTCAATGATTTGGGATCAACATTAAAAACCTAGGTGGGCTCCTCACATATCCCCTCTTTATGAGCACATTTGAAACCTTTGAGTTATCAACGATCTCTTTACATGGGTCTCTATAGTAGAACAAATCAATGTTTCATTTCACATATCTCCATAGTAAAACACATCAACGTTCCATCCACGAGTTCAGATAACCAAACTTGTCCTTATGGTTCATCTTCACAACTCCCATCATCGAGTCGTCGTCATTCAGAACTTCTATGGACCGCCATCAAAAGTCACAGAACTCCGTTACATCGGTCTCGAAGTAATCTCTCTACTTTCCTACATCAATCCAAAGAAGAACTATAGTTTTCTTGTTGAAACTCTCTTCACTTTCCTCATTTTCAAATCAATCATCGTCGGGCATACGCATTGAAGTAGGCATCCAAAACATCAAGCGATCGACCTCCGTGCATCCCTCGAAGTATTTGCCCAAAAGTCGCAAATTAATTGTGATCAACTCTAACAACTTATGAGTGGTCGGTACTGACAACTTTAACTAAGTACTTAGCCAATATTGGCTAAGTACTATACTTGGTTAACACCTCTCGTCGTCTTCATAGGCTCGAATCTCCTGTAATGCAACTCCTTCATAAGCTTGAAATCCATGCGCTTAAGTCCTAAAGTCAAACCCTATGCCTCCAAACAGTCTGTATCGACCATATAACTCTCGATGGTAGGCACTTCCATATGTTATCCAAGTCCATGCCCGAAGCCTTTTCTCTCTTGCCCCGAAGTAACTCATATCGCACCTCAAAGTCCAACACTTTCAGCCTAAAACCACTACCACCGACCACATTTTGGCCCACCACCGACTACTCCATCCCTAGACCATAACTTCACCATTTTTGCTTTAAACTTCATGTAACCATAAACACCGCTTCTACAGACCATTATGGATTACATATATCAATTGCATCATGTTTCGAGCACTTTAACCCCTCGATTCACTCAAACGCACATCAATCACTCAATACATCAAAATGAACCAAACATGCATCCACTCAACCACATACAAGCATTATACAACATATAAGCATCATATTTAAGAGACATCGACAAGATCTAAACATTAATATCATCCTAAAATCGGCCATATAGAAAAGCAATGATGGTCAAATAGTAAAAAAAACAGAATAAAATCAACATTTAAATTTTTTTAGAACTGATACTAAGTTTAGATCTATCATAAAAAAGCTTTAACATTCAAAATCATTTCAAAAATGTCATTTTTAACTTATATACATGTATAACATATGAGAAGTATAATCTACTCACCCAAGATCCAAAATACGCAAATACCAAAGGAAACCTAAGATGAACAGTAATCTTCATGAATTTCAAGACACCCAAATCAACAATTGATTAATTTATCACAAATCCCCTTGCTAATCCCTTGATTTGGCTAATGAAAGTAGGAAATTCGGTTGCTTTTGGCTAAGAAGACGATTAATATGGTTTTGAACTATTTTTGGAAAGCATGACAGTGAAGAAAGGACGTCCCATCAGTTAGTTTAGGCATAAATCTTGAAATGGATTAATGGGCCTAATCTGGGTCTTATCAATTATCCATTAATCTGCGCAAAATTGTTTAACTTTAATGAACATATCTCTTAAACAATAAAGATAAAAATCTATTATGACCACTTTACAATATGATAAATCATCATATTTTTCATTTAGAAGTTGTTTCAGACCCAAATCTGATTCCTATAAAAATTTGTTAGGCCTACAAGTTTTCAAAGTCAAAACCATTAAAATTTCTAAGGGTCAAAAATATAATACTCAACATTCCCCAAAGTTATAGACTCATACTACACAATTTGGATTAAAAAAATATTTTATGATTCTCCGATATGTAAAATAGGAGTATTTACACTTCCTTCCTCCTATATTTTAGGAATTTCGCCCCCAAAATACAATCAAGCAAGGTAAGTTCAAACAGTATAGTTACCATGCATGCCTATGGCAATAAGCAAGCATAACATCCATCGAACATGTACAAATAGAAGCAAGAAATAAAATCTACGCCTAACCTAGCATGTAGTGTACAAATTAGCAATGTAAAATACTAAATGTGATATCAAATATGAAGTTAATGATTAAATGGAATATTACCAAGTAAAAAGCTTCGGATAAGTGGTCCTCGTGCTCTCCTCGGTCTCTCATGTGCAATCTCTTTCGCTTTCACTCCATCGAACCTTCACCCACTTCACCATCTTCCTTCTAAGCTGATTTGTACCATATCCAACTATATGAATAGGGCTACGAGGTCTCAAAGTTTCTTTTTCGATCTCGACATCATCCGGTTGATCCAGTGTAACAGTTATGCCTGATCCATGCACAAACTTCCATAAATGAGAAAAGTGGAACATTGTGCAAACCCACCATTTTCTGAGGTAAGTCGACTATGTAAGCTAGTTTCTCAATCCTCTCGAGTATCGGAAAAGGACCTACAAATCTTGGTGCTAACTTTCCTCTAGTATCGAATCGAACTACATTCTTCAATGGAGAGATTTTGACAAGGACCATATCATCGACAATGAACTCTAAATCTCGTCTTCACTTACCAATGTAGCCCTTCCATATATCTTAAGCCACTTTCATTTTATCAAAAGGTCTCAATATTCTCTAAAGTCTCCCTTATCATATTTGGCCCAAGTATCGGTTTCTTGTTCGCTTCCCACCAACATGAAGGAGTGGTCAATGATCGGCCATATAATGCCTCAAATGGTGCCATACCACTGCTAGACAGATAATGGTTGGTTTATGTGAACTAAAAAAGTTGCAAATGATCATCCCACGAGCCCTCAAAGTCAAGTATGTAAGCCCGCAAGCGATCCTCGATGATACAGTTCACTTTCTCGATCTGCCATTAGTTTGTGTAGTAAGCTATACTCAAATTTAGCTCTATCCATAATACCTCTTGTAAGCTCTACAAAAAACTACTATTGAATAATGGGTCTTGATCGCTTATAATGCACTTCAAAATACCATGGAACCGTACTATCCATGTCACATACAACTCAACCAATTTAAATGTCATCCTATTAGACTTTATGGGTATCAATCAAGCACTCTTTGTCAGTATATCAACTATGACCCAGATGTTATCATACCCTCCTCTGGTCTTTAGGAATTCATCGATGAAATCCATCGATATATGTTTAGACTTCCACTCGGGAACTTCAAGCGGTTGCATCAAACCACTTGGCTTGTTCTACTCAGCTTTCACTAACTGGTAGTTCATACACCTCGAGATAAATGTCCCGGCGTCCTTCATCCCTTCCCAATAAAATGTTAGCTTCATATCATAATATATTTTATTGACTCTAGGATGTATAGTCAATCTCGAATGATGGCACTCGCGTAGCATCTCATCCCTCAACCCATCGACATCAAGTACAAACTATCTACCATCCTCATGGAGCTAACCATCTTGGTCGAGTCCGTACTGCCTTCTACCTTCAGACTCTACTCTACTCCTAATCTTAGCAATGATCTCCACTAATCTGGCATTACGTCACATACTAGTATTAATCCACTCAATCAAAGTAGGTCTGATGGTCAAGCTTACCAAAACATCAGAATCTAGCTCGCATCTCAGTTAGAAGTCATCACCAACAATATACTTAATCTACTTCCACTTTAGGAACATCGCCTCCAAACTAGCATGTCTTCGACTGAAAGTATCGGTGTTTGCATTTCCCTTTCCATACATATAGGAAATGCCAAAGTTGTAGGAGGCAATGAACTCTAACCATCGCAGCGGATGAAGGTTAAGGTCTATCTGTGAGAAAAGATACTTCAACGATTTGTGATCCGTAAATAACTCGAACCCCTCTCCAAGAAAGTAATGCCTCCATATCTTCAGTGCAAACGCTATCACCATAAACTCAAATCATGGGTCAGGTATTTCCTTTCTTGCGGTTTTAGTTGTCGACAAGCATATGTGACAACCACCTCTATGCATCAATACCACGTCCAATATGATACTACAAGCATCTTTGTATATCGTCAACTCCTCATTTTCACTTGGGATGACTAACACTGGTTCACTTTCCAATCTCTCTTTCAGACCCTTGAATGCATGCTCGCACTTCGTGTCACAAACAAAAGTCTAATTCATCTTTCTCAAGTTGGTCAAAAGTGCTGCTACCTTTAAACAATACTTGATAAACCGTCCATTGTATCCTGCTAAATCGATAAAACTCCTCGTATTTGTAGCATCCTTAGGTCTATCTCAATCCTGAACTGCTGCAACTTTGCTAGGATCTATAGCAATTCCCTATTCAAAAATAACATGACTCAAAAATCATACTTACCTCCTCCAGAAGTGACACTTAGAAAATTTTACCTTCGATCGGTGCTTTCCTAAAACCTCAAGCATAATCCTTAAGTATGTCTTGTGTTTCTCGTTCATCCATAAGTAGACAAGAATCATCAACGAACACAAGTACAAACTTATTTAGTCGATCCTTGAATCAGACTGTTCATGAGATCAATAAAGTATGCCGGTGCATTTGTTAGCCCAATCTCCATAACTAACCACTTATGAAACCCAGTGGCATATGAAATGCAGTAATCAACACTCTCTCTTTCTCTCACTACTCTTAGTTGATGAAACCCCATCACAAGGTCCAACTGAGAGAACACCTGGACACCATGAAGCTAATTGAACATGTCACCAATACGTGAAATTGGATACTTGTTCTTCTTCATCTCTTTATTTAGCTCATGGTAATCTGTATACAACATCAAAGAGCCATCTACCTTAGTGGTGAATACTACAGGTGCCCTCCTGTCAAATATACACCTACAAATGAACCCTTTCCTCAATAGGTCATGCACTTGCACCTCTAGTTCCCTCTGCTCTGTGGGCGCCATACACCTCAAATTCATAACTACCGGTCTATCGTCCTTCACTGAAACTGTATGGAATTCTTTCTCCATATGTGGCAGTGATCCAATCACCTCCTCAAATATGTTTGGATGCTCCCTAGCTATAGGAACCAATGACAACTAGTCATGCGGGACCTCAAGCGAATATACAAAGCTAACCATCACCACATCATCTAATAGACAACCTGACTCTAGTTTCTACCTATTGTCAGTCCCTATCGTCGCAATGGCCTCTTATAACCCACCACTAATATGTTCTTCTTTAGTAGTTCATTCCCAATATAATTCCGAACCCCGCAAAATTAAGTACAAAACAAGCACAAGCAAACATTTATTCATGACTCAATAAGACCGCACATGACAAACCATACTCAAACTAGTTGAACCTCCCACCGGATTTGATGCAATCAAGGGTCTATCTACTAGGTCGGGTCTCAATCCTAGTCTATGTACCAAATTACTAGATATAAAGGAATGTGAAATCACGATATCGAATAAAACATGAATAGGAACTTCATAAATGGAAAGCATACCTTAGATAATGACACCTTTCCCCTTATCCTTCGTCGATGGAGCATTCGTCGAAGTTGGAACAGTGTTTAGTGAAAATGCTTTCACTATCTGCTTCTACTTAGGTGATTCAGGACAGTCTTTCTAGATACGACCGAACTTGTTGTAGCTGTAATACTTCTTCCATCACCATTGTAGTTCTTATTCAGATGGCCCTTTTCTTCGTAGTTGTAGCAAGTAGGCTCCCACTTGCCCTTCTTTTGGCCATCTTTGTTCTGAAACTGCTTCTTCTTCTTTTCCATTTTCTCTTGCCTCCCCTAGTCACTTGCATCTTTGGCTCCTCCTTAGGAACAATAGTAGTCGGCTTTGGGTATAAGCTCTTGTGCCTTAAAGCCTTCTCAACCACATTCTCAAAGCTCTCATGGTCGTTCAGTCCAATAATGAACTTTTCATTCTTCTTCAACCGAGTGTCTATGAAGGACATCTCATACTTCGATAGAGTGTTGAATTCAACTATATACTCTAAAACAGAAAAGTCTTTCTACTTCAAATCAACAAAATTCCAGAATAACACCGACTTCTGAGCTACTGGTATGAATTTATCATCAAATCGAACTTTGAACTGATCCTTGGGAATTGCACCTCGAAGAGCATTCCATCAATTATTTACCTTCTATGGAGTTGTCTAGAGACCAACATCCTCTTTATAGCATCGTCAAACTCCTAATTATCAAAGACTCTTTCGCAAGTGTCCAACCAATCTTGCACTTCTATAGATTATTCCATCCTTTGGAATGGTTTGCCACCAAGGCTAGAATAGTCTTGTATAATTTAGCAAAGTCGGCTCTAGGCGCCTACACCTGAGCATCACCACCAATAGCAACATTCGGAGCACCATCTTGGGAATTTTGCAGCACGTTCCTCATCATGGTATTAAACATCGTTTGTAAGTTAAGGTTAGCCGCCCTCGAGTAAGCTGCTTCTTCTACTCCAAAGATGGAGTTTCTAGCTACATTTCTTTTATGTTTGTTCACTATTAATTCATAATAAGAATGATCGATCTCTAAAAGAGGAAAGCTGCATCAATGATACTCATGTGTGAAATGTGACTTATACTATATATACACTAATATATGGTTTTGATAACGAAAGTATGTAACATGTATGCTCTCTCATATGTCACTCGATCCATCCTTAGGTGATAGCTCATCTTTATCTCCAATGGATCTTTTATCAACTTAGGTTGTATCTCAACCTAAGCTCTAATACCAATGTGACAACCGTCATACACCTTGGGTACCCAATGTAACCTATGGAGTAGGCCACGACGGTACCCGATAGATGTAGAACGGTTGCCAAGGGTGGTAAAGTAATAATCATCCAACGTAAACATGTTGTATATCCCACAGTGCAAGGATAAAATAAAATAGTCAACATGGGTATATAACAAGTGAGATAGTAATAACTAAAATGAGCCATATGATCATAGTGCAACATGTTCACCATAGTTATATACACAGGTCATACAGTTTATACATCAAATAATAAACCCAAAAATAATTGTCTACAATAATACATAAGCACTGATAAAGCTCCACGGTGTTGCACATCAGAATATAAGCTATAATAAGCCTAAAATATAAATATGTGAAAGCATAGCTTCTTGCTTGTCCTCTGTACTACTCCATGCACTATCATAGATCCGCTATATAGTCAACTCATTTAAGAGTACCCAAGATAATAAGAAGCACAACATAAAATCCGAGTCGGACAACAGTCTAGTAAGAGCGATCTACAATCTCAAAATATTATAAAAGTCAATGTAGTAAAATAGGACATAAAGTATGGAGAATCATACATGACATGTCCCTATATCCAAAGAGTATGCATATAACAACAATATATTTTAATATACTATCATCATCATATTGGTGTGCTATAAGTCAAAGTACGGTGTAGGATATCCACGCATCTAAGTCAACAATACTACTTTATGTGACATCCTTGGTAAAATATAGCAAAAATAACAACCATTAAACAATCATTAAATAACTCGCTCAAGTCATTGGATGTATGATAGCGGGTATAGCCAATCAACTGCCAAAGACTGCTCAACATCTCGGTTTCTCAATGCTCAACTCCATGCTACTTCATAAGGCCAAGAAATAGACTCAACGTCAAAAAGTATAGGGTAAGGAAGATCATGTTAACAATCTAGATCAATGTAACGCCCCACCTCTATACCCACGCTAGCCAAGAACACTACGAAGAAATGCTGTCAACTAGCGCGGAGAATAAGGCTGTTGAGGAGCGACCATCCATGTAACTTCTTTGTGCGAGTACCGATATGTCAGATAGTATAGAATGCATATCATTTAAGGAGGAAATCCGACATACCGATACAAACTCAAAGCTATCACACAGTGGCTATATATAATCTTCGGAAACAAATATAGAAATAAACATAACATAAATCAGTCACAGACATCCATATCACAAAGGCGGAAGAAGATATGAATAAATATACAACACATGAAAGTGTACATCAGAGTAGTGGTCAGAAAGATCCACGATAATACAAAAGAATAGCATCACGTGCTATACAAAAGAATAAGTACACATCATAGGGTCTATATCTCAAAAGTGTACAACCAAAAACAACTAAACTATGTAGTTGGCCAAAAGTCAGACTAATCCTGAAGGGAAGTCAAGCAGAAGCACCTATAACATCTCGGTCTGACCCGAGTATTATTTATAAGAAAATAATAAACGGATCAGTCTAGCTATAAATATCAGATGATATGGTATATAGTAAAAGGCATGACATGAACATGTAATAACCATAACGGCATACTACGATAAGTATGTAAATGATAACCAACAAAAGATTAATCAATATCACAAGAATCTTCTCAAAGATAAAATAGGGTATCATACCCTAAACTTGTATCCATAACAAGTCAATAACACATAAATTCACCAATGCACAAAAACTGATATCATATCAATGAAAATCATGAAAATTGGTGAAGCACAAAATTCCAGAAATCATCACCAGAAATCCAGAAAACACATAAAAAGGGGGGAGGCCTAACACATGAATGGGAGCATGAAAACTCACCTACGTGTATCACACAGGAATGAGAAGCTATCTCATGGAAGCTATCCATTAAATTTCCACACAGAAATGGCCCGAAGACCATGGGAGACATCGCTCAATCGCTAGTCTAAAGCATAAAAATGATCTGCACTAGAAAATTGTCACAAGAGTTTCAATATGTGTGAATCGAAATCACACCAATGAGGTATAGACTAACCTTGAAGATAAAGAGATATGTGTGAATCGAAATCACACAAATGGTGTCTAGTCTAACCTCGCAAACAAAGAGACATCGCACATTGCTAGTCTAAACCATAAAATGATCATCATCGATCATAAAGAAGTGTCGATTACACTAAGCTAGTAAGTATAAGAGTTTAGCTTCATGTCCCATAACCACTTGCTTAACTCAAATATTTACGAACAAACTGTAGATCTCCACTAGAAAATTGTCACAAGACATTCAATCGAACAAGTCCATAAATTAACCGACGAAGTAAACGCAAGCGTTTCATACCGCTTGTTTTGCTAAGCCGTTTAATTATATTTTCTCATACGAATGAGGTAAAGGTTTGTATATACTAGTAGATTGGAAAACAGTTTTATAAACGAGTTTGATATTGAAAATAGAGTTGAAATCGTTTTGATGAAAGAGTTTTGATATTTACTACTAGTATTGAAACCTTTATATTTTTAAAGTGACAAGTCATAGAAGTGATTGTAGAAACAATCAATTATAAAAGTTCACATTCGAAGACGTGAATAAAATCCAAAGAAATCAATTCCCAAAACCATCAAAGTAAGAAGTTCTGTTGAATGTTTTACAGATAAGATCTGCCTACGCAGAGTTGTACGGGGTTCGACCTAGAGAGGACAAAATGAGGTCTAACGACCTAAGGGAGGTAGGGTCGAGCGACCTAACGAGGTACCATCCCGAAAGAGGAGTCATCAAAGTCTTAAGAAATGATAACAACAAATAGGAGACCACACGAATCGATTAAAGTTGGAAATTCAAACAAATAAGCAATATAGGAAAAACTGGCAAATAGGAGCAGGTCGGTCAACCGGACTCCCTGAGTCGGTTGACCGGACCAAAGACAGAAGTGCTCGGGTAGCAGGTCGGTCGACCGGACTCTGAGGTCGGTCGGCCGAAGCCTGTAACCTGCACTTCCAAACAGAGGCAGGGAGATGCTAGAGTAGCAGGTCGGTCGACCGGACTCTGAGGTCGGTCGACCGGAGCCTGTTTCCAGCACTCCCATGCCAATCAAATGAATGCCAAACACTTCCGAAATGCAATCGGTCGAGCAACGGCACTAAGGGTTTACGCCAATCGACTACCCGGCCATATACGCTCTTCAATGCATCACAAAAATCATGATCAAAGATCAAAGTTTGGATTTTTAAAGAATTGAACTCAAAACACTAAAAATTGGAATATTCACCAAATCAATCCAAACCAAAAGCAATTGCACAAGAATAAGTGTTAGAAATTCATACCTAACAATCGAAGATAAATATAGATTAAGATGTGAGATAAAAATCTCACCTTTATGCACAAGAACTAGAATGAAGAAGCTATAGAGCAATGGCAATGACAATCTCTCTTCAATCCCAACTCAACAAGCTTGATTCTAAGCTAAAAAGAGAAACATTTCCTAAATTAGGTTTAGGAATTTCTGAAATTGATAAGAGAGTGAGTTGGGGAAGAAGAAGATGAGACTTACCAAAGCTTCTTCTATTGATTTGGAGCTAGAATTTGATTTGTAGATGGAAACTAGGGTTTTAGAGTTTTAATTTCCCATTCCACTCACCATTAATCTCTTTAGAACTGAAATGAAGAGGAGGAGGGAGTGAATGAAGAGGGGGTTTCAGTTTGGAGTGTTAAGCTAAAACATAGGGCTGAACCAAACCCAACCCAAAGTGAAAATGGTCAAATTTTTTACTAACCCCAAACATATCAAAGTTTATACTCAAAAAGATCGCAAACGACATTTTGAACTCAATGGAAGTGGTCTCGAGTCCTAATTCGACTGTTTGCAAAAAGTAGCTTTTTGGACCAAAATCCGATTAACGATAAAATATTTAAATAAAATATTTAAATGATAAATTGATAAATATGCGGGTTGTTACAATCAACATCTAGGTGGGCATCCTCACATGCCCCCTCTTTACGAGAACACTTGAAATATAACATCTCTCGTTTCAGGACCCAAAGATGGAACCCCAATGAGCTATAGTCACCTTAGAATTATCTTTTAGCAATAGAGATATGATCAGTTATATTATGGAGTCTTAAGTAAACAAAGCAAACATTGATTAAAAGTAAGAAATAAATCGCTGCAGATTACTTATAGCAATTTATTTTCTTATACTTGTGCCCATGCAGGGGTCAAAAATATAGTACAACATAAATATTGGTGTTATGCCTAACATATAAAAATACTGAACACTTAGTACAGTGGAATTAAAATGACAAATATAACACCCAAGCCTCCTGATTCGTCTTTGGCACCCTTTATTCATCCTTCTCAAAAGCAACCCATCTAAACCCATAAACTCAACCTACTCAAATGAATACTCATGAGTTTATAGGGAAAAAAGAATAAAAACATGGGTTAGAAAAAAGTGGTATGAGCAATATATTACCCTAAACATAAAACATAGTGAGACTATGCTGCTAAGCATGGAACGGGTTCCCCCCATTATAACACAACATTCTTTTAATTAGTGTTATGTTTAAGCATACGTAATCTAAAGTGTTTTACACATGCCGTAAAGCCATATCTGAAACTAAACTATTCGGAATATTAAACCATACCCATTATAAAACTATACCTAACCAAATACCATAGTCTTGGCTATAGCCAAGGCCTTATACCCCCTACTAAAGGTGTATGGTTAAAGTCATAACCTTTGACTGCCATCTAGGTCTTATGCTTGGACGGTTTACTAAATTCCAACATATACGCTAATGGTCTCAGTTGCCACTTAGGCCTTATACCATTACAATCATACTCTGGTTGCTACTCTTGGCCTCATGCCTAATTTGTTTTCGTGTTTCGGTTGCCACTTCAGGCCACACACCAACAGTGTCGTGTTTTGTCTACCACTTAAGGTCTTACACCTATTTCATTCTCGATTTCTTAATTGTCAAAACTAGTCTTACGTCTTCCAAAATTCCCTTGGTTTCCACCCTTGGCCTTGTACCAATTGCTTTTGTGTTCTGAATGGTTGCCACTTTGGGCCTTACACCATCCTTTCAGTTTCGGCTGTCACACTAGGCCTTACATCTACGCTTTCATCTTTCGTCTGCCACAATCGACCTCATGCTTACTTCATTCTTGGTTGCCACACCAGGCCTTACAACTAAGTTTTTGGTCACTTGATAGCTATTCCAAGCCTTATATCATCAAACGAATACACTACCTAACCATTCACTATTAATATTTCTAATAAGCTGACCTTCAAGCTTGCACAAGTATGATTTCTATCCCGTCAACATTTACTACTCAGTGCATTATCATTAATGTTCAAGTACTAATTTCAATTATCTTTATCTTAACATACACTTTGGCCTCGGGATGTTACTAGTTCTGGTTTCAAACACCTTACTGAGAGTTAAATGGCACTCAACAATCACTACATCTAATCTCATCATGGAAGCATATCTTAGTTTAACTTTAGTGACTTATAATATTTACTTCTTTAAATTTTAGAATCATGTCCTCTTCCCATAGTTTTTACTTTAAACGCCCTCATACCCTCGGTCCTCCTTTGGCCCTTGTACTCTCCTTTGATTAGTAAACTTAAAGGAACACTTCATAACTTCATTACACTATAAGAAAACTTATTATCGGTTGAACCAACCAGTAGTGTTTCAAAGCTAAGTGCAACTATCGGTTATGTAAATAAATAATGAAATGTTACCAAAGGTGTTCGTGCCAATGATTCACTAAACTTTCGTGATAATTTTCTTTTAGCCGCTCATGCTCCTTTCCTTTAATACTTAAAACATCTCTATTAATCTTCTCCTCCTAACATTTCTTTCAAAAAGAAAAAATTAATTTGATTTACTTTTCCAATCTAAACCTAAGATCGTGATTCTCTCCTTCAGTAAAGTTAAAATTAGGGCTTCGAGTTTTGAATGGGGAAAAGTCATCCAATCGTCATATTCTCTTTTCGTTGTCAAGCTTCTTCGCTAATTATAGGTCTCCTTACAACACAACACCTCTTTACCGAACTTCTCTGCCACTGCTACCATAATCGGTATAGGTAACCCTAAGTTAATTCTTTATATTTCAATTTATTCGATGGCTTTATTTCATAATTTAATTTGCTTAGACATCTGAATATATTGTTAATTTGATCTGAATACAGTTCTTATTTATTAGTTTGACTAATTTAAAAGATTTGTGTAGTATGATGCATGCCTTATTGTCTTATTATATTATGTTTTAGTTCATTTTATTTCCCACTATTCTATGGTGATGTAGTAAATTAGTGGATGATATCATCTGTTATTAACCATAAAATTTACACCAAAGAAGATAACACATGCAAATTAGGCTTAATACATATTGTTACTATTTTGGGCTCGTCGATTTTATTAGGTTAACAATGTTGAAATGGTATATTATAAGTTTGTACACCTGAATGTAAAAACAATGATGTGCTAAAAGATATCAAGAACATGGTGAGTTACTATAGCCTTTGCTTTATTTGTTGATAATAATTGGACATAAATCGGGTCAGTATGGTTTCAAAATTTTCTAAAAATTTGAAGATACAATGTATAATAAGTCAACCTTTGAATATACTGATTTAGAAAGAAGAACTACTATCATTGTATATTCATTTAAGGTTCATTAGCAGGAAGATTATCAAGCCGCCTCCTTTTTGCCCTGTTCAAAACCCTAATTCTACTTAGTAAGTTATTCATAATACTTTTCAAAAGTATATAATAGTTTTTATATGCTTATCTCTTATAGTTCTTTGTGATATGATGTAAGATTGTTTATCAGGTATACTACGATGGAAACATGCATAACTGAAATGTCAAACATGGGGGATATAATACAAATTGCATGGGAGATTTGAAGAAATGACTAGAAAGATTGACCGTATTGCCTCAAAGAATCAGCAGTGGGATTGCAGATGGAGTGAATGGAGAAATATTCATGCAGGATATAGAGCTTTGGAAGAAAAGAGTTGAACACTACAAGAAAGTTGTTAGTAGCCTAGGGCAGAAGGGTAGGTACAGAAATTTACTTGATATGAATGCGAATTTTGAAGGTTTTGCAGCTGCAATGATCAATGATCCAGTTTGGGTTATGAATGTTGTGCCCATCATTGTGAATATTAGTACTCTTGGAGTTGTGTCTGAACGTAGATTTGTTGGAGCATATCAAGACGGGTTAGTTTTTAACTTTCTATATTCATTATACATATTCTTCAAGCATCTAAATAAATAAAACAATGTCCATATACTTTAAAAGAGTGTCAGAAATTTTACCATCTTCGTTAATCTTTCTATTGTTGTCTCGGTACCTTAACCAGATAATCTACCTCATTTGAGTGTGTGTATATATATATCCACTCTTTATTCTTAAAAGTTAACCAGAAAAAATACGTTAAAATATAAGGAATTATTCGTTTTACAATACTAAAAATTAAAAACATACCTTGTCTTTTATTGTGTTATATCGGAAATTCATAAAATTTTGAGTGATATAGTCTATTCACTACAAGAAAAAGTATTTTTGGAGGCGCATAAAAAACGCTACCAAAACTTACAGTAGCATTCTAACGAACGCCGCGATAAAACCTGCAACTAAAAATGCATTTATTTCAACGCCACTATAAATCCTTTTATTGCAGTGTTTCTCAAACGCCACCATAAATCTTTATGGCGTTTTAAAAACGCCACCAAAAGGATTTTTGGCGCTACTAATTGAGTTTTCAACTTTACCCCTGCTTTACAGTTGCGTTTACTCAACGCTACTATATGTATTTCTGTAGCGTTTTTAAAATGCTACTAAAAGTTGTAGATTATTTTGCAACATTTTTTCATGCTATTATTCATATTAATGGTCTGTTTTGTTTCTACTATATCAATCAACAATCACTCACATAATCATCATACTCAAACAAGTAAAAAACATATTAACCATATAATCGAATAAGATATCCATAACAATTCTGATATAATAGTTTTTCGACAAAATGACCAAACTCGCATACAATAACCATTCACATACAAATTTACACACCTAGTACTAATAAAATGTTATACCTAACTAGTGTTAACAAAACACTTGATTACCTATAATTCTTTGTTGCATGCACAAATGAAAGCTAGCACCATAAAACTCTAACCTTGCTCTCTTCGAAAGTCCAATACCTGCACAAGTGCAAGCACAACATATAGTCAAACAATTATGTTAATTTGTAGGGCTTCAAATCTGATATCAAACATCTACGACATTATACAAGTATATTATCTACAAATAATGTCATATAAATAAGAAAAGTTATAAACAAAATGAAATAAATAAAGTCCAATCTTACAGTTATATATAAAACTTCGTTAAATTAGTTATATTATTATTATTTATAAAATTTAGTTAACTTAAACTTAGTTAATTTTATAAAACTTGATTAATTTTAACAAAACTTAGTTAAATTTTATTAACTTGGTTAACTTAGTTAATTTATTATTATTAAAAACTCTATTAACTTAATTATATTATTATTATTATTATTATTATTATAAACTTAGTTAATTTTTATAAACTTAGTTAATTCATCATCATCATCATTTATAAAACTTTGTTAAATTAGTTATATTATTATTTTTTATAAAATTTAGTTAACTTAAACTTAGTTAATTTTAACAAAACTTAGTTAATTTTTATTAACTTAGTTAATTTATTATTATTATTATTATTATTAAAACTCGGTTAACTTAATTATATTATTATTATTATTATAAACTTAGTTAATTTTTATAACCTTAGTTAATTCATCATTACTATTAGTACTTATAAAACTTTGTTAAATTAGTTGTATTATTATTATTTATAAAATTTAGTTAGCTTAAACTTAGTTAATATTATAAAACTTGTTTAATTTTAACAAAACTTTGTTAATTTTTATTAACTTGGATAACTTATTTAATTTATTATTATTATTACTACTAAAAATTGGGTAACTTATTATTATTATTATTATTATAAACTTAGGTAATTCTTCATCATCATCGTCGTTATTATTTATAGAACTTTGTTAAATTGGTTATATTGTTATTACTTATAAAATTTAGTTAACTTTAACTTAGTTAATTTTATATAACTTGTTTAATTTTAACAAAACTTAGTTAATTTTTATTAATTTGGTTAACTTATTTAATTTATTATTATTATTATTATTAGAACTCTGTTAACTTAATTATGTTATTATTATTATAAACTTAGTTAATTTTTATAAATTTAGTTAATTCATCGTCGTCATTATTATTTATAAAACTTTGTTAAATTAGTTATATTATTATTTATAAAATTTAGTTAACTTAAACTTAGTTAATTTTATAAAACTTGTTTAATTTTAAAAAAAACTTAGTTAATTTTTATTAACTTGGTTAACTTAGTTAATTTATTATTATTATTATAAAAACTCTATTAACTTATTATTATTATTATAAACTTGGTTAATTTTTATAAACTAAGTTAATTCATCATCATCAACATTATTTATAAAATTAGTTATATTATAAGATATGAAATAATTAATAGAAATGTTTTAATTGATCTTGTTCTATTAACCACATAGACCAAGGAAGTATGCACTTTTGAGTCAACTGAGATTCATACAAGCTGCTTAAGATAAATTTCATGTTTAAAGCCTAATAGAACATTTCAAAGCTAGTTGAAGCAATTAAGATAGTAACCTAATATAAATGAATGTATGTTTAATAGATGATTATGCGAAAAATGGGGATGCTAAGGTGAACTGTTTAGAAATTTTATTAACCAAAGAAAAAGACTTATTGCAAGTGCATGGTTCCTTACTCAACTCAAATGTTTCAAAAGAGGGCACCCAGATAAAGTTAATTCATTAATAGCCTACAATCAAAAAGAGAGATTATGGTGAGTTATTGAACACATCATGTGGGTTAATTCTCCTGTATTTTCCATCTGTGTTCTCTAGTATTCTCCACTCACTCCTGTTATGATACTCTTGTCTACATATGCCTACATTTTATGTATATAGATATAAAAATTGCAAGAATTTTTTTAAAGGACTTTTTAGTAGTAAATTATACCGGGAAGGTTGGATCTTGTACTGCCATTGTCAAGTTAGGTCCGAACATCATCCACAACATTAAAATGTCTATCCATTTTAACATAAAAATTAACACTAACACACATAGATAATTCTATTAACATGGCTATGCACTGCCACTGTCAACATGGAAACACAAATTTCCATTCAAACTCATCTCATCGCAGTTTTGATTATCATTCTCATGATCACATGTCAAACTCCAGCTTCAATCAAAGTACCAATCACACAAAATATATAAATAGTTTGCAAATTCACCTAAGCCACACCTACTGGCTACTTTAATTTATTTGCTATAAGATTTAGACTAAAACCATTGATTTTTTTTAATTTTAGACGCTAGAAAATAATTTAGGTGCATTCGAACAAGATAATATTTACACTAGTGCATCTGATGAACTAGTAGTTATGGGGGGGGGGGGGGGGGGAATCAAATATATCTAAAGAAAGAAACATATGAATTGCAAGGTTGTTTTTACCTTTCCATCTTCTTTCCACCCATGCTCCCACTCACGTCTACCACTATCACAAGATCGAGACCTACTCTGTCTTTTCCCAGCCCTGCTCCCTCCAACTCCACCATCACCTTGAATTTTCCAGTGGCGATCTCCTTTCTATATTATCTTTGTTTTTACTTTTCCCTCCAAAAACATTGCACCTTTACCTTCTGATATACCAAAAAACATTAACATGTACACAGACAAAACAAATATTGTAATGCACATAGTTATGGTAATTAACAGGTTAAAACCATGCAAACCTGATAGCCCTTTGGCTGCGATTATTTGTTCATATCCCTTCAATTTCATTTCCAAAAAAGAATGGTATGCAATACCAAATACAAATAGTTAAACTAGCTTGATTTGTGTTTCTTTATTTGCATTTCACTGCTAGAATTGTTCTATATATGTAGACATCTAATGTCATTGAATATTAAAGTCATTTCATTACTTTATGATGTGTAATATTTTGAATTGTTTTAATCACGCATGTATCAAGATGCTGTCATTTCGCCTCACTAATTGCTTATATAGATTTGTTTTATCTTTTAGCATACCAAAAAAGAAAACTGGGAGAAGAGTCTATACTAATTAATATAATAAGCATGAGGTTAAATCTCTCATAAAAAAACAAAACAAAAAAAGAACATCATCAATGAGAGCAATAGTTGTTGTACCTCAAAAGTTCACCGACTACAAGCCTTGAATATTTCAAGTAATCAAAATCGCTTAACCTTGCATATTTTTACAAATAAGTGCTTATATCACAATGCGAAACTACAACGTCATGAGGAGGAAACTGGAATAAGCATAATAACCAATCAGGTGAAACATTATGTTAATAAACTAACACATGACTTGAAATAGCACTTAATTTTTTTAAAATTATGGATTGAAATTTGCATCGTTCGATAGACAAACCATCATTGCACATGACAACGTGTTGCATGTTTCTCAATAACACCAAGGCAAGCTCGCAAAGCATCCACGACACATTCTCTGATAGCCAATGTGGGATCTCATAGTGCAAACCATATGGCTTCGACAAATTCAAGCCATACACGTTGAAGACCGTAGAAGCATTTTCAACCATTTCCTCTGATAACACCTAAGTAAGAACTATGACATTCCTATTGCTGACACTCTATGAAGAAGAAGTTTAAGGAGTTTAAAAAAATGATGATAAAATTAAATATCCACTTCAAATAAAATACGTATTACAAATCAATGTTTATTGTGCATTTTTTGATCATATACCAAATTTCAAAACAATTAGGATACACAGAGTATTGGTCTGTAAACATTATGTAAAAGTGATCAGTTTTAAAATTTTCAATTTTCTAAATAGGAAATTAAACCAGCTGTCCAATTGATAAGATGTTTTTGAATTGTGTGGCGTCTCTCCTCAAGGATCACTCTATTTGTTTACCCAATTTTCTTATTTCTATTTTTTAACCAATATTTTTCATCTTTTTTTTCCCACTTCACATTTAAGTTTATATGAATAATAAGTGAAATTTCTTTTCCAAATGTAATACATCGAAGATCCCAAAACCAGTCTTATACTTAATTTTTGAAAGTGAAAATGCTTTGATTTTGTTGGATGTAAAAGAAGTGGATGTACAAAATATTGTTTTGGATTTAAACCAATTTCTAATATTGATTTATTATTAGTCATCTTTATTTATGTAAGAAAGAACATTGTTGCTCTTATATAAAATAACACTAAAATACCTTAATCCACGTAGTTTAGACTTGGACATTGGTTGCTGTATATCCCTTTTGTCCTAACCATGAACATTGGTCGTACTGCAAAACCACATAAGGATCAGATTTACCAATGAGTTCCTTGTTTTTCAAACCACTAGCTTTCACTACAGTTACTGTCTGTCACAAAATGAATGGTAAAAATTAACATGTTTAAAATTAACCACAAGATCCCAAGGAGAGCAAATAGAAGCTGCCCCAACTAGAGGTGTATTTTCACCTTCCTCTCCCAAGTGCTTCGCCTGAACACCGAACAAATGGATATACAATAACTTTAACATATAAAAGTGCATTCTTCTTTAAAAATAAAAAATAAAAATATAGAAGGATCTGATATGGTATAAATATCATTTGTATTATTTTTAGGGCCAACTTCAACTAGTCATAAATGACAAAATTAGGATAGACACGCCAATGCTAATATGTAGCTAAATTCACAAACAAATATCATACATAAAACATCGGGGAAAAAACATGGTTTATTGCAAATTAGTTTTCATGTAAATTTCATTATGCAATCATAACAGAAGTTGCCAAGTCACATTTTCCGCATACCAAACTTGGGATGAAATCATTAAAAAAGGTTTACACGTTCATTTACAAGTTTCTTTTTTCTTTACTGGCATGTCGGATATGCCAATATCAAACAAACTTTCTATTGTATCTATTGATACAACACGCTTGTTGCACAAACAAATATGTCAATTATCACACTCGAGTTTCCAAAAGAATATTACACACTTGTTGCACAAACAAATTTAAACTCACCTGACCCGAGCTGCTCCATCGATACCTTTGCACCCACAACCTGCTGATGTAGTTGCTCATCTTACTATATAGGGCATCGGTTCTTGATTCACATATACTCTCATGGTCAGTTGCTCTGTCACGCCTAGTACAAGTCCAAACTGCTCCATATTAGGCAGTTTGTTATCTCCATTGTCCTAAGCATAGACCTCTACATCCTCGACATGGTCCAAGTGTGGCTGATCTCTGTTATGCAGCATTCTAAGTCCAACGCCTAGTATCTATTATGTTGATCTCTGTTATGTTCCATGTACTCTCCACGAGCTGAAGCAAGTTTGAGGTCTCTAAATACATCTTAATTCGTTGCTACAACTCAAGTTCACATGAGCATCCCACAACCTATGTCAGCTCACCCAATCAACTTCATTTTCAGTTCTCTATGCATATGTGCAGTTCCAGGCACCCTTCCCTCTGTATGTTGCATAAAGATGGATTGCAAATATTTCATGCATGATCTATATGCAGTTACACCGGATCTATATTTATGTACTGTACCTAGTTTCATGTTCATGTGTGCAAATATAAATGTGGCTCCGGTCCATCCATTCTAAGGCTATTCATTTCCAACATAATCCATTCTTTGTAAGACTTCAGAGCTTGAACCCCTGCATTTGCATATGATTATATTATATGCATCTTGTTTGGCAATCCCAAAAAGTAGTTTATCTTACAATTTGTTAGTGACATTCATATACTTTGAATTGCACAATATTCTTAATACACTGAAATATCTAAATTATACTTTGAATTGCAGCTATTATACCTTATTTGCTAGAGATGTAACTAGGTCAGTTTCCTGAATGTAAATATTTGGGTTCTTAATACCTAAAGTAAAAAAACATCAGTTAGTTTCAAATGTTACTGTAGTAACAAGCAAAGGACAACAAAGTTTCAAAGAAATACATCTTCCATGCCTAATAAGAGAAAAACAAATCCTCAAAAGTTCACCTAAAACGCATGTTTAGGGAAGGAAATATAACTGCTAACCAATGTATTTTAACTATGAATCATATATACCTATATATAATTTCATGAAGTTCTTTAGCAGTGCACGCTGCTTGTACTAATAAAACATGTAAGGGAGATCCATTCAAGGATGAGTCGGAGAAAGAGAACAAGAATTTCTGGAGAATTTGGGAATTTAAAAACTTTAGAACTAGTTCACAAAATCATCACCACACGGAACTTGAAAACTAACTGAGGACTTCAGGCAATCGACCAGTTGAATATTGTAAGAGAATTGATACTTATTATATAAAACCTTTAAACACATTCACATTAGAACTGTAAGAGAATTGACCAAAACAATTAAGCTAACCACAACTACAATCACAATCACAAAATCGACCATTTGAATAACACATCCACAATCACAGAATTATTGATTAACCTAACCGCAACTAATTAGAAGGTAATTAACCTAATCGCAAAACTGATTAACTTTAATGACAATAACAAAATCGATTTATAAAAATCATACCTAAAATTTTCTATGATAAGGAGAAAACCGCAGCAGAGTAGAAGCGACGATGACAATAAACTACGATGTGGTGATGTGCTGCAACCATGATGTGGAGAGAAGAACGGGAATCGACCTTTGTTTGTTTGCTTTTGTTGAAGCGATTTGGGATTATGTTAAAATCTTCATGAGAGAGATCAAACATAGGGAATGTACTGGTTACGTTTATTGTATTTACGTGGAAACATTTTGCTACGCGCAGGATAGTGGAATTTTTTTGCCGCGTTTAGCATTTACAAAAAAAGCCCACCCATTTATGCAACCAAAGGCCGATTTTCTTGTAGTGATTGAAAATAGTTCTGAAAATTTTAAATGTAAACTCTTAAAATTTCAGGTTGTGAGGCAAAGCCTACTTATTCAAGAACCTATGATTTGATTCATGCAGCTTCTTTGTTTACCCTCTATAAAGACAAGTATTGTTTTGTCATTTAAATAAGATAAGACAGGTTAATAACTTCATTTCTATAGTTGTACTGTATATTGTTTGATGGTCTGAAGGTTAGATTTGTGTGTGTGTGTGTCTAGTATACAATAATGCTGATATTGATTTTATTGATGCACACAAAAAAAGCATTTGAATTATTTGTCCGGTAAGTCCATATGTCAATTATAACAAACCAGAATATATGTTCTACATTATGCCAACTATAAAAATATTTTCCTTTTCTATACACTTGAGACCGTGATATGTATAATTTAAGCCAAGATATGCATGAGGTGTATTTATTTTGGGTACTTCACGCACCTCATAGTATCTGTATTATTTGTAGTGCGCCATCACATCAACAATTTCTATGAAGAATGCCTTGTTTGCTAAAATGAATGCAGGACAAGTTATTCGTTGTACAATTACCTCCCTTTCTGGTTTTTATTCATTCTAAGTTAAGGTATGTAGAAAGCTTACGATGCAGATATCGATGTAATATATCTTGTTAAACATAAGTGCATTGAGATAAAATGTGCATAATATATAGTTCGAGCTTCTGTAGTGTCATAAATGTATGAACTGTTTATGATGTATAATTCTAACACTTATATAATCATAAGTTTATTTTTTCAATGATAGATGGCTAAGAATATATTTCCATGTAGGCGAAGTGCATACATAAATACATATATTTATAAATAGATAGGATATGCTTTGTTTGGAATAAGAATACTATGCGTTGTTTGTCTGTAAGTATTGTGAAACATACTTAGTTTGGAATGACCTGTATAAAGTCATATTTGACTAATAGTCCTAATATTTTGGATGTAGAGAGAACAAATGCACTTCAGTCTGCTAATCACTTGAACATGGGTAAAAGAATTCTCTATTTGTTTATACTTATGTAGTTTTCTTCTATTAGAGTAAGTACTTAGAAATATGTTTACCGATAAGTATTTTGTTTGTAGTAAGAGATGTAAATCCGTAATTTTGAGAGTATAATAGTACCATTATATTATAGCAAGAAATATTTTGTATCGAATTGTTTATATATCGTATTTCATTATGTGATTAATGTGTTTTTCGATTGTTCGAATGTGATAATTATATGAGTGATTGTTGGTTTCATATTGAAATTTGTTCATTATTACAATATAATACTTATGTTGTGAAAAAAATGAAGGGGATGCTGAGCGAGCTACCACGGTGTGGGAAATTTGCATAAAAATCGTAATTTTAGCAACGTTTAATAAACGCTACCAAAATATGTATGGTGGCAGAAAAAACAGTACTATAATATTTTGTAGTAGCGTCAACAATACTTTTTAGTGGCGCTTATACAGTGCTACGATAAAAAAATTGTTGCATTTTCAGAACGCTGCAATAAATTGTTTTCGATAGCATTTATGAAAACGCAACAGAAAGTCCTGGATTTTTAGTTGCATGTCTTATAATGGCGTTCTCTAAAATGCTCAAAAAGTTATGGTAGCATTTTTTGTGCATTACTAAAAATATTTTTTTGATGTATTGTTACTTCAGTCTTGTTACTTAGGTTTTGATTTAATACTCTTAGTTTAGCTCTACTGCTATTAGTACACATTGGAAACTGCCCTCAACACGTTTGATACTCACTTTAAACGTGTCGAATTTAATTTGTTTGACTAGTCCTTTCTAATCATTATTAAATATTTTCCTGATATGTTCAACCTATATTGTGGATCTTGTCTATTGACCAATTGATTAATACTTTATTAAATCAAAATGCCTCCCAACTCCTATCATCTACCTTTCAGCTCCCCATTATAAGCCTTCGACCAAGCCTAATTTCTTTCAAATTTTTTTTTATCTTATTTCCATAAAATCATAGAAAATATTTACATGTTTCTTATTTCAATAATTACTCAAACTTCATATTTCTACCCATTTTCTATAGCATACGACTCTTGAATAATTCATGTGAATCCATTTACTTATGGGAAAACTCTATAAATCAAAACCCATCCTAAATAATATAATTCTAACATCATAATAGATTTTTTAGGTTAAGAAGTATGAGGGACATTCATTATTAATTCGACCATGAATAATTTATACGAGAAAATGGAAGTGGAGAACATATTACTCACCTATAATTCATTATTGATTGATATTGTAAGTTGATCTTCTTCTTTCTTGTCTAGGCCGCAGTCACCATTAAAGAGCTTCAAAGCTTTTATTTTAGTTTTAAGGGTAGAATGAAATGAAAAGAGGAAAGCAGTTACCTTTATTCCAATGAATAATTGGGTCATCGGTCCATTCCCCTATTCTTCATTTAATTCTTTTTAGTTAAGTTTTTCTAAACAAAAATCTTGATAAGTAAATGCACACCCAAGTACTTATCACATTTTATTATTCAAGTTCATAATTAAATCATTTAAACCTTTATTCATATAATTATATTTTATTTGACTATTTATAAATTTAAGGGGTGTTACAGGCTCCATATTGTAGAATTTTGTCCCCGAAATTCAGATAAGGCATGATAGTGATTATCAAACCATCCTATGCCTACACTAGCATAAATACATAAGTTCCCTGCCCACCCATCTCAAACAAATGTCCTAGTGCATTTACTAATACATAACAAAATCAATCATAATATCATTTTTTTGTGGGTTGGGAGGGGGGGTTTACAACAAACATGAAAACATTCATGCTAATCTAAACAAACAACTTGGGATAAGTCTTTCTGACTTTAACCTATGTCTCCTAAGCACAATCATTTCGATCCTTACTCTAGTGGACCTACACAAGCTTCACTTTCTTATTTCGAAGCTTCTTTACATCTTATTCTATAATCTGAATAGGCTTTCTAATATAAGTCATATTTGGTTCAAGCTCAAAGTCTTCCATTGCTCTTTAAACAACAACATCCTTAGGATCCCGGAAACACCTCCATAAATGCGATACATGAATCACATTATGGACACTAGCAAGAGCATTCGGCAGATCAAATTTATAAGCTACTTTGTCGATTCACTCTAATATTGGAAATGGGCCAACATATCTTGGTGCCGACTTTTGGGCCTTTCCAGTCCTCATAGTACTTCTCGTTGGTGACACTTTAACGAACACATGAACCCTAGATTAAACTCCAAGTCCTTTCGCCTCCTATTGGAATAGCACTTCTGCCATGATTGAGCATCCTTCATCCTTTGCCGAATAAACTTGACCCTCTTCGAAGCTTCTCTTACATGATTCAACCCTAGAATAAGTCTATCTTCTTCCTCGCACTAACTTATTGGCGACTTATAGGGTCTTCCATACAATGCCTCAAAAGATGTCATCCTACTACCATGTTGGTAACTATTGGAGTATGAAAATTCTACTAAGGGTAGGTATTTTCCCAAGATCCACCTTGTAACAACCAGCCTTGAAATGGGCCAAAATTCTGACACAGAAAAGGCCCGTCGAAACTAAGAACCATCTCAAAGTTGGCTATTGGTTGGTAAAAAGAACAATAGAGAACTATTTATCTACACATTCAGAATCTCACAGCGGAAGGATAAAATATAATAATAACAATAGTACCCATTTAATTCAAATCTAAAATTATTATTCAAAACTATAACAAAACACACATAATGTCAAAACCCAACAAAATCCATGCATAGCTGCAATATTCCAAAATTACAACATTATTTTTATTTCATAGGTACATTAAAAACTACTGAAAATAACAAATAAATATTCTACTGCCATAAGCACCCATCAATGCCTCCGCCTTCAGCATCGCCTTTCCTAACCTGTGTTGTGATGAGGAGGGAGTCATAACAACATATATTTGGTGAATAAAAATTTCGAGCATTACTACATCAGTACTTGGGCATTATAATTTAAATAGGAATACGTCTTACATTTCTACCTACAACATAATTCTTTTCAAATGTAATCCCAAAATATTAACTTAACTTAAATAAATGGCTTTCCAAATATAAGCCCACGGCTATCCCAATAACCCATATCTATCGTCCATAATGTCCTATCAATGTATGAGATTGTACTGAAGTCACTTAATACATTTTAATGGGAATTACGTAGACTCCGATCATTTAATATCTTACTTAAGGCAGGTCCACGTCATTTGCTACCTATAATCCCAAGTGGACTTTCACTAGTAACTATCTAGTTGACATTGCACGGAATCTCTTCAGCTACTTAATACTTTCTATTGAAGCGAGCCATTTCCCGAGATATCCTCTACCATGCCTAACTCATAACCCCGACCATTTACTACTTCCAACATAAAGAAGAGACGGGCCCTTACACAACAACTTAATACCTTCAATCTTTGAAGCATGTCCTTCGAATTATGACACATACCCCACGATGACGTCTCACATTAGCCCGATTATTTGTTAGTACTGGTAGTCAGATTAGCTGGGCAAATTTACTCTACAGGATTTGGGACTATACTCGCATCATCGTAGTTACTTATTATAGACGATGTCTCACATCAGCCCTAATGTCACACTGCTGGTAGCCAGATTAGTTGGGCAGAATTCCGTGTGCTTTTGGATGACCTTGCATCCCTCTAACTTAGTCATAATTTATATCACACTCTATATATTATCATATATCTCACTGTTTCCATAATCAAGGCTTACAAGAAATCTCCCTTATTTCGCCTTTAACATTAATCACCTTCCTAAGGAGGATTTTAAGTAAATTAATAACCTATTTAACAACACAATTATATACTATAATTATACATTAATTATGCTAATACACACATACATGTGCCTAGTAATTTCTAGGCGTATAGAATTTACGCCCTAAACTAGCGTTTAAAACGTCAACACTTTCAATAATTATACAAGTCTTATCTCATATTATCAATATTACCAAAATTCCAATATTCATATCCAATGGACTTGTATAGAATAAAAATTTAAGCTCAACTTATTACACCAAAATAATGGAATATATTGATACTAGAAACTTACAATTCCAATTTTTTACGCTTTATTCAACTCCTTTTTCACATAAAAATAAACAAAGGAATTTGTGTTTAATTCATGGGAATAAACAGTGCAAACTATGAACAAAATTCGTATCTTACATACTTAATCAAAATTCTTTAATCAAATTCATAGAAAAAGAATAAGGAATGGAATAGAATGTAAAATTATCAAAACTGCAAATTTACACTATTTCCATTATTTTGCCACAAACAATTGAGATTCCAACATAATTGACATTTCGCATTGAAGGAGTTCTGGGGGTTTATAATATAATGTTTTCACAAACCAAAACTCCCTAAGGCATATTCAAACCTAAAATATACTAATCAATTACTAAAATAGAAAAGCTAAGATTTCCACTTACAGTATAGCCTTAGCTTTGCCTCTTTTGGATTTGACACGCCTTTGACATTCTCTTATCAGATCTCTTGTTTTTGATACATATATACAACAAGGGATTTGTATATATAGATTAGATTTAGAAAATTGGAGAAGAATAGGTTGGGAAAATAAATAGAAAACAAAATAGATATATAGGATTTCTTACCTGAAACCCTAATGGAGTTTTTTGATCTTTGAAGAGACAAACTGACAGAGCTTCGCTAAGTTCACAAAATATTTTGTGAATAAAAGTGAATGGTCTAGGGTCTTATTTATAGTGTAGAGAAAGCACAGAACCATCAGATTTAAATAATTAAATCTGGAATGTCCAAAATTAAAAACCCTAGCCGCCACCTGATAAGGAGTTGTCGACCGCCCTTATGCCATCAGTCAACCGCTAAAGGTCAGGGGTTAACCTCTCCTTCTATTTCAGGAAGGAACAGTGCCGTTATTTTATATATTTATTATATTCCTTAATTATACTTTAACATCAATGTTAGTTTTAACGTTTCTTTAATTCCCAAGTCTATACTGTTAATTTTTGAATTTCAAATTTAAAATTAATTATTCATTTGAATTTTAATTCTATTTAAATTATTTTGAACTCGAAAACTTCTAACATCCATAACTTTACCATTTGAGCTCCATTTTCAACATATTATATATAGAAAGTGATCAGAATCTCGCCATAAATGCAACGACATAACTTTCATGGTTAAATTCCAACTTTTGCAAAATTTCCATTTTTATCCCTATCTTATTTTATTTTATTTATCCAATTTATTTATGGTTGATTTTACGAGGTGTTACATTCTTTCCCCTTAAAAAGATTTCATCCTCGAAATCTTTTCCAAAGGGCGTAAATCTTTGCATGCACTAAACATCCATGTTGTATAACCAAGTTATCTACACATCTATCTAGTCATCCAAAAGTGCAATGTGATTATGTATTGCAGACATACAATAAGTGAGCTCAATCCTAGCGTGAGTGTGTGACTATGGCATATAAGTATGTATGCAAAACACCCTAAACATGCATGAAAATCTCTATATGAGTGCAAAGTGATGGTGAATGTAACAACCCGCAAATCCGCACAATTAAAGTTGACAATAAACCATAAATGTCCAACCCAAATTGAGTGGAAAGACAGATAGTTATGGGAAAGAAAGAAGAAAGAAGAAGAGAAAAGGAACTAAAAATAGCACAAAGTCTCACAATCGCAGCAGAACAATATATAATATAATATCAATGATCTTTACAAAAGAGAAACTTTAATATACATACATCAAATCAGAGTTCACAAATAACCAATCATCGGTCTGGACAGTTATAGCAACCTGTCCTTAAAATACTGATAATTTCAACAACAGAGCAACGGAAAAATAAACAAATATGGGAATACGCCATGAAGACCTCCAGCTCATCTCCTGAGCTTCAACGCATCCAAAATAATCTGTAAATATGCTTGGTCTGACCCGAACATTATAATAAAATAACATATAAGTCAATCTGGTAAACCAGCGTCAGAAAACACACCCAGGTTGATTTTTAAAGTTATCAAACTCTTTTCAAAATAAGGTATCTCGTAAGACCACGCCACACATAAACATGAACGAGTTTTTACTTTACGATAACCAAAACATTTCTATTGACTATCTAGTGATATTATAATAATGTCTATGGTACATATACTTATTAATCATAGCCTAAATTGTTACATTAATTAAATTCCAACATACTAGGTTCTACAATCAAAACCGTAAGAGCACGTATTGGAAACGAATTTTGTACTATGACAAGGTAAAGAACCACCTTCCGATGGTACATCACTAGATAAAATGCACCAGGATCTGACAAGAACATCTTGTACCCGACTACACAGGACTGGACTACCATTTGACTAGTAGTATCGAATATGATCACCACTTTCGTTAATGGGTCCCGAAGCATACATGAGTAGATAATAATCGATCTAGATTTGGAATGACCATACCCTGATGGGAGTGACCCACTTGGCCCTGCTGTATGCTCGATTTTTGTCGTTTCCCGGTGGTTGAGGCTTGAGGCTACATTTTACCTTTATATAGCAATTCCCACTTGGAATGCTAACACTGCCCTCAGGTAATAATGCAATGTCAGCATTAATACATACAAGTTCATTCTAGGACTATACGAAACTGAAGGCTCCACTTCTACTACATCCATTTTGGAATCATCCTCAGGATTAGTAGTAAGTAGCCCTTACACTTCAAAAGCTTCGTCTTCAAAATCCATCATCATCAAGATGTCTTCACATCGAAATGCTTGAGTTGGATTGAGTGGTTTTCAGATAACATATCTGATCTCGGTCTCTTCGAAATAATATTCGATAATTTTTGGTAAACTCAACCGCGGTTCTTTAGGAAATAAACAGTCAAAGCTAAGAGCGGAGATCACCTCCTAAATGTTATTGGACGGATTTCCTTATTGTTTGCCCTTGAAGAACGAAACGAGATTTATACGCATAGTACATCATCATTGGAGATGACTGTGCCATATAACTCATGTGTTTCCCCTAGATATTTCCAAAATTACATTTTAGGTCCAAATTTGATAGTTAGTTATTTAACTATCGAATAAACAACATTTAAATCAAGGATTTAATTCCATAGGGAAAAACCAACATTGGTTAAGCACATAAGCAATCACTAGCCTCTTAAGTAACCCTTTCATTAATTGAAATCACTTTGTAAATTACATGTATAAAACTAACTTTATAAAGATATACCCACAAATTCCTATATTTTCGATACTTGGAAAAATACCTATATACTTATCTCAATGGTATAAGTATATCCACAGAACGGAGGAAATTTTCCTTTTCACAAAATTCTAGAGCAATTTATAAATTCCTTTATAAATCTCTAAACCCGTTTATAACCCCATTCATTCATCTTTGAAATCATTTATAAAACTCTCTTTTATACATTCCTAAAATTATTTATAAACCCTTTATAAATCCATAAAACCATTTATAAACTACTTTTATAAATCTATAAACCCATTTCTAAAATTCCTTTATAAATATCTAAGACCTTTAAAAAACTTCTTATACACTTTAACTAATCTACCTTTAAGTTTTCCAAACCATGTTATAAGACATCTGTTTGTAAAACCCTATTTATAAATCTCGAAAAAAAATTAAATAAATTCTAGTTATTTATCTTAAATCACTATTATATGATAATAAACAGTATAAATAAATAGTAATTAACTTCAAAACATCTTAAAAATAGTAATTAATAATTTCAAAACATTCTTAATAAAACAATAATAATTTATCTTCAACATTATATAAAGTAATAATAATTAATTTCCAAAACTTTATTGATAAACAATTATGATTAATTTCAAACCATATTAATAATTTAAATAGTTAATTTTTCAAAATATTAGAATATTGGTAAACAACTTTAAAACAATATTAATATAAATAAACAACCTTTAAAACATAAATAAACTTCCTTGATAAAAATCCATACTTAAATTCAACATAATCATTTCCATATTTATAAAGCTATATTTATAAATCTCCTTCTATTTTATAACATATTGTTTAACATCTCCAAATCTATCCTCACTTTCAATTTCCAAAATGGAATCAACTATTTTTCTAAAACAACATCCCACATCTTATTATAAACCACAATTGTGATTTATTTTACCCAATTTATCCAATGATAAAAGTTTGCCTTTATTTATAAACGCCGTTTATAAACCTATCCTTTTATTAAGAAAATATGATTTTTCAAATCTTCACTTTATTTTTAAAATGTCACTTTTATAAACTATCACATTCATAAATTCCACATTTATAAATAAAACTTAATATATGTAAATACACACACACAAACAACACTTTATATAAAACAGTTACTAAATATTTATACAAAAATATTTTATCTTCTTTTTAAAACTGTATTTCTTTATTATAAAAGACGGACTAAGTTTTAAGTTTTTTAAACCTTTACTTTATAGTTTGAAAAATCTCTATTTAATTTTTTTTATAAAACTATTAATTTATAATATCTAAAAATCATACTTTTTATTTTAAAACAAATTCCTTCTTTAAATAAATTCAAGAATAATTATTAAAAGTAGAAATTAGCCACAAGGGCCTCTTTAGCAAGTGCAATTAGTTTCTAGGACACACAACTGGAATAATTACTTTTAAGGACAAAATGCAAAATAATTAGTTTCTAAGGCCTAAAAACCTATGAAATTATGTCCTTGAAAGTAAATGGACTGCTGACTTTGTCCTTGAAAGTAATTATTCTACTGACTTTGGCCTTGGAATTAATTTCTATGAATGTGTGTCCTAGAAACTAATTGTACTGCAAAGTTTGTCCTTCTAGTGAAATGCCCCTTATTAAAACATATAAATTTTCGAAATCACTTGAAATTCTTTTAAAAAGTTAAATCTTTACTTTATAGTATTTCAAAATACTAAAAATGTGCTCCAGTGCTACTATAGCACTAAATAGGGAATAATCATCCATGCCATCACATATGGCATCCAACACATCATATATCAAATTAGACGAAAAATAAAATCAACAGTGTGAGGAATCCTGTTGGATCCCTCTAACCTGTCCCCCTACATCACATACAGTATATAATTATAAAATATAAATCAACCGCTTCGAGGCGGGATCATATACAAAGGATCATCCGCTCTTATATAGGAACGTAATAGGGTCTCATCCGCTCCAGGGGAAGGAATATATCCAAAACAACTAATAAAATAGTAAATCATACAAACAGTCAACACACAATCAATAAATAAATGGGCCAGGGAGGTGAGTTAACTCACTTTGATTTCAATAATCACCAAAGCATTCTGGTTTGAATTAAAATTGAACAGACGTTCAATTTTAACCCAAATTTCTACTATCTCCGAATCCATCCAATCCAACTCCATAACGTAGATTTTGCTAATACGATCGCAACGTAACTCCTCGCATTTAATTTTGACCTCATATGAAATAGTTATGAATTAATGAACTTTTGAAATAATTAAATGATAATTAACTTAAATAAATTAAGTTTAAATTTTTTAATTCACCTTCCCTCCCTCTTCATAGTCGTTCATTCTAGGCCGCGACTTTCTTCTTCTCTCAAACTTCGACCGCGTTCTTCCTAGATTACCGCCACCGTCGTTCATCGTGCGCCGCCCCTAGCTCTGCCTCGCATAATGCCCGCAACACGACTTCCCTCATTCGCCTTCATCGCGCCAAATTCGAGAACCAAACGCCACCAAACGCGGCCAAAATCCGACCACCACGGCGCTCCAATTCCAATCTCCACCGCTGAAGTTGCTCCCCTCGTCGATCTCTACATTCTTCTAGTTGGGGCGAAGGCCTATATGGCCTATGGCAGCGCCAATTGGTCACGACCATTAGATGTGGAGCTAAGGGAAATGGCGGTTGGAGCTTTCTTAGATTAGGGACTTTGCAAATGACAAAAAATGATGGCCAAAGCACTATTCACATGTTAAATATTCGAACTCCAAACGATGTGTGCCGCTTGGCGTTCTATATGTAATACCCCTATTCCTAACACAATGGAACTAGTATCGGGACTTAATTCCATCATATACAGAAGTTGCCTTTTCAAAACCAAATTATATAAATTTAAATTCTTTTAATTAATTTCTACGCGTTTCGAGCTCGCATGACCAAATGATATGTCCGATCGCCACAAAAGTCGACGGCAAACTATAATACTACAGATCCAATGAAACTGGTTTCGTTGAAATCTAAGATAGTGCCCCGAAAGGCTATTTTCACACGTTAATTAAAACGAATTATAATTAAAACACTTCAAATCACTTTTAATTCAAATTTAAAAGTTTACTCTCTTCATTCTTATTCAAATAGAATTTAAATCAACTTTCGAAATCATTTTTATTCACATTATATTCAAGATTTAATTATTTAAACAATTCTAATTATTCAATTTAACAATTCAGTTATCAAATAAATCGTTGAATTTGAACTATAAGTTGTTTAACATATAAGATTAACTTTTCAATATTTAAAATCAATTAAATATTCCAAATTCAATTGATTGAAATTCTGGGTCGTTACAGTGAAAAGTGTGGCAACCATCTCCTACCATCCAATCTAGCAAAAATCTAATTTTGGAGAGAGAAAGTTACCAGTGAAAAGCTCGGGATGAGAGATCCTTATCTTTTCTTCGGTCTCTCATGTGCTTTCCACCAAGTTATCTCCTCATTGTATTCGAACCAACCTAATTTCTTTATTGTGGAGCTTCCTAGTTCCATGCTCCATAATGCATGTGGTGGCATAAGATACCATTAGCTCCATCTTAATATCCCCCAATTGATCAGACTCAACCATAGTAGCTGTGTTATGAAGGCAATCCCCAAGTGAAAAACGTGAAAAACATCGTGGACTCTTGCTAATCTGTCTGGTAGCTCTACACGGTAAGATAGTCTTAGTATTCTTTCCACAACTCGAAAAGGTCCAACGAATCTTGGTGCCAACTTTCTTGATTTTTCGAATCTCACGATCTTCCTAAGAGGGGACACTTTAACAAACACCATGTCTCCAACCGCGAACTCCCAATCTTTCCTTCTCTTATCCATGTAGGATTTCTGATCTTATACTGCCTTCATCTGCTGCCTAATCAACTCTACCTTCGTTGAAGTTTCACGAATCAAATCTAGTCCAAGTAAAATTTTATGGTGGTTTCCCACCAACAATTTGGCAATTTGCATGGCCTCCCATAAAACGCTTCAAAGGGTGTCATACCAATCGTCGATTGATAACTATTATTATAAGAGAATTCCACTAAAGGTAGGTGCTGCTCCCAATGTCCTCCAAAGCCCATGATGCATGCTCTCAACAAGTCCTCCAAGGTCCTATTGATTCTTTATGTTTGTCCATCCGCCTACGGGTGGTAAGTGGTACTGAGATTTTACGATGTTCCTAAAGCTGTCTGCAAACTCCTCCAAAACTCGCTAGTAAATAAGGGGTCTCTATCACTAACGATGCTGACTGGATATCCATGAAGTCAAACCACTTCCTTGATATAAATCTGTGCTAGAGATGCTGCGGTCCTATTACTCCCAACGGGAATAAAATGGGCGCTCTTAGTAAGTCTATCAACTAAAACCCAAATTACTTCATTACCTCTTTGACTCTCAAGCAACCCATCTATGACGTTCATTGATATGTGTTCCCATTTCCAAGTCAGGATTTCTAATGGCAATAACAATCCTTTGGGCTTCCCTTGCGCAGCTTTAATCCTTTGACACGTCAAACACCTCGAAACAAATTAAGCTACTTTCTTCTTCATCCCTGGCTAATAGAAAATTTGTTTCATATCCCTATACATCTTATCTCCTTCGGGGTAAATAGTCATTCGTGAATGGTGACATTCTATTAGTACTCCTCCAATAAACTATCAATCCTTGGGACACAGAGGCGTATATCTCTCCTCAAACGTCCCTTCTCATCAACTGCATATCTACTGACATGCGAAAATTGTTCTCCTCTTCTTAGCTTATCCAAGATATAAAATATCTCCTCATCCTTATTCTACTCAAGTTCAATACGGTCCATCGGTAGTGTTCTAACCTCCATTGCTGCCAAATAGTTTTGAGTGGGTCCTGTTGGCAGTTGGAAGTTGAAATTCGAAAGGAACTCCAACCGCCTCCACTCATATGTAGCACCTAAGGTAGAATGCCTCCGGCTAAGGGCGTTGGTAACAACATTCCCTTTTCCGGGGTGTACTGTATCCCAAAGTCATGGGATGCTATAAACTATGTTCGCCTCTACTGCCTAAGATTTAAGTCTTTTGGGAAAATAGATGTGGTTTATGGTCAGTAAACAACTCAAATCTTTCCCCTAAAAGATAGTGTCTCCACATCTTCAAGGAGAAAACAACGGCTGCCAACTCCAAGTTATGCACTGGGTATCGCTTCTCATGATCCTTCAGTCGCCTACTAGCATAACATATCACTCTTCCTTCTTGCATAAGAATTGCTCCCAATCCTGTGCCACATGCGACTGTATAAAATGTAAAAGGCTTGTTCCAGTGGGGGTGACGAGTACTGGTGCACTTGTCAATAGTTCCTTTATCTTCCCGAACGCTTCTATGAATTTTTTATCCCAAGCGAAGACTAAATTATTTTTGGTCAAACGGGTTAGAGGAACTGCTATCTTTCCAAAATCCTTTATGAATTTCCCATAATAACCTGCTAACCCTATAAAATTTCTAACCTCTATGGCATTCTTTGGAATCACTCAATTTTGAATAGCTTCAACTTTTGCATGGTCTACCGCTAATCCATGTCCCAAAAAAATATGCCCAAGAAATCTCACTTTTTTCTTCCAAAAGTGGCATTTTGAGAATTTGGCTTTAAGTTGGTACCATTTCAAAGTTCCTAATATCTCCTTTAAGTGATTTTCATGTTCCTTTTCGCTTTTGAAAAGTACCAAGATGTCATCTACAAAAACTATGACAATTTTATTTAACTGTCTCTTAAATACTCTACTCATCAAATCTACAAAGTATGTAGGGGAATTTGCCAATCTAAAAGGCATCACTTCCCATTCATAGAGTCCATCTAATATGTGAAATGCAGCCTTTGGTTTGCTATCCTCTATGATCCTTAGCTGATGAAATCCAATTGCCAAGTCTAATTGGGAGAAGAATTTAGCTCCTACAAGTTGATCAAACAAATCATCTATCATGGGTAAGGTATACATATTCTTCTTCATCAACTTATTGAGTTGCCTATAATCAACACAAATACTTAACGAGTCATCTACCTCAGTGGCGAAGACAAAAAAGGCTCTCCATTATGAGGTACTTCGTCAAATGAATCCTTTCTGCAGTAGCTTCAAGATCTGCTTATCTAATTCTCACCTTTCCTTGAGGGGCCATGTGTCTTAATGGAAGAGCGGCTGGTCTAGTGTCCTCCAGATCAATTCTGTAACACCCCAGATTTTTTGGTAACATTATTTGGGATATTTAATTAGTTGAATTAAATAAAATAATATGTTGATTAAGGGATTGAGATTTGATTTTAATTAAGGTGTAGCCGTGCCATTTAACCATGAATTAAAATAAGAGTTAACTTGAAATAGAGGAGGGGTAAAATAGGAAAGAGGCCATTCATATATCCTCCAAACCTTGGCCGTGTAAAATTTTACACGTTCATTTGATTTTCAAAAATTTTAAAAGAGGCCGACCACCATTAACAAGGAAGAGAAGAAGAAAAGCTAGGAAAAAGCTAATTCGAATCAAATCTATTCACATCCCAATCTCTATAATCTCTAAAGCTAATGTGAATAATGTTTACATCTCATTTTTGATTGTATTTTCAGTTTTTAGATGATTGCCGAATACTTTGCAACGATTTGTCATGATTTTGAATGATGGAATGATTATATATATATGTTGATGATTTATGTATATTCATATTGATTTTATGATATGTTTTAAGGTGAAAACCCCATAAAATGACATCCAAATGCCTTGGCAATTTTTATAAAGATCATAAATATTATTTGGAGATGGGTTTCAATTTTCTGAATTTTCGTGGAATTAATATGAACTTTCTAGTAAAGAAAATAGTATTTTCGGTTATAAATTAATTACGGGTAAATAATTAATTATTTGGGTCTGAAATTTTTATATGTTAGAAAACATATAGAATGTGACTTTCTAGAATTTTTTTTGATTTTTCCTAAGTGTTTTAAGGGTTATATAAAATTATTTAAGATATGGGACTTAAATATTTATATAATCTAAAGAGGAGAAGGGGCTTTTTGCAAAATAACTTAAATTGTTAAAGCTGAAAAGTCTGCAGCCCTTTTGAAAAAGTGTGGTACTTTTTATTGGTAAAGAAAGAGGCAACCAATCACAATTAGACACGTGAATCAGGTTAGGTGAAAAGAACTATTTGCTATATGTTTTCCACTGTTTCATCTCCTTCGGCACTAGGTTCGTCTCCATACTATCGCCTCTGACACAGTCGAAACCAATGCATATGGTATCAGGCAACTGGTACGTAATGAATTGGATGTGTGTGGAAGGTAGGGAGTCGAAACCAAGGGTTCCGAATGGTTTGAGGCGGTCCTTTGTTTTTAAATTAAAGAAATAGGTCTGCTTACTTTCGACTAAATGGCTTTCGACAAAGTAGCTTTCGACCAAGTTAAATGATTTAAAGGAAATGGTTTCGATTGGGTTGCACCTCTGTTTTTAAATAATTGCTTTCGACTAAGTCGAAACCTTCTTGTTGTCGCCTTTTTACCTTTTGACTTAGAAGGTTTCGAAGGGGTTGTTTTGTTTTCTAAAACCTGGCCACCTTTCCAATGCTTTCGAAGGGATGTTTCGACACTACATATCAAATACCACCACACTTATCTTTTTATTCGTCCTCGAATAAAGGAAAACTAAGATAAATCCATTTTCGTAGGGAGCACGATTGCATTGAGCGTATGCAACAAGCCGTTAAACCTCTGGGTGTCCCCAGTAGGATGAGTGTTGTCTCGTGAGGGTTTTCAGCGGATACTACCCACAAAATCCAAATGCAAAGTAAAAATATTTACAAAATGCAAGATTTATTTACAATGGGTTGAATGCAAGTTTTTGAAAATATTTACAAATGAAGGATTCACTTTCAATTCGACACTCATAAGTTAAATATAGGTTTTGGTCATTGTTTTGAAAAATTTAAGTCATTTATTTGTCAAAATTTCCTATAAAAAATCAAGTTATCATAGCAAATAGACAATAGTTTAACTCGTTGTTTCAGTTGATTACAAAGTGTAACTATGAAATGGATCTTTAGTTGATTATCAAAGTTTATTAAAGTGATATTTTCATTTCTTTTCAATAACAAGTTAAATCAAAAAAGTAAAAATAGTGCTCGGATTTCAATTGCTTACTCTCTCTTATTTGAAAATTTTATTGATATTAATAATATTACATATGCCTAACTCAAGTAAACCGAGGCCAGATATATTTCCCGTCCACTACCTTGCAGACTGATGTGAGGGGAATACAGAGCGTGGTGAGTGAACACACAAGTGTGAACACTTATCGACTGTAGGCGTTATTAAAAAGAATTTTTATTTATATACACCTAACTCAGATAAACTGAGGCCAGATGTACCGATCATGCACTGCCTTTCGGTCTTACGTGAGAAGGGTACAGAGCATGGCGAGTGAACACACGAGTGTGGACACATGACTCTAGGTGCTAAAAATATATATATACACATATATACAAATGTGTTTTTTTATCAAAACTTTTCTTTTTAAGTAAAACGTCACTTTTGAGTTTCCTCTCCAAAAAAAATTTAAAAAAAAATCCGAAAAAGAAAAGTTCAACTTTGTTTAATTTTCATTTTTCACTTGTTTTAGTTTTCATTTATTTTATTTTCAATTGTTTTGTTTTTCGATTATTTTTTTTTCATCTTTGATAAACATACTAAATAATAATAATAATAATAATAATTGTTGAATATATCTTATGTTTCATCTCAGGTTGCCAAAGCAGAAATTCAAAAGGAAGAAGTGCTTGCCCAAATAAACTGCTTTGCCTTGCTAAAAAAATTGTCGCTTAAAAAAAATTTGCTAATAATCTGCACGCTCTGGTATTGTGCTTTCATCTCTAGTGCATTGTTGGTTGCTTGCATTTGCATTTATATATACAAAAAAAATTACAAAATCCAAAAACAAAAACAAACTTCATTTTAGTTGCATTGTAAATTCACGTTTAATTTTTGTTTTGCATCCATCTCATCTTATTTTCTTTTCTAAGGGCAATACCCCAATTCACATAAGGTGAGGGATTTCATCACCCTTTCCTTAACCCACAAACGCATTTGATCGTAGAATTTGACTAATAATAAAGGTTAGACATTCGACTTAAGGGTGTCGCGAGCTCATCTAGGGCTTAATTATATCTTCACAATTGTTTTCTTTGAACAATTTTATTTCTTGGTGTCTAGGCTACGGTAGAGTAATAACCAGTTATAAAATTACGGTGATACATAAATATTATACTGGTTGTTCCTCTAAAGGTACTTAAACCTTCGGCTGCATTGCTACGGTGATTCATGGTGCACCGATAACCCCTGCCCGTTACCTGGCTGAGAAATATTTTTGTTGATTTAAGACAAAGTGTGATTATACAATTTTGGGTTAGGAGCTACTAAGGACAGAAAAATGTAATTAAGTCCTTTGCATTCATTTAGTTGCATTAGTTCATGCATATATAAAATCAAAAAATAAAAAATCCAAAATCAAAAAAAAAATTGTAAATTTTTCTTAACTTAGTTTTGAATTCCACAAAAAAAACTTAAAACCTTTTTAAAATAAAAAAAATTTGAAAAAAAAAACAAAAAAAAAATTTACAAAAACAAAAAATATAAAAATTTGAAAAACAAAAATCAAACCTCTCTTTTGAAAATAAATTTCACTTGGTAAATATTTTTCTTCCTCTAAAAAAATTTTTCACTTCGATTTTCAAATCTTCTTTCATTCACTAAACTCGATTCTAACTTCTTTCTCTTCTCGACTTTCACTTGTGCATGAGTACTTGGACTCGTGACACAACAACAAATCGTTGGACTCGCGACCCTTCTACAAACCGTTTAACTCGAACAGACGATCCTCCCGAAATGGCGAACGAGAATGCCCCTCGAACTCTTATGGATAGAATCTTTCCCGATAGAGTTTCTATTCCATCTTGCATCACGTTACCCACCCCTACGGGTAACCACTTCGAAATTCACTCGAACCATATTGCCACGCTTCCGAAATTTGGCAATTTCGAACACGATGACCCATACATTTTCTTGACTAAATTCGAACAAGTTTGCGCAACCATTAAACTTCAACAACTTTCTAATGATGGAATCAAACTTCGATTAATCCCATTTTCTCTTACGGATTATGCTGAAAAATGGTTGTACAACTTACCATCAAACTCGATTAAAACATGGGAAGAATTCGTAAAAGCTTTCTTAAAAAAGTTCTACCCTTTGGAAAAAAATGAGTAGAATCTGAAACAAAATTGTAAATTTTCATCAACTCAAGGGAGAACCATTTGGAAAATATTTTGAAAGATTCAAAGAACTTTTGATAAAATGTCCACACCATAACTTCGAAAAATGGACGATTTGCCAAATTTTATACGATGGACTCGAAAACAGCTCACGAACCATGCTTGAATCAATGCGCCAAGGCAACTTTCTTGCCCAACATCATGACGATGCTTGGCAATTTCTTGAAAACCTTGCTGAAAAATCATCCCAATGGGAACGATCGAACGAAAAATCAATTTACTCACGATCGAGTGCAAACTCGATAGGATCTTCTATTGCTTTGGAAGCTAAGATCGACGCAATGATTAAAAAATTCGATAACGTTTTCTCATCGAATCAAATGAAACAAGCTTCCAAACCGATGTGTTATAAATGCAACGATCCTAATCATATAGCCGATCAGTGTCCCAATTCTGTCGAACAAATCAATGCTTTCAATAAAGCCAAAAATGACCCGTTTTCTCCAACCTACAACCCTGGTTGGAGAAATCATCCAAATTTTGCATGGAACCAAAACAATCCCAACACGAATACGATTCGTCCCAATTTTCAAGCATTTCCTAATAGTGCTTCGAATCCTCCCTTTCAGCCCAACAATTTTCAACCAAACTTTGCGGGTCCATCGCATAATCAACCGCAACAATCAAATTATCAATCGAATTCTTCCCATCCTCCCCAAGACGATAAACGTTTAACTTCACTTGAGAAAACTCTTGAAACGTTGGCTAAAGCAACTACTCAAAGCCTTCAATCAAACAGCAATTTGCAAAATTTATTGACTTCATATATGCAAAACACGAACCAATCAATTGCAAAACTCGAAATGCAAATGAATCAATTAGCCACGTCTGTGAGCGAACGTGAACGAGGAACATTCCCAAGCCAACCCATTTCAAATCCCAGAAATCAAAACGCAAATTCAAATCAAGCCCATGTTGTTCAAGATAGCAACGTCACCTAATTGAATGCTATCACAACTTTACGTTTCGGTAAACAAATTGATAATCAAGTCGTTAAACCAAACGATTTACCGGAAACTTCTCTCGACACTTCTAAAACAATGAACGAATCTGAACAGAACGTGGAGCCAAACCTTGAATCGAATGCCAATCAAAACTCTTCTTCTTCTACTCGAGTAGACCCGCCTACCGAGTATCGTGTCCTATTTCCACATCGTCTTCGACCAAAGAAACACTCGGACCAAATGGAAAAGATGTTGGAAATTTTAAACAAGTCAAAGTTAACATTCCGCTTCTTGACATCGTTCAGCAAGTCCCAACATACGCGAAATTCCTTAAGGACTTATGTACCCAAAAGTGACACACTCAAGTGCCCAAAAATGTCTTCCTAACCGCCAGTTTGAGCGAAGTCTTGTCCTAATCCATGCCCGTCAAATACATAGATCCTGGCTGCCCTACGATTTCATGTACAATTGGTGACAAGACGATTAACAAACGTTTGATAGACTTAGGCGCGAATGTCAACTTGATTCCATATTCTGTGTATGAACAATTAGGCCTAGGTGAGCTCAAACCCATTCCCAAAACAAGGCATAGTCCTTGGACATATCATCTCAAATAAAGGCATTGAGGTAGATAAAGAGAAAATCGATGTTATTGCAAATCTACCCATTCCCAAAACTATTAAGGACATTCGATCATTTCTCGGACACGCTGGCTTTTACCGACGCTTTGTGAAAGACTTTAACAAAATTGCTCGTCCTTTGACGACTCTTCTTGGAAAAGACGTTCCTTTCGATTTTAACTCTGATTGTATCTCTTCTTTTGAACGTCTTAAGAACGAACTCATTTCTGCTCCAATCATTTGTGCGCCCAATTGGGATCTTCCTTTTGAAATAATGTGTGATGCTTCGAACTTTGCCGTTGGTGCTGTCTTAGGACAACGCATCAACAAGATCCTTCACGTGATTTACTACGCGAGTATGACTTTGAACGACACTCAACTAAACTACACAACAACCGAAAAAGAGCTTCTAGCTGTCGTTTTTGCTCTCGAAAAATTCTAATAATACTTGATAGGGTCACACATTACTGTGTACACAAACCACTCTACGCTTCGATATCTCTTCGCTAAAAAGGATGCCAAATCCCGCTTGATTCGTTGGATCCTTTTACTTCAATAATTTAACCTTACAATTAAAGACAAAAAAGGATTCGATAACGTCATAGCCGATCACTTGTCTCGTCTTCCGAACGCACCATCTTCTTTGCCAATCAATGAAAACTTCCCCGATGAACAACTCCTTTCAATTGCTATCGACCTATGGTACGTTGATATAGTGAACTACTTAGTCGCTAAAGAAACTCCCTCATCGTGGTCCAAACAGGACAAATGTAAGTTCATGTCCCAAGTGAAGTATTTCTATTGCGACGATCCATACTTGTTTAAATATTGTCCCGACCAAATCATCCGACGTTGCATTCCGGATAATGAGATTAGGAGTGTTCTTTCATTTTTCCACGATCAAGCGTGTGGTGGACATTTCGATCCTCGAAAAACTGTGAAAAAAGTGCTTCGTTGTGGTTTCTATTGGCCTTCTCTTTTCAAAGACTCGTTTGAATTTTGCAAAACTTGCGATCGATGCCAAATGCTTGGAAGAATTTCTCGACGAGATATGATGCCTTTAAACCCCATTCTTACGATCGAAATCTTTGATGTTTGGGGTATAGACTTTATGGGACCTTTTCCCAATTCTTTTAGAAACTTGTATATCCTTCTCGCTGTCGATTATGTTTCAAAATGGGTCGAAGCCATTCCTTGCAAAACCAACGACCATAAAATTATTGTTAAATTTCTCAAAGAAAACATCTTTTCAAGGTTCGGCACACCTCGCACAATAATCAGTGATAACGGAACCCATTTTTGCAACCGTTCTTTTGAAACTTTAATGAAAAAATACTCGATAACCCACAAGTTATCCACTCCGTATCACCTCAGACTTGTGGTCAAGTTGAAGTTTCAAATCGACAAACAAAACAAATCTTGGAGAAAACTGTCAAAAAAAATCGAAAGGATTGGTCTCAGAAATTGACCGACGCGCTTTGGGCTTACCGTACTGCTTTTAAAACTAACCTTGGGATGTCCCCATTTCGTTTAGTTTACGGTAAAGCTTGCCATTTGCCCGTTGAAATCGAACACAAAGCGCTGTGGGCAATTAAGAACTTAAACTTTGATCTTGAGAAAGCTGGCGAAAACCGAAAACTACAACTCAACGAACTAGAAGAACTTAGGAACGACGCGTATGAAAACGAGAAAATTTACAAAGAAAAAACCAAAGTTTTTCATGACAAGTCAATCCTAAGGAAAACGTTTTCGCCTAACCAAAAAGTTATTTTATATGATTCAAGACTTCATTTATTCCCTGGGAAACTTAAATCGAGATGGACCGGACCATTTGTGGTACGAACTGTTTTTCCACATGGTGCCATAGAAATAGAAAACCCTAGGGATGGATCGGTTTCTAAAGTCAATGGTCATCGTCTGAAACCTTTCTTGGAATTGCCAAATAACCAAGAGGAGGAGCTCATGATCCTTCATGAGCCAAGCTACGTCTAGTAAGAATGTTAACCCTCTTTTGTAAATATGTACATAGTTTTTTCCCGTTACACTCATTATATCATGCATTGACTATGGGGACACGGTCAAAATTAAGTGTGGGGGGTCTCATTTTCATTTTTTTTAGGTTTCATGGCATTTTTGAATTTTCATTTTTTAAGTTAAAAAAAATCTAAAAATTTCAAAATCTCAAAAACATTTTCTTTTTAGCATTTTGATTTATTTTTGAAGAAACACTATGGGATAAGTATAAGTTTTGGTTAATAAATTGAAATTTTGAAAATTTATTTGTCTTAACAAAAATAAAAATGAAGTTTGATTACAAATAACAATGGTTTAACTAGTATATAGGAAGGTTCATAAGTGTTAATTATGAAGTATGTTCTAATTAAAAATCTTTGTTTAAAAAAAGTGGTAAATTTAAAGTAAAGGATATAACATTTTTATCTTCTAAGTTAAATAGTGCTAAGATGGTTTTGCAAATCTCTCTCTTTCTAAAAAAAATTGATGAAAAAAACACATTTGTATATATGTATATATATATATATATATATTTTTAGCACCTAGAGTCATGTGTCCACACTCGTGTGTTCACTCGCCATGCTCTGTACCCTTCTCACATAAGCCCGAAAGGAAGTGCATGATCGGTACATCTGGCCTCAGTTTATCTGAGTTAGGTGTATATAAATAAAAATTCTTTTTAATAACGCCTACGGTTGATAAGTGTTCACACTTGTGTGTTCACTCGCCACGCTCTGTATCCCCTCACATCAATCCGCAAGGCAGTGCACGGGTAATATATCAGGCCTCAGTTTACCTGAGTTAGGCATATGTAATATTATTAATATCAATAAAATTTTCAAATAAGAGAGAGTAAGCAATTGAAATCTGAGCACTATTTTTACTTATTTGATTTAACTTGTTATTGAAAAGAAATGAAAATACCACTTTAATAAACTTTGATAATCAACTAAAGATCCATTTCATAGTTACACTTTGTAATCAACTGAAACGAGTTAAACTATTGTCTATTTGTTATGATAACTTGATTTTTTATTGGAAATTTTGACAAGTAAATGACTTAAATTTTTCAAAACAATGACCAAAACCTATATTTAACTTATGAGTGTCGAATTGAAAGTGAATCCTTTATTTGTAAATATTTTCAAAAACTTGCATTCATCCAATTGTAAATAAATCTTGCATTTTGTAAATATTTTCACTTTGCATTTGGATTTTGTGGGTAGTATCCGCTGAAAACCCTCACGAGACAACACTCGTCCTACTAGGGACACCCAGAGGTTTAACGGCTTGTGGCATATGCTCAATGCAATCGTGCTCCCTACGAAAACGGATTTATCTTAGTTTTCCTTTATTCGAGGACGAATAAAAAGATAAGTGTGGGGGTATTTGATGTGCACAAACTTGTTCGGACAGCTAAATGTCTATCGAGTTAGAAAATAGCCGAACGAATTTTGAAATAAAAATAACCGTAAGCGCACGGCGTACACTTATAGTACGTGGCGAATACGGGTCGATCCGTAGGGAATTGTTAGAGTTTAAAAATCTATTCAATCAAATTAGACCAAATGGATGGGGAATTGTTAACTAAAAATGAAGCTAAAACTAGAATTAAAATGTGATTTAAAAACAATTAGACTAGAAAACAATTTAAAGGAAAATCCACTCTCATATTTTTGTAAATCAACAAACAAATAATTTATGATCTCTAGCTTTGATATTAAGTGAAATAATTATTGTATTTATCATAAGTATGATTTGTTTATGTTATTAATTAACATAACTCAAACCATCAAACTATAACACAATAATTATACCACCTATAATTCTTATGAAAATGAAGCCAAAGCAAAAGTTATTTTAAGTATGATATATTCACTATTGTAACTAGTAATATAGATCATCAAATTTCATTTTTACTTTCATTTCAAAATCAAAAATTAATTAGCAAATGTTGATGTAAATTGTGTTTATGTTGAATAAGAATAACTCGTTTGCATAAGCAACATAAGCTATCAAATCCACTTGTATAAACTTACATCAAATTTACTTTCATGAAGCATAGACAAAGAGATCATAAATCATAGAAATGTTGAAATCACATAGTATTTGAGAGCTTCATTACCCCTAAATTGAAGAGGTTTAACTACTCCTTTGTGTTATCATTTCAACACATAGAGATTTCAACATTGAAAATGAAGTAAAGTAGAGAACAAACAAGAAAAAGAAGATTAACTACTAGAAGGAAATGTATTAAACTAGTGCATAAATGTAAATCTAAACTATGAACATGAAAAGAAAGAGAACATACAAATAAATATCAACGTAAAAGCAAGGAAAAGCATGTAGAAAAAGGAGAAGAAAGAGGCTTGGAAGCCATTTTTATTTCATAGAACATTGAGCTTACAATTTGATCTCTTAATTTCCTAAGTAAAATGAAAGAGTAGAAGATAGTTTGATGTACATAAGAGGGCTATATATACATGCATAAAACCCTAATTCTATTTTTAGGGGGCTTCCTAAAATGCCCTTTAGGAAGTGTGGCCACCAAGTAACCATTAGCCACTAATTAATCCATCATTTGTTGTGCATGAAGCTCTAACCTCCACTTAGTTGTCCATTAGCCCATAATTGTACATTTAGGTAAGTGGGTGGGGTCCTCCATGATCTTGAACTTGAATTATTTCCTCTTCATTCCTTTGTATTTCATTTGTGCATGCATATATCTTCATATAAGCCTCTTCCATATGCATCCAAATTCCTATAAAAATTATCAAAAAATGTCCATGTAAATATTCTTAAATTGACACAAGCACAAAAATGACCATTTTACCCCTGAATGAAGATGAAAATATGATGGTTTTGAAAATAATTGAATTTTGATTTTAAACATGTTAAAATGCCCAAATATGATGTTTATTTAAATAAAACGAGGTAAAATATGGATGTAAATATATGCACATTTACATGCACATCAGACACCATCACTTAATTACTTAGGAAATGGTTTCAAAGCAGTAACTTTCGACTTAAATATTTTAAGGACCCTTTTTCTATAAGTAAAGTAAAACCCAAATGGTTTCGAAAGAGATAGTTTTAGAAGGTTTCGAAATAGATGCTTTGGACTTTAATGGGTTTCTGATCCTTTTGCTCTACTTGAAGGCAGAATCCAAATGGTTTCGACCGAGACGTTTTCAATGGTTTTGAAGGAATGAAATTTTGAATGGTTTTGAAAGGTTTCCACATGTTTTAAATTGAACCCAAAGTGCTTTCGAAAGGATTATGTTTTGACCATTTCGTAAGGTTTTAATGAATGGTTTCGAAAGGGGTGGTTCCCTAGGGTTTTGAAAGGGTTGTAGGAAAAGGTTTTTCCTTATGTTTTCGAAAGGCAATATTTAAAAGGTTTTAAAAGGGGATGTCTGATATTTTGAAGCTTTCGGAGAAAGGAAAGGAAAGGTTTTTCCAATGTTTTCAAAAGGCTATATTTAATGGTTTCGAAAGGGTCATTCAATGGTTTCGGAAGGTAAGATTTGGCCTTCCGGCCTAGATTAAGTAAAAGGGTTTACTTGGTTTCGAAGGGGTTACCTTCAATGGTTTTGAATGGATTGTTTAAAGGTTTAAACAAAGGTTTCGAATATATTAAATAGGAAGGATAGACCAAGTATTTTCAAGTTAAAAAGGGTTTTAACCTGTTTTGGAAGGATAGCTAATCCTTATTAAAATTCATCAACATTATTTTGAGTAAATTGTATATAACATGGCAAAATGGCTTAGAGTAAAGCTGAAGATATATTTTCCTTGTATATATATATATATATGATTTGAAGGACTAAATCATTTTGAAAAGGTTTTCAAGGAAAATTTAAAGGGTAGTTAACCCTAAGAAAATAATTCGGACAGTTACTCCATTTTGCAGGCAGTCAGCCTAGATTTTGGACAGTTAGTCTAGTTTGCGGGTAGTCAGCCCTGTTTCATGAACTGATAGTTCATTTGTAGCATAACGGAACTTGCTATTATGTGTGGGCAGATTGTTCATATATTACTTATTTTTATGGACAGATAGTCCACTTATTTAGCATAACAGATATTGCTATTTTGATATAATCAGTTTGATTAACCAATTTGGTTGTAGGAAAGGATTTGCAAAATATATGTTTTAAAGAGGATATAGGTAAGGGGAAACCCGTTCCACTAAGCGGCATGGTCTCACTTAATATCAGTAAACTAAGATGTAACAGAATTATTCATACCATGCATTATGTCTAACTCGAAGTTTTTGTTTCCTCTTAAACTCTCGGGTACTCAAAATTGATTTGAGTAGGCTGAGGGTTGAGGTTTTCAGGTTTTAGTCTTTTGGCGAATAAAGCATCCGAAGACGAGCAGATGGCGGACGGATAGCTAATTAGGATTTGCGGTTTTATTTTGTTTTGATTTCGCTATGTATATTAAGTTGGATATGACAATATTACTTTGATCAACCAAGGGGGAATCGTCGACGTCATATGTCGCTCTTGGCGTATTCTGTAATGATATATTTTATTATTGCCTAGGAAACGTTAAGGGATTATGTAACATGGATATGAATTATTATTTTGAAATGTAATCAGCAAATTGTTGCTTTTTTTAAATCTATGATTTGGTTCATATTCATGTGCTTCTGATATTATGGATACCATTATCATTACCGTATTTTGTCATTAGAAGTTAATACTATGGATGACTCCAGCATCTGTAGCGCTTAGCTTTTGGCCTCCAGATACGAGATGTTACAACTTGGTAACAGAGCATGGTTTATGAAAAACTTTAAACTAAAAGTGATTTTAAAACATAATCCTAAGGAATTAGAGTAAAAATGGGGTATGGGATAACTCTATAGTAACGTACTTGTATTTGCTATATATAAGTATACGCTTTATCTCTACTCTCCTATCCTTGTTAGGTTATTTTTCTGTATCTCATAAGGTTTGAATACAGATATGGAAGGAAGAAGAGAAAGGGTTAACCAAGGAGGGGAAGGCACCGGAGGGAATGCTAGGCCTAATGTGAGAAGAGGTCAAGGTCAGGCACAAGTAGGGGATGTGGGTGCTGAAGTCCCGTAGGTAGGAATGCAAGCTATGTATCGGTTTTTCAGGAATATGGTGCAAGCGGGAGTTGCAGCTGGAGTGCTAGGAGGACCGTAGTTAACCATTATGCTAAGGTGAGTGAAGATTACACCAAGCTTGGAGGGAAGCCGTTTGTTGGAACGGAGGATTCCATTGAAGTAGAAAATTGGTTTTTGCACTACGAAAAGATTTTTGCAGACTTGGAGCTCAATGATGAGTAGAAGAGGAGGTTGGCATCTAGACAGTTTCAGGGAGCCGCATTGTTTTGTGGAATATGCCTAATGTGAGAAGAGGTCAAGGTCAGGCACAAGCAGAGGATGTGGGCGCTAAAGTCCTATAGGATGGAATGGAAGCTATGTATTAGTTTTTCAGGAATATGGTGCAAGCGGGAGTTGCAGCTGGAGTGCTAGGAGGAAATGCTGCAGGAGCAAGGGTTTCGGAAGCTCCGGTAGTTAACCATTATGCTAAGCTGAGTGGAGATTACACCAAGCTTGGAGGAAAACCGTTTGTTGGAACGGAGGATGCCATTGAAGTAGAAAATTGGTTGTTGCACTACGAAAGGATTTGGTGGAATAGTGACAGTAGATGAGGAGACTATGACCTGGGAAGATTTCAAGGGAAGGTTCCAGGAAAGGTTTATGTCAACAATGGCACAGTCAGCTCTGATCAAGAAGTTTGCTGAGTTAGAGCAGGGGCAGATGTCAGTTTTGGAATATGCTAGAAAGTTCAAGGAGTTGGCCCGATATGGTTATGCTTCAGTAGATACAGTCATGAAAGGAACGAGAAGTTTATTAGGGGGTTGAAGCCTGAGATGGCCAGGGCTACATTACCTCATATTAGAGATCCTACTAACTTTGTTGTGGAGATGGCCTTAAGGCATAAGGAGTTGCTTAATTCTCTAGAGAAGAGTAAGGCTAAAGAATTCCAGGGTGGAAAGAATCAGAAGAGGAAGTTCTTTCCAAAGAAAGGTGCTCAGAAGGGTGGAGCAGCTAAGATGGGGAAGTCTGAGATTGTCTATTTCAAGAGCGACAAGAAGGGGCACTATGCTAATGATTGTCGTGCTGGAAAGGCTAAGGAAGTTGGGAGGAAGAATGTCAGGTGCTACAACTGTGACCAGATTGGCCATTATAAGAGCCAGTGCAAGGAGCCCGCAAAGGATGGAAAGGGCAAGGTGTACGCATTGGAACCTACTACTTCAAAGCCAACAGCCCAGGAGAAAGGAATGGCAGTCTTAGGAGGTACGCTTTAGATTCGTGGTATGACTGTTAACATTCTATTTGATATTGGTGCATCGCATTCTTTTATATCTAGATGTTTGATAGATAAGCATAACCTAGAACCCACATATTTAGTTACTTCCTTATAGGTTGCGAATCCAATAGGAGGGTATGCAACTGTAGGGTTGAGGTGTGACTAGTTAGAGTTTGACCTGTTAGGTCATACTTTTGTTTGCAGTTTGCATGTGTTTGATTTTGTGGGGTTTGGAGTTATTCTTGGGATGGATTGGTTAATTGAGTACGATGGTAGGATATTTTTCCAGGATAGGAAAATATCTCTTAGACACCCAAATTGTAGTGATCGGATATTTTATACCGTAGAAGGTTCTTACGGTGAGATGTATGCTTTGTTGGGCGTTATGGAATCGGATGATGAGTTGAGTCGAGTTTTCGTGGTTAGAGAATTCAAGATGTTTTAGAGCCTGTAGTTGGGTTTCCACCGAAACGAGCCATTGAGTTTCGGACAAATTTTGTTCTGAGAGCAGAATCAGTGAGTAGTCCGCCGAGCAGGATGACCCCTACAGAGATGGGGGAGTTAAAGGTACAGTTGGTGGATTTAGAAGGCAAGAGTTTTATCAAGTCGAGTAGTTTGCCTTGGGGAGGAGCTGTAGTGTTTGCTAAGATGCCGAATGGATCGTTAAGGCTATGTATTGATTATTGTAAGTTGAATGAGAGAATGATAAAGAATCGATAACCATTACCACAGATTGACGATTTGTTCGACCAGTTGAGTGGGGCCAAGGTATTCTCGTAGTTAGATTTGGCGACAGGTTTCCATCAGCTTAGGGTGGCAGAGGATAGTATACCTTTGATGGCGTTTAGTACCAGTTATGGGTCGTACGAATGGTTGGTTATGCCATTCAGACTGACTAATGCGCCAGCTTTCTTTGTGGATTTGATGAATCGGGTTTTCCAAGAGCACTTGGATAGGTTCATATTGGTTTTCATATATGATATCCTGATATACTCTAAGGATGAAAAAGGGCATGAAGTTCATCTTAGAGTAGTGCTTGAGACGCTGAGGCAGCATCAGCTGAAGGCGAAGTTCTCGAAGTGTCATTTTTGGAAGAAAGAAGTGAAGTTTCTAGGTCATGTAGTCTCAGAGGAAGGGTTGGCAGTAGATCCGACTAAGATTGAAGCAGTGAATAGTTGGAAGAGACCCAAGACAGTAACTAAGATAAAGAGTTTCCTTGGGTTGGCTGGTTATAACCGGAGATTCATTAAGGATTTTTCACGGATAGTGGCACCGATGACCAAGCTGACAAGAAAGGATGTAAAGTTTGTATGGACCAATAAGTGTGAGGAAGCATTCTAGAGTTTGAAACACTTATTGACCCATGCACCTGTTTTGGTAGTTCTGGAAGGGAATCGGGATTTGGTGGTTTATACCGATGCATGTGGAACATGACTAGGAGTTGTGCTGATGTAGAGAGGTAAAGTGATTGCCTACACTTCTAGACAGCTTAGATAGCATGAGGTCAGATATCCGACGCATGATTTAGAATTGGCTCCAGTGATTTTTGCTTTGAAGGTGTAGAGACATTACCTTTTGGGAGAGAGATTTGAGTTATATACAGATTATAAGTCGATGAAGTATTTGTTCTCTCAGAAGGAGTTGAACATGAGACAGTAGAGGTGGTTAGATTTTATTACCACTTATGATTTTGGGATTGAGTACACACCAAGGGGCAACAAGGTTGCGGATGCACTTAGTAGAAAACATTAGAATGCAGTATTGGCGATGTTTGGAGAGTGGAAGGATTTGGAAGCATTAGCATATTGCAGAGTGCAGTGGGGATCCAAGGCTGGGTTTAGTGGAGATATAGTTGTATTATCTTGTTTGGAAGTTCGGCCAGTAATGATCGAGTGGATTTCTTCTAAACTGATAGAGGATCCACTGTTAGCTGAACGGATTAGGAAGCTAAAAAATGGAACCAAGAGCGATGACTTGAAAGATTTCAGTCTTGACCAGAATGGGAGGTTGAGAAAGAAAGGAAGATTATGTGTTCTGAGAGTAGGAAACATAAGGAAAGAAGTCTTAGAAGAATGTCATCGTTCAAAGTTCTCTATTCACCCAGGAGGTACTGAGATGTATCAGGATACGAAGAGAAGTTTCTTCTAGGAAGGAATGAAGCGGGATATTGGTTTGTGTGTGAAGCAGTGCATGATTTTCCAACAAGCAAAGGCCGAATACTAGAAACCAAGTGGGTTGCTTCAGCCGTTGGATATTCCAGTATGGAAGTGGGATTCTATCTCCATGGATTTTATTGACGGGTTGCCATGGTCGAACACAGGAAATGATAGTATATGGGTCATAGTGGACAGATTGACTAAGAGTGCCCATTTCATTCTAGTTAGATCAACCAGAATGGCACCTATTTTGGCAAGGTTGTTCATGAAGAATGTGGTTAGACTGCATGGAATTCCTATTAGCATAGTCAGTGATAGAGATCCTTTGTTCACTAGCGAGTTCTGGAAGAGTTTGCAGGAAGTTTTGGGAACCAAGCTCAAGATGAGTACCGCTTACCATCCATAGACAGATGGGCAAACGGAAAGAGTTAAAAAAAATCTTGGAAGATTTGTTAAGAGCTTGTGTGTTAGATTTTGGGGGATCATGGGAAGACCATCTGCATTTAGTCTAATTTTTGTATAACAACCGTTATCAGACTAGTATTGGGATGGTACCATTTGAAGCTTTGTATGGAAGGCCATGCAAATCCCCCGTATGTTGGTTAGAGACTGGAGATAGGTTGGTTCTTGGTCCAGATTTAGTCAGAGAAGCTGCATAAAAGATTGAGGTCATTTGGGCTAGAATGAAGGAGGCTCGGTCTAGGTAGAAGAGTTATGCAGATAAGAGAATGAAAGATCTAGAATTCTCAGTTGGAGATCAAGTTTTCATCAATGTGTCACCGATAAGGGTGTGATTAGATTTGGGAAATCAGGGAAGTTAGCACCGAGATTTGTTAGACCTTTTCCCATTGTTGAGAGGATTGGGAAACTCGCATATAGAGTTGAGTTACTGAGTAGTTTGGCAGCAGTCCATGATGTTTTTCATGTTTCTCATCTCAGAAAGTGTGTTGACCCGGATACTGCTATTGCACCGACGATGCTAGATGATTTAGTGGTAGAACCGAATTTAACCATATTAAGGAAGCCATTTCGCATAGTTGCGAGAGATGAGAAAATACTTAGAACCAAGACGGTCAAATTAGTCAAAGTCCAGTAGAGCGATGATGACAGGGACTGTACTTGGGAGATTGAGAGCAGGATTAGAGATACTTATCCTGACTTGTTTGATGGTATGTTATACCTTCTTGTTAGATTTGTTGTGTACCTTATCGTAATTTCGAGGACAAAATTCTTTAAGGAGGGGAGTCTGTAACACCCCATATTTTTTGGTAACATTATTTGGGATATTTAATTAGTTGAATTAAATAAAATAATATGTTGATTAAGGGATTGAGATTTGATTTTAATTAAGGTGTAGCCGTGCCATTTAACCATGAATTAAAATAAGAGTTAACTTGAAATAGAGGAGGGGTAAAATAGGAAAGAGGCCATTCCTATATTCTCCAAACCTTGGCCGTGTAAAATTTTACACGTTCATTTCATTTTCAAAAATTTTAAAAGAGGCTGGCCACCATTAACAAGGAAGAGAAGAAGAAAAGCTAGGAAGAAGCTAATTCGAATCAAATCTATTCACATCCCAATCTTTATAATCTCTAAAGCTAAGGTGAATAATGTTTACATCTCATTTTTGATTGTATTTTCGGTTTTTAGATGATTGTCGAATATTTTGCAACGATTTGCCATGATTTTGAATGATGGAACGATTATATATAAATGTTGCTGATTTATGTATATTCTTGATTTTATGATATGTTTTAAGGTGAAAACCCTATAAAATGACATCTAAATGCCTTGGGAATTTTTATGAAGATCGTAAATATTATTTTGGAGATGGGTTTCAATTTTCAGATTTTTCTGAATTTTCGTGGAATTAATATGAATTTTCTAGTAAAGAAAATGGTATTTTGGGTTATAAATTAATTATGGGTAAATAATTAATTATTTGGGTCTGAAATTTTTATATGTTAGAAAACATATATAATGTGACTTTCTGGATTTTTTCTAGATTTTTCCTAAGTGTTTTAAGGTTTATATAAAATTATTTAAGCTATGGAACTTAAATGTTTATATAATTTAAAGAGGAGAAGGGGCTTTTTGTAAAATAACTTAAATTGTTAAATCTGAAAAGTCGACAGCCCTTTTGACAAAGTGTGGTACTTTTTATTGGTAAAGAAAGAGGCAACCAATCACAATTAGACACGTGAAGCAGGTTAGGTGAAAAGAACTATTTGCAACATGTTTTCCACTGTTTCGTCTCCTTCGCCACCAGGTTCCGCCTTCGTACTATCGCCTCCAACACAGTCGAAACCAATGCATATGGTATCAGGCAACTGGTATGTACTGAATTGGAAGTGGACGGAAGGTAGGGAGTCAAAACCAGGGATTTCGAATGGGTTGAGGCAGACCTTTGTTTTTAAATTAAAGAAATACGCCTGCTTGCTTTCGACTAAATGGTTTTTGACAAAGTAGCTTTCAACCAGGTCAAATGATTTAAAGGAAATGGTTTAGATTGGGTTTCACCTCTGTTTTTAGATAATTGCTTTCGACTAAGTCAAAATCTTATTGTTGCAGCCTTTTGACCTTTCGACTCAGATGGTTTCGAAGGGGTTGTTTTGTTTTCTAAAACCTGGCCACCTCTCCAATGCTTTCGAAGGGATGGTTTCGACACCATCACTTCATTACTTAGGAAATGGTTTCGAAGCAGTAGCTTTCGACTTAAATGTTTTAAGGACCCTTTTTCTATAAGTAAAGTAAAACCCAAATGGTTTCGAAAGAGATAGTTTTAAAAGGTTTCGAAATAGATGCTTTCGACTTTAATGGGTTTCTGATTATTTTGCTCTGCTTGAAGGCATAATCTAAATGGTTTCGACTGACACGTTTTCTATGGTGTCGAATGAATGAAATTTTGAATGGTTTCGAAAGGTTTCCACATGTTTTAAATTGAGCCCAAAGTGCTTTCGAAAGGATTGTGTTTTGACTGTTTCGAAAGGTTTTAATGAATGGTTTCGAAAGGGGTGGTTCCCCAGGGTTTCAAAAGGGTTGTAGGAAAAGGTTTTTCCTTATGTTTTTGAAAGGCAATATTTAAAAGGTTTTAAATGGGGATGTCTGAAATTTTTAAGCTTTCAGAGAAAAGAAAGGAAAGGTTTTTCCAATGTTTTTGGAAGGCTATATTTAATGGTTTCGGAAGGTAAGGTTTGGCCTTCAGGCCTAGATTAAGTAAAAGGTTTTACTTGGTTTCTAAGGGATTACCTTCAAGGGGTTCGAATGGGTTGTTTTAATGTTTAAACAAAGGTTTCTAATATATTAAATAAGCAGGATAGCTTAAGTATTTTCAAGTTAAAAAGGGTTTTAACTTGTTTTGGAAGTATAGTCAATCCTTATTAAAATTCATCAACATTATTTTGAGTAAAGTGTATATAACATGGCAAAATGATTTAGAGTAAAGCTAAAGATATATTTTCCTTGTATATATATATGATTTGAAGGACTAAATCATTTTGAAAAGGTTTTCAAGGAAAATTTAAAGGGTAGTTAACCCTAAGAAAATAATTCGGACAGTTAGTCCATTTTGGAGGCAGTCAGCCTAGATTTTAGACAGTTAATCCAATTTGCGGGCAGTCAGCCCAATTTCATGAACAAATAGTTCATTTGTAGCATAATGGACATTACTATTATGTGTGGGCAAATAGTTCACATATTACTTATTTTACGTATAGATAGTCCATTTATTTTGCATAACGGATATTGCTATTTTGATATAATCAGTTTGATTAACCAGTTTGGTTGCAAGAAAGGATTTGCAAAATATATATTTTAAAGAGGATATAAGTGAGGGGAAACCCGTTCCACTAAGCGGCATGGTCTCACTTAATATTAGTAAACTGAGATGTAACAGAATTATTCATATCGGGCTTTATGTCTGAATAGAAATTTTTGTTTCTCCTTAAACTCTCGGGTACTCAAAATTGATTTGAGTTGGCTAAGAGTTGAGGTTTTCAGGTTTTAGTCTTTTGGCGAATAAAGCATCCAAAGATGAGCAGGTGACAGACGGATAGCTAATTAGGATTTGCAGTTTCATTTTGTTTCGATTCCATTGTGTATATTAAGTCAGATATGACTATATTACTTTGATCAACCAAGGGGGCATCGTCACATGTCGCTCTTTGCGTATTTTGTAATGATATATTTAATCATTGCCTGGGAAACGTTCAGGGATTATGTAACATGGATATGAATTATTATTTTAAAATGTAATCAGCAAATTGTTATTTTCTATTTAAATCTGTGATTTGGTTCATATTCATGTGCTTCTGATATTATGGATACCATTATCATTACCGTATTTTGTCACCAGAAGTTAATATTATGGATGACTGTAGCATCTGTAGCGCTTAGCTTTTGGCCTCCAGATATGGGATGTTACAAATTCTAAACTCAATCTCTTTCTTGGGTGATGCCTCGAAACTTCCTCAAAGATGTTAGAGAATTCTCGAACAACGGGTATAGATGAAAGCTCATTTTGCAATAGGTTTGCCGAGTATAGATAACTTAACTCGACTGACTCTTGGGGTATACAATGAATGTCTAGGTCTTGCCCTCTATAACTCTTAACCCATACTACCCTCTTATTGTAGTCTAGGACTGCCCCATAGTGCGACAACCAATCCATACCCAAAATAAGTCCATACCCCTCGAAATTTAGAATGTACGCATTGCGTATGAAATCAACGTCACATATGTCTAACAATAGGTCTTTATAAATTGAGAAAAGATGTGTCGTCCCCCAATAGGATTTGAAACTACTATTGGATGGGTGACAGTTTAGGTTTGAAGGTTTAAGGAGTTAATCACATTTCTAGATATGAATGTGATGCTCCAGAGTCAAATAGAGTACGAATTTTATTCCCAAAAATAAGAGTTATGCCTTCCATAGCTATCTTTCCTTGGTCTCTCGAGGGTGGTTTACTCGAAATAGAGGCAGCCTCAATGGCGTAGGCTTGCTTGCTTTGTCCTTCCCTCAAATCTTTGGAAACTGATTTTTGAAATGCCCTTTTTCGTGGCAGTGGTAACACTTCCCCTTAAAAGCTTTCTTCAACAGATTCACTCTACAATCCTTTGCAAGGTGTCCTCTCTTTTGGCATTCATTACACACTTTTCCTTATTTCTTCAATTTCCCTTTTGACTTCTTATTTTCCTAAAAATATCCCTTCTTGGCCCCTTCCTGATTTTGTGTGGGTCATGCCTTCTTCTTCTCCATTTCTCCCTCCTCAGCGTTCATCGCCTGGAGTAAAGCCATCTCAACAAGCATCTCATAGGTAGCTCCAGTGGGTATCAAAGTCAACAACCATTCCCTCAGCGGGGAGTTTAGACATTTGACAATCTTCATAGCCTTTCTATGGGTGTATCAGTCAAACTCATCTCGAATTTAGCTAATTCAGTAAACTTGCTAATGTACTCCTTTAGAGTGGAGTCTCACTAACTAAGTTTTATAAATTTCTCTAATTGTAAACTCAATTCTGCTCTTGACATAAACCTTGTCTCAAATCGATTCTTGAATCATCCCAAATGAAAATCCCACCATTCACTACAACAAAACTTGCTATTAGTTGCATTTATTGGTAGCGTTTAAGACTATATGCAACCTTTTAACTACTTTAAAATACGAAAACTAAAAAATAAACTGGCCAAAAAAAATCCCGCTATCGATTTTCTTATCCTCCTTCAACAGAATGATGAAAACCCCAAAACAAAATTCTACTCCTTTTCTTTCTTCTCCTCTTTTATCAATCATCAATCAAATTCCTCATCTTCACCTTCCAAAATCGCCTCGTCTCTGGCTTCACCCCAAATCGATTAATGAAGACGTAACGGGGAAAATGCGCAGAGGTGAAAGCATGCGCACAGGCGTGTGAATGATGAGGATAGTTTCCCGGTGAGGCTTGGCTGAGGATTTGGTGCTAGCGACTTCGGCATGGCGGCAAGCGCGGACTTGACGATATTGCAGTTGAACACAGGCTTGGCAGTAGCAATTTGGGAGATTCACAATCTTTAAAGGGTATTCGTGTTGTTATCATTTACTAAAGAAAATCAAAGTAAGTTTACTTGTTAATCTTATTTGATTGTTTAATTGTTAAAAGAATTTCGTTATTTATTACAGTGAAATTTAATTCTTCTATTAACTATTTGTATGCCTTGTTCAGGAATCACAATCTCTAAAGGGTATTCCTGTTGTTATCATGTCTTCTGAGAATGAGCCTTTAAGGATTAACAGGTCTGCATTTCTTACCATTTGTAGCTTCGATTTTGATTTTAAATTATTTTTTTGGTTATTGTATTTTAGCACTAGTCATGTATATGTATGGTTAATTATGAGATGACAGGAGGCTTAGCAGTAATATTTTTTCTGGCAAAATACCGGATTTTATCCAGAGCTTAACAAGATTAAACAAACTGTAAGTTTGTTTTGCTCAGTGCTACAAATTACATACGACACTTTTGCTGGGTAAAACAAATAATAGAACAGTAACACTACATGCAGACACATTCAAGGTTGCTCATTCAAAGGGCCCATTCCTTCTACTATTTCTCATTTGAAAAACTTGACTGATTTGTAAGTCGATTATGATTGATATATAATTAATAAATTCTGACTCTAACAGTATCTAACAAATTTATTTTTTTACCATTTAGGAGGATCACCGATCTAATAGGAAACACATCAACTATGCCTAACCTGGGTGGAATGAAAAATATGAAGACATTGTGAGCTAGTTATCTTGTTGCATAATTACAGTTTCTTAATCAAATATTGTTCTTTCGTGATATTAACTAATTTTGATGGTGAATATGTTTAGAATGCTAAGAAATTGCTCCATTCATGGAAATATACCTCCATACATTGGAAATATGAAGACACTGAAATACTTGTAAGTTTTTATTCGAATTCTAGCAAATTTAAAATTCTGTTTTCGCTGGTATTTCAAGATTTAGAGTATATGCAAGCAACACATGTGCTTGTAGATACATATCTCAGTGATATTTATATTACTGATTTAATAATATTGAAAGCATATATGTTAATTGATTTCCACATATATAATTATTTATTTGTATAATGTCAAAGCAGGGACTTAAGCTTTAATGAAATGGGTGGAGATATTCCTGAAACTTTCTCAAGCCTCATGAAAGTTGACAAAATGTGAGCAATATCAGTGAAAATTTTGCAATTAATATTTTTTGCACTATTGGTTGTCTTATACTAACTTCAAAGCTTCAATGCTGTGTTATTTCACCAATAGATACCTGACGGACAATATGCTCATTGGAACTATTTCTAGCTTGCTCTTAAGAAGAACCAAAGACACGTGAGTTGGAAGTTCATTCTTTTGAATAAAAAGTTCATTTTTTTAAAATCTTTACTACTGTCATCTCATAATTAATTTTTAGTAGATATCATCTATAATGTCAAAAACCCCACTGGGTGCTTGTAAATAACAGTGTTCATGGTCAGTGCATTTTGTTGACCATCGCTAACGTAATGTTTTCTTTTTTTTCTTTTACACGGGTATAGTTGGTGTGGCCAAATACATACTTGTTGTAGAGAAAGAGACAGGTTAAATAAATGCTACTCTTTTATAGCTCTTGTTAAACTATATTTTCTTAATTTATTGTAATATTTACTTTGTTTTGTACTCAGGAGAACTTGGTTTGACTATAAAGTTCACAATTCAACATAAAAATTCCTATCTGCTTTCTATATACATATTTTTTGCTACTGTCATGGTTGGCAAAATTTTGTTCTAGCTAATTTAAGTCCAGTGTTCTCACTTATTTTAATCATGGTGTAATTTATATGTTTGGTTAAATTGGTTATATTTCTATATATTTTATTGGTGCAATTTCTTTTATATTTTCAATGATCTAGGGGGTGGTGGTAAATTTACTATGGACACTTGGTTAGAATTTGAATTCATCCTAAATAATCATATGGCAACATCATTCTCTTTTGAGGCATGGACCATAGCCAGAAATGTTATGCCTTGTGAATTATAGTTAAAAGTTCTAAAATAATTGCATTTTTTGATAACATGATAAAAAATTTGATGCAGCCGAGGCCATTCTCTTAGGATTCCAGCATTACCTTGTTATGCTTGGAACGACAGTGATCATCCCTACTGCACTTGTACCTCAAATGGGTGGAGGCAATGTATGTCTTTAACCCTCAACAATTGAGATCATATAGCATATTATATGCATGTTTTTTTGCTTCATTTGATCATTTGACCTTTTCTAATATAGGATGAAAAGGCTAGGGTAATCCAAACAATACTTTTTGTTGCTGGTTTGAACACACTTCCCCAGAGCTTTTTTGGAACCCGATTGCCAGCTGTCATTGGTGCATCATATTATTTTGTCGTGCCTACTATTTCGATCATCCTGGCTGGTTGCTATAGCGATACTGTCGATCCACATGAGGTACTTAGGTGACTCTTCATTTTAACTTCCGTTGAGTTATTTATCATTTTCAGACCTTGTTTGGAGGCTGTATTTTAAATATCTTTAAAAGGAGTTATCAACAGTAACTTTGAAGTAGTTTTAAACGAATAATAAAAAGTAAAGTGTATGGATAAATTAGTTGAAATTGAATTGCACATTTGAATCAAATATAAGTAGAGCAATACATTTTTCCTAAAGCCCTGTTATGAGAGCTTGGTGAAAACCATTGAAATACGTATTACATTTCTGATAATAAAGGTTAATATGTTGGTATACTGATAATATGTATAGTGTTAAATTAGAAGACCTTTTGTATTAATGTTGTATCTATTTCTGATTTGTTGTACTTGTTATACAATTCGAAGACTGCACATTTGAATAGTTGTACTGGCCTCAAGCACATCATATGGTAATACACCGATAGTGAGTTATCTCAAATGTCTTTTAAATTCCTTTGCTTTTTGATAGCTATCTATACATTTACTTTCTTGCATGTATGTAAATATTTTTTTTTCCTCTAGGTAGTGAAGATGAAGTATTAATATAGATAATGACTCCACAAAAGTTAATTTATGATTGAATATCCGCCATTCATTTTTGGCAATCTTGGTACAAATATAAATTTTGAGACATGATTAATATACGTTGATCCAGTGTAAGAACTCAAATGCAAAAGTCTTTGTAGGGAAACAGAGAAGGTATAGTGATAATATATCAAAATCTACCAAATATAATATATTTTTTGTGAGAAGGCTATAATTAGTGCTATGTTATGTTTCAGTATGAAACTGAAAACAAATAGGTAAAGGTGGCAAATCAATTATTAATGTTACAAAACCATTACAAACATCAACAATTAGTTTATATTCATTTGAGCTTAGTGATGGAAGTAATGATGATCAGATTATGCACAATGATGGATTTGTACGCTTAGATATTCATGGATTTTAAGGTGAATTATTACTAAGATTCCTTTTAGTTTTTTTAAGGATGACTAAGCATATAATAGAATTTTGGATATGGGTTTTTTTCAGGCTTATCTTGAAGTGTTTGTTTTGGGACACCTGTTTGACTAAACAAATGCATTAACGTCTTGAAAATTGGTTATAAGAAGAGGGACACGAGTCCACTAAATTAGCTATAGAATACACTGATTTAGAAAGAAGAACTGCTATCATTGTATATTCATTTAAGGTTCATTAGCAGGAAGATTATCAAGTCGCCTCCTTTTTGCCCTGTTCAGAACCCTGATTCTGATTGGTATGTTATTCATAATACTTTTCAAAAGTATATAATAGTTTTTCTTTGTTTATCACATACAGTTCTTTGTGATATGATGTAAGATTATTTATCAAGCATACTAGGATGGAAACGTGCATAACAGAAATGCCGAACATGGGAGATATAAGACAAATTGCGGGGGAGAGTTGAAGAAATGGCCAAAAAGATTGACTACGGTGCGTCCAAGAATCATTAGTGGAATTGTAGATGGAGTGAATGGAGAAATGTTCGTGTAGGATACAAAGCGAACACTACAAGAAAGTTGTTAGTAGCCTAGGGCAGAAGGGTAGGTACATAAATTCGCTTTATATGAATGCGAATTTTGGAGGTTCTGCGGCTGCAATGATCAACGATCCGGTTTGGGTTGTGAATGTTGTGTCCACCGTTGCGAATATTAGTACCCTTGGAGTTGTGTATGAACGTGGGTGGATTGGTTGGAACATATATCAAGACTGGTTAGTTTTTAACTTTTTATATTCATTATACATATTCTTCAAGTATCAAAACAAATAAAACAATGTCAATAGACTTTAAAAGAGTGTCAGAAAATTTTACCATCTTCGCTAATCTTTCCATTGTTGTCTCGGCACCTTAACTTGTTAGGCTACCTCATTTGAGTACATATATATTCACTCTTTACTCTTAAAAGCTAACCAGAAAAAAAATGTTAAAATATATGGAACTATTCGTTTTACAACACTGAAAATTAAAAACATACCTTGTTTTTTATTGTGTTATATTGGAAATTCATAAACTTTGACTGAAATAGTCTATTGAAAACAGTTTTGAATTTTTTAAATGTAAACTCTTTAAATTTTCAGATGGGAGGCAATGTCTACTTATCCAAGAACCTATGATTTGATTCATGCAGCTTCTTTGTTTACCCTCTACAAAGGCAGGTACTTGTCATTTTAATAAGATAAGACAGGTTAATAACTTCACTTCTGTAGTTGTACTGCATGTCGTTTGATGGTCTGAAGGTTAGGCTGTGTGTCTTGTATATAATAATGCTGATATTGATTCCATTCATATCCACAAAAAAACATTTGAATTATTTGTCTTATGAGTCTACATGCCAGCTATAACAAGCCAGAATACATGTTTTACATTATGCCAACTTTAAAATATTTTCCTTTTCTATACATTTGACACCCTTAAGTCTACATTATGCCAACTTTAAGTCCACCATGTGCTTAAAGGCATTTCTATAGCTAAGGCATTGACCTTGGTTAATGAGAGACGCCCCGATCTAAGGTCTGATAAATATTGTGTTGCATCTCTTCAAATGATATTTGTGTCATTGTTTGGGTCATATTTGGAGTGCTTGTAATTATTTAATGCAGGTTTAACTTGTGCAAATCCTGCTGCGCTTGATTCCAAAACAATGAAATTTTGAGATTATTATTTGCAAACAACAATACACGTTCACTGATGAGGATTTGAATCGAGCTGTCTGGTTTTCTGTGTTTCTAGATCTGATGATGCTCACGCCTTGATAGTAAGTTCAGTTTGTTTAAATATAAATGTGTAACCAAGGATTTTTTGCAGTTTTTATATATAAATAATTACTAAAAATGAAAAAAAGTAGTATGAATGTGCAGTTTCAAGATTGGAGATGAAAGTTGAATGTGCAGGAGTAAAAGGAGAAGAATGGTGGAGGAGTAGAAGATGAAGTATGCGTGGGGTTGAGTTGGTGATAAAACTTGTCAGTTGGGTGGTGTACGAGTTGTTTGTGGTTACTGTGTTTGTGAAGGGGAGGATAAAAGTGCGTGGAGGGAATGGTGTGGTCGAATGTATGGATTGAGGAGGAAGTGATGAGGTTGCTTGCTTCACCTGACGGTCAAGAAGCCCTCTGCCAAAATCTAGAAAATACAGGAGCATTTTGTCGAAATTTGTTAGCACTAGTTAGATATAACATTTATTAGTACCCGATGTGTAAATTTGTATACAAATGGTTATTGTATGTGAGTTAGGTCATTTTGTCGAAAAACTATTGTATTGGAATGGTTATGGATATTTTATTTGATTATATGGTTAATGTGTTTTTTAACTTATTTGAATATGATGATTATGTGAGTGATTGTCGATTGATATAATAGAACCAAAATAGACCATTAACAAGAAATAATAGCATGAAAAAATGGTGGAAAATAATAAACAACTTTTAGTAGCGTTTCAAAAACGCTACCAAGTATATATAGTGGCGTTGAGTAAATGCAACCGTAAAACATGGGTAAAGTTGGAAATTCTATTAGTAGCGTTAAAAAATCTTTTGGTGGCGTTTTTTAAACGCTACAAAAAGATTTATGGTGGCGTTTGAAAAACGCTGCCAAAAATGCATTTATAGTGGCGTTAAAATAAATGCAACACAAAATCATGGATTTTTAGTCGCATGTTTTCTAGCGGCGTTTATCAAAACGCCACCAAAACTTTTTGTGGCGTTTTTTGTGCACCACTAAAAATCAAATTTCTTGTAGTGATTGTCCTCCCCATCCAGCATATTCCACCAATATAAGGCTTCTCTTTTAAGATGCCAAGTTTCCATTCTCTGCTTCACTTGATTCTCCCAACCAATCTCCTGAAAGATCCTCTCGCAGTCATTTATCCATGCCTTAGTCTTCAAGAAGCTTTCATTTTCAAAATATACTCTTCCTCCTATACTCATAAAATCCCTACACATTTTGGGAAAATCGATAGGGCGAGGTGTTGCCTTAGTAGGCGAGATAACAGGTACCTCCGGTTCAGTCTGATGGAGAACAGGGACTAGTCCTACCCACCTGAGGTATTGTTTAAACCATTCGGGCATCCCTCGAATGGTGGGTGTTCCTTTGGCGGGGTTCCCAGTCTCAAAAGAAGAAGGATTTTTAGCCATAGTCTACGATCTGTAAGTTAAAATTTTTAGTTATAATTTCCTAAGATAGTATTATATGCTGAAAGAAAATTTTGCCTAGTGTATATGCGTATGTTAGTAATAAATTAGCGTATGTATGTATAATATGAGTCTTTGAAAAAACCTTTTCAAAAATAACAAGTAAGTCTCTCGTACATATATTTTTCTCCATTGATCGGGTAACCTAAGCTCCGATACCAAATGTAACAACCCGCCCTGAAATGGGCCTAAATTCCGACCCTAAAAAGGTCCATCGAAACTTAGAACTATCTCAAAGCTGGTTATTGGTTGGTAAAAAGAACAATACAAAGCTATATATATACATATTTAAAATCTCACAACGGAATGACAAAATATAATAATAATATTATTATTAGTACCCATTTCATTTAAATTTTAAAATATCATTTAAAACTATGACAAAATATCCCTAATGTCAAAACCCAACAATATTTGTACATAACCGCAATATTCCAAAATTACAAGATTATTTTTATTTCATGGGTACAACAAAAACTGCTGAAAATAACAAGTAAATAAATAGTCTACTGCCATAAGCACCATCAACGTCTCCACCTTCAGCATCGCCCTTCCTAACCTGTGTTGTAATGATGAAAGAGTCAGAACAACATATGTCTGGTAAGTAAAAATCTCGAGCCTTACTACATCGGTACTTGGGCAGTATAATTTAAATAGGAATATGTCTTACGTTTCTACCTACAACATAAGTCTTTTCAAATGTAATCCCAAGAGCTTTACTCAACTTAAATAAAATGCTTTCTAAATATAAGCCCTTAGTTACCCCACGGTGATGTCTCACATTAGCCCGACTATTCGTAGGTACTGGTAGCTGGATTAGCTAGGTAGATTTGCCCTATAGAATTTGGGACTAACCTCGCGTCATCGTAGTTACTTATTATAGGCAATGTCTCACATCAGCCCCAAAGTCACACTATTGGTAGCCAGATTAGCTAGGCAGAATTCCTTATGCTTTTAGCTGACCTCGCATCCCTATAACTTAGTCATAATTTATCACATTCTATATATATTATCACACATCTCACCGTTTCCGTAATCAAAGCCTTATAAGAAATCTCTCTTATTTCTCCTTTAACATTAATTACCTTCCTAAGGAGGAATTTAATAAAATTAATAACCTATTTAACTACGCATTATACGCTATAATTATATGTTAATTAGCTAACACACACACACACACACGTACATACACGCATGCACGAGCGCGCCTATTAATTTCTAAAGTATGGAATTTACGTCCAAAACTAGCGTTTAAATGTCAACACTTTCAACAATTATACAAGTCTTATTCCATATTTTCAATATTACCAAAATTCCAATATTCATATCCAAAAATTCCAATCAATAGACTTGTATACAATAAAAATTCCATATTTTATGCTCTATTCAACTCCTTTTTCACATAAAAATAAACAAAGGAGTTTCTATTTAATTCATGGGGATAAGCACTGCAAACTACGAATAAAATTTGTACCTTATATAGTATTCCTTAATCAAAAATCTTTTAACCAAATTCAAAGAAAAAGGATTGGAATAGAAGGTAAAATTATCAAAACTGGAAATCTACACTATTTCCATTGTTTTTCCATAGACTATTGAGATTCCAATGTAGAATTGACATTTTGCATTGAAGAAGTTTTGGGGGTTTATAGTATAATGTTTTCGCAAACTAAAACTCCCGAAGGCATATTCAAACCCAAACTATACTAATCAATTACTAAAAAAGAAATGCTAAGATTTCTACTCAAAGTATAGCCTTAGTGCCTTCTATGGATTTGATACGCCTTTGACAATTTCTTATCGGATCTCTTTTTTTGATACATATATACGGCAAGTGATTTATAAATATAGATTAGATTCAGAAAATTAGAGAAGATTAGGTTGGGAAAATAAACAAGAAACAAAATAGATATATAGGATTTCTTACCTGAAACCCTAATGGAGTTTTCTGAATCATTGAAGAGACGAACTAACAGATCTTTGCTAAGTTTCCAAAATATTTATAAACAAAAGTGAGGGGTCTACGGTCTTATTTATAATGGTGAGAAAGCACCAGGACCGTTGGATTTAAATAATTAAATCTGGAACGGTCAAAATTAAAAACCCTAGCCACCACATGATAAGGAGCGGTCGATCGTCCCTATGCCACTGATCGATCTTTAGCGGTCGACCGGTAGAGGTCAGGAGGTCGATCTCTCCGTCTATTTTGGGAAGGAATTATGTTGTTGTTTTATATATTTATTCTTTTCCTTAATTATACTTTAACGTTAAGATTATTTTTAACATTTCCTTAATCCCCAAGTCTATCTACTTTTAATTTTTGAATTTCAAATTTTAAAGTTAATTATTCATTTGAATTTGAATTCCGTTTAAATTATTTTAAACTCGTAAACTTCAAACGTCCATAACTTTTTCGTTTGAACTCTGTTTTCAACATGTTATATATGGAAATTGATTAGAATTTCACCACAAACGAACGACATAACTTTCGTGGTCAAATTTATAATTTTGTAAAATTTCCATTTTTATCCCTATCTTGTTTGATTTAATTTATCTAATTTATTTATGGTTGGTTTTACAGGGCATTACACACCTAAATCTAACACAGATGCCCTCAACAAGTCTTCAAGCACTTGATTGACTCTCTTAGTTTGGCTATCTATCCGCAAATGGTAAGCAGTACTAATATGTAATTCCAAACCCTAAGCACTCTGTAGGCTCCATCTTAGAAAACAATGGGTTCTCGGTCACTAATTGTAGTACTTAAAATTCCATGAAGTCTCACTATAGTCTTAACATATATCTCGGCCTAGTTTGCTATCGTCCTCGTGGAATTTACTAGAATGAAAGGAGAAAATTAGTCAAACTATCAACTATGACCCATATACTCTCGTTCCCTGCCATTTTTCTCTGCAAACAATCTAAAAAATCCATCAAAACCGAATTCTGCTTCCATATCAGAACCTCTAAAGGATGCAAAAGAACACTCGGATTTTAGTGTCCTACTTTAACAATTTGACATGTGAAGCATTTCTTCACACATTCCCCAACGTCTCACTTTACCTCTTTCCAGTAAAAGCTCTTTTTCATATCTCAGTACATCTTTGTACCTCCAGGATGAATGGCAAATTTTGAACGATGTTATTCGTCCAAAACCAATTTCTAAAGGCCTCATCTATCCGGAACATACTACCTTCCTTTCTTCTGAAGACAACCCTTCTCATCGATATCGAAGCCCTTCAGCCCTTCGACTTAGGCACTACTCTTAAATCCTTGGACCCTTTCGACACATAGCCGAGCCTCCTACTGTCTTTCGGCAATCTTCTCAATGAGAGCTAGGTTTACTTCCAAACATGACATAACACATTCCACTCTTCGATCATAGCCAAAACATAACTTTACTACTTTCGGTTAAAGGCATCCTTATTTCCTTTCCTTGGAGTATACTCTATCCTGAAACCGTATAATGCCAGAAAATCTAACCATCTTTGTTGTCTCATATTCAGCTCCTTTCGAAAGAACAAATATCTTAATAACTTATCGTTAACAAACAATTCAAACCTTTTCCTTAAAAGGTAATGCCTCCAAATCTTTAGGGTGAAGATAACTGTCACAAACTCTAAATCTTGAGTCAGGTACTGAACCTTATGTGGTCTTAACTGCCTAGATGCATAAGTTATAATATTGCCCTTTTGCATTAGCATTACTCCTAACCCAGATTCTGAAGCATCAGTATATACCACCATATCTCCATTCCTTTCCAACATTACTAAGATCGGAGCTTCCATTAGCTGGAGCTTTAACTCTGTAGTGGCGTCTCACATTCCTTCATCCAAACATAACTATCATTCTTTAAGGTAAGTCTCATCAATGGCACTGTTATCCTAGAGAAGTCCTTAGAAACTACATAGTTTAGGAACTTAACTACTTGCTTCCAAAAGTGACACTTGGAAAACTTTGCCTTTAACTTATGACGCCTTAGGTCTCCAATACTAATCTAAAATGATCTTCATGATCTTGCCCATCCTTAGAATACACCAAAGTATCATCTACGAAGGCCAGACCCAGTTCATAGGATCCACAAAGAATGTTGGAGCATTGATTAGCCCAAATGGCATGACTAACCACTCATATGAACCATATCTTGTCCTAAATGTGATCAAAGGAATACTCTCTTCAGCCACTCAAAGATAATGGAATCCTATAGCCAAATCTAACTATGAGAATACTCTAGCTCCACTCAACCAATCAAATAAAATCATCTATCCTCGGTAATGGGTAATGATTCTTTACCGTTAGCACATTTAGCTTTCTATATTCAATACATATTTGAAGTGATCCATTCAACTTCCTCATAAACACTGCAGAAGCTATCCATAGTGAACTTCTCATCCTAACAAAACTCATATGCTCAAGTTCCACTAGTTTCTTCTTCAACTGTTCCATATCCTTGGGTCGCATTTTTCTAGGTGGCCTACTAATGGTTATGCCCTTAGTATCAAATCAGTGCGAAACTCAATCGATCTTCTCGGAGGTAATCCCATAACTGGTTCAAATACATCGACAAACTCCCGTACCATAAAAACTCTATTCATCTCCTTTTCTAGACTTTCCAATGCATATATAAAACCCCTGACCATTCATTCGTCTCTTCCAAAGATGCTAATACTATGTCTCCTCCTTTCGGGTTTCATTGGGCAATCAACGTGACAAATTCTAGCATCATTATGTACTAACCAATCCATACCTAAAATCACTTTGTACCTCTCGAAGTCAAACACAAATGGGTTACAAAAAACAAATGATCACACAGAATAAATTATAGATTAGTGTAGCTTAACATGAGAGTGGCATACCCATCAATCGAATTAACCATAAACAAAGAAGTAACTAAGTAGGTAGCATATGTCCTTACTATATCAACCACATCTTTAGAAATGAAAGAATGTGTAGCTTTAATGTTAAACATAACTCTAACTGAACAACTAAAAATGGAAATCATACCTTCCAACATAACATTCTTGTCTTTCATTTCGATGGAAGGTCCTTATGTCGGTCCTTCAATGGAAAACAACCTTGTCTACTTCAATGTCGGATAATTCTTTTTCTTATGGCCTGGTTTATCATAATTATGGCACTTGACTTGACCATTCCTTCTGGTTGAAGGTACCTTGATGCATAGTGCCCCTATCTGCCCACAGTTGCCATAGGCAGCCTGTGAAATATCCTTTTAGTCACTACCCGCTTGAGCCTTTGCTTATGATTGTTGCCCCTTCTTCCTCTTATGGTAAGGAGCAAACCTCTTATTCTACTCTACCTTCGGCTTCACCTCCACCCTTCTATGTGCTTGGTACATACTATCATATCTCCCCACCATATCTACTACAAACTCAAAAGGAGACACTGGATGCGCCATCACGTTGTGATCTAATTCCTACATCAAACCCCTGATAAACTTCTCGTTTTTCTTCAGTTCAGTATTAATTAATTCTTATCCATATCTCGACAATGCGTTAAACTTCCGAATGTATTCTTCCATAGAAAGATTCCCTTATCTGAGATTGATGAACTCTCCCAATAACACACTTCTTTATGACTTGGAAAGGAATTGAGCCTCAAACCTTTATCAAAACTACTCCCAAGTAATCTTTTCTTTCAAAGTTTTCATTGTCACTGTCTCCCACCAATCTAAGGCATCCTCATGTAATTGCCTAGAAGCAAGCCTTCTCTTCTACACATCATTCAGCCTTGAATCACTTAGTGTGTTCACTCCCCTTTCAACCAGTTTAATACTTCCACAATCAGCTCTCGATAAACATATTGCCTCCCAAATTCCTAAAGTCTTGATTTAACTTTGAATAGTTTTCCCTCACCCTTACTCTCGGCTTAGCTACTTCATGCATGGTTTCCCTTATCATCTGTGCCATGCACTATCGAAACAAAACATTTATATCCATGCCTAAGATATGCAGGATATCCTTATTCATTGCTGTTGGAGGCGCTTCTTTACCATTGCCTTCGATATTATATGTACTATCATTTTATCTCTTGGCATTGGCCCCTCCTATTGTAGCCCTTCCACTCCTTAAATCCATATATGCTAAGAATGTATTAATTAGAATAAATAAGAAAGAGAATGAAACAATAATAGGAAAATAGATATATCTACCTATATACCTATATAGAAATTACAAGTACGATATGTAGTAGTGTATACCCTCCCTAAGGTGTTTGTTTTCTACTATCTACTCTTACTCAGAGTTTTACTTAACTTTGATTTACTTAAGTTCTCTCTAAACAAAGCTCCGATACTAATTGTAACACCCCTCATTTTAAGACCCAAAGATGGAACATAACTTGCTACACTCACCTTGAATTATTTTTTAGTGATAGAGATGGGATCGGCTGTATTATACAGCCTTATATCAACAAAGCAAACATTAACTAAAAGTAAGAAATGCATCATTGTATATTATGTGAAAAAATTAGTTCCCAATAGTCATACTCATGCAGGGCTAAAAAGTATAATACAACATAAATATTAATTTTATTCCCAATATATGAAGATGCTAACATAAACACTAGTACAAACGGAACTAAAATGACAAATATAGCACCCAAGCCTCTTGCTTCGTCTTCGGCACCCTTTATTCATCAATCCAAAAGGCAACATATCTAAACCCATAAACTTAGACTACTCGAATGAGTACCCGTGAGTTTATAGGGAAAACAAGAATAAAAACATAAGTCAGACATCTGGTATAAGCAATATATAATCATAAATGTAAAATATAATGAGACCATGTTGCTAAAGCATGGAATGGGTTTTCCCTTCACTATAACACAACATTTGTTTAGTTAGCTTTAAGTTTAAGCATACACAATCTTAAGCGCTTTACACATGCTATAAATCCATATCCAAAAACTAAATTATTCGGAATACTAAACCGTATCCATTCATGAAACTAACCCTAACCAAATACCTTAGTTTAGGCTGCCACCAAGACCTAAAACTCCCACTAAAGATGTATGGATAAAGTGCTAACCTTCAGTGCCACATAGGACATGCCTATAAAGTTTACTAAATTCCAATAAATATACTAACGGTCTCGGTTGCTACTTACTCCATATACCATTTCTACCATACTTTGTTGTCACTCTCACCCTCACGCCTACTTTTCTTTCATACTATGGTTGCCACTTCAGGCCTTACATCAACGATAATGTGTTTCAACTACTACTCTAGGCCTTACACCGACTTCGTTCTCAGTTTCTTTGCTACCACATTCAACCTTACATCTTTCACCATTCCCTTTGTTGCCACCCTAGGCCTTATACCAATTTCTTTTGTGTTTCAGATGGTTGTCATGTTGGGCCTTACACCACACTTTTAGTTTCAACCGCTATGGCAGGCCTTCCACCTATGCTTTCGTGATTCGGCTGTGACGCCTAGACTCATGCCTACTTTATTCTTAGTTGCCACATCATGCCTTACACCTACGCTTTTGGTCTCTTGACAGCCACTCTAGGCCTTACATCATAAACCATACACACTACCTAACCCCTATTAACTTTCTAATTAGCAGATCATTGAGCCAGCAAAAGTTCAACTTTTATCTGGTTAACATTACTAGTTACTACATTATCTAATTAGCAGATCATTTGAAGACTTTTCACATCTTCTGAAGTTGTCAGTGTCATTTTGTAGTAGTCGTGTCATTGTATAGAACGATATGTATTCATGTATATTAGTCGATAATGTACTTGTATATATAACTTCTAGAGTCGACAGTTGTAGTTGTATCATATGTATCGTGTCAACTATATTATAACTGACATCGGTTATTTATATATATGAGATTTTTTGTTAATCTGTGTTCCGCATTTATATTATCTGTGTTATTGTTATATCTAATGTCCTAAACTATTATGAACTATCGTAGTTTGTTTTATACTGATAATTGGATATGTCGATGGGAGTAAATAAATAATAGATGAAAAATAAAAAGTATATACCACTCCTATCGAGATAACCAATATTAGTGTAAGGCCAATTACGGATGGTCGCTCCTATCCAGCCTTATTCTTCGTAATAATAGACAGTATTTCTTTTAATACTTTTTGTTATTATGAGCATAGAGGTGGGGCGTTACAGTTGGTATCAGAGCTTGGGGTTTATGGACATAATATAAAACATAACTTGGATGGAACATATGTTACAACTATTGGTCGATGTTTTATCTGTGATTTGAGTCAAAACTAAAGTTTTGAAATTTTGATGAAATTTTTAAATATCTTTATTTAAAAATGAAAGTGGAATTGTGTTTTGTTGTTTTGATGAAATTGTGTTCCGATGATTTGATTAATTTGTGTTTTATTTATCAGAGTGCGCAGCGAAAACAGTGAAACTGTCTTCGCTAAGTACAACTGATAATCTTTTCGATTTACAAATCGAAATACGAAATTGATATGAATTTCAATTGTTGTTTACATAGCTGTAATTATTTTGTTTCTTTGAGAATTTCGAATCCGAATTGAGGATTCGAAGAAATTGCCGATATGTGATTTTTTGTTGAAATTTCCGCTGGCTTTCTTGTATACTAATCATATATTGATTAGATTTTTGCTGTTTTGAATTATCTTCATTGAAGATACATTCGAATGATTTCTTTGTTCATTTTATAATACGTGCAAAATTTGAATTGCACGTTATTGCATTTATTTTACGTTGAACCGATGCTTGGTTATGAAACGTATTTTGTTGCCGTTATTTTTATAACGGGACTTTTACACCAATGCTATATTTTGAAGCACGGTGTTTTGTGCCATTTTGATGAATGATAATTCACTGATATTACATTTTGATGTAGATTATTTTGATGTGATTTTGACGTTTTAAAACTACTGTTGCTTTGGCTTCAATAACCGTCAAATTTTATAAGTGGATTTTCAAGCGGTTATTCCGCAATGCTGTTTTGTGACCGTTTTTACGGTATTTTGAGAAGTACGATTTCCTTACCGAAATTGTTACTGATTTGCTGTTTTAATCACGTGATTGGAAAATCGTTTTAAAATGAAAATTGTTTTATAAAATTTTAGCAGTTTGCGTTTTCAAAAGAATGAGAAAGCGACTTAAACGATTCAGCAAAATTGAGGATTATGACCCCTTTCTTTTACTGTTTCGCTTAACTCCGGACTTGTTCAGTTGAGAATGTGAATTGTTATTTTTACAAAATAAATAAAATTGTTTTCAAGAATTTTAACTGTTTTCGCTTTCAAAAGAATGAGAAAGCGATTTAAACGTTTCAGCAAAATCGAGGACTATGACCCCTTTCTTTTACTGATTCGCTTAATTCCGGACTTGTCCGTTTGAGAATGTAAAGTGTATTTTTACAAAATACACAATTTTGCACTTTCAAGGAAACGATGAAGTGATTTAAACGATTTAGCAAAAGTGCGGAGTATGGAACCACACTTTTACTATTTCGGTTAATTCCGGACTCGTTAATTGAATATTTGTTGTTTTGATGATTTTGATGATTTCGCACTTTCAAGGAAATGATGAAGTGATTTAAATGATTTAGCAAAAGTGCGGAGTATGGAACCACACTTTTACTATTTCGGTTAATTCCGGACTCGTTAATTGAATATCTGTTGTTTTGATGATTTCACACTTTCAAGGAAACGATGAAGAGAATTAAACAATTTAGTAAAACTCGTGGTTATGGGACATGTGCGTTTGCTATTTTGGTTAATTCCGGACTCGTTAATTGAAACATTTTGATGCTTTCGTGTGCTTTCGAGCCACTATGAGGACCTTCGGGTCATTTGTTGGACTTTCGGGTCATTTGTTGGGCTTTCGGGCCACTCTGATGGACCTTCGGGTCAAATACCAGTACTAGACCTTCGGGTCACTCTGCGGACCTTCGGGTCAATCTGATGGGCGCCAAAATTTTATTGAGTACTTGGTAGGCTTCGACCATTTGTTGATGCACGTGCGGCGAATTAAAAACTCGCCATCTGATGGGATCGATCCAAGTTTTTATGTTGATTTTCTAGTCTTCTTAATTGATTTCTAGATATTTGTTGTTTCTAATTATCTGCAGGTAATTAGATATCTGATGTTATGAGATTTAATTATCGTATCGATAATTAAATATTTGTTGTTTCTGATTATCGTTTTGATAATCGGATATTTGTTGCTTCTAATTATCGTTTGTGATAATTAGATATTTGTTGATTCTGATTATCATTTTGATAATTGGATATTTGTTGGTATGAGTTCTGATTATCGTTTTTGATAATCGGATATTTGTTGTTTTTAATTATCGCTTGAGATAATTAAATATTTGTTGATTTGAGGTTTAATTATCGCTTGTGATAATTAATATTTGCTGATTTGAGATTTAATTATCGCTTGAGATAATTAAATATTTGTTGATTTTAGATTTAATTATCGCTTCAGATAATTAAATATTTGTTGATTTTAGATTTAATTATCGCTTGTGATAATTAATATTTGCTGATTTGAGATTTAATTATCGCTTGAGATAATTAAATATTTGTTGATTTTAGATTTAATTATCGCTTGTGATAATTAATATTTGCTGATTTGAGATTTAATTATCGCTTGAGATAATTAAATATTTGTTGATTTTAGATTTAATTATCGCTTGAGATAATTAAATATTTGTTGATTTTAGATTTAATTATCGCTTGTGATAATTAATATTTGCTGATTTGAGATTTAATTATTTCTTGAGATAATTAAATATTGTTGATTTTAGATTTAATTATCGCTTGAGATAATTAAATATTTGTTGATTTTAGATTTAATTATCGCTTGTGATAATTAATATTTGCTGATTTGAGATTTAATTATCGCTTGAGATAATTAAATATTTGTTTATTTTAGATTTAATTATCGCTTGTGATAATTAATATTTGCTGATTTGAGATTTAATTATCGCTTGAGATAATTAAATATTTGTTGATTTTAGATTTAATTATCGCTTCAGATAATTAAATATTTGTTGATTTTAGGTTTAATTATCGCTTGTGATAATTAATATTTGCTGATTTGAGATTTAATTATCGCTTGAGATAATTAAATATTTGTTGATTTTAGATTTAATTATCGCTTTAGATAATTAAATATTTGTTGATTTTAGATTTAATTATCGCTTCAGATAATTAAATATTTGTTGATTTTAGATTTAATTATCGCTTTAGATAATTAAATATTTGTTGATTTGAAATTTAATTATCGCTTTAGATAATTAAATATTTGTTGATTTGAGATTTAATTATCGCTTTAGATAATTAAATATTTGTTGATTTGAGATTTAATTATCGCTTTAGATAATTAAATATTTGTTGATTTGAGAAATTTGATTATCGTTTGTGATAATCGAATATTTATTGATTTGAAATTTGATTATCGTTTTTGATAATCGAATATTTGTTGAATTTGAAATTTGATTATCGCTTGTGAAAATCGAATATTTATTGATTTGAAATTTGATTATCGTTTTTGATAATCGAATATTTGTTGATTTGGAAATTTGATTATCGTTTTGACAATCGAATATTTATCGATTTGAAATTTGATTACCGTTTGTGGTAATTAAATATTTGTTGATTTGTTTTCCGACCATCGTTTGGGTAATTGGATGTTTGCTGATTTTATTGGTATGAGATTTTCTAGTCTCTAATTGAGTCTAGATTATGTTGATTCTATTGAATTACTATTTTCTATCTATCACTGTTGATAGTTAATATTTGCTGATTATGAAGTTCGTGTTTTCTAGTTAATTGTTGGATAACTAGATATTTGCAGTTTGCGATTTGTGGTTTGTGTTTCATAATTATCCTTGTCGATAATTAGATTTTGTTGTTTTCTAATTATCGTATTGATAATTAGATACTGCTGTTTTGTGGTTTCTGTATTCTAATTATTTATTAGTAATTGAATAATGCTGATGTTTGCATTTATTCAACTTTGCTGTTTTCTGGTTACCTATTGGTAATTAGACTTTGTTGAGATTTTGCGAAATTCCTTTATGAGATTAAAAGATTTCTTGGTGTTTGTGTTCTTGACCTTATTTTTCTAGCTTAACCAGTTTATGTTAGAAAAATAATTGTTATTGACGCCTTTAATTATGAAAATTGCGGGGACGCAATTTTTATAAGGAGGAGAGTCTGTAACACCCCGGGGTTTCATAACAGTTGATTTTCGTCAAATGACGATTTAATTTGTTATGTCATTTGTTAGACAATTACAATTAGAATTTCATTCGAGTTGAAATTCGTTTATAAAAAAATTGTTAAGTGTTTTTATCCGTTGTAAATTCTTTTATAAAATGGTGATTGAAGTTTCTATATCGAGTGGAAATTCTTTTGAAAAAAATCGTTAAAGTTGTATGGGCTTTAAGAAGGTGATGGTCCACTTTCTTTTGATTGGGGTTGAGATGATATTATAACCCGTTCCCTCCCTTCGGTTTTTTTTCACGAACCCTAATTCAAAACGAAATAAATGACGGTCTCGTCTTAGCGAATTAGGGCTTCAACTCGATTTCCTTTGAGGGATGAAGGCTGCAATGGGACGAGCTTCACTCTTTTTCTCCGATCTACCTCGTGATGCCAGCTCGTCTACTCGAACGAGTAAGCTGCGATTTGAGTTGAGGTCTTCGGCAAAGGTGAGTAATTTCTTAATTACTCACATCTTATTCGATCTCATGTATATGTGAATTTGTGGTATCGTTCTTGAAGTTTAGTAATTCGACTTCGGTCGTGATTTCTTGACTTGTTTTGAGATTTGCTGTCGTTGGTTCGATTTTTAGATTGTCGTTCGATTATTTTCGAGCGCCTGTGATTTTTCTAATTTGCTCCTTTTCGTATATTAAAGAGTTTTAGCGTTGAAAGTTCGATGTGTTTTCTGACTTGGTCAAGTGCTTATTTTGTGAATTGAATTCCGCGGCATCGATTTCTCAGTTTGGGTTTTTGATATTTTGACGGGGTCAAATTCGTATGTTTTGATTTGCTTCCCATGGTGTTTAATCCGTGTTGACTATGTTGGCTGCGAGTTTGGAAATTTTATTACCTCTGTTTTAGTGTATTCTTTTCTAAATTGTAAAATTGAGGTTAAACTTGTGTAAGAACTGTTGTTCATGTGGTACTTTTGGTATTACATTACCCCTGCCTGTTGATACTCTTTGTGGATGTGTGCAGATTACACTTGAATTTGTAGTTTGGTTGCCACTTGATTCTTGGTTGTTAATTGACATATGCACCAAGTTGATTAAACTCTGCGATCCAGTTTTCATGTAGTTACTGTTTTAGGAACAGTTGTACTTGTCGATCGCTCATTTCGGGGTCACTATATCAATTGTAGTTATGCCTGTCATGGTGGCACTGCCTCTGTATTCACTGACCTGAGTGTTGCATTGGTTATCCACTTAACATTGTTGAGCTAATAATTGTGTCACACAAGTCTGGTCTGCATATATGGAGTATTCATTCTGATGGCACTGCCCCGCGTTGTTGAGACTAATTACTTCGAGACAGTATTACTTGTATACTGTCAGGTCCATATTGCTTTTGTTTTTGGTCATATGCTAGAAACAGATACATTGCCTTATTCAATTGCAGTTGTATTTAGTTGCACTGACTTCCTACCTACCTGCTTGCATTTGCAGTCACTAGTATCACTGCTTCATACTGGTACATTGGTTGTCTTATTCATGTCTTCTTGCATTGTCACTTGCACTTAATTGTTCATTGATTTCATTTGGTGGTTCACTCGAACTTGGGACCATTTCGTAGTCTGGTATCTGATCATTTGAATCAGTGTTGTTTTAATGCTGCTGTATTTCCATGTATCCCCTGTGTACATTCTTCACGTGTAGCTTGACCATTGGTGTTCACTGTGCTTACTGCTATCATGTCTCCACTGTTTGTAGTTGCTTTGTCTATGTGCACTGTTGTGTCTGCACTTGTATCTCTTGTGTACTTTGTGCCTTGTCTTGTTGAACTGTTGTATTCGAACTATGATATTGCATTACTTCCCTGTGGCCAGTTTTGGTTGCACTGGTCAATTCCAGTTGTGTGAGCATTTGTATCATTGGCTCGCCTTCACTTGACCCACTGTTACATTCTCTTGTACATGTGGCATTGGCTTGCCTTTGTGACCTTGTTGATACTGACACATGCTTTGGGTACTTTACTTGTTGTTTTACATGATGTTCCTTTTTGACTTGACGATGACCTTGTCTTCGGCAAGTGAGTTGAACTGGCATTTTGCCTAGTCTTTGATTATGATGCTAGTACTGTCCAGTTTACAGTACTATATTTATGTTTGCAATTTGTTCATTCGGGTTTTGAGACTGTTTGCACGCAGTTGCAATTTAGTCATTTGTGTTGTTATCACACTTGAGTTGAACCCGATTTTGGGGTTTGACCTTGTGATCACTTGTGACTTTCACTGAGCTTTTGTGTATCTCCTGCGATAGTGGCGAGGCAGTACACGCGTGCGTGTACTGCAGCCCTATCTGATTTGACAGTTTTAAATTGATGGTTCGATTTGTTGAATTGTTTCGTTGGTGAATTTCAATGTTTTGGAGTTGTATTCTGATTTAGATTGCTGATTTGTTGTTTAACACTATTTAGTGTTATATTTGCCGTTATCCAATTCTCGTATCGAGAGTTGGATATACGAGATTTCTGTGATTGTCGTCTATTTGACTATCTGATTATTATTGCTGCTATGCACTAATAACTGATTTTGAATTAGACTGACCCGTGTATTATTTTCTTTTGAATTTAATACTCGGGTCAGACCCGAGTATTTCAGGTTGTAGATTTCCTTCTTTGAGTTGCTGTTCGGGATTTGAAGACTTTTCACATCTTCTGAAGTTGTCAGTGTCATTTTGTAGTAGTCGTGTCATTGTATAGAACGATATGTATTCATGTATATTAGTCGATAATGTACTTGTATATATAACTTCTAGAGTCGACAGTTGTAGTTGTATCATATGTATCGTGTCAACTATATTGTAACTGACATCGGTTATTTATATATATGAGATTTTTTGTTAATCTGTGTCCCGCATTTATATTATCTGTGTTATTGTTATATATAATGTCCTAAACTATTATGAACTATCGTAGTTTGTTTTATACTGATAATTGGATATGTCGATGGGAGTAAATAAATAATAGATGAAAAATAAAAAGTATATACCACTCCTATCGAGATAACCAATATTAGTGTAAGGCCAATTACGGATGGTCGCTCCTATCCAACCTTATTCTTCGTAATAATAGACAGTATTTCTTTTAATACTCTTTGTTATTATGAGCATAGAGGTGGGGCATTACATTCTTCCTGCAGAATATCTCATCACATCAGGACTCGAGAACTTGTACAAAACCAGGATGTTCGTGGGTTTGTAAGCCACTTGTCGTAGGTTTGTAAGCTACTTGTCGTGGGTTTGTAAGCCACTAAAAAGGTAGAAATGGGTTCCATCCCAAATGAAAATACAGAATGAAGATTTCAGTGCTATTGTGAAGTTTTAACATAATTCTAGACTCAATACTTATCTTGAAATCTTGAACTCTTGATAATCTTGATATTCTTGATACTCATGAGTCTTCAATCTTGGTACCTGCATGGTTAAATCCTGCATATACATATATATCTAAACTATAATGTTAGTATTTATATTTTATAATCTTATTCTAAGGTTGTTGTCATCAAAACCATCAACTCATGGACTAACACTGATCTCATCTGGGAAGCCTATCTTGGTTTAACTTTAGTGACTTATGATATTTACTTCTCTAAATTTCTAAATCCATTCCTCTTTCCATAGTTCCTACTTTAACCGCCCTTGTGCCCTAGGTTCGCCTTTGGCCCCATGAGTTCTTATTCTTTTAGTAAACTAAAAGGAACACTCATAACTTTCCTTACTTAAGTCTTGTTTTCTTAAGTTTCGATTAATACTCTCGGTTTGGCTCTACCACTCTCAGTACAAGTTAGAACTGCCCTCTACATGTCTGACACTCACTTTCACGTGTCGACTTCTAATTTGTTTAACCTAGTCCTTCTCGACTATTATTAATCACTTTCTTGACATGCTAAACTCAAATTGTGGATCTAGTCTATTGACCAATCAGTTAATACTTTATTAAATTAAAATGTCAAGCCCATATTGTGGGCCTGGTCTATTGATATATTTTGACTTCCCATTACAACCCTTCGGCTAAGCTTAATTTATTTTGGAAATTTCTTATATTATTTCTAGAAAATCATAGAAAATATTTTTACGTATTTTCTTTTACAAAATTACTCAAACTTCATACTTCTACCCATTTTCTATAGTATGCGGCTCCCAAATAATTCATGTCAATTCATTTACTTATGGGAAAATTCTATAAATACAAACTCATCCCTAATAATATAATTCTAACATGATGACAAATTTTTGGGTCAAAAAGTATGAGGAACATACATTATTAATTTCGGTGATGAATAATTTGGTGGAGAAAATGGAATTAGAGAATATATCACTCACCTATATTTCATAGTTGATTGATATTGTTAATTGATCTTCTTCTTTTCATCTTCTTCCTTATCTAGGTCGCAATCACTATTAAAGAGCTTTAAAGCTTCTATTTTGATTTGAGGCTAGAATGAAATAAAAAGTGGAAAGTGGTAATCTTTATTCTAATGAATAATTAGGCCGTCACCACATTCCCCTATTCTTCATTTAATTCTTTTTAATTAAATTTCATTAAACAAAAATATTGATAAGTAAATTTACACCCAAGTACTTTATCACATTATATTATACAAGTTCATAATTAAATCATTTAAAATTTATTCACATAATTAATCTTTCAGTTAATTAATTACCAATTTATGGGGTGTTATATGAAACCTTTGAGTTATCAATGATTCCTTTTCATGTGTCTCCATAATAGAACACATCAACATTCCATTTCATACATCTCCATAGTAGAACACATCAATGTCCCACCCATAAGTTCACATCAACGAATTTTTCTTTATGGATCATCATCACAACTCCCATCATCGATCTAATCATCATTTGAAATTTCTTTGGAATATAATCAAAAGTCATATAACTTCATCATACCTATATATCCCCACGTTAATCTGAAGTAGAACTAGAGTGTTTTTGCCTGAAACTCTCTTCACTTTCCTCGTTGTAAAATTAATCATCGTCGGCTATATGCATCGAAGTAGGCATCTAAAACATGAAGCGATCAACCTCTGCACATCCCTCAAAGTGTGTGCCTAAAAATCACAAATCAATTATGATCGGCATCGACCATACAAGAGTGGTTAGCACCGACAACTTTGCTAAGTACTTAGCCAAATTAGCTAAGTACTAGCCTTGGACAAAATAGCTTGTCGTCATCATAAGGTCAAAGCTCCTACCGTGCAACTCCTTCACAAGCCCAAAGTTCATGCACCTAAGTCTCAAAGTCAAACTGCACCTCCAAACCAGTCGGTGCCGACCATAAATCTCTCAATGATAGACATTCCTCATGTATTCCAAGTCCTTGGTTGTAGTCCTTTCTCTCTTGCCCCGAAGTAGGTTTTGCCACCCCCTGAAGTCTAACACTTTCACCTTAAAAACCACTACCATCAACCACATTTGACGTAGCACTGATAACCCGTCACTTGACCATGACTTCACCTTTTTCTCTCCAAACTTCTTACGACCATAAATACTGCTTCTCCAAGCCATTATCAACTCCCCATATCATTTGCATCATGTTTCAAGCAATTTAACCCATCGATACACTCAAAATCACATTGATCACTCAACACATCACAACGAATCAAACATGCATCCAAATAACCATACACAAGAATTATACAATATACAAGTGTCATATCCAGCAATACAAATAAGATTCAAACATTTATATCATCTTATCGATCATACAGAAAAAAGACGAATGATTTGGTCAGATAGTCAAAAATAGATTGAAATCAACATTTAGCTTTTTAAATTTGTCTTAAAACAGATAGTAAGTTTAAATATATCATAAAAATAGTTTTAGCGTCCGAAATCATTTCAAAAAGATCATTTTTAATTGTAAACATGTATAGTATAGTGAGAAGTGCAAACCACTCAACCAAGATCCAAAATGCATGAATACCAAAGAAAATCTGAGATAAACAGTAATCTTCATGAATTCCAAGACACGCAAATAACAATTATTTAATCTATCTCTAATCCCATTACTGTTATCTAATATGGCTAATTAAAGTACAAAATTGGGTTGCTTTGGACTAAGAATATGATTAATGGTGGTTTTAAACTATTTTTGGGAAGTGTGATAATAAACAGAGCTGTCCCATCAGTTGATTTAGACACAAATCCTGAAATGGATTAATGGGCTTAATCTGGGCCTTATTAATTATCTACTATTATGTTCAAAAACTGTTTAACTTCAAATGGCTATATCTCCTAAATAGTAAAGCCAAAAATATCTTATGACTACTTTACAAAAACCCTATTTCGACCCCTATCAAATGTTATAAGTCTTACAAGTTCTCAGGGTCAAAACAGCTCAATAAAATTTCTATGGGACAAAAATCTCAATACTCAACATTCCCCAAAGTTATAAACTCAAACAACTCAGTTTACGATCCTCTGATAAGTAAAATACGGGTCGTTACAAAGGACAAGTATTTATTTTATTCGATTCAATACTCTTGGTTACGAACATATTTGTAACCGAAATACCTTTGCTAAATATTTTCCACTTGTATATATTTAATGTATTTAAAACATTAATCATATCCCGATATGACACTATATACAATAGGAAATAAAATCGAAAGTTTACTTTAATTCAAACAAGATTCACAAAAAGAGTTAAGTTATATAATCAAATTACATAATTTCCCTAGGGCACACCCTATATCCCTATATCTATCATTAACATGATTGTGATATCATAAGATTGACCATAATCAATGTATGACCTAGCTACTTAAGATCAATAGTACCATCAAGTTTGAAGACTACTACACATCGTTACATGAGATCTTCTATTTTGACTTAAATGAATTAACCTATAGAAGATTCTTGTTGATTCATTATGTGATTGCTCCAAACAACCAAAAGTGCATAATCCCTTGGTGTCTTGGTCACAAATAATTCACCATCAATTGTATGAAGAGCATTACATACACTGGTCCCAATAGATATAACAATATCCTTTTCTCAATACATCCCAATTAGGAATAGTTAGGATAAGTATTTATTAAACATGATTCAATAATCGTGCTTGCGACTATTCACATCTACAATCAACTAAATAAATTTCCTAAGGATTTTCCACTTGTATATTTTAATGTATTAAAAACTTTACTTATATCCAATACAAGAATACATATAATAGAAAAGTAAAACCAAAAGCATACTTTATTTTGAACAAGATTCTAAATAAGAGTTAAATTATGTAATAAAATTACATATTTTAGCTCTCCTAACATATCAACATTACAATGTTTAAACCAACTATTTAATTCCATGGCTTTTCAAACGTCTGGACAAGGAATTCAGATGTCTGACATTGATTTCAAATGTCTGACCCAAATATCTAAATGTCTAAATCATCCCATTTTTACACTAAAATAATATGGGATTCCATTTCCTAAAATCCAGATGTTCGAATTTGTTATTCAGACACTAAATGCCTATTCATCTTTCTTTCTCTCATCTTTGATGTTTTGCTTCATATCATCGAGTCACTTCGCACTAACATCTCTCCACTTAGATTCACACCATTGTTAAGTCATTCAACATTTGGATGAGTATTGCTTCATACTCGATGAATGACTTTAAGGTAACGAACCATGTCAACCAATTATTTGAGTTAACTACTCGAATTTCATTCCAACTTCTATACTCAACCAACAATTGTCATCAAATTGTGTTTATAATCGAACAATGAAGTCGTTTGATTCGCATCTAATCAAAGTAAGTATCATCAACGACCTCTAAACCCTAATGAGGGGTCTCTACACTTCAACTTAGTCGACAATATGTGAAAGGACTTCGGTGCTATTAGCTTTGATTGACCCATAAATAACATCACTAAAATTAGTGGTGTGCATGACTTCGAATGAGTCACTTCGTTCCTGTTGCATACAATATGGAAACTTTTAACTAGTGAGGTAGCACAATGACACAAAGCTTTATGAAATACAAGTATAATGTCATCAAGAATGGTCAATGTTGTTGTAATGAAACTGCTGTTAAGGTTGCCTTTGTCATTAACCCATCATCTATAATACGAAAGCTTCGTGCTAAAAACATTCATTAATGAACTAACAAGATGGTAGGGGATTTGACTTCACCTTTTTGGTAAAGCTATGAGTGTCATCAAAGTTGTTCGATAGTGGGTCGTGGGTCAAATAAATTATCATTTCCAATAACTGACCTATTATATGTTTGATGAAATGCTTACACCAATTAATAATGAAAAACCTTCTATTAATCTAACTTAAATTCACTGTTGCTAAGATTAATGACCATTAAAACCTTAAGACCTAATCTAAACTTTAATCTGAGGTCAATAAGGTTCAGATTGAATCTATGAAAAACAATCGAACCTATTAAAATAGAAAAATTCCTTAATTTTAAAATTATCATTCTTAAGGAACTTATTAGACTGAATCAATGAAAAATGATGCCATATGTTTGGCATTAATAGAATCAATAATAACCTGATAATCAAATTAAGAATTAAAATCGGACAGATAAATTCGATCATCGATTTGATAGCAATAAGATCCAAATTAAAAACCTAATCAGAATTGCAATAAGAATATCGTGAAAATCGATACATAGTCTGATTAAACGAGATCGTACCTTAGTTGAGAAAGTTACTATCAAAGAACTTACATTTGCAGTTGAATTTAAAAGCTTGATTCTTGTTTAAGTATTTCTTTACAAATTGCAGGTAAGAGAGAAAGGGGGAAAACCACACACATTTATAGGAGAAAGCGGGCGTACGAAAACCATTGGATCAATTTTAAATTAACAAACAGGATGAACACAGGAAGACCAAAAGGTGAGAATGAACTTGTCCGACATTATTGGCTTGAAAAGTCTATGGCTCCTCTATACTAGGGGACAAGTGTTACTACAATAAATCTAATTGAAGGAGTTCGACATGCCACTAATAAGCAATGTTAAGGTGACAATGTAAATGTTCGTAATTATTCCTTGATCACTCTGCATGCTATAACCACTGTCGAACATATAGAACCATCAGAGTACTTGTGGGATAGTTTCAAAGAGGTAGAATGTCACACCAGTAGAGTATACATAGCGTTGCATATGACCAAACAAGCAAAGATGTCAAATGCAGCTCACCTCATAAGATATTAGAAGGTGCCGAAGTGGTCACAACATGTTCCATTGAAGCGAAGCCATGACCATCATGTACCTCATAAGTGCTTCGAAAACACTAAAACACAGTGACACCAAGGATAGCCCTGCGATGAGGTCAAAGGGACATAAGGTTATATCCCATATTATTAGTAGTCACACCACACATCGAAGGTATATAACCGGCAAAGCACTTACCGATCAATGTCGAAGAGGTCGAGCATAACCCACTTCGCCAGTTGTCAGAGAACGTCGGAGTGGTCATAACTAGTTTCCTCGGTGCAAAGCCCTATCCGCATCACGCCACATGAGCTCCTGGAAGGCGTTATGCATGTAGCAATGCCCCACTCTACTAAAAACCACTTTGCGCTCCATCCATATACAAGCAGCACTGTACTTTTCAAGCTCTTCGAAGACGTTGTGTAAGCGGTGTTGATAGGGAGCACTATCAACATCATATATTACTATTCTTTGAAGATATCCTTCTATACCAACACCAATTGATGCCAGCGTCGATGACATCAAGGATGAAACAATGCCGCCTCTCGCATATGATGTCTAGCTACGAAGGCAGAAGCTGAATTAATATAGTCGAGGACATGCCTCATTGAAGTTAATCCTACCAAAGACATACTAGCAAAGAGACTAATACTAAGCGTCGACAAAATCGAAGCCTGATGAAGACCCAAGATGTGAAGAGAAGGCCGCTCACCTCTATAAATACAACCCTAGGGATGCCATTTTGGAGGGTTGAATTTTTTCTCCACTCTCATTTCTTACATTGTAAACCCTAAATCAAATTGGGGATTTTAGATCATATTTTAATTTTGGATCATTATACGCATAGGATCTTGAATATTAAACAAGGATATCGCATAACATATGTATAATCTATTCCAACTGGTGAATTGAACATACTAGTGACTTTGCATAGTTAAACTATTGTGACTTCGGTGATTGCCATAGCATAATTGATTTCGACTCAGGAACTTCAAGCTTGAACTTGCTTTGCAAATACGACTTCGAACCTGAGCTTATCTTGCATACATGACTTCGACTATGAAAAAACATCAAGAATGGATACATTAATTCTTATTGTGTTGTTAACTTAGAAAAGCCTCTTTAAAGAATCTTCTTGAACAATCAAATTTTCCGAGCACTTTTGTGGTTAGCAAATTTATTTAATAACATTTTGGCACTAGGAGGGCTTGAACCTCCAACTTTGTTGAAACCCTAAGTGGAACCACTTCGACCTGCAAATTAGGTTATAAAGAACATTTTTATCCAAGCACATACCAATCCGAAGATAACCAACCTTAATCCCTGACACCATGCTGCTTAATCGTGTTAAGAAGTTTGAGTAGGGATCTTCTGAGCCTCAAATACTTAGGCCCACTTATCAAGTCACTAATGATCCATGACTTAATGAAGAACAATTATTGAGATTGAAGGCCTTATATAACATTTGAAAAGAAGCAGGCGGCCCTTTATGATTCGGATAATTGGAGCATAAATCCCTTTCATGTGGGCCCTACTCCAATTTTTTCCTTGGGAAGAGATACTCCAAGGAAGAATAATTTATTCCTAAAGATAAGGAGAACTATCCAATCTCAAGCCAAGGGGACTATATTCAAGAAAGAGATAACAGATGATTTCGATATTTTCGCTCAGAAATGGTATAGAGTCATGAATCATTCGCTGGACTCTAATGAACGTCAAAGGACATTGAAAAGAAAGTTGGCTATGGAGGATGAGATACCAATGGTACGTAGTAAAAGAACCAAGCAACAGTCAAGAAGGCTAACATTGAACTCCCGACTTCCAAAAGATTGCACTTTCACCATTTCTCTTGAAAACATTTACTTCTTGACTAGGATAAGCTTGATTATTGGCCTTCGCAAAAGAGAAATCCCAAGTTTGAAAGGAATCTTGGAAGTCCATATTGACACTACCATCTTACAAATGGGCATGATACCAATCAATATAGAGGCTTAAAAGGAATTATCATTAAATTTCTAAGGCAAGGCAAGCTTGATGACTTTGTAAAAAGATATTATACAAGTTTGATAATAAAAATTCTTCAAATAAGTGATTCTTCATGGTTGAGGAGTACGATTCTCCTAGTATAATGGAAAGCCTAAATCACTACCTAAGATGGTAGTAAGGAGCTAATGCTTTTGTCTCCAGCTATCACGAGCATAGACAAAGCACCTCCTAGAAGGAGGACGGAGTAAGCCTTTGGTCCCGTTCGAAAGGGCCTGGTCAAAGCACCGACAAAGCCTTCGGTCCCACCTACATGGCCTGGTCGGAGCATAAGCCCTTAACCCCGTCATCAAAGGGCTAGTTAAGTCGCCTTCTAGAAGGAGGCTAATGTAATCCTTTTTTCCCATCCCAAAGGGTCTGTCCAAAGTTTCTGCAAGCCTTCAACCCCTGCCTACGCGGCCTGGTTGGAGCGCCTCCTAGAGGGAGGATGGAGTAAGCCTTTAGTGCCATCACCAAAGGCCTTACTAAAGCATTGAACCAGCCTTCAGTGCCTACCATCAAAGGCCTCGGTAAATCGCCTCGTAGAGGGAGGTCGGGTAAGTCTTTGGTCCTGCTTAAGATAGCTAACCAAAAGCGCTGGGCAACAGACCTAAACCATCACCTACGATAGTGATAAGGGGTCAGAGCCAAAGTAGTGCTCCCGAATCAATCAAAAACAAGCCAAGTAGTGCTCATAAATCTATCAAAATTTGAGCCAAAGAAGTGCCCCTGAATCAATCGAAACAGCCAACTAGTGCTCTCAATTCTAACAAAGTTTGCGCCAAGTAGTACTCCCAACCAATCAGTCTTCAAGAGGAAGATTTAACAAAATCCAAGCCATGTAGCGCATCAAATCTATCTAACCCCCAAGAAGAAAAGATCTTTAAATATTCCATTGCCAGATATAAGTTTTCAATTTTCTATTATTATCGGGTATAGATTTTCGGTCTTCTATATGGATTTATGGTCTTTTATTATTCTAGACGTGGATTTTTGACATTACAGATGGGGATTTCTGATATTCTATATTGTTACCGGATCTAACATCGTGTAAACGGGAATCTTCGTTATTAAACATCCGCATTGAGCTATAAAAGGCTTAATTAGTAGCAATCTCTATTTTACAAACAAGCAGAAAGTGAGCTCAAAAGTCAAAGTATAGAAAGGAGAACTACTAAGCGTCATGCCATTTCAAGTCAGAATCGAAATTAAGTTCTTGGTTACATATCCAAGGTAATATTCATTTAATTACAAATTATTTACAATTTGATACACTATTTACATAGATGCAGGCACAAAAGACAGATAAAAGAAAGAAAATCTAATCAAGGTCGGTTCCTATTACAGCCCAAGATTCTATGTTGATTTATCCAAACACTTGGCAATTAAGGGATCGCTGATATGATGAATGGACATGTCCACGAGTTCCTTGAGTTTCTTTTCCCTTTTACGAATGGTGTCTGTATCATCAATTGAATCGATCTGCTCTTTCAGGGTATGACAAAGAGTCTTATTAGCTCCTTGCAAAGTTCGAATCATGCTCATCGGTTTTTTGATTTCTTGATTAAGATCATACTTCTCGCGTTCGACTTTTTGAACCTTATTTTCATATTCATTAATGCATTGGAATATCTTTTCCTCCCATTTCTTATTGACATACTGCATCTTTTCGAATTTGACTTAATTACCCCACTTAGATATCACTGCGTTACTCAAACCTGGAGGAGAGTTTAGCAAAGCAGTAAACTCTTGATTAGTCAATGATGTGGATCTTGTTCTCCATCTCAGAGTAGAAGAGGGAAGGCTAAAATCACCCCCACTTACAATAAGCTCCAAAGATTGGCATGCTACTTGGCTTTTTGTTAGCTCTAATTTGAGATCACTTATTTTTTGATGAAGCTTGGCTATCTCAATGTTAGATTCAACAAAGAAGATAGATCCCTGAGCTGTGTCCTTTCTCCTTTTGAGCAACTGAAGCTCATTCTTTGTTTCTTTAAGTTTTGCCTCCATGAAAGCGGTCACTTATTTGCAAGCACTAATAGCTGATTTTAGTTTTAGTAGGAAATAGTTCCTATTGCACTCTCATGCCTCAGGGTTATTTGGGAATCGTAAAGCCGAGTCATCTCGGCCTGATCGTTTCTCCTCCATATATACAAACAGTCAATCATTAACATTAATAATTTGCAAGGTGTCTAAGGAATCAGATTTAGCACTAATTGAGCATCCTATTAAAAATAAAGAAAACAAAAATTAATACATAAAGGACAAACTCTTCCATTAATAACAAACGAAGTTTACAAATAATAATAAGTGTCAAGGTTGCA